>CM070683.1:10753166-11449833 GCA_036346265.1 Melocanna baccifera
TAAAATTTCAACAGTAACTAATTTTTCACAAGTGTTTTTTTAAGATAGAATTTACAAATCGATTGTAATAGACACTGTTCTAATTTTATCAGCCAAAATTGACGCGAATCTCTCGCTCCATACTCTCGTGACAATTAAAATTCAAAATTTTAAGCAAAAAATGATAAGATATAGACCAAAAGAACTCACCATATTATACAGCGTGGACACTATTAACTTTAACACGACGCAAAAAGAAAAAAATGCCCTCAGCAGAGCCTAGCATATGCTTCAGTGATTCATTCGTGGTCCAGGTCGAAGGCAACAACCTCTTCTGTGACGCCCACCACCTCCTCCACCTCAACCTCCTTGGCTTCATACTCTTCCTCCTCGTCGCTCGCCTCCCCATCTCTCAGCTCCATCCTGTATGCTCGCTCCTCCTCGTGGAGCTGCTTCCACTTGCTAACCCATCCTTCCCATTCCTCCTGGAGCTGCTTCCGCCTCTTGTGCTCCTGCTCGCTTAGCTGGTTGAATGCGTCCTGGTCCTCTTGTTCGTACTTCTTGCTGTACTTCCTGAGGTTCCTCGAGATCTCCTCCTGCTCCTCGAAGGTAAGTAGTGATGGTGGCCTTGGGCGCCACAGGAACTGTACCATTCAGTTGTAAGTAAATAGCAAAGCATTACAAGTAATTTACAACCATACAGCAAGGCGTGCCTTCAAATAACAAAGGATGGAGATTCTACCTGATAGAAGTGATCCTTTGACACCTTGTAAAGTTGCTTGCCATTGAAGGACCAAATTTGAAAACCGTTCTCCATCTCATGGACTGAGGTTACTGCAGTTGCCAGATACCTGAACAAGAAGCAAGGCTCCAAAACCATTTCAGTTCCACTAAATTAGAAGGGAATCAATCTAAAGGTACTTCAAACACACTATTACCAATTGTTTAGTTGCATCCAATAATGACTTAATCTAACAATTTCATTTAAATAATTTGAGGGAGCATGTTTCTAGAGTTGAGGAATTTAAGACTTCCATTCATCTCAGTTGAGGATGTACATTCTTTGAGTTCAGGTTTTATGAATTCCCAAAAGCTATTCCATAGATGGCTAACACACAAATTTGAAAATTTGACAAAACGGTGAGATCAAGAAATTCCTGATTCAGTGATTAGTTAGCTCACCTTCCAGTAGGATCCCACGTGATGTCCGTCGCCATAAAATGCTCTCCTGTTGCCATGGTCTCAAGATCGTCGACATTGTAGAACTCCAACTGGCCATTGAAACCCTTCAGCCCAGCAAGAACAATAAAACGCCCAGCAGGAGACCAGAACAGTGCATTAGCCTGCTTGGACTTGAGTGTGGTGAGCTTGGACACACGGCTAGTGTTGTTGGCGGTGCGCATGGAGTAAAAGCTTATATCAGGCTTAGGTCCATCACCATGAATAACAGCGAAGCGGTGACCTCTGGGCTCCCATGCAAAGGCAATTATCTTGTCATTCTTGTTGTCCAATTCAAGGACCTCAATTGGAATATCCCTTTCCCTAATTCTGAACAGCTCAAACCCAGTGTAAGTGCTCTTCTTTGTTTTTGTGTACCTATCTACCTTGACAGCAAGATATTCTCCATTGTTCTGCCAGTACATGTTGCAGTCGCTGACACTGAAAAGATTTTTCTGCCGCAGCTCCTCTTTGCCAGGAATTTGCACAAGACTCACCTTTCAACACAACGTACATATTTTAGCGTTCACCATTACTTGAACAAACAATTTAAAATAGGCTCACTGCAGAAATTTCAACTTACCCTGGCAGGCTGATTTCCACCACCCAATTCAGGCACAAACAGGGCTATGATAGGATCAGTGGGTGACCAACTGAAGTCCACCACATTTTCGACCTTCAACGACTTCTTATCAAGAAGGGAGAACGTCTCGGTTTCATAGACAGATATAACATTCTTCCCAAGCCTAGCAAAATATTTGTCATCTCTTCCACCACCCCACCTTCAAACACATAAAAATATAGTAAGCATCTGACTATAACAACTTAACGAAAAACAGTGCATTCATTAGAAAGTACAACACTGGTGTTTTCACCTGAAGATAGGCCATGAAACCCCAGTAACACCAATACTTCCACCAGTAGTAAACTCATCAGCACTGCCCTTGAAATCCCGCATCACTTTCCCAGTCCTTACATCAAAGATATTTAGGACAACCCTCTACAAGTTGAAGAATGAAAGTCAGCTAGGAAAATGTATGACCAGAAAAAATAAATCCATAACAGTCTCTTACATGTGTGTCCCTCGGGTTGCTAGGCTCATGGCTGCTATATGTGACCAAATACTTCTCACCAGGAGAGAAGTCAATCAGTTTGACCTGTCACAACCCACTGTCAGCTAGAACAACATTAAATATTGGATAGAATTTAGTGTAGCACAAACCAGTACCTGTGGATGAGCAAAGCGCATTAGACGCTCAAAATTATCATCACCACCCCACACCTGTGAGCCTTGCCTATGCACCGTCGCCAAGTATGTCCCAAGAGGGGACCATTGAATAAAACTATCCGTCCAGTACTGGCAAGAAATAAAATTGGTAAAAAGATAAGTATGCATATGATATCAGTTCTACTTACAGAAGTGGCAGGCCATGAACTTAAATTTTCAGTCAAACTGCAAGCAACAAGTAAATCCAAGAAAAAACAAGTACCTGCTTTTGGTACACAAGCTCAGGCATCGATTGCCTTGCATCATTCCAGTAGACTTCTGTGAATGTACCAGCACGGATAACAAATTGATCTCTGGCGTTCCCATCTGTTAGCCATTTTTGCAGATTGTCCTGCAATACACAGATGAAACATTAAGACATTACGCAATGTTACATGACAAATCTGATTATGTCGAAAATGTAATTGCTGAAAAGAAACAGACTTCTGGGGAGTAGAACAGCAAAAGACTTACTCCAGGAGTGTATGGCTTAATTTCAGCTGGTGTCCATTCATCAGGAACCTTCATGTACTTCTCAAAGTCATCAAACAAATTAACTGCAAAGATGTGAGACTTGTCGAGTTTGTACCCATTTGTTTTTTCCCTAGCAAGTTCGGCTTCCTGGCACATTGTCAAACAATTTTCTCTTTCAATCATCCAACATGGCCATGAATAATTTGATAGAAATAGAAACAATTAAAGAGAGAGCTAATATGGACATGGAGTGAGGCAGTGACAAAAAAAATAATGCAAAAAGGTGTTGAAACTATCAGAACACTTATTTTTGGTTGCATGGTGTTCTCAAAGCATATGAACTTCATCCCAAAGGACTGTTCCAACACAGAAAAGTATCACTTGCATATTTGGATGGGACAGCCTCAGTTGCAGATACAAACATTCACCAGGGTAGAGCTCCCATGGAATAAGGATGACCTTTTATTTATAGATGGAATACAGATGACTTGCAAAGACAATAGAATCTAGGAATTGCTTCATTCTATCATGAAGATAAGAAAAGAAATGCAGACGAAAAGAAGCAAAATACCTGTGGTTTATCATACTCAATGAAGCAGAAGCCGTAGGTCTTCTTTGTCTCTGGGTATACAGGCATCCAAAGACCACCTTCTTTGATCACACCAACTTGACTGTAGATCTTGCGTATGACATTCTCCAGCTTCTCAAACTTCTCCGGGGGAACAACTGGCAGATTGTCCACAACAATAATGTTTGCAAAGCCCATTTCAATCTCCGGAGGTTCCTCATTCTGAAGTACCTCATCATCATCACTGCAAATTAAAATCAACCAGCAACATAGAAAACAAAATCAAGAAATACTCCAAACCAGGAAAACTGTGGGTAAATTATTTGAAGATTAGCTATCCCACAGCGCCTCAGATAAAAGTCTCACTCCATGGTGCAAAAGATGGAACTAGTTGAGCAAGACAGGCATTATCGTCATTCACCTCAAACCTGCTTAATCTTTGGTGTACCTAGCCTAATATTTAGCTAGCAGACTACCATACCCCAAAAAAGTAGTGGTGTATAACAATATTAGCACCGCATCAAACCAACAAAAGACCAATTACATCTGCCAAAACCGACAGTCCAACACACATGTTTGCAGCTGTGCACAACAAGTTACTGTAGCAGCAAACCATATCAGAACCTAGTTAGACATGGTATTAGATTCTTTTATGGTTATACGCACTTGTGTATACCGTTAAAGATAGATTAGCACTGCCACATATACAAATCTAACAGAAAATTTTGCGCCTACGACACAACCAGCACAAGGGCCAACAAAGCCACTCCAGACACTACTTAACATATCGATCCAGTCAGTTAAGCTAAGCAGACATTTTGCTCAAATCCACCTACCACTAGAACCTGGGCACGAAATCTAACAATCCTACTCCTACAGCAGGAGCTAGCATCTGGATGAAACTAGAACAGGCTAAGCAAATTGCATAAGCAAAGCCATCGTCTACTACAAGCGCGCATAACATCATGAGCTAGAGTTTGCGGCACGAATCGGGAAGCAGGAAGAGGCGGCGCGGGTGGGTACCTGAGGATACCGAAGTCCTCGCCGGCGCGGACGGTGACGGCGTCGAGATCGACGGAGGAGAGGTCGACCCCGAGCTCCCGCGCCCGCGCTTCGATCCCTTCCATCGAGATTGCCAGCGCCATCCTCTCTTACATACACGTAAGATCCTCCGCGAAAGCGAGCGAGAGTGGGAGACGCCCGCGTGGTGTGGAGGCGGCGGCAAGGGCGGAGATTGGAGGGAGGCGGCGTGCGCTCGGTAAGGGCGTGGGGGGGATGAGCAAGCTAGGGTTTTGGTTTTGGGGGCGGTGGGCGAGATGTATCCGTGGGTTCTTCTCATCCGTATCAGACGGATCGAATACGAATTAACAGTATCTTACCGTATTGTATTCTGATTTTGTAAATCAGTATGAATATGACTTCGATTCTCGAATGTGAATACTAATAGAATATTATAACAAATACGAATTAAATTAAATATCTACTTAATTTGATCAGATTTAGATATTTTCATAACTAATATAGTACAAAACTATTAATTATATTTTATCATCGTGCAATCACGTTTAATCATTCTAATTTATGTATTTTACCTAAATAAACACAAATTTACATTAAATTAAAAAACTTGTTCAACTAATTAATCATATTTTATATATATATATATATATATATATATATATATATATATTGCTTCATCAAATATGAATACGGATATGAATAGTCTGGATAAAATAATATTCTGGATCGTAAAAAATTTATACCATATTTGTATCTATATTTTTATATAAATTCAAATACGAACACGAATAGACAAAAATTATTAATCAGATGGAAACATTTATATCATCAGCTAAAAACCATTAAAAAAACGCACCCATACTACTATCATACATTTTTCTTGGAGCGTCTATGCATCAGTCGAGTGTTTTTTTCAGTCAATTTTTGAGACCGTACATCTTGATCCAACGTATAGATCTAGCAAACCGTCCAAACAGTAGACCATGAGACAATGGGTCTGTTCTTTTTTACTACAGCTTATGGTTTTTGGCTAAAATTTTTGAATTTTAGCTGTTTATGACAGAGATTATGGAGAGAGATACTCGCTTACGATTTTGGATGATACAGATGTTGGGTTTTAACGTATACTATAATTAACTTGTAGATTACATCTTAAAAAAATATTTCGTTTAAAAGTTAAGTACTGTAACAAAAGTTAAAAGAACAGGCCAATCCAGGCTACCCAAAAACGTGGATGCAATCTGCCGCTTCCTCATGCTTGGGTGTGCCGCCACCCGCGCCGGCGCCGGTGAGTTTCGGGGCGCTGTGATTCTCGTGAAAAAGTGTATACGAGAACATCAGACAACCTAGCTAGCCTGCCTCCTGAACAATCCATCACCAATTCTGCTGATGAGTTCAACACCAAACAATACACAGCAAAATGCTGACTCGATCTAATAAAGTATATAAGATGTAGAAGAAATCTAGAACCACGTCCTCGTGGCTAGAACATCCAAAATACTTGGGAAGGGCACAGGTTACCAATCAAATCCAAATAGCTTCTGCAACGTCCTTGCGGTGATGCTGCAGCCAGCTTGTCCTGCAAATGCCATGAGAGCTACCTAGCGATCAGAAACAGAATTGCCTAGCTTTTCCCCTTTCTGCTCATCTCATCTCTTGCGACCGATCGAATGTATAGAATGCTCGGCAAGGAGAGCCAGACATACACACACACATATATACTACTAGTAAGGTGCCTGTGCGTTGCAACGAAAAATCAAATAAAATAACAATGCGTCTGAGATTTGCCCAAGTAAATGGGGCAAAGATAAGATTATATTTCCAATAGCTTGCATGAAAACATAATAGTAAATATATTCAAGAAAGGAAGATAACAAAGAGAGGCAAACCCTGGTTTTATCACGTATAACAAATAATAGTGTTGTCTTTCGAGGACTGAACAAACGCATCATGGCCTACATAACCAGTTGTCCGAATGTTACAAATACATCAGGACTATATATCCCATCTGCAAGGGTACACCTGAAAGAACAGAAAGGTTACACCTCGGTACCTCAAATACTGTCTTTAGAAGTGGTTTATTGGCAGCTTGCTCCCAACCGATATCATGGCACCACCATAGGCATACACATGATGACAATACAAAGTCAGTAAGTAAGTGCACGAACTAAGGCTTAAACCTAAGGCCATGGGAGGAAGTTATCATATTCATAATATCAAAATATTAGCTCAGTAACATATAGTTAGATCATAGAGAATGACTCACATGTTAATCAGAACTATATCTGAAATTGCAAGAGCAAATAACGCACTTTGCTTTTCAAATGCAGTGTTATCCTAAAATGAGGCAAACAAACAGATGTGTCTGAAAAGAATGTGTACCCACTAACCTCCTTACAGCAATATGTCTAATAAGACTCATCCACACGCCATGCTCAAGTTGCTTCAACTCGTGTAAGGGCACCTTTTATAAAATAAGTACTAAGCAAGCAGATTAAGTTTATTTTTGTTCATTGGAGGATCAACAACGTTACATTTCTTACATGAAGAAAGGAAAGTCAAAAGAAATGACAATGGGATGTTCAAGCAATATTTGTAAACCAAAATTTGCAAGCTTGAGCTGTTCAGAGATAATGCCATCACCGTAGGAGGAAAGGAAGTACTAAGTAATGCTAACTGAGCCTGATTGTATGAATTTCAGGTAACATAGCACAAAAGACAAATGAAAACAACCTTATGTTAATATCAAGTATCATTCTTAAACTTGTCTTGTTCCATGATCCAAGTTCCAAATTTTCTGTGCTGGCACTAAAAACTCAAAGAAAGAACAAAAAAGTTATGTAGTGTTATATATTTCTTATCTGAGCTAGGTCTAACTGCCAGGGTTTGGTGATTGTTATGTGAAACCACATCAGATGTTCAGAACAACTATAGTTAGCAAGTCTACAAAGTGTACTTCCAACAATTTTGTACCATTGCACATTGCTACTCCAAAAGCTTTGCTAAAAGATATTGAACAGGCAAATTGAATTGTGTACGGAAGCATACCTCTCCTCTTTCTCTTCCATCAGTCCCCTCCAAATCCAATACAACAGTACAAGGCTCAACACCAACACGTGCTATCCGATGCCTTTGGTAGTTTGGCTCCTAACAATGTAAATAGAACATCAACATTTTTTCCCCTAAACATAAATCAGACTTTAATAGTGCATACTACATTTGAGAGCTGCAATTTCTTGATAAGAGAAGGGGAAAGTGGCCAAGCGGACATGCAAAATGGCAAGCAAAGAAAGAGATAGTTGCTCAATTATTTAATCATAAGTAAATAAAATAAACAACATGATGCATGATTTATATCATGTGGGGTAAAGAAAATGGTATATACCTTCCCTGAATGCATCCATCTCCCTAAATTAGTCTTCAAGAGTTGGTTCAACAAGGTACTCTTTCCCGCTCCAAAGAAAAGTATGATGAAAATAAATCCCAACTAAATTCTAAACTACATACTATCTATTTGTAAAAAGGGCGAAAGCCCACATATCACCAAGAATACATGTTTCAAAGATAAATGTTATTATATTAATCACAAAATACATCTATGCATTTGGAAAAATCAGATGCTATGGGACTACATTGCCCTTTATTTGCTTGAGATCTATCATTCATGTCGGCAAGTTCGGGGCTTCAAAAGATATGCACAAGCGTGCTACTTTCAAAGACACTCACGTTAGCCAATTAAGGTTCCAAACTATCCACATTTATCAAAATAACCTTGAACAACGCTAATTGGAAAAAATCATGGTGGATCACAAATACGAAAGTCGCTAACAATGCCACCATATGTCACACGCTAGCGATGCAGATTTCTACCGTTGTACTATCAAAGCAAACAACCGATCATCCAAAGACATATGAGGCTAACCCACCTATGCAACCCTTTCATGAAAGCCTATCGAAGTTCATCTTGTCAGTGTGGCACCTTCTCATTATTATGCCGAGTGCCACCACATGCAAGCAATCTTGTGCAGGCATGTACAAAACCACAAGGTGACAACAAACTCAATGATTTGGTTGCACGATACTACTCCACAAACAAACAAACCGAATTGCTCGTTTCATAACTAACGCGATTCGCGCTCAACGGCGCTGAACGTGCATACGGCACCGAACGCGCGAACCAAACCCTCATCGAGTAACCAAGCGGCGCGCGACATGCCGCATGAACTCTCGATCTAATAGAGGAACCAACGATATATGGCCATTATTAACCCGATCAACCAAATGCATGCGCGATCACGAACGCGTTCTAGAGAGAGGAAGTACCTAATATTCTAATTAATGTACTTCATTATTGATTAGCAATGGAACAAAGGCGCGCGCGCTACTCATGCCCAAGCAAAATTTACGAGAACATGAGATGGAAACTTTTGATCAAACAGTGGCCGCGCGCAAGACGGATCGATCGAACCAACCGATTCGATCGATCGATCGGCCGGCGTGCACGTACGTACCGCTACTCTGGGGCCCCATGATGGACACGACGGCGTAGGAGAGGCCGCAGCCGGCGACGCCCGTGGCCGCCATGAACCGTTCCACCGCGACGCGCGCGAACTCACCCCGCCGTCGATCACCGCACCGCCTCGCGGCGGCGTCCTCCTCCATCTCCGATCCAACTCGCCCGTGCGCGCGCGTGGATAGGATTCGTCATGGCTTGGTGGGGAACGGATGGGAGGCGATGACGACGGTGGGAGTGGCTCACTTCGCCCGCGCTTCACTTTCTCCACTTCACTTCTCCGGCCCCTCGGCTTTCGCGGAGCACGATACGCGAGGCCCCTCTCTTACAGCGGAGGGGTGGGGGAGGAGGAGGCGTTGGCGGAGCGGGGGAGGAGGCGGCGGCGAAGCGGAGGAGGCACCCGAGGGGGAGGAGGCGGCGGCAGCAGCGCGGGCTAGGGGAGGAGGATGCGGCGGCGCGGGGGTGGCAGAGGAGTGGCGGCGGCGCGAGGGGGCGGAGGGGGTGAGGACGGGAGGGGGCAAGGCGGCTCCCACGCCAGCGGCAGCGACGGCCCGCACGGATCTCGAGCGGAGGAGATCCGAGCGGCCACGGGCGAGGTGATGAAGAACCCGAGCGGCGGCCGGACTGATGAAGTGTCTGTGGAAGAACGGCGGCCGGCGAACCCCGGGCGGACGAAGGAAGTGAAGCGGCGGATCTGACAAGGCCGGGCGGTGAAGATCTGAGCGCCGGGCGACGAGGCGCCTCCACCGAAGGCAGCAGCTCCAGGCGATGAAGGTCCGTGGAGTGGGGAGGAGGCGGCGCGCGGAGTGGGGAGAGAGGAGGAGGGGGCGGCGGGGCGGAAGGGGAGGAGGCGGCGGCGGGAAGGGGGAGGAGGGGAGGCCGGGAGGGGGAGGGGAGGAGGGGGAGGAGGCGGCGGCGTGGAAAGGGGGAGGGGGCGGCGGGGGGAGAGGAAGGAGGGCGGCGGGGGAGAGGAAGGGGAGGAGGGCAAGGCGGCGGCGCGGGTGGGAGGGGTGAGGCGGCGGCGACGTGGGGTGTGGGAGGCGGCGGCACGGGGGGGGAGGAGGAGGCGGGGCGGCGGGGAGAGCGAGGAGGCGGCGCGGGAGAACGAGGGGAGGTGGGCGGCGCGGGAGAACGAGGCGGCGGGTCGGCGGGAAACGAGAGAGCGCGGGGCGGCGGGAAGTGATGGGATTAGGGGGCCGGGCGCTAGGGGAGAGGTAGGGTTTAGGAGACGGACAGTTCGGATTAGTTATAGCGAATCGAATGGCTTAAAAAAGTGAGGGGAGAGATATGGGAGAGGACTCATCAACCACCAACTCCTTCTTTTATAGTAGTAAAGATTTAAAAGAAAGAGTCGGTGGTGATTCATTTATCTCTCCACCTCCTCTCACATTAGTATTGTGTCGACAGATGGGCCTGCTACTTCTCGCTCAGCTGCAACCATTCTCCATAGGTTCACACCTCCAAACCCTTGCCATGAATGCAGCTGCCTCCCCTTGCTCCATTGCTCGCTCCGCCGCCTCTCCTCGCTCCATTGCTCGTCCCATTCCCTTCCTGCGGCTGCCTTCCCTCGCTCCATCACTTGCCTTGTTCCCCTCGTGGTCGTTCAATTGCCATTTTAGATAGCTCCGTCGTTGTGTGAATCGCGTGCTCCACCTCTTCTCGAAATAGCCACTCAAATAGCTACATCACGCCCCGTCTCCGGCCTCCATGTAGCAGCAAGCAAGGTGAGGAGAGCTCGAGAAGCGTGCGATAGCGACTAGGGCTATGGCGGCCACCGCCTCCCCATTGCTCCCAAACCCTAGTGTGTAGCAGCGTAGGCCCGACCCTACCATGGTGGCCACGATCGCTAGTGGCGGGTCGACCGGTGAGCTGCCGCGCAGCGGTGTTGGTGACCGCGGAACACTACTCCCTGGCGGCCCTTGTGGTCATGTCGGTCTTCGCGTACCGGTTCCTAGAGCTCCACGTCCTAGGCAACCTCCTTCACGGCCTCCACATCGACCGTGTCGAGCTCACCTTCCACCCTTCTTCCGAGATATACCACCGTGTTGCCTCCAAGTGTCGTTTCCTTCACGACAGGTATGGCTTTGCCCAGTGGCGGAACTAGGATTTGGTTACGCCTCGGGCTGAACTCTAACAACCTAAAACTAACGCCAATTTGTACCCATACCACGATATAACAAAAGTACTCTCCTATATATATATATATATATATATATATATATATATATATATATATATATATATATATATATATATATGGTCTCTTGGACCTCATATCAATATACACAATATTCATAACATGACATCCAAAGCAACAAACAACTAAATGGCATGAAAGATCAATTCTACAGTAAAGCACAATCAGTAAAGGCACAACTAAATGGCATGAAAGATCAATATTCATGCACTCGGCATCCAACTATTAACAAGCAACCTTAAAGGCACAACTGTTCTCTTACAAAGACATCCCAATATATTAATTGTCCTCCTGCAAGATTTCCAAAGAAAAAAGCTCAAATATTGTACGATACACAAAGTGCCCTCAAGCTATAGTGAGAATAACATTCCAAGAGTAGAATTCAATCATTTATGGTCACACATCTAAAGTGGTAGGCTATTACATATTTGAAATGAGCACAATTTATCATAATTAGTGATGTAGAGGATTAAATATCTAATTACATGAAGAGCTTCACAAATCCATAATATAATGTTTGGTTTATCTGCAGTCATAGTTTACACCCATCTCAAAATGATGGAGGCAATGGCATGCATCAATTAATATCTGTTAATAGCACCAATATAAGCTAAATAGCAAAAATTTCCGCATATTGATTGATGAAGTGGAAATAGAGCAAGGGTTTTGTTTGGTAAACTTGGATGCATTTGCAAAACTAACCTTAAGAAAAAAGAATCTCCGTTGATCTTGAGGACGACACTATATTTCAAAGAGCAAATAATTTGTAAGCCTAAGATGCAGTTTGTTATTCATCTATGCATATAACAGCCCTCTCTAAATAGGGCTCATGAAAGGACTCCTAACTCCTAAGAGTTGAACTGCATCCGTAATAATTCAATGGACTACTTTTCCAAGCTCTCAAGTATTATAGACGACAATTAAGAAGGAATGCTCACCTGTGCAGTGACTGAGTTTGTACCATCCTTTCTTGTCCTCTTTAGTTTGATCTCGTATCTTATTTTGTTGACTGTGAAGAGTTTAACGACAAGCAAGAGCAAGAACATAACACAAGGAGAAGTAGAAACACAAAAGAACAAACCTAGGTAGCCGGTGATGATTTGAGTCGATGCAACAATGGAATCACCACTCTGCACTTAGAATCAAAGAAATATGCACTTGAATAAGAGATATAGCAAGTTGGATTGAAGGAGTACCGGGAAGCCCACGAGGTGGATCGAGGGGATCAGAGAGAGAAGTAGCAGCATCGCGGGGTTCACCGGCGGTGGATTGGCATCGACCGACGCACGCAGCGCGAGGTGACCAAATCGAGCAAGGCATGCACGGATCGCTCGCCAAGAGGCGGGCGGCGGCCGGATCTCGAGACGAGGCGGAGCGCGAGATCCGAGACGAGGCAGAGGGCGGAGGCGACGAGGCGCAGAGATCTCGAGGTGGAGGCGACGAGGCGCGAGGAGGCGAGGCGGGGAGATCCGAGGTGGAGGCGACGGGGAGAGGGAGGAGGGCGGCGGGGCGGCGGGGGGGGGAGGAGGGGCGGCGGGGAGGGGCCGAGGCGGCGGGGGGGAGAGGGAGGAGGGGAGGCCGGGAGGGGGAGGGCCGGAGGGGGAGGAGGGGGGCGGCGGGGGGAGGGGGAGGCGGGGGGAGGGGAGGCCTCCGGCGGTGGGGGGAGGGGGAGGGGGCCGGCGGCGGGAGGCCAGGAGGGGGAGGGGGCGGCGCGGGGAAGGAGAGGGAGGAGGGCGGCGGGGGAAGAGCGAGGCTGCGAGGGGGAGGGAGAGGGAGGGCGGCGGTGGGCTGTGGCCACTTCAGCATCGGGCTGGGTCATACCGTCTCGGGCTGGCCATTATAATTTTTGATTTTCTTGGGCTTAGATAGGCATAATTGCATTGCTATTTGTTCTGGGCCTCGGGCTATAGCCCACCTAGCCCGAGGCCCAGATCCGCCCCTGGCTTTGCCTCTCTTGACTTGATCGCATGAGGATACTTATTTCTTAGTATTAGCTATTGGCGTTTACAATTTAGTTGCTTAGTCACTGCAATTTTGTGGTAGAAGCAGCATTGTGCACTTGACTGTGTTTTCTGGTGACTCCTGTCCCTAAAGTGTGATTAGTTGTGATGGAACTAGAAGCTGGGGTACTGAAATCTGAATCATGGGAAGGGTTATTGCATTGCGTCATGATTGGTTTACTTGAGAGTTGAGAGGGTTGATGAATTTGTATGACAATGCAGGTACTTAGCAACTCCTTGGCTTGAGAGCCTGTATTTGTAGACATTGTTGCTGGGCATCTCTGGGAGGCCGCCTTCGTTCACCCACATGAGGTTAGAATAGATCCATGTGTAGATGAGTTAGTACAAGACTACAAGTACATTGCACTATTTGATTGTAGTGTCCCTATGTAAAATTGGGTACATTGTACACCACCAATTATTCTGCTACATTATACATCACCTACATGCTGGACTGTTGGTTCCATGACCAAAACACCATTAACTTTTATGATTTAATTGGGCAATGAACAGTGCTGCTTCTATAGCTCTTCAGTATATTTTCAGAAGATAGTAATGAACTATAAACTAAACATCATTGATGTGAGAATTAGATAATGTGAAACAGGCTGAAAATGTATGTCTCAACCAACTTGTGTCAACCCTGATAAAGAATTTGTGGGCGTCCTTGTGTTGTTTTAATTCCAGAAATTAATTTATTGATGTGTTAAGAATTAACATTTTGGTCACTCTAGTGGTTATCAGGGGAATTTATGCATTGATAATTAAGTTTGGATCCTACATGTTGGGAAAAATGGGAAGCCTCGAAAAAAGGTAACAAATCAAATAGTAAGGGTGCTTTCTAACTGAAAAGTTCTACGCTTCCCTAAAAACAAATTATACAACTCCTCATGCATACATTGTTCCCAATGGTATGGTGTAGATTGGCCCCTCAACTCATTTTATTCAGGATCTATGCTTATGTCTTTTGGGGGAGCATAGAAAGCAATTTTCTTACTTTTTAGTTGACAATGCACCGATTACATTCTCTGTACTACAAGCAGTTGTACACAATCCGTGATGGTGAAACCATTGCTTTGGATTGGATGCTGGCCTCTAATTTGGAGGGTATGAGGCTCATAGATTGTGTAAAAATCTCTACTCCTTATAAATACAAGTTGGTGGTAGATCATCCGTTCTCCTTCGTCTCTCCATAGTCATCCGATCCGACCACCATGATCTAGGTCGTCCATCTCATGCACACCCCTCCCCTCCTCTGCCTCTCACGATCTAACCGCCCCTCCTCACCACTTCCCTCCATAGTTGCCTTATTCTCCTCGAAACCGCCAAGGCTCAAGAGCGTCCCACGAGGTCTCCCTCTTCCTACTCTCTCATATCTTCTTCTCACGCACAACTGTTGTCGCCTCCTTCTGGTGCGCCAATACCCCCTCAACGCCTCTTCGGTGCCTTCTTCGCCTGCGGTGCCTCCACTCGCCTCCTTCTATGTGCCCTCCCACTCACCGCCACCACACGGAATCCTTCACACATGTCGCGCCCCCTCTCCTCCATGCTCACGTGACCTTCTCCTCATTATCGCACAGTGGGAGGTGTCAATTTGGCGGCAGGGAGGGTGGATCGAGCGAGATGACGTCGATTCAGCGGTGGTGGAGGAGAGATCGAGCACGGCCACCACCCTCCCACTCGAAGCCACCATGCCATCGCCACCTCATTCCTGTGCTGCTGCCCAGTTGTCATCTTTCTACTATGCCTCCTCACGGCAGCGACACAATCTCCTTTGGTCGCCTCCACAGCCTCCCCCATCCCCAGCAGCACCGCCACAAGGCCAAGGCGAAGCTGTGCATGCTCCCCTTCTTGACACCCTCCGTACTGCAGCGGTAGCGACGACCATCTCCCTTTCCCTCCTAGTCGGTGACGCCACGAGCACGGTGGGGTTGGCAGCGATGGCAGCAGGTCCCCTAGAGATCTGCCATGGCAGGGGCCCTCCGAGGGAGGCAGAGGTGAGGGCTAAGGCAATGACGAATGAGCAGCTTATGTAGGAGGCATGGGAGGTGATCAATGAGGGCTTCCTCCCCGAAGCTGGCAACCGCCCCTGGTCACCGGAGTTGTGGATGGTGAGTTTGTTTTGCGGTAATGTATATTCATCTTCAAAAAGTTTTGTAGATTATCATGCTAATCAGACTAATTTTTTACAGTACCATGTGACTTGGACCTTTACTTATAGTTACTATTGTTTTGTATGGTTTTTGGTATACCCTCTGGGATAGTGAATCTCTATTTAAACACTGTGGCAATGCAATGTTATCTCATGTTCTTTATTTCCTTTGCTTTCAGAATGATGGTAATACAAAACCATTTGTTAATGCCTTTCTTTTGCTTCAATGATATTACTTATTGTTGATCTTTGTGATGAATATATGTTCTAACTGTAATTTTAGTTCTAATGTTATTTTGGATATGTTAAATCAATCTGCTAAAGTTCTCGAAGATGTCAAAATATGAAATGATGAGAATTGGATAAAACTTAAAGGAGATTCCTGATGACAATGGCTCTTTCAAGTTGATGGTATTAGGGCTGATATTGGATGGGCCTGCTCACTCTGCTGGCATTAGACAGGTACCAACTGCTAGAAATATATAACATTGAATTGAGAATTTATGTGTTTTTCAATAGCTGTGTCCACGGTCATGAACATGTTGAGTATAGTTTTTTACATATTAGACTTTGGTTTTATAAAATTTTGTTTATGGAAAAATGTGGAATCTTTTGAAAGAATGATCCAGGTAGGATACTCGTGGTTAGATTAGTGTTAGGTTGGTACTTGCACTAACGTTATTATTTTGAATTAGTCTTTACTTACAATATTAAATTTAGCAATTTTAATTTATTTATTGTATTTCATTAAATGCTATTTATGCACAAATAACTATAATATGTCTTCCTTTGTTAATCCTTATAAATTCATTTATTCTGTTAAACCTCCTAGTATAACTTGTGGAGAGTACTTTCTGTACTCACCTTGTTTAAATCTCTTGCCAGAGGATGACTTCATCAACTACGGTGAGGATTGCGATGAATAGGCCACGTCTTATAGTCATTCGCCTGTGGGTAGGCAGGATGGGCTGCTCCTTTATTTATCTTCCGCTGATTTACCTTTATATTTGTCCATGAGCTATGTTATTGTAAACTTGGCCATAAGGCATGTACGCTTTGCTTTATAATAAAGTTTGGATGTCATGCATGATATGTATCCCTATTAACCCATTGTGTACTAGATTTTTCTAGGATAGTGCGATTTACATAGAGGGTTCCGGAGTTGTTGTTTCGGGATCTGACATATATGCACAAACAGATCATGCATGACTAAATGTCATCCAAACTTTAGCCAGAATTTTTAGCAAAACACATACGCATATATATAGAGAGAGCTAAATACATGACAAATATGCAATAGATATGACACATGCCTGCATGCATGCATTCCCTGGCGTTGTGCTCATGCAGTAGGACTGTCTACCGCATAAGGCCAACTTGGCTAGCTAGCTACCACGCAAGGCTAGCTCAGCTGAGCCAGCCATGCCACACCAGCTCGGCTAGCCTGCCAACCGCACCTCACCGTCTACCTGCCATGCCACCTCGTTGAAAGCATTTAGGCCCCTAAAAATAGTTTTGGTAATTAATGATAATATGTGAATATGGGACTAATATATTTATTGAGTATCGCATAGATTAAGTCCCAAATTGAGCTTGTCAAAGGTAAGGTGTATGCTAAAAGACAAAATAAGGATCATGATGGTTCAAGACAAAGGTATAAGTAATATAGGATCCCTTTTTAAATTTTACCTGTCTTAGGAGAAAGATTGCAAGGCCGGATTGTAGAATAGTTGCCGTACTATTAAGAGAAATCATAGAAAAATAACTTGATAGCATGTTCTTGTGCCATTTGAATCAATCTAAGATCATGCATACATTTAAAATTAAGTTTGAAAACCAACTGTGCTCTGTTAGAAAAATCAAAAATACCGGAGTATATTTTGCAGAACTACCGAAATCCGGAAGTACCGACGTGTTAACTACGGTACTACCAGAACTCGGTAGCACCGACATCCTAAGCGATACATTTTTTCCAGAGAGCACCCTCTTTGAGACTTAGACTTGTCGATATCGATAGTACCAAAAATTAAACGGTAGAACTACCGCAGAGCAGTAGGACCGCACTTCAAATTGGAACTACAGGAAGTCGGAAGCACCGAAAAAATCTAACGGTACATTTATTCCAGAAAAGGCCGATTTTTTGCCCCCAAGGCAAACGGTAGTACCGCATCAGAAAATCGAAACTACCACATTTTCAACGGCGGTAATACTGCATCAACTTTCAAACGGCTAATTCTAACGTTCTGACATAGTCATTACTGTGTGCTATAGTGCACTGCGGTAGTACCACAGTTTACACAGCGGAACTACAGATTTTTCTGATTTTTCATGATTATTTTATGCAACGGCTAGTTTTGGTTGGTGAAGGTATAAATACCCCCCTACGTGCTCAAGGACGGAAAGAAGAGCTTGCATTGAATATTCTTAAGTCTTGAGCATTCATTCCACACCTAATTTCTCATTGTACATTCATTTTGAGGTGATTAAGCCATATCAAGTGCATTTCCATTTTAGATTGATCCTTGGCACTTGATTGCCGTTAAGTGAAGCTGCGATTCATTACTCTTGGTACTTACCGATACCTAGACGGCTGGACAGAAGATTGCGAGGTGATCTCTTCAAAGAACTTGTGAAGAGACCCGACGCCTTCTTGTGAGTGGTTCGGTGTCTATCATCTCCGGAGCGGAGAAAGGACAACCACTAGTGGATTTTAGGTGGAAAGCTTAATTCGTGGAGCCTGTCCAATTTGTTTGAGTTTACCTCAACGTGGATTAGCGAAAACTGGCAAGTTTTCAATCACCACGGTAAAACATCGTGTGTCACATTAATATTATTTTTGCCTCTCTTTGACTCTTATATATTAGAGCCATTTGTAGTTAATGTTTTGAAGGTACCTTAAGTTTACTAGAATTGTGTAGGTTTAAATTACACTTTAAAATTGTTAAATTATCTTTATATTGCAAAAATTTTATTTCCTCCTTTTCATTCCTCTCTAGTCGGTCATCCTTGTTCTTACAAGTGGTATCAGAGTCTGGTCTCTCATTTATTAGACTTAACCGTCCAGAGAGAAAATGATGGCTAGCGAGGGAATTGCAATAGAAAATATGTTGAGACATGAATATATAAATCTGGACTCTCTATGTATACTCCACTAGTTCAGGATCACATTAGTGCACACAATGAAACATAGATGAAATATCAACCATATACACGCTAAAATAAAAAAACTCAAATATTAATATTCATCCAGAATACGACCTTATGGCCAAGCTTACAATCTCACTAGCCCGAAGGGCTCAAAATCTAGCAACGGAAAGAAATAATAATAAGCGTATAAGCTATTCGACATGCACACAGGCAATCGACTGGGGAGCGAAGTCCTAATCCGTGAAGTCGCTGAAGTATCCTCCTTCTGATACCTCCTGCTGGTATAACTCCTCCTCCTCAACTGAGCAACATTAGGCATAAAGCCGTGAGTACATTAGTACTTAACAAGTCATTTGTAACAAATGAATGCAATATAATATGTAAGACTTACCAATAGATGTCTGCAAGGTTAATTTGCATAAAGTAATAGTTTATTGTAAATATGATAAATGGATTAAAAGCGAACTTTATGGAAAGACAATACTAGATAAATAAACAATGGAATTGAATGAGCCACTTGTGAACCTCACATCAATAAGCTAAACCAACAGTGAACTAGCCATTCACATTCCAACAGTAACCAACATGTTTCACAAAAACTCTACCCCTCGTGTGAAATCACCGAGCATTATCCATAACTGGGGATATGGCTATTCGAATAGTTTTACATTCTACAGAGGTTGTACAACTGTACCCACACGATATGATTAGCCTCGATCTAAGGAAATCACAACAAGGCCTTTACAATATTCAACCTCAACGCAATCATGTCCGCTACAGTTTCGCATCACACACCCCTTTGTGCCTCTTGGAAATCAGCAACCAAGTTCATCACAATGGCGAGATTGAAATTAAAATATCCCAAATTAATCAGCCAGGTCTATCCCACACTAGATATGTGGTTTGCACGATAAAGCTCAGATCAATAGCGTACAAAGTTAAGTCATTAATATTACTCAGGCGAGACTTCCACATCCCTTGAAATGAATCTACATTTCCCCCTGTACTGCACGATCACTCGCCCAAGTGAAAATCAGTTTTGTATTATCAACACCAATGACACACTAATGTCATGGCATAAATTTTATAACTGTGGCACCAACCATGAATCAATATCTTATTAAGTCAAATTAATTAATTAATCATATGTGATGACGAACCCGGCGAACTATAAGCATAGCTAAGCATATAACTCGTACCACCCATGTGACATCTAGTATGTATCACTAAATAATTTTCCAACCTATAGTGACAAAGGCATCATGGTATTCAAATTGTCAAGGAGGGATCATTTAATTCAGGGCGGTAACTACCAATTACAAAATTTTGTAATAAAATAGCGATGCAAGATAATTTAAAACAAAATAACTAAATAATAGATTAAAAAAGGTTCAACATGATCAAAAAAACACAACTTGCCTTGGTTTGACTCAGCGAGGTACTCGGGATCTTCTGGCGGCGCTCCTGCTCCATCGAAGATGGGATCTAACGAGAGAGAAAATGACCAAAATAACAAAAGTAAAATTAAATAAAATTCGAATGAACTCCAAAAAACCTTTAAACTAGAACTAAAAGGTAGAGCTTGATTTTAGATGAATTTAGAAAAAAGAACGGGGTCAATCGGAGCTAGGACGGAGAAGAACGGGCTCTTGGAAAATTAAATGGGCTGGAAAATACTAAAAAAATCTGAATAGTTATTGTGCTGTGGACTCGGTGCATGAAAAGATTGGTTCACGGTGGACGCGGCTCACAAAATTGTTTTTGGTATGGGCGCTGATGCGGCGGCTACGGCTAACGTGGCAGCTGGCTATGACACGGGCACTAGGGCTGACGTGGCATGCTGAGTACCTTCTGTTCTGAACAAGAGCACTCTAGTTGAGGTCGTCAACGACTTTTGATAGTCGTTAGCTATTCGGAGATCGTAAGTCATATTCGACTTCGAGTGCTACTCGGAGGTCAGAACTCGGAGGTCGGAAGTCTTAATTGACTTCGAGTGACTTCGTCTTCGTACTTAGAGGACGGCACTCAGAGGTCGGAAGTCGTAATCGACTTCAAGTAGTGTTCTCTTCAACAAGAGGGTATTAGGGCTACAGATCTGGGGCGATCGGTGCTGGGGCGGCAGGATTCCAGCGGCGGTGCTCCGGCGACGGCGAGGAAGCAGGACGACGGCGGGGCTTTTCGACAAGGGCGGTGGCGGCGGTGAGGATGACTCGGTGCGGGCAAGACGATGACGGCGTCGGTGGTCAGCGCACAGTGAGGACGGTGGTGGCGCTCCGGGGTGCGAGGCGGTGACGGGGTACGGCGGCTTTTATGCACGCAGACCGAGGAGAGTCCGGTGAGGAGACGACGTGGCATGAGTTCGGGTCAAACGTGGTCGGGACACGTGGCACAACAAGAATTGGAAGGCGGTGGGGAATCGCACAGATGAACAGTGCGCAAGGCACCGAATGCTTGACACGTGGCACGGAGAGGCGATCTAGTGGCTGAGGCGAAGCGACGGGCATGGGCACACGGATGGGCGACGTGTGGCAAGCGCGAGATCACACGACGCCGGGCGGCTAGGCCGGATAAACAGTGGTGGACCGGCCCACTACTGTTCATTGGGATTTTTGGAGCCTTTTCTTTTTCAGAAAAAGAAATAAAACAAAACGTAGCTCTAGAAAATAGCAAATAAATCTAAAAAATAATTCACCAAAAATTCTAGAAAAATCCTTGAGACACAAGGAATCCAAATAAAATATTTTTAGCTTATGTTGATGTTTATTTTAATCATATTAAATCCTTTTTAATTTCTAAAAATTCAATTTAAGCTTTATTAAATTCCAGAAAATTTCAAAAATTTATTTTTAATTGAAAGACTTTAAAAGCAACTGAAAAACAGGATGTTACAAAATGCACCTCTTTTTGATGGCTTAAATTATTCGTATTGAAAAATTAGAATGTTAATTTATCTTAAGGCCATGAGTTCGAACATAAGAAACATTGTAAATGAGGGTTATGTCATGCCTCTTGATCCACTACACTTCACGGATTAAGAGGGGCGTAAGGCTCATTTAGACGCTCAAGCTATGAACGTTTTATTTGGTACTTTAAACGCGGATGAGTTCCAGTACTACCGGGATCTGGTACTACTGATGTTGAATGTGCGGTACTACCGATTTTCGGAACTACCAACATATTAACTACGAAACTACCAATTTCAGATAAATTGTGCAGTAACTTTCGGGTTCGACCCACTCTATCTCTCTTCTCTCTCCAAGCCTCCACTTCCCCCTTGCGCACCCAAAACTCTCTCTCCCCGAAAGAACCTCCACATTTGCTCCTTCCGATCTCCAAATCTCGTGGGGATTTCTTGGTTCTTTGGCAATTTTCTTTATCCTAAGGGTTCATTTCCTTCGATCCTCAGGTATTTTGGATCAAATCTCGCTTCTCATCTCATTTGTATGAACCCTTGGTCAAAATTAGGTTAGATTTGAAATGCGAATAGATTAATGCTATTTTCTTGGGGAAATGATCATTTTTTGTGATGTATGATGATCACTCATCTATCCTGTGGATTCAATCTAAGAAAAACATTACTCAAATTATCACATTGACTGCCCTAGAAAATTTCAGAGAAATTGAAACTACCGCGTGAAGAATGTGGTACTATCGCATAGCAGTACTACTAGAGTTTTCACGTCGGTACTACCGCAGTTTAAATGCCAGTACTACCGATTATCCTGATAAAATAGCATTGTCATTTTATTCATCTCTAACCAAATTTTCTTAGTTCATATCATATCCTTGACTTCATTTCCACCTTCTTCAAGATGCCGAGGACTAGGAATGCCACTAGGAAGATCTATGCAAGGGGCGACAATCCTGGTGTAACATCCTGAATTTTGAAGCAAGCAAAATTTTGAAGGATTTAAAATTTTTATTTGAATCTTATTAGCAATTAAATTTCTTCTGCAATCTCGATTGAATTTTCCCAAATTATGTTATGCAAAATAATATTGGAGTATAACTCTCAGATAAAGATAATAAATTAGTCTCTCCCCAATTTGAATATTCGGCATAAGTTAAAGAATCCTATGATGCATCTATTCCCTGAGCATCGGTAAATAAAACAATTATTGCCAGTTGTGTTTTAATAAATAAGTTAAAATTGAACTACATAAAATAATACGTCTCTAATTGCTAGAAATATAAACTATAAGATCAACTTGATAAACCAACAATCGTATGCATTGTGCATATAACACATACCTTGAATCGTAAATGTGAAACACGACAAAACACTGTCCTGCTAATTGCGTACCCCTGTAAATAGGTATACCCTCACTCATAGAACTTTCTTGATAAATATAAAAATTATAAAAGAAAGTATTAAATAAAATAGATCGAGCCATGATATTCTTCAATCGGCTATGCCTAGTCATCTTCGAACCCGAAGCAGAATATTCCGGTGGATATTCCTATCGCCATAACACTTCCTTCTCCTTTGTACCTCTCATCATTCCCCTCTAACCCCGTTGACTCCGTCAATTCTCTGCATCCAATCAATCCAACCCAAAAGTCACCCTTTAATTCATAATAAAATTGAATTGAGTTTATTGGATTTTCTTGGATCTTTCTTGAGTTATTTGCATTTCATTGCTTAGCGCGTAAATAGAGACTAGAATCTCGGAGAATTAGTGGATCCATCAAGATCAAGATTCCAACAAAGACAAAGACCAGAAGCTCAAGATCAACAAATGCAAAAGCTTTGAGTAAGCTCAAGACAGCGGTAAACCGCGCCAGGCGAGTCAATACTTTGATCATTTTGAATTCCCATTTTTAGCAAGCTACTTATTTTTAAATTATCATATGCATGCTGGTATTTTATGTGCTATATTATGTTGATTTCATGCTCTAGCTAGCTGCCTTGTTATTAAATGCCACTATTGTACCTTACCGGCATATTATACTGTGAACCTTGATATCCCTAGGAAAACTTTATAAATGTAATTGTTTTAGGAACTAGTTACGTTTATAATTTACGGTCTAGCAATGCTTAGTTTCCGGGGGTATTGAGAATGCCCTAATCTCATATGCAAATGCAAAAAGCAAGTTTTGGGAAAAGTTATGGTTGGCAATGGTTGGGGTAAGTTTAAAATGACTATTTTATGCCCCCCAAAAAAATCCCCAAAATTGCTTATGTGGCTGGGCGGCTAGTTCGGGGGTGTGGTGCACCGGGTGCACGAGAGTGGGGTTTGTGGTAGAACCGCCCAGATAATACAAGGACCAAATCAGGTCATGACCTCCCATTGTAAAACAGTACAACCACAAGTCTGCAACGTGCAACTTGGCTAAGTAAACCCTATCGAACTTCGAACTCATCTCACAAACTGGGGGGAAAGAAGGTTATGGCAAGGAGGGGTTGAAGGGACACCAATGGAGGGTGACTTGTTTCTCTTATTTTACTAGCGTATGGGAAGGAAGCTCGAGGCGCTAGTAAAAGAGTGATTAACATCCCGTGCAACTATGGGTCCCACCGCAAGTGGGGTAGACTCATAGGGTGAGATGAGACCCCGAGGCCAGGTAGTGTTAAAAGGTTACTGTGATGATTTACCCGACTGCATGACCAAAGAATCATGTGGGGTAATGGGCGGATTGTCTCTTGTGGTGAAAGTGTACAAACTCTGCATAGTCAAAACTATTCGAATAGCCGTGCCCATGGTCAAGAGTGGATATGGGAATTTAACTCTGATATAGTTCTGTTTCAAAAATAATTTTTATGGTTGGGGCATGGAATGAGAAAATGAAGGACGATGGACTGTCCTGGTTTGAGTTGTCCTGGGTGTCGTACCAGTGGTAAGTTAAGCGGCTATGACGCTGAAAACTGGTTTTGTGGAACAAGTGATTTGGGTCATGGATGAGATCTGTACTTATTCTATAAAATCTTTTATTCAAAAGTATTATAAATTTTGGTCCAAAGGCTAAGTCTAGGAATTTCTTTATATATATATATATATATATATATATATATATATATATATATATATATATATATATATATATTAAGTCTTTTAAAATGCAACTTCCGGCAAAATAAAATAAACCTGAGCCTATCCTTTGTCAAGCCATACATGTTATATACTTGCATTCTGTGTGTTGGCTCGCTGAGCACGGTGGTTGGTATGCTCACACTCACATACCAAAATCCAGAATCAGGAGTTGAACCGCTACACTTCAGCAATATGCCAAGTCAGGATGGGGAAGATGATGAAGAGGCCAAGAATTAGGTCACGAACCCCCAGTTGGCTGCCTGTGGGCATGTAGTGTGGGTTCCACCTGTGTGCTTTGTTTCCGCTGCTGCTTTCGTATTTTCGGCCTAATCGGCCCATGCGTAAGTATTCTAGTATAATTACGTTTTTGCTTGATATGTACTTTGATAATCAGTAATGTATCTGTGAGTACTATCTACTGATCCAGGGAATAGTGCGGTAGAATCATAGAGGATTCTGGATTGAAAATCCGGGTCCTACACCTGATTCCGGTCAAGCATCCTCTCAGCAAGGATCTCACGCTGTTCCGGCGTCTCCCTCAGTCCAAATGCCACAAGATGAGTCAACACAAAAGGCTAGAGAGGACAAGGGAAAGGGCATAACATCTGATTCTGAGACAAAGACTGAACATCAGGACAACGCTTCAGAGAGCCCTGCACACGAGTTGTCAAATGAGGATATGTAAGAGCCTGAGGAGCAACAGATAGATCTCAAAATGATCTCCAGTAATGACTACGCCATTCTGAGATACTGAAGTCAGTTTGTGCTCCCAAGGAATAGCCAGAACCCCAAATTCAATACTAAGTTTCAGGAGCAGGTATATGAGCATATCTATGGACCATCCAAGTAATTCGCTGATCATAAGTATGTGGATTGGGATCATTTGGGATAGATTGACAGATATGAGGGTGCATTTCATCTATTTTAGAGAGCTGGTATCCAGCACATTGTAGCACTTAATTCAGACTACAATGAGGAGATAATCAGACAGTTTTATGCCACTCTCTCATCTCTCCTAACTATGAGCATATCTCCTGGATGATAGGACACTAGTACTTGGACTCTAACAGACGACAATTTAAACAAGCTTTCATATAGAGTCTAGTGCTTATGAAAAGGTGTATGACAGACTAGCTCTCCAGCTTGCCACCTGCACCGAGTATTATGATCAGAATGTGAGATATATGCTAGGCAAGTTATCAGGACTCCTCCCCATTCCTAGTTTGGTAAACAAGATTATTAATCACACAATTCTCCCTAAGTGCGGCAACTTTGATGCAATCCGTGGGCATGCTTGGAATTTGATCAACTACGTGGTGACTGGATGAAGATTTGATGTAGTTGATCTCATTATAAGAGAGATAGCGGCCTCAAAGAATGACAGAGTAAGGAGAATAAATTATGCTCCCTATATTATGGCTCTGATTATTAAGAAGACTGGATATCGAGGTGGCCTGGGCTCAGTACACAAGCCAGCCCAGGGAAGGTTCTCCAGTTCCTGTCCCTCCGCACCCTAGAGCCCAACCAGAAGAGGTTGCAGCAAAACGTCAAGGCGAGGAAGAAGTCTCTCTATCTTAGGTCTATTCCGCCGTTCTGCACCTTGAGGATAGCGTAGCTTCCTTGACGGCAGCCGTCTCCTCACTCGGGGACCACATGACCTCTCTTGAGAGCGTGATCGCTCCAGTTCACTACGAACACCATCACCACCGTGACCCTTCTCCTCAAGAACCATAGGACTAGACCTTTTTGGTACCTTGATGCTAAAGGGGGAGAAGATTTGGGGAGAAGAAGTTGGGAGAAGCTGGAAGAAAAGAGATGCCAAGAGTTGCTAAGATTATAATTCTATGTTATGTATTGATATGGTATACTAAACCATGTGATGTAATGAATTATGCGATGTCATTTATGCTTAAGCATCTTGTTTTAACATGTTGAACTCGTTATGTTTATTAATTTAAAGTTGAACTTCAAGTGTGTTCTATATTCATTTTATTTACAATTGCAAATTATCTACCCTCTTGAAGTTCATCTTTCAAAAGCTCCGCCAACAAAATTTTATCTTATTATGTGCTAAATGTATCTTGTCATCTCTATGCATGTATTCAGGGGGAGCTTTCCCAAAGTAATTTTAAAAAGAAATTAGTTCCTTAACCTCATTTAAGCACTTTGTAAAATTAATTGCTTCACCAAAGTCACAAAAGAATATACAACTAGTTTTCAAACAAGAAGTATATTCAAAACCAATTTTTCTTCTCACTTAAATATGAGTGTTGTCATCAATTAACAAAAAAGGGAGAGATTGAAAATATCTAAGCCTCTAAAAATAGTTTTGGTAATTAATAATAATATGTGAATATGGGACTAATATGTTTATTGAATATCGCACAGGTTAAATCCCAAATTGAGCATGCCAAAGGCTATATGTATGCTAAAGGACAAAATGAGGATCACGATAGTTTAAGAAAAAAAAATACAAATAATATAGGATTCGTTTTTAAATTTTACCGGTCTTAGGAAAAAAGTTGGAAGACCGGATTGTAGAATTGTTGCCGTACTATTAAGAGGAATCACAGAAAGTAACGTAATACCATGTTCTTATGCTATTTGGATCAATCTAAGATCATGTATGCACTTGAAATTAAGTTTGAAAACTAACTATATTCTGTCAGAAAAATCAGAAGTACCAGAGTATATTTTATGGAACTATCAGAGTCCGAAAGTACCGACGTATTAACTACGGTACTACCGGAACTCGGTAGCACCGGCATCCTAAGCGGTACGTTTTTTCTAAAGAGTACTCTCTTTGAGACTTAGGCTTGTCGATATCGGTAGTACTGGAAATTGAACGGTGAAATTACTGCAGACTGGTAGGACCGCACCCTAAATCGGAAGTACGGGTAGTCGGAAGCACCGGAAAAATCTAGCGGTACGTTTTTTCTAGAGAGGGCCAATTTTTGGCCCCAAGGCAAATGATAGTATCGCATCAAAAAATTGAAACTACAGATGATCAGAACTACTACGTTTTCAACGGTGGTAGTACCACACTGACTTTCAAACGACTAGTTCTGACGTTCTAACATAGTCGTTACTGTGTGCTATAGTGCACTGCGGTAGTACCAGCGTTTACATAGCGGAACTATTGATTTTCCTAATTTTTCAGGATTATTTTATGCAATGGCTAGTTTTGGTTGGTGGGTTTATAAATACCCCCCACCTGCTCAAGGACAGAAAGAAAAGCTTGCATTGAGCATCCTTGAGTCTGAGCATTCATTCCACACGTTATTTCTTATTGTACATTCATTTTGAGGTGGTTAAGCTATATCAAGTGCATTTCCATTTTAGATTGATCATCATTACTCCTAGTGCTTGCCGGCACCTAGACGGCTGAGTAGAAGATTGTGAGGTGATCTCTTCAAGAAACTTGTAAAGAGACCCGACGCCTATTTGTGAGTGGTTCGGTGTCCACTATCTACGAAACAAAGAAAGGGCAATCACTAGTGGATTTGAGGTGGAAGACTTAATTTGTGGAGCTGGTCAAATTTGTTTGAGTTTACCTTATCGTGGACGACAGGAAATCGACAAGTTTCTGATCACTACGATAAAACATCGTATGTCACTTTGATATTATTTTTGCCTCTCTTTGATTCTTATATATTCAATTTATTGTGCAATTAATTGTATTAGAGTCATTTTGTAGTTATTGTTTTTAAGGTGCCTTAGGTTTACTAGAATTGTGTAGGTTTAAATTGTGCTTCAAAATTGTTAAATTATCTTTATCTTGCAAAAAATTATTACCTTCTATTCACCCCACTCTAGTCGGTTACTCTTGATTTTACACTTGCCCAGTCGCGTGCCACCCCTCCTGCCGCGACAGGTGATATGTGTCTCCTGCTACACCTTACAAGCTCTGGAAGGGGTCTATTTTTGCAAAAAAGTGCTAGGGTCTAAAATTTTAAAAATATTGCCATGGGGCTATATGTGTGAATAGTTCTGAGTGACCACCCTAGCTATGACAATGCACATTAGTGCATGCATGTAGATGCCATGTTGTGCGCCAAGCATGCGATGCAATGTGTGCATGGGACCTGTCCACTCCGTCCGTCCATCCGTCGGCGCTATATTGATCCATTTCTTTTAGCTTATAATTTATAGTGTGTGATTTTTTTGAATAAATAAATAGTACGATTTTTCCACCATCCTTTTAAAATAGCTTATCGTAATAGTTTTTTCAAAGTAATTTATCGATATTTAATTCGTTTACACAAATGCTTAAGAGCAGAAAAGCTCCCACGTATATTTGCAGCTCAACAAGCACAGAATGACCTGGCTGCGCTGTCCCTCCATGCGAGAACCACGTGGCCTGCCACCTTAATTATTCTCTTGCATGTGGGCCCGTGTATGCATGTATGATCGTTGTATTGTCAATTGTCATCGGTGTAAGTAGGAAAGAGCCATGAAGTGCTTGGGATGTTCTAGCTAGGCTGCCAGAGGGTCACTCGTCACGCCTCAGTAAAAAACGGTCCTGGCCTCACCCATGCCTCTCAACCGTCAGTGGCCTCATCCCACGACTCCTCTGTCTTGATTCATTCAACCGCTCCCACAATTGCATGCCGCCTCTCTGTTCAAGAATCGCAACCTGCAACTACTCGCCGTAGGAAACGCAGAGGCGCCACGTTGATGAGCCATGGGGACGATGCGTAGTCCCGCCTCGACCGCCGTGGACCTAGCCTCCTCCTCTGGTGGCGGCAATGGCGACCGCAAGAGGCGTATCGACTACAGCCACACTTCCTCCTCCACCGCATAGCCCCTGTCTATGGCGCTGCCTTCATCTTCGGTACACCACCACTCCCCCCCTCTCTCTATCCGGTATCGAGACTTCTTAGGCTCTCCCTCTCATTTTATCCCCTGCAACCTGCACGCTAGCTCTCTGTTTGGCTGGCCGGTTCCCCATCCACCCTCAATACCACATGTTTGACAAGATGGCCATGTACACATGGATCTACGACGTGCTCATCCTAAGGTCGGACCAGCATTGGCAAGACCTTCAACATGAACAGTTCCGAAAGAATTGCCAAGACAGGAGCTGAAGGAGTGCATCTTAAGGAGGGGAAGGATGTTAAGAATAGTCTCATATTGATCGTGAGAAAAAAAAACATAATCTATAGGTGTGAGAGACTCTATCTTTTAGGGGAAGAAGATCCAATACCACTTATAAAATTATTGTTTTAGGGCTTGTATGTGGACAATCTATGGGCTGAGGTGCACGGCTTGCGTAGCCCATTTCGACCTGTGGCCTAGAGAGTAAACCCAGTTAGACCTAGTGAGGGTTCGTAATTAACAGTGGTATAAGAATCTAGGCACCTAACATCTCCCTAGTTGCAGAAGCGTCCAACCAATGTGTGAGAGGGACAGACCCGGGCCCATGGGAGTGCAAGTGGTGCGACCGTACAGGGCCCCTTCGGCCCTTCCGCTTCGTATTCTCGGCGAGTCAGCGTGCGTGGCGCTTCCGCTTCGTATTCTCGGCTGGAACGCCTGGACGGCTGGACGCTGGCCATGCTAATTGCTCTGGGGCTCTGGGCCTGGGCGCTACGGTACAACTACAAGCCACAAGGCGCCAAGGCAGACACAAGAGTTGAGGTACAACCGTACAAGCCACACGGTCACACAGAGGCTGTCCTGGAGCGGCTGCTGGCGCGGGACTAGCGGGAGGACCGAGGACGCCGTGCTGCTCGCCTCCGCGTCGAGGGCTCGAGGCCAAGGGTGGCGAGAGGCCTGCCAGCAGGTATTCATTTTTTTTGGCAAAGTCCAATTATCCATGTATTGTACTAATTAAATCCTTCATATGAAAGTCTAGAACTGTTTGTATAATTTTAATTTTGTTCTTTTCATCTTTTGAAGCCATGTCTTCTGCAAATCGATTTAGAAAATATGAATCCGGTTCCCAAAAACGTAAGAAGAAACAAAGAATTGAGGAGTTAACTCAATGTCAGAAAGGAGCAATGGATAGATTTATTATAAAAGAATCACAAGTGTCTTCCGGTAATCAGGCACTTGATCAAGCTCCTGCACTTGATAGTAATATTGAAAATGATCCTAGAGATGGTCAGACAGGGACAGAAAATAATGTTGAAGTTCAGGAAATTCTTGTTAATAACACAAATATTGAAACTGATAATGATGGTGATAACAGTGAGAATGTTGGTGATTCTTTTCAGCCTGATATATCTGATCCAAGATATTGGGATTCACTTAATTCTAAACAGATCGACATTTTAGCACAAAAGGGCCCTACAAGAGACTTATCAATTCAGAAAGGTCCCAAGGATAGATATTCTAGAAGGTTTTCTGCACTATTCTATACTAGAATTCTATCAAATGGAGAGCATTGCGATAGAGATTGGCTTATCTATTCTAAGGAACTCGATAGAGTATTTTGCTTCAGTTGTAAATTATTTACAAAAGGGCATAGAAAGGGTCAATTGGCAAATAAGGGGTATAATGATTGGATACATCTTGGTAGTAGGCTTAAAGAGCATGAGACAAGTGCAGATCATGTTTTGAATATGACCACTTGGTATGAGTTGCGTAGTAGGTTGCAAAAGGATCAAACTATTGACAAAATTGCTCAGCGACTACTTGAGAAAGAAAAGGACCATTGGAGAAAGGTTTTATTCAGAATTGTTTGCATTGTTAAATTTCTTGCCAAGCATAATCTAGCATTTCGTGGTACTAACAGCAAACTGTATGAAGATAGCAATAGGAATTTCTTAGGTTTGATAGAGATGTTGGCAGAATTTGACCCAGTTATCCAAGAGCATGTTCGTCGTATTACAAGTGAAGAAACTCTACTTCATTATCTTGATCCAAAGATTCAGAATGAGTTGATACACTTGCTTGCTTCTGCTATTAAGTCTGAAATTGTAAGGAAAATAAAGAGAGCAAAGTATTTCTCTGTCATACTTGATTGTACCCTTGATGCAAGCCACCAAGAACAAATGTCTTTAATTATAAGATATGTGGATTCATCTTCAAATAATATTTCTATAGAAGAATCCTTTCTAGGATTTTTAGATGTAAATGATACGACCGGACAAGGACTTTTTGATGTGCTAGAGAATGAACTAAAGTGTCTTGATCTTGATATAGATGATGTGAGAGGACAAGGTTATGATAATGGATCAAATATGAAAGGAAAACATCAAGGGGTGCAAAAGAGACTTTTGGATGTAAATCCTAGAGCTTTCTATTCTGCTTGTGGTTGCCATAGCCTTAATTTAACACTTTGTGATATGGCCAAGACTTGTGGTAAAGCTAAAGACTTCTTTGGAATCATCCAACGTATCTATACAACTTTTGCTAATTCCACTAAGAAATGGCAGATTCTGAAAGATAACATAACGGGATTGACTCTCAAGTCAGTGTCAGCTACACGATGGGAGAGTCGTGTTGAAAGTGTTAAAGTTATCAGATTTCAATGCGCTGACATTCGAGAGGCTCTACTTCAGGTATTTGACATTGACATATTAATAACGATACATTTCCTCTAGTTGTCCTCAAAATTTAACTTATATTTTCTTTCTTTTAATTTCAGGTATCTGATATTGATAATGATGTAAAAACAAGCAGTGAGGCTAAATGTTTGGCAAATAATGAACTTGGAGAATATGAATTTATAGTGGCAATAGTCATTTGGTATGAGGTACTATATGCTGTTAATTTAGTAAGCAAACACTTGCAAGCAAAAGATATGCTTATTGATGTTGCTATTGAGAAAGTGCAAAGGCTAATTTCTTTCTTCAAAGGGTATAGAGAAACTGGTTTCTTAGAAGCATTGGAGGCAGCCAAAGGAATCGCACTTGAGTGGATATCGGCACAACATTCGTAAAAGCGAGAAATTAAAAGAAAGAGACAATTTGATGAGAACCCAGATGACACAAATGTTGTCACACAGTCTGCAGAGGAATCATTTAGAATCAACTATTTTATACCTATTGTTGATCAAGCTATTTCCTCGCTTACAATGAGATTTGAACAATATCAGGATTACCAAAAGAATTTTGGTTTCTTATTTACTTCTGACTCATTGCGGTCATTGGATAATAAGAGCTTGAAATCTTCTTGTGACAATCTTGAAGCAGCCCTTAAAAGAGATGGAAAATCTGATATTGATGCCAATGAACTATATACAGAGTTGAGGTTTCTTTAAGATTTCATTCCAAAAGAAAATATGGGTCCTCTTGAAATTCTTAAGTTTCTAAGGCGGCATGATTGTTTTCCCAATGCAGCTATTGCATATAGAATTTTATTGACCATTCATGTGACTGTTGCATCAGCGGAGCGAAGCTTTTCTAAGTTGAAGCTATTGAAGTCATACTTGCATTCTACAATGACACAAGAAAGACTTAATAGTTTGGCTACAATAGCACTTGAGAGTGGATTGCTGGAGAAGATTAATTATGAGCATATTATTGAAGATTTTATTTCAAAGAACACTAAGAGAATGATGTTATTCAAGTAAAGATTATGCAAACCAAGAGTTCAAAAGGTACTATTCTTGATATATCGCATTTGCTCTGCAATACATATATTATTTTGGCTATATTTGGTACTTTGGTTTAGGCCTTACTTAGAGTTTTGTACAGGGCCTCCAAATTTCACGGCACGGCCCTGGAGAGAGAGAATGTTGGTGGGAAAGAAAAAAAACACAACTTAGAAGTATGAGGGAGACCATAACCATTAGACTAATTTTTTAGAGAGAGAAGGTCTAATACCACTCGTAAGTATATTGTTTTAGAGGATTGCATGCGGGCAGTCCGTGGGTTTAAGTTTGTGGCGTGTGCAGTCTATTCGGACCTGTGGCCCGAGGAGTAAACATGGTTAAACCTAGAGAGGGTCCGGATCTAACAAAGGATATTAGCATAATCTTGATGATTCTTCGGAATGTCATCAATAAGAGTGAGAATGGAAAACAAAAGTATATCTATAGAATTATATTATTTCTCTCTCATGTTTGACACAGCTATGTAACTTCAACTAAAGTGTGCTAAATTTTTATAGTTGATGTGAGATGAGAATAATCCCGTAGTTTAAGCAGTAGCAGCGATACATCTGAGTGCATGCAGCTCTGATTTTTGTTCAAGGCATGAATAACTAACAATCACAACTCTGATAGCAAATCAAACATAGACTTGATTTATATTTTGTTTATGTTGATCCTATTACTGCCTTGCAATGGTCAATCCCATATCCAAAGAATATTTTAGAAGTTATCCAAAGAATATGTTAGTTAGAAGCTACTGGAATTTGGATATTTCTTTTTACCTTTTGAGTGTTTTGAATTATGACAGTGTCTCGAATGAAACTTGATACCTTATCCAAGGGAAAGAAAAATCTCATTATTTCGTTTAATGCTCTACTACAATCAAACTGTTTTCTCTGTATTTCTTTCAATGAGCCAATCACTACCTAGATTTGACTAATTCAATTTACCCAAAGAATATGGCACTTAGATTTCACCAATGGAAAGTTTTGAATCATAGCAGTATCTTGAATGAAAAAAGTTACCACCTTATGCAAGCAAGAAAATTATCATGTTAATTTTGATCGACTTATACAATGATATGGAACTTTGTAAAATCCAGGGTTTGTGTAGTTTGAGCCACTTAGGTCATTAATTATTTTGATGTAGAGGGCACATTCCCTATCATGCATGATGGTAAGTTGATTTGCATTTTGCAAATTGCACTTGGAGGCAATGCAAAACATCAATCATTTGCACCATTGCACCTGAAGAGGTATGCTATATATATGTTTTTGTTACATGTTCTGCATCAAATTAAATTGTATTGTATAGTGGTAGACTTCCTGTACAGCTGTACTTACATCTAGTTTCTTTGCTGTTGCATGTTCTAAAAATGAACCAGCATATCCACATTGATGAAGCACCACTTGTTAGCATGCCGAAATGTTCCGACAACGCCTATGTTGTGGTTGGCCAGGATCACCCGATCAACGCATGCGGGCCTATATCAGTGGCAGTAGTAAAGAATGATTTTGACATGCCTAGATTAGATTCAAGTTATTGGTTTCATATATGTTCAACGAGGAAGATGTTTGATGAAGGGTCTCTACGTTTGGCATATGAAACTGTTCACATAGTGGATTGTAAGGAGTATGTAATTATTGAGATAGAAATATTATATTGGAGATGTATGATGGAGCATATCATACATTGATGGGAGTTTGGTATGTTTCCGGTTTAAAGAATCTAATATCTGTGAGGTCGTTTGAACTAAAAGGTTATGAGAGATCACTTTAAGATAAAATCATAGGAGTTACTTGTAAAAGACAGGTAATCATGAAAAATATCTAGTGTAATGGAGGATATCGATTGATAGATACACCTAAAGAAAGGGCAACCAATAGGAAGTCTAATAAAAATCCTGACTAGGAGAAGAAAACCATGTTATCAACGATAGATACTCAAATCTCATCTGTAGTTATACACGGAATTACAAAAACGATTACAAAATCTAGCAGACTTATGGTATGAAAAGCTGAAGAAACAGGAGGTGTGATTAATCAAATTACACAACAAATGATCTCAAGTGGAAAGTCTAGGTAAGCTAGTTCGGATACTGACATGCATAATACGGTGATGTACATAAACCTCTATAGTGGAGGCACTCCTAAAGGAAGGAGAAAAAATAAAAAATATAAAGTTGACTAAGAAAGAGTTCTTAGAGAAATATAGTAACTTCAATAGATAAAAGTTAAGGTAGAGATTATTGAGTATGGTGACTCATATTTTAGTTTTTTAGGATTTAGAAATATATGATATAAGCAGAGAAAGTCCTTACAACTATCAACCGATCACTTCTACTACAGTCAAGAGAAAATCAAATTCTCATTCTTTGCTACACATTTCCATTCTCACTAACACTCAAAACATCAGAAATGTTCACGTCAAAGAACTCAACCACTGCACTTCGCACATTTAACCTAAACAACTACGAACAAGAAACAAGACAATTAACACCATGTTAAAATTACAAGAGAATGGACTTCAGATTTCAGGCATCTGCAGACAGCTGCTTCTTTTGCTTTGACACCTTTGCTTGCAGCTTGTCAAGCTTTGCGCCCATGCTCTTCTGCTGCTCGCTGACCGAGCCCTCCTGGGCGCTGCACATTTGTGACTTCATTTTCAGATTGAACTTCTTGGGGACACGAGAAGTCCAGCCACCATTGCCGCGCCCCAGCTTCTCGATCTCCTGCCTCATATTTGAGCACTCCTTCTCGAGTTCAGACAAGCGTATCCTCATGTTGTCCATGCCAACTTTTAGGACCTGGTTCTCCCTGACGGCTGTAGCCCATCCCCCAGCCTCGCCAGATGTTGCAATGCCACTTCCTAGCGGCCTAGATCCTTCAAGGTTGCCAGAGACGAGCAGGCACCCAGCAATTGATGTTCTTAGCTGGAGCTGCTCAAAGAAGAGGACTTGCACCACAACACGAAGCGGGAGACGCTCGTTCTGTGCAGCATGAGTGCACGCTTCTAGGGAGAGCTTCTGGCAGTCCATTAGCCGACAGAGTTGCTCCCGTTCGGCTTCTGATAGCCAGGAATGTGCCTGTGAGCAAGATAAAATGGTATTAAACAGCTGCAACAATATATTTTGGAGAAGCCATGGAAATAAACAGTGGTTCAATGTTCAGTTTCCCAAGGCGGAACACTAATGGTTATTGTTACAAAGCTTAAAGTACTGCAATAACAACTCATGAAAAAAAAAGTACGTTAAACGATCCACCTTCAAGTATATATCAATGGCACGATAGAGGCCATCATCTAATGGACGGCCGTACTCAGGCACAGCAGATGCCAGAGAATGGAATTTTGGAAGTTTCAAATTGATATCTGGTGCGATCTCCGCCAGATAGCCATCAATTAACTTAGCAACAGTAGTGATTGGCGTCAAAGAAGGGGATGCCATCACATCATCCAAGCATGGGGAGGCGCCACCATTTGCCTGGTCCATTGCCAAGAAGTGCTCAAGAATCCTGTGCACACACTCGACATTATACAGTGTTTCCATTGTGTAGGAGAAATTTGGCAGAAGTAGGTCTTCCAGAGTGGCCTGGTCTAGTTGGATGCCAATCCGTTTCTCCAAATTGGAAATGCAAGTGGGGCTGGCTTTTAGAATCATGGCTGTGCGAAGCAGCCCGAGCAAAACTTTTGTAGATGCTAAACCCTTCTGAACAGGCAATAGTCTATCGATCTCCTCAAGTAAGTTCTTCTGTTCTGCCTCAGGGAGAGTAGCAGTCAGGGGTACTGTTCCCATGCTATGACGCCTATTGAGTCCTGGGAGATATTTTTTGGCATAGTATGTCAAAGAACCAGCAATGATCTCAGGTCGGATGCCTCGAGACTCCATAGTAGAAATTAACCTCTTGTACATGGGGAAACTCAATGATGAAGCATCATCATACCACCAGTCTGAACTGAAGTTTCTAGGCCTGGCACCCGTGCTGATCCCATTCCACAGTACACTACCACCAGGGCTTTGCATGATGTCATGTTCCCTTATCGGCCAGCCAAAAAGGTTTGGATCAGTAGTAGCTTTCGATGCTAATGACTCAATGCATCTCTTCACAATGTGAAGGTCTTCAGCATGAGGGAGGAGGTCATCACAAGTTTCCAGCGCTTTTAGAGAATCTTTCCAGTTACGGAGGACTACTTGATTAAGGAACATTTCTGACTGCGCAATCAAGTTGTCCTCAGCTATTTCTTCAGTCATTTGGAGATGCTCAGAGGCGCAACGTAGGTAGACAGCATTTGCAGAAGAAAGTTCTATTTTCACTCCATAGCAGAACCTTGCCACCACCTCAAATGACTTTGCACCCCCGGGGATATCACTTAGTTTGATGATACATTCTTCTTGGTGTGACCTCTCCTCGATCAACCGTTCAAGAAGGGCACTTTTTGAAAGTAAAGGGAACTGCAAAGGGATAACCAGAGAACCAGCATTAAGGAGAAAAACAGACAATCTATAGAAAGGTGAAGTCAAGGTATACAAGCTAAGAAAATTTAGTAAAGACGTAAGAATGATAAGAGAGGACAAAGTTTACAAATATCTTATGTTCTTAAAGATGAAATGCTGCTACAAGTTAATTCTAAAAAAATAGTTCAAAAATGATGAGTTTGTAACCCTTTAAATACAAGTAGTTGTTAGCCCTCCATGACTGATTACATGCCCTTTAAATACCCTGTAACCCTTCCAATGAAGACAGGGTGGATACTTTTTGCATGTCATGACTGACTACATGATGTTAGCCCTCCATATAACTTCGAATATTTTTTTTGTTTCCAAAAAACTTTGAATAATTCTCTTCCAGAGCGCTTCAGTAAAACAAGTAATACAATAGTTGCAAGCTTCCCTTTTTTAAATAAAAATATAAACAGCTTCAGTTCTATAGATCCGTAAAGGGGGAGATAATCTAAAGACATTTTTTACACTGAATAATTTAAAGATAATTACAGGAAAAGCAGATTAATTACCTTATGAAGGTGGAAAGACATGTCCCCAACCTCAACAGTAACATCACTGGGGAGTCCTGTTGTGCAGAACCTAGGAGGTTGACAAACAGAAGAAAAGTCAACATCCAGACAAATTTAAGTTACATAATTTTATTGAGCAGATTTGAAACATATCCACGGTGGGAATAGGTCCCTCAAGGTCACATACAGTGATGTATTTGCCACCTATTGGCTAATGTCAATTTAAAAGGAATTCTAATGGTACATCTTACCCACAAACAAAGATAAGGGATAATGTTCCGTTTTTGGATGTAGCCTGATTATAACCACTTCTATTATTCAATCTATTGCAGAGAAAATCAGAATCTTGCTCCAGGTTGTCAAGCATATAATAATCCATAGTGTGATTCTTACAGTATTTTTCTCACAGAAGACACAAAATGAACCAGTGATCCAATTAAGAAAAAAGGGCATGTTTCTATTATAATGTCTACATACACAAAATCATGGCTGCCTTATCCCTATAAGCATAGGCACATCAGAATATTTAAGAGTAACACAACTGGAAGGTGATTGATAGTTGAAATTTGAAAAGCTTGACTTGTCCACTGAAAATAAATACGAACAGGCTCCCGCCTAAATAATTACATGATGGTTACATCTTCCTCAATTATGAGGAACGTTAGCATCTCATTGCCAAGTGCCAACTAATGTGATATGGATCCATGAAAAACTAATCACACAAGCAGTCAGCTACAATTAACTAGAACTTTGTGGACAGAATAAGCGAATAACTACATCCCCACCATGCTTCAACGGCTGCAATGCATTTAGTATGTGCAATAAGGCACCAAAGTGGGTAATAAAGTCTTCCCTGATTTCATATGGAGAAATATGCAAGATTCAACTCTAGTGTGTCATATATACTGAAAAGTACGACCTTACTAAGTCAGAAAAAAAAACAAAGGAAAAAAAGGAGCAGTGCTCATCGACAAGTGCGAGTCCTACAACACCAATTTTTCAAAATTTATCAACACCTCATTCATGAAGGGAATTGTAACTATTATAACATCTGAAATTCAGGTTTTCACCCTAATTTTTCTTTTAATCACTCCAATAGCAATAAACAGAAACTTATTCATGTGCTTGTAAAGATAAAATCACACTACTCATGTGAAATAAGTAAAAAAAAATCAGCTCTGAAATAAGTAAAAAAAATCAGCTCTTCTAATCCAACATTTTTTTATTAAAGATGAGAGTGGCCTATACACATAAACAGAACGGATTGAGGACAAGCATCATGGAAGGAGCCCGTATACAGTGAAGACGGGCAGTCCGGCCAAACTAGTTGACTTCTGACAATTTCAGACGGAACTATGCCAAATTCGTACCAATTTGAACAGAAAACCGAGCCCCCCCCCACACACACACACAAAAGGCAAGAAGGCCCGGTTCTTTTATCCCGGCCAGGGAGCGCACACATACAACAGAAATCAAAGCTAAAACGCAGAGAAACTTAAGATGAATAGTAAAGAACTGAATAGAAAGGCAAGAGCTTTACCAGGCCTGCCCTTGCCTTCTGAAAGCATCAGGTTTTGATCCCAGCTTCATGGATGCTGCAGCCATCCTGGACAGCTAGCTCTCACAGCCTCTGTCAAAGGAAGCAGCCTAAGTAGGAGCGGAGCGCACAAGAACCCCAAGCTACAACCACCACTCCAGAGCTCAAGCCATGGCTGGCCTCCAAGAGCTCTCTCTCACTTCTCTCTACCAAAACCAGTCCCCCCAAGAAAGAAAGCCGAGTAGGGTCGCCAATTCATTGGCCCCTTTTGGCCACCAACTGATCCAACCACTCCAATAAAACCAAGCGGGGGTTCACGAAACTACCAACGCATGCAGTTAATGGTGGGGGGATCACAGTGGAGGAGGGAGGAGGCCAGCAGGTAGTGGTGGGGGGAGTTCTTGAAGACGGCAGTTTCTATTCTGTCCTCACCCTCCCCTGTTTCTCTCTCTTCTTTTGTGGGTGTAGTGAGCTAGGAATAAGAAGCTCTCAAGGCTCATGAAGCTTTGGGACCTGTAGGCTGGAGAGAGAGAGAGAGAGAAGTTGGTGTTATTTTGTTTTCCTGAGGGCTTTTGGTCCCAAGGACAGCACCAAGACTATATAAAAAAAGAAGCAAATTTTATGGGGACAATACCAACTGTACCAGGTACGAAAGAAAGAAAAAAACCAAAGAATTAGGTCAATTAAGCAGCAAACGGCCAAACAACAGGGAAAGAAGACTATAAGAAATCCTGAAAGCTAACGGAATCAGGTCAACAAATGGTTAACTTGCTATAAATCAACAAGGGACAACTTGCAGTAGCAGGAGGAAAGGGATGCATGGGTAATTCCTTACTTCGGGTAGAAAAAAGAAAAAGGGGAAAAAGAATCCCTCAAGAAAATGGAATTTTTTTTATGAAGATTTTCCAATAGTGCAAGATTTCCCCTAAAAAACTTCTTAGTTTCACTAGGTTTGTCTATGGCTTCAGGAGTCTTTGTGTATTGTGAGAATAAAGAGTGTAATTATTACAATTTTCACTCTCTATCTTTATTTAAATGTTTTAGAGGAAGTTTGGTGGTTGTAGTATGTCATTTAATAGAAATATATATATATAACTATTTCTTATTAAATTTTTATTAGATTTAATACTTTCTTATCAACAAATAGCACAAAACAAAGTGAATAGCACAATATTTCAAAGATTTTTTTTTGGGAGCTGGGAGAGCCTGGGACATGGGAGCAGGGGTGCTGCTGCTAATGTTGTCAAGATTGCAATACCAGGTAAGATTATTTTTTATCTGACAGGATCAGATCGTAGAATCACGATACTATCAAATTTGTAAAAACATATATATATATATATATATATATATAAATTGAATTATATTTTTAAATATGCAAGTCTATAATAGATTTTTTGAATTTAATTTTGTAATTTGAGTACACTTATTCATGTTATATTGAATTAAGATTGATTTTTTAAAACTTATTTAATTGTTTTTAATAAATTAATAATTTAAAAATGCAATATGTTAAAGACAATATTTACAACTTTGGCTATTGCGCATGGGTGAATGGCGCAGTGCAGGGGAGTCATTGAGGGCATTAAAAGTTCTAGATATCTGGGGCTGCGTGCACAGATTCTCTCAGAGATCGGGAGGGTGCAGTACAGCCTACGCTGTAGTTAGTGCATGCATTAGCGACCGCTTTGTCCTCTTCGGTTAAATTTTTTGAGGTGCCGCGGTTGGTAGGGGCCTGGGTGTGTGCAGATCGGGGAACGAGGTTAAGGGTTAAGGTTGTTCAGAATAACATGGGTTATTATTTTTTTATTATAGTTGACTAATCTATTTGTTATTGCTGAGTTAGTTTATTTAATATAATTAAATTTTAAAAATTTTAAAAATAGAAAATGAAACATCAAGATGGAATGTTACAACCGTTGATGTCCAGTCAAGCCCGTCTTTTTTTATGTAGGGACCTCAAGCCTGTCTATTTCATACAGACATCATCTCCACTCTTATGGAGTGTCTACCGAAGTAGATCTTTCTCTACTCACTCCTGGAGGGCTACACATGTCATATCTTTACAATATGAATGCTCAACATGCAATGAAATGATTATCTTTTATTAGGACATGGGCTCCAACCATCTAGTGACTTCCCACCAATTAGCCTTAATCCTAGTATCTTTTTAAAATCTAATGGCATGAAGTTGAAATATTCTTAGAAGTTTAGATAAATCATTTGATTGCTCAATTCTACTAATAATTAACTATATGTAATTAATAACTAAGATTGTTAAAGTGAATATGGCTTACAAAATTAAGACATGGATTTTTCGTGGTAGAATTGAACTAATTCTCATATCATTCTAAACTATTATTTTATGTAAATAAAATCGCATAAATAACATGAATGAAAATAAAGCCTATTTCAGTAATATGGGTTCAATATGATCAAAGACATGTGATTTGCCTTCTTGTTTGTATTCTTCAACTGGGCATACGCCTTCTGGATCTTGATTTGCTTTAGTAGCGCACTGTTCAGTGAATCTGACTGCTATGCATAGAAGTAAACAAATAAGATCATGCTCAAAGGAAAATGAGATGGGAAAAAGATAAAATAAAATAAAAGAGAAATAAAATTTAGAAAAAGGTTAACAAGATGGGAAAAAGATAAAATAAAATAAAAGAGAAATAAAATTCAAAAAAAGGTTAAACATAAGTGGGTTTAAGTGGTTAGGGTTTAAATGAAGTTTGGATGGGTCAAATGGAGCTAAAAATGGTGTAAACGGGCTATATACGGTCAAAATTGATATAAATATGCTTAACAAGTTTCAGACAAATAGTAACGGTCAGATGAATAGTACCAGGTTGTCACTATCCCTAACAGGTCGGGTCAGGTGAACAGTAATGGGTTTGGGCTGGTGTTAATGGCAACACAATAATGGGTTGGCTGTGAATAGTGTTAGGCTAGGTGTGAACAGTAGTGGGCTTGAACAGTAAAGCCTAGCCTAGTTAGTTGATTGGGCTGAAAAGTGAATTGGGATGGCTTTGTTGGCTCGTCCACACAGTTTACAGTGCACAAGGCCCAGCTCTCCTCAGAGCTGCACTCATGGCCAACCGAACAGGGGAGACGGTGGTGAGTTGAATTGAGCAACGACGAGGGTGATTGGTGGCAAGAGGTAGTGTAGTGAGTGTAATTGGGACATGGGCATTCCATTTTGGGCACGTGCGTGGTCGGAAATGGACTAGACAAGTTGGCGGTGGTGATGCTTGGCTGAGGCAAAACCATGGCAAGGCGGCACTACGGCACAGTTTCAACCAAATTAAGGGCGGTTTGAGCATCTACGGTACAAATGGAGTCTAGCAGCGACGATGGCTTAGCTCGGGGAAGCTTGTGATGTGCTAGCAACGGTAGTTGTGCATGGCCGGGCAGTTGCTCATGGCGCTGGCTGCTAGGGACGGTGAGATGGGTTGGGAGGCCGAGGGATAGTATCATGGTGCTGAGGTGATACTATGGGCATGATTAATTGGATCGAAGTTGAGGCTATTGGGAGAATAGGTTTTGGGGCTCACTAGCGAGAGCTTCGATGATGATGGCTGCTCTTGGCTGGAGAGGAGAGGGAAAGGCTTCGGTGTGAAATGCGGTGCGGATGGTGGTGATGGAGCTACTCGACTTAGTTTTATAGCTCGGTGAAGGTTGTGGCGAGAGGGGTAAGGCAACGGCAAGACTGGCGTGTGGACAACAGCGTGGATCGCGGAAGGGCTTCGACCGTGTACCGACGGTGCTGGCAGCTACGTTGGCGGCAGGGGAGGTCAAGCTCATCACTGGTGCGGATGCGCGAGTTGGAGAGGTGAGTTATAGCGCCAGGCGCGTGTCGAGTGGCTAGCGACAGAGGTGGCAACAGTGAGATCAACGATGGCAAGGGAGTGGCGCATGGCATGGTGCAGTGTGATGGCAAGTTACTGATCGATTGACGAGGTGGCGCGGCTGCTATGCAAAAGCTGACAGTTTTGCAGCAGCGAGCAAACGTGGACAAGCTGGTGATCGTGCAAACGGTAGGCAGCCACGCAACAGGAAGAACAGGGGAGATGGCGACAGGGCAGAAGGGCTCCAAGGCAAGGTGAAAGTGGTTTTCCCGAAAGAGAAAGCGAAAAATCACGAAAGGCTTCCAAATTCGGCAAAATTTTAAACTTAAGTGAAACTGGAATAAATTTAAAATTTGAAATTTTGGATCGTTTCATGTCGCTTGCATGCGAGACTAACCGTGCAAGCACAGGCCATGCAATGCGAGGCAGAACAATGATACGATACCAAAAACGTGAAAGATGTGACGCGATCGTCCGGAACGTACAAATTCTGTTCCAAGGCAGGCCTGCAGGAAATGGAAACACCGACGAATCAGCACCTACACAGTATCTGAACAACTTTTCTGTGGCGATCATTTGGTACCAGAAGGGATTTCATGCAAGCTGTCTTGACACCACAAAAAGGTGGTGCTTACCACTGCTACTCCCAACTGAAAGGAAGATGGGGTCATCCCCGTTCCAGCTTGTATGAATCTACCACCTGCAAGTCAAACATCATCTTACCCGGGGCAAACATGCAAGGATCATCTCACCATTGGCGCGTCCAGCGTCTCCGGCGATCTGGCTGTCCGGATACAACGCAGTCAAGCAAAGGCTGTTGATAGACAGTGCAACCATGCAAATGCGACGACACGACATCGCAGCAGACCATTGACATTGCGAAAGAGTTAACATGATTAAGATAATGAAGGGCCAGCATATGGCACTGAGCTCTGAAAAGATGCTGCATGGGGTGTACCGAAATGGTAGGGATATTCATGCTGGCGCATTGTGGCTCACACGGCTCCAGGAGCATAAGTTGATGCAACTAGGGGACAATTGCTTTTAATTCAACTGCAGTAGCATGTACACACAGCAAAAGTTTAAGGTAGACATCTGCATTCTGTAGCAACGCTGGATTGGAGCAGCTCTGGAGTGGCATCGAGCTTGGGCCATCTGCACATGTACATGGAAGTGTCAGATTTTGATGGAGCAGCAAACCGCGTTGGTTATTCCTCTCCCATTTGTTAGATCATATTTTTTCAAGAAGGGTTCCATGATAGGGGAGATTTTTTAGAGCAATTAGGGATGCTAGGGAGCTCCCATGTTAATCTTATACTCCCTCTGTTCTTTCTTACCCTATGCTTTTGACTTTTCACGGTCTTCAAAATACAACTTTGATGGTTACTTTTTTATAAATACATTAAGATATACTAATAAAATTATAATATTGTGAAAGTATTTTTAGTGATAAATCTAATGATATAATTTTCATATATCAAATCGAGATAGTTTAAACATATTGGCGTCTTGGCAGTCCACACGGATTCTAGTATGTCATGTAAAAAAAGAATAGATGGAGCATGTGAGCAATATAACAAACTATACACACACACACATATTAGTGCCACTTTATTAAGATGAAATATGGCACTGTTTCATCAGACAATGAATTGATAATTGGCAACAAGCACTATGCCACATGGTGTGTTGAGATCCCATTACTCGACTGGTTCCCACAAGGATAAACTAGAGAAGACATGAATTTAAAGATTTATTTTCATTGTTTCAAATATTATTCTTAGATAATCCCTCCAGTCATAAAAGAGTAACGTTTTTTACTTTTAAAAGTCAATAGGAAACCACTTTAACCCAAGGTTGTCACGGCGCCCCGACGAATCGCGGCGAGACCGAGGCGCTTGGATGACTAGTCGACTAGACACTTGCCATGATGATAGTTAGATAATAGTAATAAATATAAGTAATACCTTATATGATCAAAAATTAAATAACCATCCAACATAATAGTATAAATTATCTAAATAACAAAGTCCATGACCATAATAGCAAAGAGCATTAACATAACAAGATCCACATAAGTAGACATCCATACAACATAAGAGACAAAATGTCATAGTAGCACGAGTGTATCATATGACAACAAGATAACTTAAAAGTCTTCTACTTTCATCCCAGTCTTTCATTCATCATCCATACAAAGTCCATGGCCATAATAGCAAAGAGCACTAACACAACAAGATCCACATAAGTAGACATCCATACAACATAAGAGACAAAATGTCATAGTAGCATGAGTGTATCATATGACAACAAAATAACTTAAAAGTCTTCTACTTTCATCCTAGTCTTTCATTATCATCCAACTCTAGCTTATCCCCATGCACAAGCTCAATATGAGCACGTTCTTCACTATTCTCATGAGAACGTGGTGGTTGTCCAAACTCACCTTCAACATTTTCATCATCACACACCATCACATCTTCTTCCTCATGATCATGAATAGATGGAGATGCACTTCGACTGTAAACTTGGACATCCACACGAGCTCTCCTAGGAAAATTACGTCTATGGAGCGAGGATATTGCATCGAGAGCCTCATCAACATGCGACCATAGAAGATCATCCTCACCAACATGCACTTATGCAGCTGATGCGGCATCCTTGTCGACCCACTCATTATCCCATTGAAACTTTTCTAGAAACAAAGGGTTGGATTTGTTACCTTATTCACTAAGCCTTTGAAATCTAGATGCAATCCTTTTGTTATATGAGATATAAACCAAATCATTCAATCTATTAAACTCCAACTAGTTCCTCTTGGTATGGAGCTACAAAATGGAAACAAATATAGCCCATAAATGAAAGTATGAATCAAAAACAGTCCATAAATGGATGTATGAATTAAAAATAGCCCATAATTGAAAAAAAGCACATAATTAATAAACTTTTGTTCGCTTTACTTAATACTTACAAACTCAAATGTACTATAATTATGTTCACAACCGAATGAGGAACAACAAAGACAAATAATGAGCTTCGTAACTTTTTGTAATGAGATAGCTAGGCCACCGTTTGATTTCCACTAATCTACTAAAAGGTAAAGTGTGAAATATAAAGCCCCAAATTAAAAAGGTTGAGAATGGAGTAAAGAACTAATTGAACCATAAACTATTAAAGTTTGAGAACTCACAAGGACTCTTCCCTTGCATCTTGGCAAGTGTGGTATCGAAGCTAGCACGAGTTTGCTTATAGTCATCGGCTAGGACATCAATGTTGGAGAGCAAATGTCCATCACCACTAAACATCTTCATCATCATTCGATTAAAAATATTCCTTATGATTGTTGCACGATCAAGGTTATTAAGTCGTAAAGTCGAGTCGAGTCGCTTAGGGGACGACTAGGGAGATTAGTCGACCGCCTAGTCTGGACTAGTCGCAACTAGGGAGGGAGGAGGCTGCACAAGGAGGGAAGAGGGGGGAAGGAGAGGGGAGGAGGGAGGCTACATTGACCGGAGAAGCAAGGAGGGACCGAGGGAGTCGCCGCCGCCAGTCCGCCATTGCCTCCCGCTTCACCGACGTCGGATCCGTCGTCGCCGCAGCCCAAACCGCGGGATCCGTCGCCGCTGCCAGTCCGCTGTCACCTCCCGCTTCACCGGCGCCATATCCACCGTCGCTGCAGCCGGATCCGTCACTGGAGAAGACGACATGGCGGCAGTCACTACTGAAGGAGGTGGCCGCCACTGGAGAAGGAGACTGCAGAGGATTAGAGTAGGGGAGGGAGGAGGGAAGAGAGGGGAAAGGAGAGAAGAGGGAGGAAGTTGAGGGGAGGAGGGAGCCTACACTGAACTGACCGTAGAAGAGACGAGCGGCGGCCACTGCAGGAGGAGAGACGAGCGGCAGCCACCGAAGAAGATCAGAAGACGGCGGCGCTGCTGCTACTGTGCTCCTGACCACATATTCTCTCCCAATGGCGACGGCCATTGGAGGAGGAGAGACGAGCGGCGACCATCGGTGGCGCTGCTGCTACTGCGTTCCTGACGGCAATCTCGCTTGCGGCGGCTCGACGGGAGTTCACAGGAGTGAGATTGTGGCGCGACCGCGCGAGACGGAGACTGCGGGAGACGGGGAGAGGATAAAGCTTAGGGTTAGCCGCGCACGCCCGCACGCGTATTTACCGGCCGCACGTAGTTGGGCTGGGCTAGGCCGACGCGGAAATTTCGTTGAATGGACTTCAGTCGGACGACTAGCAATAGGTGATTAGTCGCGGCTAGTCGTAGATTAGTCGTCCAGACTCCAGACTAGTCGCTCTAGTCGAGTCGGTCTCCCTAGTCGTTCATCCTGTGCCGACTCGACGACAAGTCGTGGATTAGTCGACGACTTAATAACATGGTGCACGATCACTATCACTTTCCAAGATATCAAAAACATTTGTGAATTCAAAAACAATGTAGCTCCATGGAAGTTTTGCTCCATTTGATTCTCCCATCGATGGTCAACAATCTCCATGATCCTTTCCAACATTATCTCCTTCCTAGTGAAATTCTCCTTGACCTTCTCCTTACACATATCTATGGGTCTGCTCTTTTCGGCTTCTAAAAGCGGTTTTTGGTTTTTGCTACAGTACTTAACTTTTAAACAGAATATTTTTTCAAGATGAGGTCTACAAGTTAATTGTAGTATATATTAAAAGCCCAATATCTGTACAATCCAAAATCACAAGCGATTATTTTTCTGTCCATAATCTTTATCGCAAACAGTTAAAATTCAAAAATTTCAGCCAAAAACCAGAAGTCATAGCCATATCAAACATGCCCTATAGCAACCGTAAGCTCCGCCATTACGGCTTGTCATCACTATCAACAAGCCTCAACACAATAAGAATGGGGTGTGTTGCTCTTATGCAATCTTCCACAACATTCCATAATGTTGTGGAGAGCACATCAAACACATTCTTCCATGTTTGTGTTTTTTCCAATTTTGGACCACACAATCCTCAGCAACAAAAAACTTTCTCAAAGCATCTCTATACCTATACATGCTTTGCAATGTTTAGAAAGAGATCACAAATCGAGTAGCCATAGGCCTCACAAGATCTCTCCCACCTGTCAACTCTCTTAGTGCATTGACAAGCCTCAAATGCCTATAGATGAATGTTGTCACATACCTTGCTTTGGATATCCAACCTTTAAACTCTACCATACCTCCAATATCGTCAAGCATAAGATCTAAACAATGGACAGCACATAGAGTCCAATATAGCTAAGGAATCTCTCCATTAGAATCCTTCCCGCCGCCATGTAATTAGCCCCATTATCAGTGACTACTTGAACAACATTCTCAACACCAATCTCATTGATTTGTTTCTTAAGTAAGTTGGTCAAATAGTTAGCATCATGAATCTCATGTGATGCAATCGCTGACCCTAAAAAGAAAGTCTCGTCTGGACTATTGACAAGGAAATTGATCAAATGTCTTCCCCTCTTATCTGACCATACATCCGACATTAATGAGCAACTACAGTTTTTTCAAAACAACTCATGCTTAACCCTTAACTGGCTAACATCCATTCTTTCCTCCTTTAGCAATGGGACCCTCAACTCATGATAACTAGATGGCTTCAACCCATGCCTATACTGCCCAAGTGCTTCAACCATCTCCTCGTAGCTCCTCGAGTTTGCAGCATTGAATGGAATATCATTCTCATGAAAAAAAACTTAGCGATGTACTTGATCGTTGTATATCTTTCTTCCTTGCTCTTTCCACTCCTATACATCCCCGGGGTATGCCTTAGTCTTATTACTTTTGTAGGGTACTTCAATAGCATTGCAGGGATTTTAGCTTGCTTCGGTGGTGCTAGCTTCTTGAAAAAGGCAGAGCCACCAAAGCAAATTCTAGACAATAATTTTGGTCAAAATTAAAATGGTTTGGCTGGAGGAGGTATCATGCATGATTGAGTGCACGAACAATAAGAAAATCAGTTAGAATCAATGCTTAGCTTGGCATAAGTGACTTTGGAAAATCTTAATATTCATTCCTTAAGACAATGATTTTATGAAAACCTGCTCAATTTGGCATTTTTAGTGACCAGAGGTAACCAATCACTCAATCATTTACTGAAGGAATTAGAAACCTAGTTCTGCATGTAAAAGAACATTTTTTATAAAAGGAATAACCAATTGGACATACAACTAAACGATTCACGGACTAGGGCTATTACCAATTTCACAGCATTTCTGTTCTTAAGGGGGTGATCGGAATAGCGATGGCTTTTGGCTTTTAGCTGAAAAAACACTGTAGCTGACTGAAAAAACACTGTAGCTGAGTTAGTGGATAGTGTAGTGAATAGTGAAAAAAAAGCTGAAGCTAGAAGCTGAAGCCGAAAAAAGCTGAAGCTGCTTGGGCATAGGCTTCTGCAGCCTCTGCTTCTCTAGCTGCTGCTTCAGCTTCTTTCATGAGAGCCTCTGCCTCTGCAACTGCACCAGCAGCGGCGGCTGCAACCTCCTCTGCAATCATGGTTGCCATACGCACCAATTCAGCATCAACTTGAGATTTGTGAGGGTTTTACTACCATTGCCCCCTATTTTCTGAAGCGCTCTTTGCACGTCTTCTAGCAGCAGTATTTTGGGGCTTCGTCCCTCAGAGTACGGTGAACTAGGTGCTATCCTGTACTTCCGATTCAGCTGCAATGTTGAGATTACCTTTATTAATTTTCCAGTGGTGGTCAAGTCCTTCAGTTTTTAAGACAATATGTAATCAAAATCACTAGGTGGTCAATATTGCTCCTATAAAAAACCAGGGTAAGAAAGTTACCACGTGCAAAACAAGTAAGAGGAAGTGTAACTCATTTCATAAAGATTTCCTATTAGCAAATAAAAGCAACTGCAAACATGATGATAATTTCAAAATGACATCAGATCTCTACAAGAAGGGATAATGCAACAGTTTGATCCATGTTTACAAAACTGGAACCAGGCCGGTTCTGGTTTTCAGCTGGTCTCCGGGCAAAAAATTGGCCCGGTTTTTGCTAAGTCTTGCATTCAAAAATATTAAAATATAATGATTGGAAGTTTGAAAATAGGCACTAATATACACATTCCAATAGAAACTGTGATGGAATACGGGGTTTAGGGATGAATCGGGCTCAGGTTCAGAAAAACAGAAGCCAAAACAAAAATTATTAAGTCGTAAAGAAGTCACCAGAGGGTGACTTGGGCAACTAGTCGACTAGTCTCGACTAGTCTCAGAGTCAGGTCTACAATTGTCACAGTCATAATAAAGAAGCAAGCTGGGATTATTATACTACTACTACAACCAAAATAGGTACTGAATATCATGTATAAATGCATATGCAAGCTGCTGCTCAAAAAGTTCAACTGCCAGCTTTGGAAAATAATATTGGATTCAGCAAACAAAAAGATATATCATATTGGATATATTTTGGACCTTGATGCATGAAACACAATGACCACATGTTATGTAGCATAGCTAACACACAAAATCACTAATAGGTGGAACAAATACAATATTGCAAGTTGTAAAAATAATAAGCAAGTCAGAAGTAAACCGCAAACCAACCCAGATCGAGTCGAGCACGCATTAAAACAAGCCAAAAATCACCGCATGCCCGGATTGAGCAGGACACAACCACACAGCGCGAACAAAAAATGCGCAAATCGAGATATCCCGGTGTTGCCTGATGCCCGCGGAGACGGGAGAGCGGATCGATCTGAAGGCTGGCTGGTTGTTGCGTGGGTGAATCCAAGATCGGCGTCCCGGATTCGATTTGGCGGTGGCTTTATGGGGAAATAGAAAGAGGAGACGGAGGGGGGTTTGGGGGGGAGAGAGCACGGTGACGGCAACTGGAGGGAGGCGGACCGCTGCTGCTACTGCTTCGCTTGCGTCATCGCGTGTGGCGGCTCGCACGGATGAGAACAAGACTAGAGGATGATGAACTGAGGATCTAGGGTTACTCGAGACGATGAGAACGAGACATCGCGTGTGGTGTGCAGTGAGGATCTAGGGTTACTGAGTCACTGGTATTAAATCTCGGTCAGGCCGAGCCTCTCCAGTAGGCCTCAAAGTTACTGATCCAGTGGGCTGGCTCCTAGTCGTGTGGCTAGACATGGCCGGCTAGTTCTGGTTAGTCGTTCTAGTCGAGTCGATCTTTCTAGTTGATCGTCATATACCGACTCGACGACTAATCGTGAATTAGTCGTTGACTTAATAACACTATCCAGAACCACACACCAGTTCTAGTTTACTGGCCTATTTTCTGAACCCTGGCTGGGGCATCCAGCAGGTGGGCGAGAGTGAAGATAAAGTAGGTTGCAGTTCGTGCACAAAAAGATGCAGGAGATCTTGAGGTACCAGACTTGCTAAATTGTGGGATTCTACAAGTTGCTGTTTTTGATAGCTTATTTTGATAAATCAGATTAGGTGTAGTTTTTGTTTCTGGTAAAGGTGGCCAAATGGGCCGGGCCTAAACGGGCTGCACCACGGCGACGACATCGTAGGCCCGACCCACGACAGCGCGACGCACGACCGAACGGGCGGGTCGGCGACGCACGCCGGACGGGCCGTGCTCGCCGAGTGCGGCACGCGGGCGCGACGACGCAAGACGCCCGTTTAGCCATCGCCGCTTGCGCGCCGGCCGCCGACCAAGACGCACGGCCGCATATAATTTTCTATATAATTACAAATATTTATTTTTATGATTAATTTAATAAATTAATAAAGATCATTGTAAATATTTATTTTTATGATTAGTAATGTATATAATTTTCTATATTTTTTGAATTTTTCTGAATTTTCTACAATTTTTTACAATTTTTCTTATTTTTCTACGATTTTTCTTATTTTTTCTTTTTTGGGCTAACGGGCTGGCGGCAAGACGCCCGCTTAGCCTTAACCGCGTCAGTGCCGCACGCAGACGGCGGCCGCCGTGCACGGCTTGCACCGCGTTCGCATGGCGGCAAGACGCAAGACGCCCGCTTATTACACGGGCCTTAACGCCGTGCCTAAGCGGCCGCGCCGAGCACTCGAGCGCGTCGCGTCTGCGGCGAGACGCCCGAAGGCCACTTTAGTTTCTGGTAAGCAAAATGTGTTTCCTTAGGTGTTGAGGTATACTGAGCCTTCAAATGGATGCTTTATACTCCTCCACATCTTTCCTCTGTGATGCTAATGCAGATACCAGTGATGCTGGTACCCATGGGCACCAAATCCTCTGTGGTACTAATGCAGTACCAGTGATGCTGGTACCCATGGGGAAACTAGGGGGATTTCCTCTGTGGTACTAATGCAGATACCAGTGATGCTGGTACCTATGGGTAGGGGTGCAAACGGATCGGATACGGACGGATACTGCTCATTTCGTATCCGTTTTCATATTTTTTTTGTCGGACTCGGAATCGGATACAGATAGTGCTGGATACGAATACGAGTACGGATATTCTCGGTCACGAATACGGAGCGAATACAGAACGCTCCGAATACAGTTAGTCTCGGTCACGAATATTTAGTCGGATAATGCGCGTAAACAAAAATCATATATATCGTATGTGTAAGGATGAATCACCATAATACATATCCATAATGGAACTACATTAGTAGCTTAGCAAGCAAATTTCACATGATGAAATGGACAAGTTAAGCAACCAGTAAATTCTAGTTAACAAAGTAGCATATAAATGATAGAGACTACTTAAACAAATAATAGCTAACTAGCTACATGCCACAGAGTTCGAAAGTAATAATTAACCATAGCCAAGTAGTTAAGTACATCACTTGATACAGAGTCGACTGATCTTCTCGATGTAGGATGGATACTCGCGGAAGTCTTGATGAATCGTAATGATCCTCCAACTCACACAAAAAGGTCCCCAAACCGAATACAACTCAACCCTATACTGTTTTAGACTCGAACTCACACAAAAAGGAAACTAGATTTTACAGCCGTCACATTATTTTGGTAATAGCAGATGATTTATGATGTATTTGAAGATGAGACCTTATCCATTGCATATGTCTTGAAATAAACTTTCCAACGAGTATAAAAACACTCCAATCAGACTCCGCTTGTGAAAGTTATGGCCTTTTTAGTAACTGCCTGTTGGGTTGTCCCGAACCGAATCCGAATCCGAATTTAGTTCTGAGTTGAATCTGAATTTGAATCCGGTAACTATCTGAAAAAATATCCGCTAACTATCCGAAAAATATCTGGATAGTTCCGTATCCGTCGGATAATGTTTGTTCCGAATCTGTTTCTGTATCCGGCAAAAAATATCCGAATCCGTATCCGTATCCGGCAAAACATCCGAATATCCGAAAATTTGCTCCGAATTCTATCCGAATTAAAACAAACAAACGGACGGTCGGAAAATATCCGCTCCGTTTGCACCCCTATCCATGGGCACCAAATCCTTTCTCCAAGAACTCTCAATAGTCCAAAGAGTTTTGTCGAAGTCGAAACACTGAATTCATATATGAGAAGCTGACTGATAAGTGCTAAGTAAAACCTTTAGCTGACTAAACAGAAATAGCAAAAATGAACATTAACAAATGTAAACACTAGGTAAACAAGCAGACAACAATAGGAAAGTTCATTTACAGGCATATCATAAAATATATACCTCAAAGAAAAATGAAAACAGAAGGACGCAAACCTCTATGTGATTAGCAATAGTAGTTCTGTGTGACCCTGTAAGCTCATTCAAGTTTGTTATAGCCTCCATTACCACATTGTCTAGCCCGCAGGAAAGCCATAAAACTACAGTAGGGCATCCATAAAATCTAGTTTATTTTCTGGATAACACCATGAGGAAAGAAATAAATCACAAGATTTATGAATTAGACTATTACATATATATAATTACCTTGAGTGAGATTTCTTTGTATTCGAATTATTCCTCACTTGTCTAGACACTGATGCTATAGGCTATGCATCAACAATCTCGTCATCAACATCAGAAGCCACTGTGCTGATTGCCATTGAGTGATCATTATTCTTAGGAGTAGTTCGGTTCTTCTTCACTATAAGTCCTTCCCTTTTCACAAGAACCCAATGCAGTGACAATTACATTTGTCCTAAGTAGTGATTAGTAGAAAAAAAGGGCATGCACATTAAGAACTGATATCTGGAAAATTAACACCAAATGACACATGATTTCTAAGAATAGAAAATTTAGAATGACCTTCACTAAAGCAAACGACCTCAACAAAAGTGGAGTTTAGTGTAATCTGCTCTAACCTTTAGGTTAACACTCGAGCGGTAGCACAAGATGGAGCTAAATTCTAGATCTCTCAATAATGTGCGCCAGTTTCTCACTCCATGCTTTGCTACTCCGGCTCTAAGAGCAGCCACTTCCTCTGAATTCCACCTCTGTTTTGGAGCTCCCATGCTTAAGCCTAACCTCCACTGTCAAATGCAACTCAAACACGAATTTGCACCTTCTAACCTTAATTCATTCAGTCACAACATTGTAAATGCATGTAGAACAAACAACAGCAAGGAACATGAGTATATGACCAATGCTGAACTGTATTTAGTCGCTACTGACTGCACGCGCTGAACATTCTTAAATCTAAATTAGGATACTTTGCCAAAAATCCGACATGTACAGAAAATATTCAATAGAAATAAGAAATAACATATATTACATCCATCCATTCTTGGTTAAAGCAACAAACTATGTTTGTACAACCTTTAATATACCAAACAATGGGGGAAACCGTCATTCTATGCTTAATCGGTGTTCTGCGTGTAGTTCGATTGGATAGTGTTGCCGTTTGGGTGGTTTAGGCAATCAAGATGATTTTTCCTGAAGAACTCATGAATAGGAAAGTTGTAGAGGACTCAAAGTCCTAGTTCCTATTTTTCCATAATTTTTGGATGAGTGGATTGGGCGCAATAGAGGTTGGAAGTCTGCTGTGTAGCAAAGTTGGATTCAGGATTTAGTTTCTATTCGTGGGTAGGTTCAGAGACTCTAATGATTTTTATAAATTTTCTCATAATAACAAAAGTTATAGATAATGATGTAGTAAAGCTTCTAGTAAAATTTTATAATTTTTGGAGTAATGTGCTGTCAGTGGTGGTCTATAGAATTTTGCTGGTCAGAACTCAGAGGTAGTTTCTGTCCTCTATTTTCCCTCGCAAATTACGCCTTTTTAACAACAAAATAAAATTGTGGTATCTTCGCAAAAGTTGTAGTTTTCATTTGGTAGATTTCAAAAATGCTATTTTTATGTGATCTATCAAGTGGATAAAAAGATACAAAAAAGACAAGTAACACTGCTGCAGTGAACAAAGCATCGGGATGACAGTTTGAGAGGGAGTTATCGGGTTTCAAGAGTTATCGAGTTTTACCTTTCAGCTGTGAATGTTATGTTGAGGTTTTGTGCTGAGTGATAACTTGTGAACAGGTGGCTTCGCTCCTAACAATGCTTGAGCCCTTCGCCCCATCGGTAGAGGCAAATAAATGTAGTGGTTCTTGTTACAGTTGAACTTGTTGATTTTACTATCTTCACTGTAATTGTTGATGTTTAGTAATCAATCCACCTTTAAATTAAGATGCCCTGCTAAGCTATATGCTTTATTTTACATATTGTCATCTATGTGGTTATATTTCTAATGAATCAGTTGTGGCTATATCATGCATGTCATAGCATGTCATTTGCATTGAAGATTTGTCACCGTATCTAACCGCGATCATACTGGTACAACATCATATATTGCTATAGTACGATGCACACTCTTACGTTGCTAGGTAAGAGTTCAATGGATCATTTGCATACATATCTATTTCATGAGGATAATTCTTGTTCTGAAATCTTAAGAGGTATTGACTCGTGAGAGTCACTTATGGCATGGAGTATTTTCTAGTGATTACTTTTGGTTGTAGTTATGGTTGCGGATATGAATGAGGATAATGAGAATTAATTGTTAATGCTTTATCATTGTACCATAAGTTGTTGATTTGATGCTTAATCATCTGTAGTTTGATTAACTTGTTAAACAATTTGCTTGCTGAGATTTCATCTCACCCCTATATTCTCTCTCCCAGGTGATCCTTGAGCATGCATGGGAAGGGTAGAGTAGCACATCACCATTACACAAGTCTTCATGAGTTTTACTATAATAAGATAGAGGATTTTTAATCAATTCTTTCTTCCGGTCGTTGAACACTATAACTTAATGATGTTAGATTGTAGTCGGCTTTAGTAATATTTGAGCAATCAAGATAGGTTGATAAACAATATTAGTGTGTTGTTATATGCCCTTATGATATTTTACTATCTTCTATTATATGTTATGTTGTCATACTTCCGCGTAGTCTCATTTCCTAGGGAGGTGCTCCTAGATTTTCTTTGTAATCCAGCCAATCAAAGTGTAGTTTGGTAGCATCTCAGGGTAATGTGGTTCAGGGGTTTACAGGTTCACTACATAAGGCACTCTTGTCATAAGAGTGTCTTGTGCAGTGTCGCCGTCGTGACACAATGGTGACAATGGTGATATATCCCCCATCCGATCCCCTCCTTTCTTTTTCTTGATGCTTGGATATGAAATTACAAAAATATAATATTGATGCTTGTGTGTGTGAGAATTAATTATTGATACTTTAGTTCTTATGATGATTGATGGATGGTTAGGGTTTTGGTCCTTGTTGAAATTTATGTTTTATTGCAGGACGAAGCCACCTCTTACGCACAAAACATTTCACTAACAGATTTTTGTCTATGTTCGAAGAGCAGCCAGACCGTGTGAACCGAGTGGCCAGACTACCGTGAACTGAGTAATCATACTGCCTGAGGCCCGATCAGACCGGTGACACTTGTGGTCAGATCGGCCAAGCGGTCCGACCGCCCCCTGGCTGGCGGTCAGACCGGTAAGACTATTTGTCTCGGTTGTCATTATGTTTTTTTGCTCTTGGTTTTGGTGTAGATTATGAGTTTGTATTTTTTGCTGCATCATGTTGCTAATACTAGGAAAAATATTTTAATAAATCATTCGCTATACCCGATCCTACATGTAACGCCCCCATTTTTAGAAGCATTAGTAATCTCTAATCGCCTGGGGTATCAGATTGCTATGGAGTACCGCATCTGAGAATGAGCATCAGTACAACACATGATTACAAACAGGAGCCAAATTTTATTACAAAGATGAGGGTTAACAGCACAGTTTTGGATGCAGGGGGCAACAAGTACAAAGTTAACCTACATTATAACAAAACACCATAGGCAAGTTTGAGCGAGGCTATGACCTAAAACCACTGATCATCAATGAAGAACGACTCCTCAAGATCCTCCTCAACAGCTTGTTCATCATTGAACTTCTGAATATTGTTTAGCAAGTAATGAGTACAACCGTACCCAGCAAGTCACATGGGTAAATCCTAATTTACTAATTGCATGGATTATCAATGGATAGGAGTATACGGGTTTTATTAATGAGAGTGAATACAATTTTATTTGTAAATATTTTCAAATAATAAATTTACAACTTCTTAAGAGTAAAGGGGTTTTCAATAGTTGTATTCTTAGTTTACACCATTTAGGAACATAGAGAATTCAACTTATGCTTTGCTGTTAGAATCACCCAAATAAACACAGCTCCATTAACCGGGAGCATGGCGTATTCGAATACCATTTATTATCATTTTACAGACTTGCTTAGCTTTACCCACAAAATTTTCTAAACTTCCACTATCATGCGATAAGCACGCTTCAACTAGTGTACGACTGATTTGAGAAAACAAGATTTTTCACTACTCAATTCTGTATATAGCGTCTACCCGATAGGTTATGTACCACACAAAATCGAGTATCCATGGGCTAATGCAGAACACAACCACTCAGATTTTGTGATGACCCATCGTTGTTAAGCATGGTGATATCACGACCCATACCAAACTCCCTTACTCCTATAGGGGTTTAATCGAGCTGAGCAGCTACTAGACCATGATTGACTGATTAATACTTGTGATTGAGCGATTATTGTGTCCTTTACTCAGCATAAGATTCTAGTTCTTATTTTTCACCTTAAAGCTGCCAACCACAACTGGGTATACAGTGCACAACAACACTATCATCTATCTGCTGCAGTCTCCACCCTAGGGTAAGGTCGTGGACTCCCACTGACTAGTGGCTTTCTATAATTTCCCCCTTACCCTACAACCTTTTAAATAATTCTATCGACAAACCGTCAAGTCACTTAGTAGTACAAAATTTTAGATAAACCTATCTATAATTATTTATACAATATTTAAATATTACTAAGGCAGTCAAGGTGTATATGGCCTCAAATTAAAGTGGAGCATTTTTTAGTAGTAGGACATAACTAATTTAACATATCATTCAAAACATTTATTTTAATTAAATAACATTGGACAAATAATATTAATGCAAATACTGTAACTAGATAATACGAATTTTCATAAGATTCAATATGATCAAAAACTTATAACTTGCCTTGTTGTTCGATGAACCCGACTGTCTCGTAAAATTCAATGCCTTGATCAGGTCCTTGCACCGTCACCTCAGAGCACTTGGGAACTAACGCAAACACATAAAATGACATGAGCCCATGCTTGAGTCTAATCAAGCTGGGAAATAAAATAAAATAAATAAATAGGAATAAAATACAATAAAAACCAAATATAGTTGGTTTGGATTTTATTGGGGTTTGATATGGTGGAATGGGGGTCAAGAATGGGTTCAGGGCATCGAGACGATGAAAATGAGGCATTTTTGTATTTTGGGGTTCGGATGAACAATGGTGAACAGTAATGTGCTGGCCCAATTTGAATAGTGCACGCGTGGGATTAATTTTAAATGAATCGGCCAGGTGGGTCGATCTGTTCGACCCAAATTCAGCGTGGCCGTTTGGACCGTCTGAATGCTCACCCACGCTTGGTCATCCAATCCATCCGAACGCATGCTTATCTGGACCGTTAATGCATGGTGCTTGGATGGCTGAGGGTGAGCGTGGCCATTCAGATCGGCCGAACACATGGCTGTTCGGACTGTCCGAACATGTGGCCACGCTTGGCCATCCATATGCGACGCACGGACGGCTGTGGGTGAGCCACGACGCACTGAGAGGTTGTCGTCTACCTCCAGCTGAGCTCAGTGGTAGGAAAAACAGGGGAGGGATCTCCACCATGATTTGGTGCCGGTGGTGAACTCCGGCGGAAATGGGTGGCATGGCTGGGTTCCTCGAAACATGGAGAGTCCATTTTGGGGCTTTGGGAGGCGGAAGCATGAATGGTGGTGGCCGACGGTAAGAGAGAGGGTGGCCACTTCCACAGCAGTTTGGGGTCACTCTGATAGGTATTCAGTGAGATTGGGAGTGTTTTAACCATTCACAAGGAATAGGTTTCATAGCGGTGGTGCTGGTTTGGGTTAGGGAAATCTCAGGTGAGTTATCCATGGGAGTGGTGATCTGGCCGACGGGTGCTCACGGTGCCAAATCAAAATAGAAATGCTCCCGAGAAATTGACTTCAGCTAATTGTTTGTGATGCTTTGAGGATGCTATAGCCAAATGCAATTAGATTTTTATTGAGAGAGGGAGGAGATGGCATCTAGGTCTCACAGCTCAGGGGAGGACGGCGGCGGAGGAGAGGGGCAAGTGAGTTCAATTGGGTGGCTCTGGTGAGTGATTGAGAGTGGAGTGAAACTCTCTGCAAACGCGATTGAGCTATAAAGGCGAGCTAAGGTGGGGGCAGTAGCTCTCTTCGGGGGTCGTCGGTGCGTGGAAAAGGGAGAAGGCGAAAGATTTGCCAGGGGAGTGGGCGAGCAAATGAGGTGGCGCTGTGGTCTCTAAGAAGTTTGGTGAGTGCTAAAGGAAGCTGATACGGCGAGTGCGCGCATCGGACAGAGGAGGCCGAGCCACAGTAGGAGGGGCGCCCGGTCAATTGGTGCGTGAAGTGAGGGAGGTGGGGATAAGGCTTAGTAGTGAGGTGTGAGACTGGTTGGTGGGCCTAGGGGACAGAAACTGCCAGGTAGTGTGAACAGCGAGGAAGAATGTAGCCGCAATCTGGAGCTCAGGCAGGTGACCACATGGGCGGGGAAAACAGAAAGGCGGCAAGGAATGTGGATTTTCATAGGGTGTGGCGGGAGGAGAAAACGGTAAGCAAAAACGGAAGGCACAAACCCAAAAAAAAGTGCCAAATTGGAAGGGATTGGAGATTCAAGCAAAAATCCGGAAAAAATTCAAATTGGTTTTGAACTTTTGAGGTGTTTCACTACAGTTAGCCACTCAACCTCTGAATGCCCAGTTAATAAAATACTAGCACCCCTAATGACCGAAAGAAAGTTCAATTAAATTAAAGATTGAGACAATCTGGCTTAAGATTCGCATGATTCCTCTTAGATATAAGTGATGCTTGCTCTATGCCCGTAGGGCTCTTAGGTGATCCATCATGCACAGAGCATCAGCCCTGCACTGCTGTCTCCCTACCAAAGCAGCGCGAATATTGGCGACCTTGTCTCTCCCCCTCTGATCGATCTCCAGCTCTAGTTGTCTTCAGAGAGAAGCCATTCCGTGCAATGTGCATGATGGATTAGTGCTATGTAGTATCATCGTGCTGCCTACAGTTTCGTCCGGATGGCAATCAAGATCGCATGTGATCCACCTGTAGTTATGATTCCCTCTGTGCTAAGCTCAGTTATATTAGTATTTCGAAGTTACTGCGTGGTGCATGTCTGATCATTTCTTTATGAGGTGTATCAGTGAAGGTTGTCGGTACCTCTTCTCCGGAGAGAGAGAGAGAAGGCAAATTTGCTATGGAGATAGAGGCAGACAGAACAGTGATGCATGTAGCTGTAGGCGTCAGGTGCAAGGCTGTTTGGGCTCTTGTTCAGAAATCAAGGGCATCTTTTTTCACCTCATTACCTGTGCATTCAGATTAACTCTTGACTTTCAGTAGTCTAAATGATAAGCTTATGATTATCTTCAGATGACTGTTGATCTTGGCATGGCTAAAATGGTCCAAACAGTGAGGTTAAATTTAGGAACCGGCCGGTTCTTGCCTGGTTCGGGTTCCTATCGTTCTTTTTTACGGTAACTGACCAAAAACCGGAAGGATGGCCATGAGGTCCAACGTCCAAGGTTGCTCACTGAGTACTTCATTAGATTTTGTATTCAGAAACTGAGCAGGCTCTGTTCATTTCAGTTTTAGTTTCTGATTTTTTATTTCTAGTTCACTATTTTTTAATTTTATCTTTTTCTGATTTTTTTAACTTTTTTACCTTTTTCTCGTATTCCTTTGTATTGTCCATGATGGGATAATATATTTTTTCTATTTTTAATTTTTGAAATTTAATTATGTCAAAAAAGCTACCAGCAGCTACAGTGCAAAGAGCTACAAAAAAAAGCCAAGTTGAGCATTTGTGTTTCATTGTTAAAAAATCCATTTTACCCTGCTGAGCTTTTTTGAAAGTTTGAAAATCAAATTTGAGCTGCAAAATCGGATATTAGACTCATTCAATAATCAATATCGCTCCCTTTACCTATAAGACTAAGATCACCCCGGTTTCACTTATTGGTATTTAAGTGAACAAGTTTCACTGACACAGGATCCACGTCAATATCCATGTCAAAATCCACGTCCTCCTTCCTTCCCTTCTCTCTTTCTTCCCCATGTCCGCCGGTCGTGGAGGTAGCAACACGTCCCGCTCCAAGAACACCGGTGATTAGGCCCAACAGGACGTACTGCACTGCCGCATTCACGATGCCCGGCCGCACAGCCTCCGCTGCCGTCATCTTATCCCTTCTCAGGACCTGGTCGAGTCGTCGGGGACCTTCTGCCCGAGCAACTAGTGATGAACGCCAGCACAAAAGGCACCATTGCAGCAAAGGAACCAATGCCGATTTCATCATGTCAAACACCACGAGGCCACCAAAATGGAGGCAATTGAGGTTTTGATAATTTTACATAAATCAAAGAAAAATAGAAAAACAACTCTAATTGCTTCATCCCAGGAACACGGAGGAAGAAATCAGCCAAAGAAAAAGAAAAATTGAGGGCAAGGCCACGTGAAATCGCCAAAAAAAAAAGGGGGAAATGAGGGAAAGACCCAACGACTCCTATCAGTGCTCGCTTCCTTCAGATCTGTGAGGACTATACTGTCCACAACACTATGGTCCTGCTCTCCTAGCCATCCTCTGTCCGGCGAGGTGGCTCAGCAACGGCCACAGCAAGCGAGAAGGTGGGGTGGTCGCGGCTCAGCAAGTCAAGTAGCTGGTGCGACAGCTCGACGGCCATGCGAACGCGAGGAGTAGACGACGCTGGGGGCGCAGGACGTCCTAAGATGTGGAGGGGGCAACGTCCTGCTGCAGTTCCGGCGTGGGAGGCATGGCGGATGGTGGCGAGGAGAAGGGGAGCAATGATCTGCAGAGAAAGAGGGGAAGGTAATAATGGTGTTTGGAGAGGGAGAGAGGAGGAGGAAGAGTAAGATGTTGGACGCTAACAGATGGGCCCTTACTATTGTTTTTAACAATTTGCTGACTGGGCTGCCAACTCAGTTAAAAATCACGTCACATGTCCACACCACCAGCACATCTACGCCACGTTAGTTGAAAACCGGCATGATTTTAATCCCAAAGGGTAGAGTGAATGGTATTGGTGATTGAGGGATTCTAATACCTAGTTTTGTAGTTTTTTTAGGGAAACCTAGTTTTATAGTTTATGGTTGATTTTCAAATTTTCGGAAGAGTTCAGGGATCAAATGGATTTTTTTCAAAAGAATATAGGACTGTCTATTGTACAGACGACTGGTTCTTCTCTTCACTCTCAGTCACTTTTTCATCCATTGGATAAGCATCCTCCAACGGCTCTTATTTTTTGGAGAGGGAATTTTTTGAAGGGTACTATGCAACTTTAGATGACTAAGAGATAAAAAAATTCAGTCGACTGTACAATAGTAAAACCGAATAAATATTAGGGGGACAGACAATGGTCCATTAGACAGTGGGCAGCACGCATAATTCTCTGCCCCTTGAACTATTGAACCATGCTTCCCCAATGCCCACAAATAATTGTGTCATAATAATTATATATAGATATTCCTTGATTCTTCTGCAGTGACTGTTATATGCTTTGGAGTGTAGATCATGTGGAGAGTTTTTCCTTTTCTAGCCCCCACATATTAAAAATCATGCCAAATTTGCTTCCTTTCCATTAAAGCAGTCAAAAAGAAAGTGAGATCGATCCAAAGTTTCGTATGCATCACAATTGATTGACAACTAGAACTGAAACTTTGTCAAAGAACAAAAGGAAAGGGATAAAGAGGTGTACAATGTTCATGCATGTTATGGGCTTTAGGCCCTATGGGCAGCGGCCGCACGGCAAGGCTGCAGCAGCCACGATGACAGTTACAAGGTCAACGGCTTGGCACTAACTGGCATAGTTATCAATTTCATTCCGAATGTCATTCTAATTTATCTCTTGGTATAGAATATACTAGTACTGATCTATTCTGGTGTACTGTTTCATATTTTAAAATTTTAATATGATAATATATTTATTCATAAATATATATATGTAATTATATATATATAATCTCTACTACTTAAAAAGAGGAGTTGATAGTGGTATGTTCTTTCCCCTCCTGCTTCCTCTTAGAAAAACGATTCACCCTTAGCTCTCTGTAGCCGTCTGATCTCCCTCAACTCTCCACAGTCATCCATCATCCTCCGCTCTCACACGCATGGTCTCCTTCCTCCCCCAAGCCCTCCCCACCCTGCACCGCCTCCTCCTCGTCCCCCCCACTCCTCCACGCCGCCACCGCCTCCTCCCCACCCCACACTTCCTCCTCCTCCCCCACTTCTCCGCGTCGCCTCCTCCTTCTCCCCCACTCATCCACGCCGCTACCTCCTCCTCGCCACCCCCCTTCTCCCCAATCCACACTGCCTCCTCCTCCTCCTGCCCCACTCCTCCGCGCTGCCTCCTCCTCCTCCCCACTCCTCTACTCACCTACCGGTCGCCTCCTCCTCCCTACTCCGCGCCGCCGCCTCCTCCTCCTCACTCCTCCACTCAGCCCGCTGGTCGCCTCCTCCCCACCCCACGGTACGTGTAGTCACCTCTCTCTCTTTGTCTAGTCTGATTCCTTTCTCCTTTTCTTCTCTCGCATTTCTCCCTAATTTAGTTTGTGCATGTGCGTTGAAAATGGAGTAGGGAGGGAAGGGTCGGTGGGGAACAAGTTCTGGATGTCGTTGGGTCTACCGGTTGCGGCAACAATGAACTGTGCAGACAACACGGGTGTCAAGAACCTCTACGTCATCTCCATGAAGGGTATCAAGGGCAAGCTCAACCGGCTATGGTCGGCCTGCGTCGGTGACATGGTCATGGCCACCATCAATAATGGCAAGCCAAACCTCCGCAAGAAAGTCATGCCCACCATCATCGTGCACCAGCGCAAGCCATGGCGCTGCACGGACGACGTCTACATGTACTCTAAGGTAAACAAAACTTTGAACCATGTTGCTGTGTGGTACAATGTTGCTGTATGTTTAGTGTGATACTGTGATTAATGAACTTATGCTACTGTTTAGTGTGAAGGTAATGTTGTGCCGTTGCATAGCTAACATTGTTTTGACATGCAAGAATCAATAGGAAATGTAAGCCATTACTCTGTTCCTTTGAACAATATTTGTTGGATGATGATGTAGCATGCCTTTTTTTCATTGTGTGTTATCCCAACCTTGTTGCAAAACATTGAGGTATCCCAACCTTTGTTGTTGCTGAGGCAAGGTGCACATAGGTTTGTTTGATGATTCTATGATCTACCTATGCTGATATAGTGTATTTTTTTTTGTCTGTACTGGGGTTGTCATTTAGCTTTTACGCATTGTAAAAGTAGCCCTCTTCAAGGCATTCACTAACAACAAGAAAACAATCATAATTCATGAATCATCCTTTTGATAATTCAACATATCAAAGCAATACTGAGATATTGAATGTCTGAATCTGAAAAATTCTTGACTGATTGTGATCAGGGTTTTCTTACTAAAATGATAGTATTTTGTTGATTAGTTTTGGTGCTAATGTGTTATTTGATGATTCTAATTCATAGATTGGATTTCTTTATACCTATATTATAGCGTCTCTCTCTTTCAATGCATAACAAATGAATAGTGGCAGATATATTGTCAAATGTTTGTGATCTCATTTACCCTAACCATTACTAATTCTATTTTTAGGTACTTTCTAGGTCCAAGACAGTTCATGAATCATCTTTCTAATAATTCAACATATCAGAGCAATATTGAGATGTTGAATGTCTAAATCTGAAAACTCTTGACTAATTGTGATCAGGGTTTTCTTACTAAATGATGTACTTCGTTGATTAGTTTTGGTGCTAATGTGTTATTTGATGATTATAATGTATTATTTGGTGATTCTAATTCATAGATTGGATTTTTTTATACCTATCTTGTAGTGTTTCTCTCTTTCAATGCATGACAAATGAATAGTGGCAGCTATATTGTCAAATGTTTGTGATCCCATTTACCCTAATCATTACTAATTTTATTTGTAGGTACTTTCTAGGTCCAGGACAGTTCTTGCAATAGGGCCAGGTTAGTTTCTCAATCAGAACTATGTGTTTTAATCTATGAGTGGCACATTGTCTTGGATTCACATGTTTGAACCGTATATTTGAATTTTAGGAATCCATCTCATATTTCTCGTTTTGTAGTGTTTCTCTCTTTCAATGCATAACAAATGAATAGTGGCAGCTATATTGTCAAATGTTTGTTATCTCATTTACCCTAACCATTACTAATTCTATTTGTAGGTACTTTCTGGGTCCAAGACAGTTCTTGCAATAGGGCCAGGTTAGTTTCTCAATTAGAACTATGTCTCATAATCTTGAGTGGCACATTGTCTTGGATTCACATGTTTTAACTATATATTTGAATTTTAGGAATCCATCTCATATTTCTCGTTTTGTTTGCCAATGAAACCAGTATTTGTCATGACTTGGAAATTTGCCTTGCAATTTTCTTGCGGTAATTCTATTAAATGAGGATGGGCCTCAGGCTGTTTATCCAATATTTGACACTGATAGTCAAATAATTGCCATGCCCACGAAGCCTAACAATGATTTTAGAATTGTTTGGCACTATGGCAGAGCATAATATAGCATGATCTTGTGGTGCAGGGAGGAAAGTAGACATAGATTCAATCACTGGAAAATTGCGTTTACTGTGAGCTTCATTTGGGACATGGTCACTCTTAGTCCTCTGTTCGCTCTGATGGTTTTTCATCCTTCTGTCTTATGAAATTTGAAGGGATCCTGAATATCCACTAAATTTTAGAACCCTTGAAAAAACTGATAATAACCACGGTGTTGTTAATGCAAGTTGTACCTTTTCATTGCTATTTCACAATGATGTTTTGTGGATCCTTTCTGCTAAACCTTAGGCTTTTCTCTTTTTTGTTTTTGTCCAGAACAGTCTATCCAAGTTCAATGTGCTCCTGAATAACACAAGAGCTTATCCCTTCGAAGATTCTTACAAATTTTGGGGTTCAGATCATGGAGGTTTCTTATGTTTGTGCTCTCACAATTGGAGGTCAGAATCCTTGAGATGTTGTACCCATTTCTCATTCTAACCTAAAACAATTCTTGATGATCTCATTCTAGAGTAGTTGATTTAAAATGTCATCATTTGTAATCTATTTCTCCTCATGTTGATGTTAGTGCATCATAGAGTTTTCCATTTTTGTGACACTAAACAAGTAGTTGTAATCTTGAAGCAGGTTATCATTTTCCTGCAAGTAATGAATTACTTGCATCGTGTGTGAAGAGGAAACATCAAATGTGAGAGTTGTTTTCTGGTATCCTCGGTAACAAAAGTTGCTAATAATTACTACATAATGTATTTCATTTAAGTTGCACAATTTTGCATTAAGTTCTTCCTATAGTAGACTATGAGAAACATGCAAAATGTGCACTCCTCAATTTGTTCGTTGATTTTATTTTTCACAAAAATAAAGAATTTCTCCTTACTTCTCATTTCCATATTCCTTACAGGGCACTGGAAGCATTACTATCAAGAAGACTACCCTAGCCTTGATTATTGGTATCTACAACGAGCCAATGGCTCCAGGCCAGAGTTGCCTTCACCAGAGATACGAAGTCTGATTTTATTCTTGACCCATGAAATGCAGATGCCCTAAGAGCAAAAATCCTCATAACTGAGGTATTGGTTTTAGTTTTCTTGTGTCTAGGGTTTTTATTGTCCTAAAAGAACCTTTGAAATGTCACATTTTTGTTCTTGCTCCAAAACATGTGAAAGTTGAGTGTTATTGTTGTATATAAATTGTTAGATAAATAGAAAGCACGACAGAAAATACAGAATGCTATAAATTGGCCATGTTTAGGGATGGAATCTCTGTCATGGAGTATGTCGTTGGGTTATGCCAAGGGCAGGATCTATAGAAAATATTTTGGATTTAGATATTTGGTTAGTTGAGTTGTTTAGATCATTCTGAGCATACAGTTGGTTGTATATTATATTAGAAGTAGGTTATATAGTTAAGTAGAAATAAACTTCTATTCCTTTGAGTAAGAATATATAACTGTAGTATAATATTTACATCTATGTTTTATTTTTTGTTGCAACGCACGGGCTTAGGATTTCTACTACTTAAAAAGAGGAGTTGGTCGTGGTATGTTCTTTCCCCTCCCTCCTCTCAAAAAAACAATTTGCCCTCACATGTCCGCAGCCGTCTGATCTCCCTCAACTTTCCATAGCCATCCGTCATCCTCCTCCTCCCCCTACTCCTCCGCACCATCGTCTCCTCCTCCCCACCCCGCGCTGCCGTCTCCTCCTCCCTACCCCGCACCGCCTCCTCCCCCTCCCCAACTCCTTCGCTCTGCCCACTGGTAGCCTCCTTGTCGAGACCCAAATATGCAAATCCGGACTTCCTGTGTATTCTGCACTAGTCCCAGGATCATGCTAGTGCACACAGTTAAACATAGATGTCATCACAACCATATACACGATAAAATAAAGGAAAAGCTCAAATATCGATAAATCTCAAAAGGTACGACCTTATGGTAAAGCTTACAATAAACTGGCCCAAAGGTTTAAAAAAAGTAGCAGCAGAAATCTAAAATAAAGCGTAGTGGCCAATCGACAAGCCCACACGCTATCGAGTGGAGAACGAAGCCTAAACCGCGAAGTCGTCGAAGTATTCTCCTTCTGGAACCTCCTACTGGTGAAACTCCTCTTCCTCAATTGAGCAACATTGGGCATACAGCCGTGAGTACATTGGTACTCAGCAAGTCGTTTATAACAAATGAATGCAATATAGTATGCAAGGCTTACCAAAGGATGATTGAAAGGTTAATTTACATAAATGACATTTGAAGGTAAATACAGTAACTAAATTGAAAGCGAACTTTAAGTAAAACAATAATAAATAAATAATCAAAGAAATTGACATAACCACTTGCAGACCTCCCATCTACAAGCTAAATCAACCGCTTATGGACCTCCCATCCATAGGCTAAACCAACAGCGAATTAACCATTCACTGTCTAACCACAATCCATACATTTTCAGAAATAACTACCCCTCGTGTGAAATCACCGAGCATTGTCCATGACCGAGGACGTGGCTATTCGAATAGTTTTACACTCTACAGAGGTTGCACAACTGTATCCACACGATGTGATTAGCCTCGCGCTAAGGAAATCACAACAAGGCGTTTACAAAGTTCAGTTACAACTTAATCCGCCCGCTAGGGTTTCGCATCACACCCCCCTTGCGCCACATGGAAATCAGCAACCATGTTCATCTCAATGGCAAGATTAAAGTTGAAACGTCCCAAATTAGTCAGCCAGGTCCGTCCCATACCAGACATGTGGTTTGCACGGTAAAGCTCAGATCAATGGCGCACAAAGTTAAGTTCTTAATTCTACCCGGACGAGGCTACCACATCCCTCGAAGTGCTCCAACACTTCCCCCTTTACTGCACGATCACTCGCCCGAGTGCAAAACCAATTTGTATAACCACCGCCGATGACGCACCAACGTCATGGCACAAATTTTAATAGACGTGGCACCAACCACAGTTCCATATATCATTAAGTCAAATTGATAATTCACATGTGATGATAAACCCGATTGTAACTATAAGTAACGCTAAGCAATTCTATCGTACCAGCCCATGTGACAAATACCTATCATCACTAGTATATTTCCCAACCTATGGTGACAATGATATCATAGCATTCCAAATTATCAAGGAGGGATAAACTCAAATGAGATGATAACTACCAATACGAGGGTTTGAATAAAAATAGCGATGCAATGTAATTTAAAATAAATTAATTAAATAATAGATTGCAAACTGGGTTCAACATGATCAAAGGACACGACTTGCCTTGCTTATGCTCAGCGAGGTACTCCTGGTCTTCGGGCATCGATCCTGCTCCTCCAGAATCCGAATCTAACGAGAGAGAAAGCGATCAAAACAAAGAAAACACATAAAATAACAAGCACATAAACTCCAAAAATCATGAAACTAGAACCAAAAGCTAGAGCTCGATTTTAGATGAATTTAGAAAAAAGAACGGGGTCAATCAGAGCTAGGACGGAGGAGAACGGGCTCTCGAAAAATAAATCCTAATTTAAATCGGAAAATTCAGAAATTACACTGTGCTGTGAACCCGGCGCACGGAGGAACAAGTCCACCGTGAACCCAGTGCACGGAATAGTGCGCGGGGGAGGGGGCGCTGACGCGGCGGGGCGGTGCTGACGTGGCAGCTGCTGATGCTGCCACGTGTCACATGTTGACGTGGCGGCTGACGTGGCTACCACGTGGCACCTGGGGGGCGGGGATTTGCTGACGTGGCAGGACACGTGGCCTGCTACGTGGCGCTAGGGCTGACGTGGCTTGCCACGTCGGCTAGGGCTGACATGGCGGGTTGCGGATGCGGCGGCGACAGCTCGATCTGACGGCTCGAGGGCGTCCATGTGGCGCAATCCAGTGCGCAGATCCGGATCTGGGCCAACGGTGGAGATTGAAGGCGGTGGCCGTCCGGTTGCTGACGCGTGGCGCACGCTTCGCGAAGCGTCACGGCGGACGCGAGGCGCGGGAGCGGGCGCGGGGGCTCGGCGGGGGTCAGCGCGGGGACCGAGGGGTGGCGAGAGGGCTCCAGCGAGCGCAGCGTGTGGCGCAGACGAAGGAGGTCCGGCGAGGGCAGTGCGACGGCGGCGGGGTGGTCTCCGGCGACCATTGCGCGCGGCGGAGGGTCCAGCGGGCGGCGGGGTTCTTACCGGTGACACACGCGACGACGGCGGCGACCTCCGGCGAGGGTCCGTGCGGCGGAGCAGTGAGCTCAGAGTCCGGCGATGGGGAACGGGGACGCGGCTCCGGCGGAGACGACGGCAGGGAGGAGAGGACACCGGCGACGGTGGGGTGCGACGGGGGACGGCGACGCACGGGAGCGAGGGAGGAGGCGGCAGCGGCGTTCAGAGCACGTGAACCAAGACGGTGGCTTTTATATTGCACGCGAACCGAGGTCGCACCCGGGACGAACTCGACGCGGGGAGTCCGCAACGAAGACGACAGCCCTCGTCGCGACGCGTGGCGGGTGGATGGCATCGGACAGCTGAGCGGGCGGCGGCGCACCTAGGGTTAGGGTTTGCGCGAATGCGGTGCGTGGCGAATCGGACGGCGCGGGCGGAGCGCGGGTGCGGGCCGGGCTAGTGCTGCCTTGTGGTGGCTGTGGATGCGCGACACGCGGCACATCGGACGGGTCGAGGCGAGGCGGGGTGCGTCGCTAGGGCAGCGGAGGCGGCGGCGAACGTGGGCGCGCGGGAGGGAGGGGATGGGCGCCACGTGGCATTTGGGCAGATCGGGCGGCGGAGGAAAGGGCGGGCGCGAGGGAGAGATGAGCCAGGCCGAGCGGAGGCGGGAGGTGGCTGGATGAGTGACGCGTGGGGAGAGAGAGAGGATCGGACGGTGGGGAGCGGTGGGGGTTTTTAGAAAAAGATTTTCCCCGAATTCTTTAATCCAAAAATTCAAATAAATTTGCAAAAGCTCTAGAAAATAGCAAATAAATCCCAAAAATACCAAAAAAATTCCTTGTGACTCAAGGAACCCAAATAAAATATTTTCAACTTATGTTAATATTTATTTTAATCAGATTAAATTATTTAAAATTCTAAAAAATTCATTTAAGCTTGATTTAAATTCAGAAAAATTCCAAAAAGTAATTTTTAAATTTACGGTTTTAAAAAGCCCCAAAAATCAAGATGTTACACTCCTCCTCCCCACCCTGCACCGACGCCTCCTCCTCCCCAGTCCACGCCGCGGCCTCCTCATCCCAACTCCACGCTAATGCTTTCTCCTCCCCACCCCGCGGTACGTGCAGTCACCTCTCTCTTTGTTCGGTCCAGTTCCTTTCTCCTTTGCTTCTTTCGCATTTCTCCCTAATTTAGTTTGTGTACTTGCATTGAAAATGGAGTAGGGAGGGTAGGGTCAGCGGGGAACAAGTTTTGGATGTCACTGGGTCTGTCGGTGGCGGCGATGGTGAACTACGCAGACAACACGGGTGCCAAGAACCTCTAGATCATCTCTGTGAAGGGCATCAAGGGTAGGCTTAACCAATTGTGGTTGGTCTGCGCCGATGACATGGTCATGGCCACCGTCAAGAAGGCCAAGCCCGACCTCTGCAAGAAAGTCATGCCTGCCATCATCGTCCGCCATTGCAAGCTGTGGTGCCGCAAGGACGACGTCTACATGTACTTCAAAGGTAAATAGAACTCTAAACCATGCTAATGTCTGGTACGATGTTACTGTACGTTTAGTGTGATACTGTGATTAATGAACTTATGCTACTGTTTACTTTGAAGGAAATATTGTGCCGTTTCATAGCTAAGATTGTTTTGACGTGCAAGAATCAATAGGAAATGTAATCCATTACTCTCATAGAACATATGTTCCTTTGAACAATATTTGCTAGATGATGATGTAGCATGCCTTTTTTCATTATGTGTTATCAGGAACAGGCTAAAAGAAATTACAGAACATCGAGGTATCCCAACCTTTGTTGTTGCTGATGCAGGTTACACACAGGTTTGTTTGATGACTCTACAATCTACCTATGTTTATATAGCACATTTTTTTGTCTATTCTGGGGTTGTCGTTTAGCTTTTATGTGTTGTAAAAGTAGTTTAGCATATTTGGTTAATTGAGCTATTTCAATCATTTTGAGCATATAGTTGGTTGTATATTATATTAGAAGTAGTTCATATAGTCAAGTAAAAATAAACTTCTATTCCTTTAAGTAAAAAAATATAATTGCAGCATAATATTTACTTATAAATTTTGTTTTTCGTTGCAACACAAAGGCATATGACTAGTTTCACTTAAAATCTAACTTTAAATACATAACTAAAGCATAAAAATAGGGGCCACTTTAATTATGCCCGGTAATGGGATAGATGGAATGACAAATACTATAAATTCCCAACGCAATCTCCTTGTTCGACCTACTAAGAGTAAATTATCATAACATAAGGTATTACAAATTGTTTAATGTGTTCTAGATGTCCTGGTCCCTGACAAATGCATCTTGTCATAATAAATTAACTGGGCCAGGACACATGGTGTGATGACAAAAGCAGGTCAGGAACAACATAGCCGGCCAACCCTATATATGCAGCCAGTACTGGAATAAATGGCACAACATGGCCCAGCATTTGCCGGTATTGACCGATATTGAGGCCGGTATAGGATTGAGGCTACTATGTGCCATTTTAGGTGCCAGTGCGGTGTGTTCTAGCCATTCCAGTCGGTACTAGAATGGAATTGATAAGTATGCTAACTAGACCTAGGTGTTGGCAAGTTAGTTTGATGCATACAGTATTTGTTAGTTTCATGTTTCTTAAGAGATAAAGTGATAAGTTATTTGGTTGTTGCTAAATTGGTTAGTTGCATTAGGGCCTACTTATGGAGGCATAGTCATCAGGTGGGTTCTTTTCGGATGCGGCTTATAATTTTTGACCCTAGCACGAGCGCTTGTGTAAATGAATCGAATGCCGATAAGTTGATAAGCCACTTCAAAAAGATTATCCTGATAAATCACTTTGAAATAGCAATAGAGAAGTCGTCATGTTTATTTATTCGAGTGAAGTTATAAACTGAAAAGAACTAAGTCATTGTATTTAGGAAATCGAGGAATGAAATAAATAAGTTCTTAGTCTCACTCCTTCTTCTTCAATTTAGCATCAGAGTCTTAACGACAGTATAGTTGGCCGATCAAAAACGAATACCGCTCGGTACTCGAACTCGTACCTTACTGGTTCCAGGTCAATGCGTGTCACACTAGAGGAGTAGACGAGTAGAACATACATTTGGCGTGAAGCAACTTCGAAAAATCATCTTCAGTTGTTGCCATTACTTTGGTGTACTTTTGGTTGGCATTTAGCTAGACAAATGGAGTGTACTGATGTTGTTAAATTATGCAGTCCGTGATGGTGTAGGACTGTGTAGGCTTGTAGGGAGTCCAATTGAGCTGCCTTGCAGAGGTTGGTGAAGTGATCTCTCTTGATATAAATATGCCTCCCTAGACATTGATAGTTAGACAGTAGAAGCTAAAGAGCTCTTCACCACACACTTGTTTTTCTAGTGGAAAGCATATAAAAGTGGGCAGCTTTGCCTTCATCACACTTTAGTTCCTCTTTTGTATCTTTCTCGTTTCACAAGAGTATGTGATTAATTAGATATAAAGCTCATCTTGTAATTAATAGTACAAAAAAAAACATTTGAGATTTGACTGTCGCAATTCCGCCTTACCAATTGGGCAGTGTGTATCAATCTCTGGAGAACATGGAGGCTTGCAACAGTGACTGTCACGAGCTCTCAGTTAAGAATTTTATGCATTCGCTTCAACAGTGGCGGCAAGCTTGCAACATGCCAGCAGATCTTGCAATTTGATGGTGCATAGAGTAATTCAGATAAGAATCACTAAACATGGAATATGCCTCCTAATTGGTCGGTCAGCAGAACAAAAAATGAGCTCAACATGACAGCGACCCCACAGAGCCATGCACTTAAGTAATGGGAAAAATGCGCACTTCTTTTTTTTTTACCCCAAATTAATCTAACAAATTTATACTACTAAACTTGCAAGATATGATCAGAAAAAGATGGCACACCACACTACACTCTGTCAGAAAAAGGTTTGGCAAAGCGTAGCTTGCAACCAAGCAGGACCTAGTTCTCGCTTGCGGTGAACCTGACGGCTTCTTCTTCACTGGGATCTGCACTCACCACCAAGACGAACTTAGCACCCCACACAAAACCCGCAAAATGCAATACCGCAGATGCCCGCCCGCCGGCGGCATGCATGCGCGCATACGTACGTCGTCGCCGCGTCGGCGTCCGTCGATGCCCCCGACCAGGCACCCCCTCGTCACGCGTCGACACCACACACGCACATCACCTGGGACAGGAGGAACCGATGCCCTGTCCCTCTGCCGCGGCTTATCCCGGCACCGTTGCCCCCAGGGGCCGATCCGACCTCCGGCACCGCCCGCGGGGCCGGGCACAGATCCCCCCGCCGCCCTTTATTCCCCGCACCGGCACTGTGCTTGCGCGCGGCCGCGCTTTTGCGAGCTGTTGCGCGATTCCGCCGGTTCTTTCTGTATGCTCGCTTACGGCGGCATGCGATGCATGGATGGGACGGGCTGGGCGCAGTGCAATTCTGGATTTGATCTGTTTGGCGAGGAATGGGGAGGAGATGCGATGCTCTGCTCGGCCCTGGTTGGGCATATATCTAGTCTCGTGGCTTGTGGCTGTTTTTGACCCGTTTTGGAATCTTGGCACGTAATCCTCGATCAGGTTCTGCATGCCATGAAATCTCTCTTTCTTGTAGTGGATGGTTCTGTTCCTTCAATGGAATTGGATGGTCAAGACGATGCAAAGCCAAAACAAGAGAAAAGGAAAGGAGAAAAAATGAGGTATGGGGGTCGCCTTGTGGCGAATTATGTCTTCCTGCTGCTTGCCACCACCTCGAGCATCCATTTTCGTTTTATTTTTGAGACATCTGAAAGATACGTGCTTTTTATGGCTATGAGTGATATGTTCTAAAGGTAATTATAGAGAATTCTATCACTTCTATATTCATGATCTATTGAATAATATGTTATTTTGTCTTTTGAATAAATGTCTTTCATATTGATCAACAGGTATGTAATTTGTTTGTAGAACTCTTTATTTATGTTTTGATATTATTCTAAATTATCTCTGATCTTATATCATTATATGGAACAATTATGATGTACAGATTAACACATGTATTAATTGATGATCATGTTTTACGGATGATGGATATGGGATTTCAAATCAATAATATGGACATATATTAAAGAACATGATGTTGAATTGACCCACTATAAGATACTATGAGAATTACTATATTCTTAAGTGTCATCAGTTGGTCTCATACATAGGTATGTATGATCCTTACACCTAGGGGTGCAAACGGAGCGGATATTTTCCGACCGTTCGTCCGACCATTTTAATTCGGATAGAATTTAGAGTAAATTTTTGGATATCCGGATGTTTTGCCAGATACGAAAATGGATTCGGATATATTTTTTTTGCCGAATACGCAAACGGATTCGAAACAAACATTATCCGACGAATACGGAACTATCCGGATATTTTTTCGGATAGTTACCAGATATTTTTTTGAATAGTTACCGGATTCAAACTCGGATTCAACTTAGAACTCAATTCGGATTCGGTTCGAGACAGCCCAATAAGAACTTACTAAAAAGATCATAATTTTTACAAACGGAGTCCGATTAGAGTGTTCTTGTACTCGTTGAAAAACTTATTTCAAGACCTACGCAATGGATAAGGCCTCATCTTCAAATACATCACAAATTATCAACCGAAATAATGTGACAGCTATAAAATCTAGTTTCTTTTTTGTGTGAGTTTGAGTCTAAAACAATATAGGGTTGAGTTGTATTCGGTTTAAAAATCATATAGACATCCCAAGGGGCTATATAAGTCTTGTAATCGTAGCCTTGTAATCGTAATCCTTACACATGTGATATATATAGTTTTTGTTTTCGCGCATTATCTAACTAAATATTCATGACCGAGACTAACCGTATTCGGAGCGGCATATATTCGCTCCGTATTCGTGACCGAGAATATCCGTATTCGTATTCGTATCCGGCATTATCCGTGTCCGATTCTGACTTCGACAAAAAATATGGAAAATGATACGGAATAAGCAATATCCGTCTGTATCCGCTCTGTTTGCACCCCTACTTACACTTGAGATCGTCATTATTTTTTATATGTGTAATAGTTTACTTTAGAGATACCAAACACTACTCTGTGACTGGGTGGTCATAAAGGTAGCTTTCGGATTTACTATGAAATATACAGATAAATATGAGTGATTAAGATAGAATTTACCCCTCCTATATAACAGGAGAGATATCTCTGAACCCCTCAATATGGTTGGATTAAGAAATTGTATAGTCGTGCCGAATGTGTTTGAAGAGTTAATCACAGCTCAGTAAAACACTACAGATTCAAGTGAAAGATCGATCTATCATAGGATATCACGCTTCTCGTCTTAAGTTCGATATGGTATTATGAGGCAAAGGGATCGGTACAAAAGTACTATATAGGTTCGTCCGATATGATCTTTATATAGGTTTAGGAGTCGTTATGTCCTCCTAGGGACCGCTACCGACTTACGAACTGTAAAGAAGTTTTCAGCCCATGACCAAATATACATGAACCTACAGGGTCATACACTTAATGGGCTAGAATGATAACGATTCAGATAATAGTCTTCGAGTGGGATATGATCTATACTCGAATCGGATAAGGATCCGATTGAAGGCTATATAAGGAGAGGTGCGGGGGCTGAGGGAGGTATCCCAAAAACACACTCATCAAAACCCTAACCGCTACCTCTCATAATATCTGTTGTGCACGCTGGTACTAGCACGTCAATACGGTGTTCTATCTCTGGATATGTGGACCTCGGTAGAGACATTGCTATGACTACGGCATTGATCAGGACAATCATGAGGAGAGAACTATTGGCCAAAAGATAATCGACTACTTCCACTACATCGACATGCTCTTCCTTGAATTGGTTGCTTCAACTCTACTTTTGCTGCACTGCGTGTCTAGTGGTAATGATCTATGATCTTTTACTTGGATGACTTCCTAGTTTATGTAGTAGAAAATTTTAATTTACGCTAGTGTATCATACCCATGTCCTTATAATGACTACATTGTAGCATATATGAATGCTATGGTTTTATCGCGATAAGACATATTTTGCAGAACTTAAGCCCTTGTAGAACCAGTATGGCAGCAGAGCGAGGTGAATTATGCCTTCAAATTTTCCTTCAAATATCTTCTTAATCTTCACTCCAATAACTATGAGAAGCTATGAAGATCAAAAGGCCAAAAATACAATAAAAGCTCAGTGCTATAGAGATTTCAGCATGTGAATAGTAAAAAATAGAACTATTTTAAATCCAAAAAACCATGAAATTTTTTATCTGTTGATCTAAAAAACTTGAAACTTGAACCAAAACTAGTACATGATCTTAAGAACCTATCCCAACTAAAAAACCATAAAGAACATGAGATAATTGGGATCTTATGGTTTGTGAAGTTCTCCTACATCAAAATCGTACCAAAACCTAAAATTGAGCTAACTCTCAAATCAAAACTCTAAATTATTTTAAATTTGGTATACACCTTATCTAAAATATCAAAAATTTATTCCAATAAATGATTAAGAATACTGTTGCCAAAGTTCTGACCTTTTTCTGTTTGAAAGCATATTGCACCAAAAACGTTTCAAAAATCACAAACGGTGAATATGAGTTGCTCGTGGGTGAATGATAGCCAAGATGATTCTAGATGTGTTCTCCACATATCCTAGCAAGTAAGAACACTAAAGAAATCGAGGTAGAAATAGCAAGATCAAGAAATCACTCTAAAAGACCAAAAAGAGCAAAAATCAGACTTCTTCGTGAACTTGTCGACTAAGTGTCTAGATGGGTGAGGTTCTCCCCATCTTTTGCATGTCCTTGGCATAGCAAGATCAAGAAGGGGAGAGAGAAGAGAAAAAACAATCAAATCAAAAGCATATCAATCAACACAAAAGAGATTTATGGAGATAAACAAAGATTGATATATTGCTAATTGAGGATAAATGTTTTACTACCACTCCACTTGGAGGACAAGAGAGTACACCACAGCACTCAACTTCTCATGAACACTTGATCTTAAGAGATCATGGTTAGATAAACACAAGTCTCTATCCCAACCCCTTAAATAGATGGCCTAGCTAACCATATCTAACATTTAGTGGATACTATCCGCCTTCCCAAGAGCCTCTCATGCGTCATGGTTTCTTTCAAAATTGTTTTTGGTATTTTGCTCAAACTACCATAATACGCTTGCTTGACCCTAGTCATCTCCTTCTATTACAAGCAATCACTATGCTTATCACGTGTAGGTGCACCACTGGCTTACCACGTGTCGGTAAGTCTCTCTCATTCTAGTTTCACAGACTATACCTTACTTGGACCGACCAAGCCATATGGTGTAAATCCACCGTTCAAACTTTTCTTCAATATTTTTCGCCTTTCTCATACCATGTTTGAGCTCACCATCTCACCTGGCTTCTTTAATCGTTTTGGGCCTCAGCTCTTTCATGAGTGTAGCCTCGATCCTCGTTGTTGACTGTGATTGACTCCAAGCAACCCTGCACATTCAAAAATAAAAAAATCGTTTCTAGATACAAGTTCTTCATAAGTTGACCCACATTAGTAATAACATGTCTCATGCAAGATATAACCAATGAACTAAGTAACCAAATCATCCTATGACTCACATTTCTAAAATCATCCATTTCTGCAAGCTGACATGAAAAATCTACAAATTCTAAATTTTCACTCCTCTAAACTACAATGGTTCATCACAACACAACCATGGACCATCTCACATGGTCCTTCAGCCCTATTTAAAAGTGTTATGGCCTTTAACTGTGCCTTTTAGCTAATTACGAGAGAGATTGAGGGAGTAAGGGACACTCCGTTAAGAAACTATTTCGTTCAAAGTTGCTTCTGTGATGATTCCTATAAATGGCTTATAGAAACTACCTTAAGAAGCTACTCCATTCAAAAGCTGAATTCTAAAAGCCAGAAGCTATTTAAAACAAAATCTTAAGATGGTCACTATTTTTACATGAAGTGGATCCAGATCCTCCGCCTCTATGGTTGGTTTTTTATGCATCTTATATATTATATTGAATGATCAAAATAACATATATAGGGGGAAAGTGGGAAGAGTATATGCATGGGGGATTGCACCCCCCAAAAGTTTTTGTCAAAAAATCCAGTATATACCCCATAATATACAAAGTATATACTACATATACTCATATACAATATACATACACTTAGCAGCCCATACTCCGTTAGGCCAAGCAGGCAATAGACATCGGCATGGTCCATGTTTATTCTCAAATGTAGCTATGTGTAATGTAGCTCTATTTTCAAATGAGTCAAATCTAAAATATGAGGGACGAGTCTATCAGTGACACAATGACTTAGTGTACTAGTATAGCTCTGTTCTCAGTTCTCAAATCTAAATATTGAAATGGGATCTCAACTAGGTTTAGTGAGTTAGTAGAGCTTAGAAGTTAGCCTTTACTTTATCTAATTATCGTGTATTTAGCTCAATACTTCTCATAGCTAGGAAAGCACAGGAGTGAAGGTGATTCATCAGGTGCTAACTCTTTTTCAAGGACATGGTTTGTCCTTACTCTTTACTGTACAAATCATGTATATGTTCCTGATTACCAGAATACCAGTGTATCTATGGTACATTGGTACCTGATTACTATTCTTGGTAGAGAACAGATCAAATATTTGTCATTTGAGGTTCCTGAAGGCTAACTACAAGGGAATCTAACTATACTGTAGTTGCTTCTTACTTTAGTTTAGTACTTCAATGTTATGTAGGTAGCTTCACTTTCTAATGTGAGTCTTCCTAAGACTAGTAGTAGTTCTTATATTGCTTTAAATTCATGCTATGTTAGGCTAAATAAGCTTTGTTATGCTTATAATTACTCCTCTTTACTTATAATTACTGATGTGTCTTAAGTTCGCACTCTCATCGTCAAAATCCTAGCTCCATCACTATGGAAAAGAAACATTACATACTGTCTTGCAAAAAATTATGACTTTTGTGCCTAGAACCACTCAAGGATCCATATTTGTTCAGATGCTCGAAAGATTTATAGGGTATATATATGTGCTTTGGTAGCCGTAGTATAAATGCACAATGTTTTATGGTGATTATTCACGTTCTATGTACGTAACAGCAATGGCGGAATCAGGATTTGGCTACGCTCTGGGCTAAACTCTAACAATCTAAAACTAATACCAATTTATACTCATACCACGGCATAATAAAACTACATCATAATAGCATTATTGATATGAAACTTGAATTCAATGCTAAACTATAAAGCATAATAAGAAAAACATAGTATGATGTCAAAATATTAATAATGTAACATAATAAAGATACAATTTAAGTACCTAAATCACGAAGATTTGCTATCTATCATATCCCGTTATTTCTTCATTGATAGTTAGACATGAACCAAAACCTGTAAAGACAACATATGAAAGTAAATCAAATAGATGTTTGGCTAAATATGAACAACATGAAGTTTACATTTATAAGAAGCTAATTTACCATTAGCACGAAATAGTTGTTTCTTATGTGACCTCATCCCTTGAAAACGCTCCAACATGTTCATCAAAACTTTTAATTGCATTCTTCCAATTACCAAATCCTACTCTTGTGAATGATTCAATACCATAGTTCTCAGCTCTAGGCTGCTTAAAGAGGAAACAATAAAAATAAAATGATGCATCTTTAGCAACACTATATTCCAACCAATTATACCTTTCAAATCATGATGGTTGAAAGCTCCTCCTCTACTTTCCATATTCTTTATGTGAAAATTTATGATCAATTGATTGGCATGGGCCCATTTGCAAATACTCTCTTGTAGCAGCATCTCTGATATCCACATTCAAATCCTCAATTGAATTCCGAAGCTTAGGATCAGCAACAATATCATCTAAACTGAGTATAACACGAGGATTGTTTTGATGCATGTTACCAGCTCCTGTTTTTGGTGTTTTTGCAGTTGTAAGAGATTGGTGGGAATCGTGGGATTGAGCATGTGTTGGAAAATAAGCTGACAATGTCTTCGTCCACTTTATTTTGTTAGTATTCACTAATAAATCCTATAGCGAAAATAAGATGGTAATGTCTTCGTTAAACCTATGCCTAAACTCATTCCCTATTAAAACACTCATATTTGTAAAGTTTCAAAAACTTTATCTAAAGCCTAGGAAGCGGGCAGCCGGGCGCTGTAGGCCGGGAAGGGGGGCGGCGCAGGCCAAGAGGGGGGCGGCACTGGCTAGGAGGCAAGTGGCGCAAGCCGGGAGGGGGGCGTTGGGGCGACGCTGGCCGGGAGGCAAGCGGTGCAGGCCGAGAGGTGGAACGACGTAGGCCAAGGGGGGGGCCAGGCCAATGCTGGCTGCGAGGCGGGCGGTGCAGGCCAGGAGGGAGTTGAGGGACGACTACTCGACTAGGGACAACAGTGGCAGAACTAGGCTAGGGTCTCTCCAAAAGAGTCTTACAAGTGCTGGTCTTAGACTGCTCGAACATCGCTACCGTTCGATCAGCATCATCTGAATAGCAGGAGAGGACTCTTCGGACTATCCAAAATCGCTACCCTTTTGGCTGTTAGATCTGGATCGGACCATCATTAAAGTGTATCTCTTCGGACAGTCCGAACATCACCAATAACCTTTCGGCCATTCGATGTACATCGGACGATCAACAGAGTGTGACTCTTTAGACTGTCCGAACATCGCTATCCTTTCAGCCGTTAAATCTGGATCGGATCATCACTAAAGCGTATCTCTTCGGACGGTCCAAACATCACCAATAACCTTTCGGCCGTTGAATGTACATCGGACAATCAGCAGAGCGTGACTCTTTGGGCTGGATGATCGACTGAGTAACCCTTGTCCATTGGATCTAGATTGAATGACTGTCGGCCGATATCTATTTATGGGCTACTGGGCTAAACCCTAGCAATACTACCCTAGGCTAGGCTGAAGATATTTGGATTATACACTATATATTTTTTCACGCTACGAGCTTTAGCCCTTCTTGCCGGGCCCAATTCCACCCCTGCGTACGAGATAAGGTTGTTATAACTTTTGAAGAGACAATAAGTACGCAAAGTATGCTTAACTTCGAGGTGATCCGTCTTTGAAACGGTGAGGTTGTATGATCTGTCATTTGACTTGATCGCGTGAAGGGATGCCTTTGGAGCTGGCCTTCGCAAAGCCCGGGGAATCGAAGGACGGATGTCCCATTTGCGCACGGACTTGCACGAGAAAAAAGCCGGCCGCGGCAACCCATAGCTGCGAGGTCACTCCGCTGAGTTTGTTGACCCGTACTTTCGCTTTAAGTAAAGAGGAAGGGCCATTGGCTCGAATTAATCTGTCTTGGATTTTCCTAACAGAGATCAAAGTGCTCAATGATGTATTAAGCTTGAAGGCAAGATGGCTAATTCATTTTGACAACTCAAGCGTTTGTTTTAGACTAAAGGCAAATTGTCTGGCTTTATTCGAAAGCAGCATAACAGAGTTCATGCTGGGACACCAGCTTTACAAGGTTAAGCACACGAGACAAAAGTTTTCACTATTAAAGTATAAGTAAAATGTCTATCTTTTCTCATCAGTGTGACTATTTGAGTGGACTGATTCTTATTACGGTATTAAAACCAAAAGGTCTAGGGTTCAACACTAGAAGCAAAATGACAGAGCATGATCTTCAGCTTGTAGACACCGAAGCCTTTCCCGAAAGTGAGCGACCGAACTCTCCATGCCCTTCAAATGTTTCTGTGGTAGCAGGAGCTTCCACTGTTGCAAAAAGATAAAGCTTTGTAAGCGACCTGCATAGGTGAGGATACAAGACGGTTTTTAAACACAAGATCATTCCTCGTCAGCCATAGAGGCCAGCTGAAAATTAAGCTGCCATAACAGTGAGAAAGTGGCTTGTTCTTTCTTGTTCGATTTGAAACAAAACTGTTCATCGAGATAGGAACACCTCTCCAATGGATGGCATCTCCACCAATGCACCGTAGAAATTCCGAGATAGGATATTTGAATAAAGGGAATATGATCCTATCTTCCACCTCTGCATGTAGTTTGCAATGACTATCAGTTTTAGTCGCACTGAATATAGACGGTGAGAGCGAGTGTGGGTCTGCTCAATGTATCATGTATGCCATGAGTTTGTTTACAGTTCCCTCCATTTTCATATGCACTTTTGGCAGGAGTCCTAGGGTTTGTTCTTTTGGATTCCAATTTATGATTTATAGCTATGCCTTATTAGTCTGATAAAATAGTAACTGTTAAGAAAAATTAAAAATCATTGAAAAACGAAAAGGCCTTAGGTTAACGTGGAGGTGTGTGTCGCCTGAAAATTTGACCATGGTGTCCTTTCTTTGCCCAGGTTACTGGTTAATTACACCGTAGAAATCCTACCGTCTTACTTGGGGAAAGAGCTAACAGCCAGCCATCACAAGCCTGGCTCTCCGTGCTGCTCAGCTCACTCTCCCTATAAAAACAGCCAGCACCTGCAACCACCTTCCCCGAACGCGCAAACCTCCATTAGAAAAACCAAGCCTGAGATCTATCCATCGAACGCAATCAACCACTAGTATTTAATGGCCGCTACCACCACCGCGTCCTCCCCGCCCAAGCCTCCAAACGCCGCCGCCATGCTCGAGCCGGCTACGTACCCGGACATGGACGCCGCGACGCCCAATTCCAGCGCCAGCTCAGCGAGCAGCAGCAGCGCGGCCAGTGTCGCTGGCCGCTCATCCACCTTCTCCCTCGACTCAGCCGCGACGCCCTCCTCCTCCCCGCCGCGCCCGCACCGCGCGGGCGACGTGGCCTGGGCGCCCATCCGTGCCGCCGCGGCGCCGCTCGGTCCGCGGGACTTCACCCTCGTCCGCCGCGTCGGCGCGGGGGACATCGGCTCCGTCTACCTCTGCCGCCTCGAGGCCGAGGGGGACCACTCGTGCGCCTACGCCATGAAGGTGGTGGACAAGCGCGCGCTCGCCAAGAAGGGCAAGCTGGGCCGCGCCACCGCCGAGAAGCGCGTCCTGCGGCGGCTCGACCACCCGTTCCTACCCACCATGTTCGCGGACTTCGACGCGGGCCCGGACTACTCCTGCGTCGTCATGGAGTTCTGCCCCGGCGGCGACCTCCACTCCCTCTGCCACCGCATGCCCGGCCGCCGCTTCCCGCTGGCCTCCGCCCGGTTTTACGCCGCCGAGGTGCTCCTCGCGCTGGAGTACCTGCACATGATGGGCATCGTATACCGTGACCTCAAGCCGGAGAACGTGCTCATACGGGCCGACGGCCACATCATGCTCACCGATTTCGACCTGTCGCTCGAGTCCACGGCGTCGCCGGTGCTCGAGGAGGCAAGAAACGGCCCCGAGGAGGGGGATAACGCGGTGACACCGACCTGCCTCCCGGAGTTGCAGGTCCTTCGGCTCAGGAGGTGGAGACGGCGGACCTCGCCGCGGCCTCGTCCGTGGTTCGTGGCGGAGCCGTTGGACGCTCGGTCGAGCTCGTTCGTGGGGACGCACGAGTACGTGGCGCCCGAGGTGGCACGCGGCGGCGGGCACGGCGCGGCCGTGGACTGGTGGGCGTACGGCGTGTTCCTGTACGAGCTCCTGTACGGGCGCACCCCGTTCGTGGGCGCCACCAACGAGGCCACGCTCCGCAACATCGTGCGCCGCCCGCTTGAGTTCCCTTCCTCCCCCGCCCCGCACGCGGCGGACGCCGCGGCGCGAGACCTGATCTCGCGGCTCCTGAACAAGGACCCCCGCGTGCGCCTGGGGTCGCGGCGCGGCGCGGCGGACGTGATGTCGCACGCCTTCTTCAAGGGCCTCAACTTCGCGCTGCTCCGGTCGTCGGCACCGCCCGTCGTGCCGCCGCCGACTGCGCTGCACCAGCAGTGCAACAAGGCGGCGCCGGACGTGCTGCAGCTGTTCGATCACTTCTGAGTTATTCTTGGGGCTCAAAGAAGGCATTTTTTGTTGCTCATCATCGAGACACGAATTAACCAGCTAGCTGGCTACAATCCTGTTGACTAAGATTATACCCCATTAGCACCGTTGTACAACACTGTTAATTATTAATTAATCAACTAATTTAATTACTGCGCCAGCTCGGCATGATCGATATGTAACACCTGAATCCTTATGACTGAGCTACCAGACGATTACACCTATGGTTGCGTAAATTAGCTACTAGCTGGCGCTAAACGCGTCTTACCGGCCGTTAAACGCGCCAGTAGAATCTTGTTGACTAATTACTCCAGTAGTACTGTTGTATAACATTGTTTTATTCTTAATTAAATTACCACGCAGAGCTTAGCTAGCTTAGTTATGTCGGCATGATCGATACCACCTGATGACTGACCTAGGAGTTCTCGAAAATGTGTTTTGATAAGCATCATGGTCATGTGTATCTTCCAAAAAATCATCTGACATTTTGATTTGCCTCGTGATTCGTGCTCTGGTATTGATGTCCTCTCTGGTGAGCTCGTCTTCTTCTCTAGTGAGATTAGAGCTTATCTTGACCAGAGTTAGGGACAAGGCTCACCAGGATCCAAACCTTAGATTTCGGGTAGGCAGCGGTAAACTGGTGGTGGGTGGTGATGACGATGATGTAACTAGGTGGTGGTGGCACTGCCAGCCACAGGAAGGGACGCCAACGATGGGCAAAGTAGGAGGATAGTAGCATCATGGCATGACAGGTGAGTTGGGTGATAGGGGTGATGGGAGGAGATCACCGACGGTGGATCCAACAACGGTGAGCCGTTGGAGACGGGGGACAAGGTTGTCAGCGACGAGGGAGGTCCGCTGCGGAGAAGAAGCCGTTGCATGTGGAGAGGTTTCGTGAGGTTGGAGGAGGTGAAGACAAGCCGATGAGGTGGTGGGCAGAGGGCCACTGGTGGTAGAGTTAGGTGGTTGGCTAATGCAACTGTGTAGAAGTGGGAGGTGGGGACAGAGGTTAAATGCACCTTACTACGACCATTAAACACGTGCCTATATTAGATTCAGAGATTCACCCCGCCCTGTCTCTTCATAAGCTTCTACGTGCTAGAGGTTAAATTTTTTTGGTTTAGTGTAAAAGAATAAGCCTTTTTCAACTATAGAAAACACAACCTTGAAAAAACAAAATATTTTGTAAATACACCTAATTCAATAAGTCAGAAATGATCCACCAAATCTCAAAGAATAATTTTCCCCAAAGATAGAAGATACAACCTTGAAAAAACAAAATATTTTATAAACAAACCTAATTAAGTAACTCAGAAATAATCCATGAAATCTCTACATTGAAAAATAAACTATGAATATATTTATCAACCAAATGGTGTCTTAACATCATCTCTTTTCTTTTGGAAAAAGAGCCTTCCCTTTAAAGATGGATAAGAGCCACACACCCGGAACAACATCTTTACTGATTGGCCATGCAAGAAGATGGAGGAGGATTGTAACAGTATGAATGAAAGAATATCCCATAAGAAAAAAAAATAGAGAGAGACTAGAAAATGGTATACCGTTGCAATGGTATATCAACAAATTTCATACAGTTTCAGCAAGTTTCAAGAGAACGTTTGAAAAAAATTCATGTTTCAATGAGTTTTGCATATTTCTAGAAGTTTCTAGAAGATTCTAAGCCAAAGTTTCAACAAGTTTTAAATTTTAGAACTCAAGTTTCAATCGATGAGTTTCAACGAGTTTCAGCAAGTTTCAACCAAAAGATTTAAGAAGTTTCAACCAAAAGTTTCAAAAAGTTTTAATAGGTTTCAAATAGGTTTCAAGAAGTTTTGACTAGTTTTAGTGAGCTCACCTAGCTATGATGATACTACCACACAGCCGAGGGCTACCATATAGCACCTGTTGCCGACACACCCTCTTTTCTAGCTTCGGCCCTAACTACCGTCGCCACCATAGAGCCAACCAACATTGCCCACTACTGAATCCATGCTTGAGCTCCGCGTCGAGCCTCCATCTCTCTCTCTCTTCCCTAGCTTAGGCCTAAGCTCTGTGTCGAGTTGGCGTCAGATCCGTGTGTTCCAAGCTACGTCGTTGTCTCCTGTTGCTAGATCCGGAGCTCGAGGTGAAGTAGGCCAACGGCAACGGGAAAAAGGGGTCGCCAGAGAGAGAAGGAGGCCAAGGGAAGGGACATCGGCGCTTGGGACATCGTAGAAGGGGCTCGGTAGGCTAGGGGCTGAACATGGCTACGATGGCCAAAGAGAAGGGAGAAGGTAGTAGGGCAAGCATGAGCTAGAAAGGGGCACATGGAGCTCACCTAGGGGGTTAGAGGAGCCAGAGGCACGACGAGGGAGTTCAACGATGAAAGCCGACGGTAATTCATGAAGGCCACTTTAGGGGTGATGCTCGGGCCAAGGAATCCCAAAATCAGTTGGAGGGATTGCAATTCAAGGTATGGAATGCGAGATGACATGGGTAGGCTTAGAAGAAGGTCGCCAGGACAGTCGGAACGGTGAAGGGGGTGTGGCGGCCAGAGCTCGGGCATGGCACACGTGACTTCAACGAGGCCGACGGCTCTGCCTGGTGTGGTGGAAGGGTGAGGAGGAGACGCGGGAGGCTCGGTCGGTTTTTATAGGTGGTGAGCATGGTGTTTCATTGTTGCTCAACTGGGCAAGGCAGGGGCACGTCTGGCATATCGTTGGCGGGAGTGCGTAGGGCAATGCGTGAGGTGCGAGGCTAAGGAAGGCACCATGTGAGGATAGCGGGGCATAGCGCCTTGGCATGGGCGAGTGGCACATTGTGTAGCATGGTGAACACACAGGTGGCGTGGCGCATTCGCGTGTATGGGGTATAGGTAACGGGTAGCGCGGCATGCAATGCGAAGGATGCAAGCTGCGTGGTGTGTGTGCGCTCTTGGAGCGGTGGGTGCGCAACACGGGCACACTGGATTGCGCGCGACGTGTCTAGGGCCGGGTCGAGCAGCAGGGCACCAAGACAGAGAAGAAGAGGGAGGGAGGAAAGAAAAAGAGGTGGTGGGGCCAGTTGACAAAGAAAGAAAAAGAAGGGGAAGGAAGGAGAAAAGCGTGGATGGCGAACTTGCAATTTAAATTCTTGATTTTGATAGTTCATTCTCAAATTTTGAATTCAATTTTTGAATTCAAATTTGAATTCTTGGCTTACATAATGGATGTAAATTTTAATATTGCTTCACTTTTGGTTTTTAATTGATTTAATTTCCAATTTCAAATCTTGGATTGAAATTAAATTTCAAATTTCTATTCAAACGATTTTCAATTGTTTTGGCTCTTGATCCAAGATTTTCATTTTGATTTCTTGAATTATTTGATGAAACTAAGTTAAGAATCTCAATGAATGTTGAATTTTTAAAATCACACTGAAATGCAATAAAAGATTTTAACTTTTTCATAATCAACAATTCCCAAATTTGAGATGTTACACTGGCACCACTCATCGTTGTGCCTAACGGCTGTTGCTCATGGGATGCCACAGCTACACACCCATCTACGGCCGTTCACCATGTAGCATGGTAGCCACCGCCCAACCAGCTGCTCACTAAGGGGAGAGAGAGATGGAGGGATGAGATGCTAATCAACTACTCACGAGTCACGACCGTGTGAGAGAGAGACAGAGGAGATCAGGTGCTGACCGCCGGTTAGGTTTTTCAAAAAAAAAAGGTAGGAGGTGCTTGGACGGCATATGAGATTACAATAGGTGTTGCAGCAATCTTTTGGTCTATGTGGAAAACGCGAAACAAAGCTTTCTTTGCGAATAAATTGCCTAACAATCCGGCTCGTTACTTTCATCCGTCCTATTTGCCACTGGTTGACCTCCTGGGCGACATCACAGACAAGAGTGGAAGACCGAGAAGCATTGCAGTGGGGGGCCAGGCTGCTTGAGCATTTGGCGTTTCAAGTGTTCAATGCGTGGGAAGGATGGAGACTAGGAACAAGAAGAATCACGACGGCGTAGAGAACTAGATGAAGATAGCCATGGTTGAAAGAAGGAAGAAAGCTGGAGTATATGCTGGATGGAGCTTTTGTCTTGGCAAAGAGAACCAGTTGTGTTCTGACCTTTTGTTTTGTTATCAGCTCTGGGACCGACGCTTCCTCTGTAGTAGGTTATGGATGTCTGTACTGGCAAAACTTGGTTGCTAGTGATCTAGATGAGCTCTGTTCTACGAGTAGGGTTAGTGAAAGGGCTCTTCTATTTTACTTTTACTGTTTAGAACTCTGTAATCTGATGGTTTCTAATAAAAGAAATCGGAGAGCTCTCTGTTTTTTTTTTTTTTAAAAAAGGTGCTTGCACGTCATGCATTTCGTCCTCCCCAATAGTCGATCTCTGTTGCACCTGCAGGTGTGTGAAGTTACTTCTCAAGAGTGGTTACATTACTCTCATGCATGATCGAAGACCTGGAAGTGCAAACAAACACGCAAGCCCGGTTTGGAAAAGAAGAATTTTACAGGAATCTTCATAGAATGCTCTCAAGTAATATACATTTTCCATAGCTCCCAAATATTAAAAAAAGAAAAAGAACCATGTGAAAGTTTATTTGTTCACGACGTACTTAAGGGACTATTTTGAAATGTATGAATTTTAATTACATGAATTATGTAAATCATCCATAATACATTGAGAATTTCTCCATTCCAAACAATCATGATAAAGCCTTACTTGAGCAGGTACCGTGCGGATATAGGATTTCCTTGATGGGCGTTGGGAGTTAACAAAACATTATTCAATGGAAAAGGTCAAGGTCCATATTAGCAAAAATCAAAGTACAAATTATTCATACTAGAGAAATCATCTAAAAAATAGAAAAATGTTAGGTGTAAAAGGTGATATGAAGTAATTGAGTTGTGTTGTCGATGTAGAAGATGAAATATTATTTTTAAAAAATTTATAGAGGAGATGGAAATTATGGAAACATATACAATAGTAAATTGCTAATCTTACTGCCTTACAGGTTTTCTGAAATACATTGTAAAAATGCATCCTTTTATATTTATTTTTCCAGAATAAAATGATCAAAATTGTCAAAAATATTTAAACAAGTTATTGAAATCCTAAGAAACAACAAAGAAATGGCATCTCAAAAACTTTTACACCAATTAAATTAAAAGAGAAAGCAAAAAACTTTTACACCAATTAAACTAAAAGAGAAAACAAAAAAAAAGAACATGAGCGTTTGACGAATCGAACACACGACCTAGTAGTGCTCGAGAACACAGCCTAATGATCAACAAGACAAAAGTTAGTTTTGCCTACAAGTGCTAATGTTTTTCAAAAATATTTTAGGTGCTCAATTGCACACCCATCAATCCCTGCCGTATCGTATATCAGCCAAGAGAGAATTAAACAACCGTTCCTTCCTTCACTTGAAGACCGACAGACATTCTTCTGACAAGACATGGCTGTGAGGTATCCACGCCTAGTCTGGCGTATCAACGAATGGGGGAGGCCACAGGGGTGGGAATCATCCTGCTTCCTTCTCTCAGAATGTCCTGCATCGCCGTCGCTAACATTGCCTCACCCGGATCAGCCTATCGTCGCCAAACCCGGTCTTCATCTTTGTCCACCCGGGGAACTGCCTCCCTTCTCTCTCTAGATCCGGCCGTCTTGCACCTTGTCTTGCCCTCATTTGGCTGCCAGTAGGTTCAGCATTATCGTGGCCACTGAAGCCGACAAAGTTGCCTCCAAGGGTAGAGGTGGGCGAGGCGGTGGTAGGGGCTAGGCAATTCCCCCGTCGCGCTCCCGATGATGCGGCACGGACTCCCCCAATGATGCATGTGAGGAAGGGGAGGTCAAAGTCACCGGATCGAGGATGCCGGTCGCAAGGTCTGGACGGAGGACACTCGTCGGCCACCAGATCCGGATGGAGGATGCTCACTGTCTGCCAGATCCAGACGGAGGAGGAGAGGTCAAAGTCACCGAAGACTATGTCAAGAGAAGTTTGTATTGTGTCATGCAATAATAATAGGCTGCGGCCACAATATTGTAGCTACTACATACAATTGTGGAACAAATACAACTAAAATTTTAATCATAGCTATAAAAGTTGTATAGCAGTTACAAATGTATTTTTATCATAATAACTAGCTGCACAATTGCATAGGTATTTCAGCTAGCTTCTAAAAAGTTCCATATCTAACTAGAGTAGATACTTCTTTCCCTATAAAACTCGCGTGTTCCAAATGAGACCTAGTTAGATGCATCACGGGCCTGGCGGTGGCGTGGGCCGTGGGGCCGAGGAGGCACCAGGGGTGACCAGGTCCCGGCCCAAGCCGAATGGGTGTTGAGTACAAAGGAGCACAAGGATGCTCGAGAAGGGGCATCGGCGATGAAATAGGTATTGGTTCTATAACTTTTCCCATCCCTGTCTCCTGTTCCCTTCTCCTCCTGCCTCCCAGTTCTTCTATATCCTTGAACAATCTGTAGCTATAGGCTCTAATCGACTCGGTACTAGCCATGGCTCCCGAACCTTCCCGTCATCGTGTTCTTCTTTTCCCCCCAATCTCGTTCTATCTCTAGACTGTGATTTCGTATGAACTGAGACAATATGTAATAAGACATTCTGTAATAAGGTGATTCGGAGTAATAAGGTGATTCGGAATAGCGATGATTTCTGATTTTTAATTGAAATTTTACTGTAACTAGCTGATTTTTTACCGTAGCTGAGTTGATTTATTAGGTATAATTAAATTTTAAAAAATATAAAAAATAAAATAGATATGTTAACTTATCACAAACAATACAGAGGAATCTGGAAAAAAAATAAAACACAAAAATACAGAAAAATAAAAAAGGAAGAAAGAAGACAAATTTACTACAATAAATGAGAATATGCCGCTGGAAAAAAGCTAAGCAGAGCTAGGCGTAAATCCCAATGGTTTCGCGCTCCGAGGCGACCATGAGCGACGCAACGAAGGAGAGCGAAGCGCAGTGCGAGGCAATGTTGGATGAGTTGCTCGCCGACTGGAGGAAGCTGTCGTCGAAGATGGCAAGGAATACGGCCTGCCTCAAGGAGACTTCGTCCGAGATCGCCGAGACTGCTGCAAGCATGCAGGAGGTGGCGGTTGGAGTTAGGGCCATCGTCCGACCATAGGTCGCGCCCGCCCTTGGCCTCAAGTCGCCACCCTCGCCGCAGCCAACGACCACGCCGGTATCCTGCTTCGTCGCCGCAAAGGGCCCAGTCAAGGCAATGGCTACTCCGTGTGTAGACACCCCCACGCCGCCAAATCGCTCGTCAGGTGTTCGATGATATGCCCCGACCGTGACACCAGCATGCATGACTACTCGCAGCACCTCTACGATAAGTACTGCGAGTCCTTCGAGGAGTACATCACCTCCATGGTCTTACGTTCATTAAGAGAGAAGCATGACAAGTTTATGTTGAGGGAGCTAGTAAAGAGGTGGTCAAACCACAAAGTGATGGTTCGGTGGCTGTCACGTTTCTTCCATTACTTCATTTCACGAAGATCAATTCCAGCATTAAGAGAAGTTGGGCTTCTTTCGAGATTTGGTATATCAAGAAATCAAAGGAAAGGAAAAAAGTGTAGTGATTTCCTCGATAGACCAAGAACGTGAGGGTGAACAAATTGACAGGGCCCTACTGAAGAATGTCTTGGATATAATTGTTGAAATTTTCTTAGGCAGTATGGATTATTGCGAGAATGATTTGAAAGATTTCTTGCTGAAGGAGATACTATTGATTACTACTCTATCAAGGATCAAACCTGGACTCTGGAAGGCTCTTGTCCTGATTATATGTTAAAGGCTGAGGAATGCTTGAAGAGGGAGAAGGAACAATTGCTCATTATTTGCATTCTAGTAGTGAACAGAAGTTATTGAAGAAAGTGCAACATGAATTGTTAACTCAATATGCAAGCCAACTGCTGGAGAAGGAGCATTCTGGATGCCATGCATTGCTTCGTGATGACAAGGTTGAGGATCTCTCGAGGATGCACAGGCTCTCTTCCAAGATAACTCGTGGCCTAGAACTTGTTTCTCAAATATTTAAGTAGCATGTTACTAATGAGGGGACAACATTAGTGAAACCAGCAGAAGATGCTGTTAGTTATAAGAAGCCATAGAAGAAGGACATTGTTGGTTTGCAAGAATAGATTTTTGTCTGGAAAATCATTGAGTTGCACGACAAGTATGTAGCATATGTTACTGAGTGTTTCTACGCCATTCTCTCTTCCATAAGGCGCTTAAAAGAGGCTTTTGAAGTATTCTGCAACAAAGGTGTTTCTGGTAGTTCAAGTGCTGAATTGCTTGCCACCTTCTGTGATAACATTTTAAAGAAAGGCGGCAGTGAAACACTCAGTGATGGAGCTATTGAAGATACCCCGGAGAAGGTGGTAATATTACTCGCCTACATCAATGATAAGGATCTTTTTGCGGGGTTTTACAAGAAGAAGCTGGCTAGGAGATTGCTTTTTGACAAGAGTGCTAATATTGAGCACGAAAGAAGCATTCTGACCAAGCTAAATCAACAGTGTGGAGGGCAATTTACTTCAGAAGTGAAGGGCATGGTGTCAAAAATCCTTGATCATGCCAAGCACAAGAAGATGCATGAATTGGATGTTGTAGTTTCAGAGGAGATTATCTGCCTTACTGCGGTACTTCGGCTGATGGGTTCCTCCTTTCTGCAAATTCTGCAAACCTCAATGGTATATGGCAGGCACAATGGAAATTATCTATTACTTTGCAAGGAGTACAGTTTCATATCCAAAATAGAGCAGCAGAAGCGTGGTAGTAGACTTGTGATTGGAATGGATAAGTAGCGGAAGAGTCGCAAGATACTGTGGGATTCCAATGGCCTTCGACGCATGGAATCGGCTTGAAGGCGTGGGCCGTGGGGCAAGGAGGCACCAGAGGCGACCAGGTCCTGGCCCAAGCCGAATGGATGTTGAGTACAAAAGACCACAAGGGTATTCGAGAAAGGGCATCGACGATGTAATAAGCACTGGTTCTATAACTTTCCTCATCCCTGTCTCCTATTCCCTTCTCCTCCTGCCTCCCAGTTCTTCTATCTCCTTCAACAATCTATAGCTATAGGCTGTAATCGACTCTGTATTAGCCATGGCTCCCGAACCTTTCCGTCCTCGTGTTCTTCTTTTCCTCCAATCTCCTTCTATCTCCAGACTATGATTTCGTATGAACTGAGACAATCTGTAATAGATATCTTGAGATTTGGAGGAGGAACATAACGGGAGCCAAGCCAAGAAGTCGACACAGGCGGCCATGGCGGTCGGCGGTGGGGGTGTGGGGCAGCGGCAGCGGCAGCGGCAGTGTGGGTGCTCGTGCACAAAGGCGGACTTCTTCCCGGAGGAGTCGTTCTCGAGCTGGCGGCGTACGGGCGTTCGCTGCGGAGCACGGGGTCGCGGCTGGCCGACCGGCTGACGGCGCGGTCTCTGGACGCGACGGAGCTGCACGAGGTGAGCGCCCGGAGCGAAGACAATCTGTAATAGATGGGAAAATTCATCATATACCTTTTTCATAGATGAAAATTTAGGATATACCCTCCTACATATTCAAATTCATCATATACCCTCATCTAATCTATTTGTTTTACAAAATACGCTCTTTGCTTCCTTCAAATGACGAGACTACCACTCCTATTAATGAGTAACATTTATGAGGAACATTTATAAATTCTTCGTATGGATTAAGCTTCTTCTATTAATGCATATGTTAATATATGATAGGCTACTAAAGTATTTTGTAACTAGGTTAGGTTGAATTAGAGTATGTAGGCTGCGGATATCCAACTCTTGAATATTTGGATAATCTAGATCCGTATTCGTATTCGACAGATAGTGAGCTACCGAATTCATCTTCGTATCTGATAGAGAAAATCCGCATTCGTTTCTGATCCGATATTATTCGATAAATATTTGAGCTGATATAATCCGTATTTAAAAATTGTCTGGATCAATCAGAAACTATCCGATCCGTTTTTACATCTACACCTAATATAAATTTTCTAGCTCCGCCACCAACCATTCCCACAGAAATGCAATTTCGTTCGCAAGTGCCTGGAATTAGGAGGGTGTTGCAGATGAAAAGCTTGAAAGATGTATTCTGGTTGGGAAAGATCCTGCTTGATCCCCTTGCCGTTATATTTTGTGAGGCAATTTTGTAAACACTGCTGCCCTTCTAAAGAGTAAAGACGGAGAGATTAATGTATCAAACCAGTGTGTGCCTGTTGTTCCCCAAGTTCCTGTTCACTGTATTCACTCTATTGTTCCCCCTACAACTTTTGCCCCTGGAACTGTTCATCGCCGGCCACCCGTGCAGCCACGTCGGCCTTCCGATCTGCCGCGTGGAGGACATCCGTCTGTCCGTCCCCGTGGTCTGCCTTCGAGTTGGACTAGTTTCTAAATATTTGTCTATTGGCTGCCGATTTGTTTATCTTTCTCCTCTCAGTGTGCCGGGCGCAAAGAAAATTTTGTGCCATTGATTCAATCCATGATGTGTCTGCAACGGAATTAATGACTTCGGTTACGTATTAATTTGTTTTTTAATAAGTTTACTCTATACTATTGCAATGGGTTTGATGTTATGAAATATATATATATATATATATATATATATATATATATATATATATATATATATATATATATATATATATATATATATATATATATATATGAGAAGGGGCTAGCCTGCGCACCTCTTCGTATTGATTTCTACTAATTACTTTTGACTACGTCTGATGATGGATGTTTGGTTAAAAATGAATAATAATGACTAAGAGAAGTAACTTTTAGAAGGAGAAGATAAGTGGTGTAACAAGATAAATGTGCGCGCAAGATAGGAATTAAAAAAATAGGGTACATGATATACCTATAACCCTTTAACTTATCTTTGAAATGAAAAAAAGTGAAGAAACTACTTTAAAATCAAAATGAGAGGAGTAAAAAGTTATTTCGAAGAACTAGGTATTCATACGTAGCCATTCTCTTTTAGGCCCAAACCCAGTAGGCTTCGTGTATAGAGATCTTGAAAATTGTCATGGACTTCATGCTCTGGTTCATAGGCATGTCTTCTTGCCATCAAAGAGACGAACATTTGGGCCCATATATAAATATCGGCCTTGCTCTAGCTATACCCAGCAGTACCATTGCGGCCCATTTCTCCATTCATGCAGGAGGCTTCTCCAGCAGGTCTGTTTCGAACTCCTGCCACTGCCATGGCGGCAAGGCTAACCTTTATTCTTTTAGTTTTGTTTTTGCTCAAAAGCTGCGATCGAGGTGTGCATGTATCATAGCGTACGTCTGTGCCGTCCTAGCACCAGAGGCTGGCTGTTGATTGGACAGCCATGGATTAACAGGAGCAACCATTACCGAGAAGAACATTTCTCTCTCTTCCTTTCATGGGAACAAACAAGACGAGCATATTCTCCTTGTTCGCTCGCACCGAAAAGCACCCCGCGAATCGCTCGCGGCGGCCCGGCCGGACATGGATCCGTTATGCTTACAACAAAAACCGACAAAATGGCTGGGAAAAAAGAGGTTAGCATGTGCCTTAGTTAGATATAAGAAAGTGTGCCTTCTGGGCTATCAAAACTTATGTACACATATAGAACACGAGAATTTCACAGAAATTTTGTGAGTCCAAAATAAATCAAGAACTTAAGTTGCAGTACACAAACAGCAAGTACTGGACTGCCAGCTTAGGATTCTCCTGAGAACCATGGTAAAAAAATAATCATGAGTTCTTCCCAAGATTATCCAGGCATTCGGGGTGACCCGCTATTATATTCTCTGCTTATTTGGATTTTTTTTTTGTGTTTTATAGTTTTTTTCACTGTTTGACACTAACTATCATATTTTGCACTATACGTAGTTGCTGATGATTTTTTTATGTAATTAAATTTAAAAAAATAAAAAAATAAGTTAGCCTATTACAGATAATACAAAGGAATACAAGGAAAAAGCCAAAAGAACCAAAAAAACTAAATTAAGAAAAAAATATGAAATTAAAAGTTAAAAGTTACAAACTGAAGCACAAACAAATAGGAAGTTAAATTGGCTGCAGAGGACTGTGATTAATTATGTGGATTGTTCACCAAAGGTGAGACACACTGCCACACATGGCATACCGTGGCCGGTACCTTAGCTCGCAAGTTACTGAAAAGTAAACCATATCTACTCGTTATTACAGTCCTCGTAACTACTTGTGTTGTCTACGATGTGGTGCAAACACGATCCTCCAAACTGACACCTGTTCTTATTTTTATCCCAAATGGTTTTTCGTCAAGAGCAATATCAAAAAGAAATATTAAATGGAGTACGTTGGAAAGATAGTAAAGATAGTGTTATGATTATATGTAACCTTGCAATATTAAAAAAAATGGATTAATATCGCTGTTTGCAGGCATGCATGGACTAGCTCTCAGTGAACTTTGAAATTAAGCGAAGGAACGAAGATGTCGACTAGCAAGAATGAATAGAAGCATACTGATTTCTCTAAAAACTTTTGCCACAAGATTATTAGGTTTTCTCTCCAACAACTACGATAAGAACCCCTAGTGAAATCCCTAAGAAAAACTGGGTCAAACGAGACTTGACATCTTAGAGCAGTACTACCACCATATAGAGTGCGGCACTACCGTTGCGGTACTATCATCATGTAATGGGTGGTACTATCTTTCTCTCAAATCAACACAGGAAATTCAGCCAGAACAAAATAAAAAAACCACATAACTTCACAGGGAAGGTCTAAATAACATGAAACTTGGTATGCACATTCTCTAAAATAATACAAACATATTTTAATCAATGATCGAGAGAATCGTTGCCAAAGTTATGATCTGTTTCTATTTGAAGGAAAGTTGCGTAAAAACCAGACAAAAGAGAAAAACCTCAATTTACTCTTATTCGTGAGTCCTAAATGATCTAGGTGACCATAAATAGGTTCTCATATGTCATAGTAAGGAAGGTCACATCACGAATTCAATCCAAATCACTCACAAGAGTAAAACTCCAAAATCGCCTCTCTCGAGAAAAATCGAGCAAATTTAAGAATTTTCTCTAGATTATATCTAGATAGATAGGATCTTGACTCTAAGAGATATCTCCACCTCTTACATGTTCTTAGCACCAAAAAAGATTAAGAAGAGAAAAAGACAAACAAGAAAGTCAAGCAAATCAAAAACACACAAGAGGATCCATGGCACAAAACTCATTTGGGCAAACTTTAGATGTTCATATCACTTGATATAAATATTTTACAGCCAATCTCTTGTGATAACATAGCTTTAAATCTAGAGTACACACACAAAACTCCAATATAATGAAATCTTAACCTTAATTTTGAAGTTTCATATGACTCAACTCAACACAAGACTCATATAGTGGAGACTACTCACATCTTACTTAACCATAATTATCAGCTACTTCTTAGTGGATCACATTATTTATAATTGAGGAAACACGGTAATCTACACACAAAAGAGTTTTACATTACACACACCTGCACGATTTTCAAAGGGTGACATCCCAAAAGTTTCACAAGCCCATTAAAACATTCCATCTACAAAGATATGACGTAAACCACTTAGCGCAGTGTTGTGGCTTTATAAACCGCCACTCCATCTGGTTTTGGATAATTTTCTCAATTGCCACCAGCCGGTCTTCACGGCGATGCGATGCTCATGACTTGTCACCAAGATTGTACGCACACACCAAAGCTGCCACCACTTGAAACGCTCAAATCCCTTGGCACACCAACATCACACTATAGTTCATGATGCCTAATGCTTGATGTTAACATTTTACGTCTACTCCGAAAACCATTATCACTTGAAATACACTAGATCAATTGGCACACCATATTAGGGCTGTAAAACGAGCTGAGCTCGAGTGAGCTTGACCTGGTAAGCTCGAGCTCGGTAGAAACTCGAGCCGAGCTCGAGCGAGCTTGATATTGACATCGAGCTTTGAGGTGGGCTCGATCTCGGCTCGGACAAAACTCGAGCTCGGCTCATGTAGGCTCGGTGCCGACTACTGAGGGACTAGGAGTAGAGAGGGTCAGAGGGAGTACCTGCTGGCGGACGGCGGTTGGGGGAGTTGAGTGAGCTGGGCGAGCCAGCCGGAGGCACAGGGGAGAGGAGGGGCGGCGGCGGGGAGGCGAGGAGGGGCGGCGGCGGGGGCAAGGAGGAGGACGGGGGGCGAGGAGGGGGACGGGCGGAGCAGCGGCGGGGGAGAGGAAGGGGACGGGGGGGAGAGGAGGACGGCGACAGGGAAGATGAGGGGCGGCGGCGGGGGAGAGGAGGGGGCGGGGGCGGCGGGGGAGTGGGGAGGAGGGGTGGCGACGGGGGCCGGGGGGCAAGGAGGCCAGGAGGGGCGGCGCGGGTGGGAGGCGGACGGAACAACGGAGGGAGTGGCCGAGTGGGTTATGGGAATGAGAGGCGGGTGGCTGGGCTGGGTCGGTTGGTTGGCTTTGGGGGGGACCTGCGACACGTGGGTGCACGAAGCGGGTCAAGCCAATCCGTTGGGCTCACGGCGCGTGGTTTCTAGGCCCACGAATTCTATTTGGGGTTATGGGTCTTAAGCTCGTGAGCTATTCGAGCTCGGCTCATTGAAGTTCACGAGCTTGGGATCAAACTCGAATTCGGCTCGTTTGGAGCTCGAGTCAAGCTCGAATCGAGTCTAGAACGAGCCAAACTTGAGCAGTTCGCGAGTCTCGAGCTTTATTTACAGCTCTACACCATATGCACACATTGCGTTCTAGCGATTGTACTCTCGAGTTGAGCTGATACTTCACCCAGACTTACATGACACTCCATGGTCACCAAGTCTCGGCCTTGCCACTAGCTGCAATTCATCATGAAAGTACTTGCACACCAAAGATAAAGTAATCGATTTGAGCACAAATAACATGTACTTGACTTTCAATTAGCCAAAAAAATATATACATAGATCTACGCCATAACTAACATAAGCATGAAAACACCATGACTAACATCTGCATGGACTCCCGCCGTCTCTAACACCACCAAAACTAACAACTCAAAACCAACTCAGCACAGGGGCCGGTCTGACCGTGACACCCATGCTGGTCAAACCGCCCAACACCCACCAGTTATACCGCAATTACAATGCCAGTACTACTGTAGTAGGTCTTAGACCAAAAGCCTCCAAAAGTTCTCATCTGAAAAATAGCTACCGTTAACAAAGGGCTAGTACTATCACTCTATGGTTAGACTGCTACCACGGCTGATCAAATCACAACCCAAGCGCCGGTAAGATCGCCTGCAACGGTCGGTCATACTGCGCCGGTTTGACTGTAGCCACACAGCAGTCAGACTACCACCTCAGACCGGTTTGATCCGTGCTACCATATAAGCACGGGTCAAAATACTAATTCAAAAAAAAACAAACTTAAATAGCAAAAACAAGACATAAGTAATATTAAATACTCATCACTTTCATAAGATTGTCACTACATGATCTTACATTAAATACATATAAGCTTAATTAACATTATATGTTGGCCCAAAAGTCAAAACTAACTCATTGATAGAAACGGAACCTGTTTTGTTGACAGACATTGACGAATATTATAGGCCAATCAACTCAATCTGCATGTGGGCAATTGGTGAGTGCATGATTCAACCTTGCTTTCTTTTTCCCTTTTGCTAGGAAATGGCTCAATCATCTCTACCAGTTTGGTCGAATGCCAATGTATATACAGCACATGTGTTTTGTGGGTCGTTGTTTAATTTGTTGATCGATGTTTAATTGTTTGTCGTCATGGACCCAGTTATATACTCTCAACGTCTATGCTTCTTTGATATTTGTACCAGGGTTTACTTGAAATCTTTTTTTTTTTTTTGCAAATGGAGGTTTGGGTTTAATTACAATATAGAAGCATTTTGGTATAAAAGTTAATTTAAAAGGATGTGGGTAGGAGGCTGGTTTTGGGACCCCTCATGATTAGGACTTCCTACGTACGCTCTCGCAGAAAGAAAATGTGAAAAGAAAAGGACAAGATGAGAGCTGACCAATATCTCGAGCCTAAAATGGTACAATCAAACAATACATAGGGCCGAGCCAGTTATATACGCGTGCAGAAAGGAAAGAAAGGATCGGGCCGGCGGAACATTGAGCTAGCATGCGTGCACAAACAAGCTAGCAAAGCTGGTCTTCCAAAAAAAAAAAAGAGGAGCAAAGCTAGCTAGTCGGTGACATCTCACCAACAGATCATATGTATGTATCGTGTGTGTGTGTGTGTGTACTTCAGTTTGAGCGAATATTCCAACAATTTCTCTGTTGGCTAGGCATCTGTCAAACTGTTTTTCTACAAAATATCGGCAATTTTGGACCATTCGATAGCTTTGAAACTCGTCGCGGCATGATCCCAAGGCCCAAAACTTAGGGGGGGTTTTTTTTCTGATATTTAGCTAATTCCTTTTTATTGGGTACGGGGAACAAATCTATCGGTCGGTTCATACATGCAGAAAGCGAAACTAATAATGTGTTTAATTGGGCCCTCCCCTGAATTATGAGTGAAGCATGCCTGCCTACGTAGCACGCAAGATCGCTAGCTGCCAGTACCATGCATTCATGCACGCATATATATCTTTCTATCTACGGTTTTATTTTTCATATATATTTTGATCATTATTATGGTGGGCGCCCTTCACGTACCGGCACAGCTTAATCATGTAAGCATGCATACAACCACCCCAGCTAGCATGCAAGCATGAATCTATTAAGTGTATATGTAGGACCGAAAGGCAACAGAGATAGATAAATGTTATCGATCATCATTTTTTCTCAAGTATTTTGATTCTTCACTTAAATAACTACAGAGTTATTGAGATTAGAATCAACAGCAAAAAAACCCAAATGAAATCGCTCAAGAAATCAAGCACAGGAGAATTTCAAACTCCTAGCGGTCTGACCGGCTACCTAGGGCCGGTTTGACCTCTTGGATGTCAGACCATTGGCACCAAGCCGGTTTGACCAGTCCCTGAGGTTAGAAAGGGAACAGGGTGGTCTGACTGAGATTTCGACCCAAGGTGATCCAAATTTTGGTGCAACTCCAAAAATACAAGTTCAAATTATATAAATTTTTGCACACACCTTGATTAAAGTCTCAAAAATTTATCCCAACCAAGATCACAAAAATCCATGACAAAGTTCAAACCTTTCTCAAGATTAAACAAAATTACATCAAAACTAGGCAAAAATCGAAAACGGTGATATGACTTGCTCGTGGGAGAAATATAGCCAAGATAGTGCTAGATAAATTCTCACATGTTATAGCAAGTAAGAACACTAAATAAATCAAGACAAAAACACTCGGATCAAAATATCACTTGAGATGGTCAAATCCAAGCTAAACTGGGTTTCTTCAAGAACTTGCCAACCAGGCGATTAGATGGATGAAGATTGATTTGCAAGGGTCAACTCCATCTCTTACACGTCCATGGCATAACAAAATGAAGAGAGGGAGAGAAGATCAAAATCAACTAAATCAGGAGCAAATCAATCAACACAAGATGAATCTATAGAAGATGAATAAATATTGATGTATTGCTACTTGGGAATAAAGATTTTACAATACTCCACCTGAAGTACAAAAGAGCATACCACAACATTCAGCTTCTCTCAAACACATGGCTTACCACGCATTGGTAAGTTTCGCTTGTTCTAGTTTCACCAGGACCACGTCTCACTTAGACCCGCCAAACACATGGTGCAACCCGCCACTCAAACTTCTTTTTAATATTTTCTGCACATGCTTGAGCTCAACAATTTCACTCAGCATTTTTGATCATTCTGAGTCTCAGCTTTTTTATGAGCGTAGCCCTAATCCTCGCCGTTGACCATAGTTGATTCTAAGTAATCTTGTACATCTAAAAACAAAGAAATAATTTTTAGACACAACTTCTTTATAACTTAACCCACGTTAGCTGTAACATGCCTCGTGCAATATATATGCACTGACCTAGATCAACCAAACTCATCCCATGACCAAATTCCCAAAATTACAAAACTCAGCCGAGAGCTTCATTTGCCAGCTGGTTTGACCGCAGGCCCATACTGATTAGACCACTAACAGGGGCGGTCAGAACGCTAAGGAGGTCCGGTTTGACCACCCCTATAGCCGGTCTGATTGGTTGGTCTGTGGATCGATCCAAAAATCCGATAAATTTGCAATTCAAAATTTTCACTCTTTTCAGTTGACAATGATTTATCACAACATAAGTCTAGACATTCTTACAGTATCTTTTACTATATTCGGGCTAGCTCAAATTGACTAATTAATTGGAGTCATTCATCAATCATGTGTTTGCATGCAACTCTCCGTGTAGATCTGGTAGATCCATCTATCCATCGCCAGAGATGATGTACTTGAAAACCAATTTTGCATGACAATTATGAGCCTAACTAGTTTGAACAATATCTGTTTTTCGTCCTTTCAGAGTTGATCTTCACAATTATAGTACGTAAAGAGTTGTTCATTAATCATTGTGGTATTTGAGCCTTTGAGGAGTAGTATGTTGTGTTCTTTCCGAGAGAGAGACTCTCACAGATCTTAAAGCAACTAATCACCATTCACTAGCCTTTAAGCTTATAACTTAAAGCAAACCAGTAGAAAGTTTCCTAACATTTATAATTACCACTGATGTTTCATTTTCTGTAGTAGTTCTAGCTAGTACTATAGGAGAATTAAGATTCTGGGCGTCCACAAAAGCAACTAAAGCCATTCTGCAAAAGGCCAAAATTTGACTCGATCGATCCTGTGGCACGTACCGGCACATCGATCGCATCAAATAAGCTGTTAGCTATCAGATCGAGGGTTGAAAGTTGCGTCTCACAGCAAGCAACACGTACATGTTGCTACAACCAACTCTGATTACAGTACAAGCTAGCTGATCCACTGATCTCCTGCCTTGGTCGCAGACTTGCTACAGATCCAGGGACATACGAACGACAAATCCAGAGTAGCTCATCACTACCCGTATATTCATATCCTTGTTCGTTTAATTTATATTTGATTTATTTTCACATCTAGATAAATCATAAGGAGTGATGAGTATGTAGATATGCATTGCATAGGTCCAAATTAACAAAATACGTATACAGATATGAATAATTCAGATAAAATAATATTTTAAATGGTAAAATTCAATCATATTCATATCCATATTTTTTATACAAATTTAAATATGAATACGAATAGAAGAAAACTTGTTAATCGGATAGAAAAAACTATATTGAATTTATATGCTATCGAATACAGTAACCAAATAATAAGATAATTTATATTCATTTCTCACCCTAGACTTAGGCCTACGTACGGCAACAAGAGGCCTATCTAATTAATGGAGAGAAGAGAATTGTTGCGCATGAAGAATTGAATATCACTATTGGATAAAAATATCTACTTATGCAAAAAGGAATTATATGTTAAAGTATATTGTCCATCTTTTCTTATTAACCTAAGTGTTAGATAAACTGATTAGTGCATGTAACTTAATATGATATCAGAGCTAAAAAAAACTCTAAGCTCAAGACTCGACCAACACAATATTTTTTAAAAAATAATGGTAGTCCACTTTAAGTCAACATCTTAAATCTGATAGAGCCACTAAGTTTTAGGTTAAATTAGTTAGGCCCCGCTCGTTTCAGCTTTTTTTCAGCTTCAGCTTCTAGCTTCAGCTTTTTTTTCACTATTCAGTAATTTATTTTTTTCTGAATTTTTTTAGATTTTTTGAGCTTTTTTTGCATTTTTCTTTTTTTCCTGTGTTCCTTTGCATTATCCGTGATGGGCTAACATATTTTTTTTCTATTTTTATATTTTTTAAAATTTAATTATACCCAAAAAGCTAACTCAGCTATAGTAAAAAAAGCTAACTACAATAAAATTTCAATCAAAAACTAGAAACCATGGCTAAAACATCACCGTCCAATACTATGTATGGTGCATACTCCATCGATCATGTTGACCGTTCATATATCACTTTTTAAGATCCATGAACCGCCCATGTGTACAGTCTCGATGAACCGCCCATGCGTACAGTGTCTAGTCTTTTCTCCAGTGTAGCCCAGACGACCTACGTAGCTAGGGCAGTAGGGCACCCCCACTCCCCAAGGGGTGAACGCCCACATCCGGCATGCTTTGCGTGCACTACAATGCCAGGGCCCCCATGCCTCCCTCAACTCTCTCTCTCTCTCCCCCCTTTTTTTTTCTTTCTTGTGAGGGACATAGATGAGAAGGCATGGGAAAAGTTGACACGAGCCCTCATCATGCCATGCCAGGGCCAGGGCCAGGGACGAGGGAGGCCGGCCGGCGCACGCAGCATCGGTGCATGTATGGCGTGTGCATAGATATACGAACTCTTTGTGCACAAGCCCCAGCACTGACCTCCATCTACCTCTCACTACTCCCTCTCCAGATCATCATGGCCCATTAATTGTGCTGTCATGCATTGTTTGGTTGGTACTTGGTGCTCGCCGTAGCTGCCATTGTTGTCCTTTTCTTGTTGCATTCCCTGCACGAGATAAAAGGGGGCTCGTTAGCTTTTCTTTCGTGCTTGCCACGTTCTTGCACAGTTGCACCTAGCAGCCATGTGTACATAGCAAACAGGACGCCCAAGAGAGACTCTGGTCTCTGCATGACCATGATGATGTATTGACGCCGAAGGGTAGCTATATGTACCAACTTATCTGTGTAATTAGCATCGATCATTTCATAATACCAAACTTTGCACCTTGTGATACTATGATTTGATGTAGATACATACGTATGTGTAGATACCAGCTAGATACTAACTGAAGTGCAAGTGAGGCTAGCTAGATACGTACGACAACGCAAGTCTTATCAATCTTAGGGGTGTTTAAATCTGCTTTGGATTTTACTTGAAGAAGCAACACCGCGGTTTCTAAAGTGGCTTCTCCAATTTGCTTCCGAAGATACCTTCTCTATGTCACTTTCAAAAGTTGCCGTCCACCTCAGTCGCTTCCTCTGCGTCTGCATCTTCCAAAAGCGATTTTTCAAATTTTGTTCCGAAAATTACTTTATCCAACTGTTACTATACTATTTTAGCCAAAAACTCGAGCGAAAAGTTATCGGTTTCAGCTGATTAAAACACTCTCTTAATTATGAGATATACCATATATTCTCCGGTGTTCTTGTAGTTAGCTTTTGTTCGTTCTTTCATGCACACACATTGCGTGCACAAAGTGACATGACATACGAGTATGTCTTGTACATGCGTAAGGGCACGTATGATTGTTCTCAGCTTTGAAAAGAAGAGGGGAAAATGAAAATGTTGCGAATATGGGGTATGAATTATGAAAAGCACAAAAAGCTCGCTATGCCATGTTGCTCATGTCAAACCCTATAAATACTAAAAAGGAAAACAAAAGTATAGTGCTTTTGTTCTCCCTCTCATGCTTAGATTCTCTCTCATCCCTCTCTCCTCCTTCTGAGTGTGTAAAGGGTAGATTCTTTTAGACTGTGACTTTATGGCTTGGCTGAAAATTTTGAATTGCTCGCGAGAGGTAGTACGCAGAGGAAAATAGTTGTATGTGATTTTGATCGATATAGCTGAACTCAGTATAATTTATACTACAATCTACCTATAGACTTCATCTTAAAAAATATATCATTTAAAAGTTAGTTATTGTAGTATAAGGTAAAAACTATAAATCATAAATGCTAAAGAACCTAACCAAAGCCAATGACAAGCCTGGGCAACACTCTCACTTGTCACCCATGCAAGGGAAAGGGAAAGAGAGAGGAAAGATGAGAGAGTGAGAGGAAGAGGAAGGTAAGAATGGTTTTATTAGAAAGTGATGGTCGGTGCTCCTCATGCCAAGAAAGCTACTTTCAGGACAAAAGAGGGTCCTGCTCATGCATGCATGCTAGCTAGGGTTTTTGGTGGTTAAGCGTGAGACAACACCAACTATTTACAAGCCTCTCTCTCTATGTGAGCACACTGAAATGTGTGGCCATTTGGCTGCATGATCTTGACAAATCTTTTTTGCAGTGGATTTGAAAGGCTATGTTTGTAAGGTTCCAAGGGGCAGGAGTGCCTTTTGCTTCTCTTATTTTGATGCCATTACTCAGCTTGTTGCTCTCCTTTTTGTTATTGCTCTCCTTTTTGTTAGCCTCTAAGAAAAGCTGGCCACCAAAAAGCAATTGATAACGAGTAGTAGTTCTAACCGTGGCTGCCTAGCTAGGGTCGTTATCTTAGGGGGTGATCGGAATAGCGATAGCTTTTGGCTGAAAAAACACTGTAGCTGGCTGAAAAAACACTGTAGCTGAGTTAGTGGATAGTGTAGTGAATAGTGAAAAAAAAGCTGAAGCTAGAAGCTGAAGCCGAAAAAAGCCGAAACGATCACCCCCTTAACTCGATTGTGTAATAACTGTTGAAAAATCTGGGTCTATGTCTATAAACCTGGCCTACTAGTGGACACTATTCACTTAATCTATAAATAGGGGGTCCCAATCGTTGTAAAGTTTGCTGTGAACAGAGAAAAGAATAAAGAAAGGAGTTGTTTTTAAATCTCTCTATGTCCAATTTATTGTTTGCAATATTTTAAGTTTGATCCATCTCTTTTACATAAGAGAAATCGATCGGACTAGACTTACCTGCGACAGTTCTTCAACAATAACTATACGAGTTGAACAATTGTGAAAGAGTCCTTACGCCACAGGAATGGAAAGAACACACATGCGTATATATACTGTTTACAATTAAACTGACTTGTTGTTTTTTAACTGTTGCAAATAAGAGTGCAAGTTTTTGTTTGAGAAGATCAAATAGTTGTAACCGACTTATACTTCCTACTTATACTAAGAATGCTAGGCAGCAATTTTTTGGCCTAGTAAGCTGGTTTGAGCTAGCTAGACAATTATACCGTTATATATCTCTTTCCAACAATTATATCTTAATCAAAAGCTTTTGTCATAAATCAGATTTGACCTCTGACATGTTAACCACCGAACTACCACGTCATTTTTTCTTGATCATGTAAACACTAAGTGATTACATGGCTCGTATCTTGTTTATACCTAAATTCCTAAGCTACTCCATTCAGCTACATATGATCACCTTTTGACGAGCAATAAGTGGCTAAGCAATTAACTGAAGTTACTGAACGCATGGTCAAGATCATGAATCAAATCTAAACTTTTATGGAAAGTTTGGACCATTCAACACTACTATAAAAAAAGTTTATATTAGACACCTCATCACAGACAGTTCATAAAAACCGTCTGTATTAAATACAATCACAGACGGTTCTTAAATATCACAGACGGTTTTTAATTAATAACCGTTTATGATATTGTCATATCACAGACGGTTTTTACTTAAGAACCGTCTGTGATATTCCGTAGTATTACAGACGGTTCTTAATTAAGAACCGTCTGTAATATGTTTCCCGCCCCACACACCTTTAAAATTTCATAATTTTCCGCTTGAATTCGAGTAGAATTCTGTTTTGACACACCTTCAGTAAAACAGGCATAACTTTTGCATACGGTGTCCATTTTTGACGTTCTTGTACTCATTGGAAAGCTAACGACGAGCCCGATCCAAAAAAACGACAGACTCGCGCTAGTCGCTCTCGAAGACCCCCAAAATCGGCCATTTGTAGCTTCAAATTCGAATTGAATGTTTTTGAATTTTGTTTTTGCCAAAATTTTTGATCTTTCCTTCGAAATTTTGGGTTTGTCTCAACTGCAAAGTTGTAGATTTCATCGAAACATTTGAAATGAGTATATATAAGCCATACAGAGCTTGCCATTGCATACTTTGAGACTAGTTGTTTATATTATATCAGTATATGTATAGTCAATATCACAGACGGTTCTTAATTAAGAACCGTTTGTGATATTGGATATCACAGATGGCTATTAATTAAGAACCGTCTGTGATATGTTTCCCGCTTCGCACATCTCTAAAATTTTATAATTTTCCGCCTGAGTTCGAGTATGACTCCTCTATAAATACTCACCCAAACCCATCCACCCTCTCCCTTCAAATGTGTCTGTGGGGTTTAGGTCTCCATTATTTCCCGTTTTCTCTCTCCATTGTTTCTTCAAGTATTTGATTCTGTTAGGTCTCCATCGTAGCCTCCATTGTTGCCTGAAAGCTTACAGTGAGGCAGCTGCTAAGAAGGCCTACCCGAGCTTGTGATTGTGGATTATTCTCTGCTATGTTGCTTTCATTATTCTCTTCATCATAGCATCTATTGTTACTTCTATTGTTTTCTACTATGTTCTCTGCTATTGTAATGGTAGACTATAGTCTTGTGATGTTGTAATGGTGGATTGTAATCTTATAATGTTGTAATGATGGATTGTGATCTTGTGATGTTGTAATGGTGGATTGTAATGAAAATAAAATGTTCTCTGCTATGTTTGATATCATATTTGCTTGTTTTCAAAAAGCATAGCTAACATTCCTGAGGCTAACTGAAAAATAGAAAAAATTTTAGGTATAGAGTGAACTATCATAGACGATTTGTAGTATAAACTGTCTGTGATGTACGAGTATCACAGACGATTCTATATATAGAATCATCTGTGATAGTGTTTTTTAAATACGGTTCTAGTTACAAACCATCTGTATTGTATTTATCACAGACGGCTCACAAACCATCTGTGATAACTTTTGATTATCACTGACCCATAAATTCAGACGGTTCAAAAAACCTTCTGTGATGACATTTTAGAACCGTCTGTGATGATGATTTCTGTAGTAGTGCAATTAGCTTCCATATATTAATGTGATTAACTCCTAATAGTAGTATGGTTCAATGATGAGTTAATCTAGTTGTCTTCAAGTGTGATCGAGTCCACGACCAGAGCATGTCTTTCGAGTACTGTAGCAATCGGAGTCGAGTACTACAACAGTCGAGTACTGTTGCAGTCAGAATCGAAAGGAAAGTACTATAGCAGTTGTAAAAGGTCAAGATTCAAAGTTTGCATGTAACTACAGATAGGGAGTCTTTAATTAGGCAAAGTCAAGGTGTGTTTATTTAGGACTCTTAACGTGCGATGGCACGTTAGTTGTAGAGTCTTGTATTTTGCTTATCTATATAAGAAAAACAAAAAGAACATAGGGGCATCGCGTCGCTAAATGATCTATGTTTTACTCTTGTGTTTGCGTGCATATTCTCAGGGAGCTCAAGTTCATCGGTTGTTAAGGCCCTAGGCTGATACTCTAACAATTGGTATCAGAGTCTAAGGTGGGCGAAGCAATGACCGGCAACAAGGTTGATCCATTGAAGTCAGGCGTGCTTGTCAAGATCACGGGCAATGAGCTTGATCCGTCGAAGTTAGGCGTGACCATCAAGCTGACGAGAAGAGGCGGCCTCGATCCCAATCCAATACCCAATGCTGAGCAAAATGAATTACGGTATATGAACCGTCAAGATGAAGCTATTCTTGTATTCACTAGGGGTATGGTTAGCGATCGAAGATGGAGACGAAGATGGTGGCAAGGATCAAGACACGATAGTGGCCATCTATCAAGCTGTGCCAGACAACATGATGGTGTCAATCACGAAGAAGGAGATGGTGAAAGAAGCTTGGAATACACTCAAGGAGATGTGAGTTGGCGAAGATCGTGCCAAAAAGGCACGCGCTCAAGTGCTAAAATGGCAACTGAGCAAGTTGCAGATGGGGGACTCAGAGACGATCACCGATACTCCATGAAACTCACCATGCTGGTGGGTGAGATCTGTTCACTTGGCACGAAGCTCAAAGAGAGCGACATTGTTGAGAAATTGTTCAGTTCGGTTCCAGATAGTTTCCTCCAAATTATCCGAATGATCAAACAGTTCGGCGATGTTGCTCTCGGAGGTGATCGGCCACCTCAGAACCTTCGAGGAAGGACTCAAGGGGCGGCGACACTCGGAGGATGGGGGAGATCAACTTCTCTTTACCCAAACTGAGTGGGAAGCAAGGGGCTCGAAGACAAGGAAGAAGGAGGGCTCTAGTAGCACCAAGAGAGGAGGGCGTCATGGGAGAGGTTGGGGACGCGGCCGTGGACAAGGCGAAGGCTGAGTCGGTGGTGATCGTGTCATCGATGAATGAATGCTGTGCAACTCCATCAAATCCAACATCAAGTGTTTCAACTACAACAAATATGGGCACTTTGCAAAAGAATATCCAAAGTCAAACTAAAGAGAAAGGGCCAATCTCGTAGTGAAGCAGAACGATGAAGATCACCAACTGTTGATGGCTGAAGTATGTGAACTCATTCATACAGTACTGTCGCCTGGTGAGGAGGTATTCCTACACAAAGACAAGGTGGTGCTGAAGCTTAGCGGTACCCAAAACAAGGTTTGGTAACTTGATAACAACGCAAGTAACCACATGACCGGCTACATAGAGAAGTTTGCTGAGATTGACATGATTGTAAAAGGTTTGGTCAAATTTAGTGATGGTTCGGCTATAGAGATATAAGAAAGGGGCTCGGTGCTGTTGGATTGTCTTATTGGTGAACATCGTATCTTTATGAATGTTTACTACATCTCGAAACTGAGAAGTAATATAATTAGCCTCGGTCAGCTAGATGAGAATAGTTGCAAAATTGTGGTCGAAGGAGGAGTGATGTCGATCTTGGACAAAACTCACAGGAAGTTGGCCAAAGTGAGCAGATCAAACAAGCAGATGTATGTGCTACATATCGATCTAGCTTTCCCAGAGCGTCTCCTAGCAAGAAGCTCTGAAGAGGCATGGCGTTGGCATGCCAGGTATGGGCATGTGAATTTTCATGCCCTGAAGGATTTGGATCACAAGAAGATGGTGCATGGTATTCCCATGATCGAGCACGTGGACCATATCTGCGATGGTTGTCTAATTGGCAAGCAACATAGGAACCCCTTTCTGATATGTCTTTATACTGAGCAATTGTACCCCTCGAGCTATGGCACGGTGACTTGTGCGGGACAATCACTCCTGCCACGCATGGAGGAAAATGCTCCTTCCTACGTTTGGTGGATGGCTGCACAAGGTTTATGTGGCTGGCTTTAATTCAAAGAAAAGATGAAGTATTTAAGACGTTTAAGAGGATCAACATTGCAACCGAGATGGAGTAAAATCTAAGGCTGAAAGCTTTGTGTACTGACCACGGTGGCAAGTTCACCTCGAATGAGTTCACGGACTACTATGAGCTATTGGGAATTAGGCGTTACCTCAGAGCGCCTTACTCTCCCCTACAGAACGGGGTAGTCAAAAGGAGGAACCAGACGGTGGTCAGTATGGCAAGGAGTCTGTTGAAGAGCATGGGAGTCCAAGTTGAATTTTGGAGAGAAGTAGTATCTACTGCCATGTAATCCTAAACAGAGCACCAACAAAGAGCGTCATCAACAAACTCCTTACGAAACCTACTACAACCATAAGCCAAGTGTTGGTCACTTCTGCACTTTTGGGTGCGTTGCACATGTGAAGATGGTGATGCCACACCTCCCCAAACAAGCAGATCAAAGCAAGCTAATGGTACTCATTAGGTATGATCCGAAGACAAAAGGCTATCGTATGTTTGATCCAGTGACACGACAAATTGTGGTGACTTGTGATGCAGAGTTTGAGGAGGAGAAGAAGTGGGAGTGGAGCAGAGATCCCTCGGCAGAGGTACGATGGATTGGTGAAATCTTTAAGATACATTATCCTCTTAACAATAATGTAGGCATTGGCGATCACCTGGAGGCATCCAACATGACGACTCCTGAGGGCATTGTCAAGGGACTCGACCCCGATGCGGCACGCCCAGGCACGCCCAGGACAAGCACAAGATCCAGGACACCCGACTGTAGGATCAAGGATAACCGACTAGAGGGGGGTGAATAGGAGGTTTTAAAATTCTTAGCTTAATTAAAAGATTAATGACTAGATGATCACTAAGCAATTTATTGAGTGAACAACAATCCTACACAATACTAGCAATTCTAAGCAATTGTCAATAAGCAATAGAGAGCATGAGCAATTACTATAATAGATAAGAAACAAACACAAAGTGACACTCGTTGTTTTTACCGTGGTATCGGAAACTTGTCGGTTTTCACTAATCCACATTGAGGTTAGCCCGAACTAATCGGACCGGCTCCACGAATTAAACCGAAACACCTTGATCACTATTGGTAACTCTTCCTCCGCTCCGGAGATGGTGAGCTCCAACCACTCACAATTCGGCACGGGCTTCTTCACAAGTCACCGGCAATCAACCTTCCTGCCGTCTAGGTGCCGGAAGCACCAAGAGAATGAACCAATGAATTCACTTGATGACGCTTGAGTGCAATTGGATCAAGCTAGAAATGAATGCACTCACAAATGCTCCACCAACTCAAAATGAATGCTCAAATGGGAAATGAGAGTGGAGTGAATGCTCAAGGGCTCAAATGAGTTCAATTAAACTTCAGCAAGCAGCCCAAGTGCAGGTGGGGGGTATTTATACTCTCACCAACCAAAACTAGCCGTTGTTGAAAATTAATGCTGAAAAATCAGGGAAATAGGAACTATCGCCGTGCAAAGTGCGGAACTACCGCAAAGGGGGGGTATTTCTACGGTAGTTCCGCTGAACATGCGGTACTACCGCACAGCGGTTGTTCCATCGTGCTAAATCCGGTACTTCCGATTTCTGGCTAGTTTGATTTCTCTTTGCGGTGCTCTCTAGAAAAAGCATACCGGCAACCGGTAGTTCCGTAAATCATATGGTACTACCGCGCTGCGGTAGTTCCGCCGTTGTGGAATCGGAATTACCGATTGTATTCGAGTCTAAGTCCCCAGAAGGGTGCTCTCTGGAAAAAACGTACCGCTGTAAATTCGAAACTACCGGACTGCAGTAGTTCCGCTGTGTATATGCCGGAACTACCGCAGGCCGGTAGTTCCGCTGTGTATGCGGTACTACCGTTTTTACTGGGAGAGCACAGTTAACTTTTAGAGTTCATTTTCAAATTCATGCATGATCCTAGATTGATCCAATGTGCACCAAAACATGCTATCAAGTTACTTTCACAAATCCCTCTTAATAGTACGGCATCTAACCTATAATCCGGTCTTCCACTTTTACTCTTAAGACCGGTGAAATTTAAAATAGACCTAAAATCTTATGTATCTCATCTTTGGAATCTTGGTGTCTATACTCCTTGCAGCGTGTTATTTACCTTTGCACACATGAGACTTTATCTATGCAAACTTAGCATACACTTTAGTCCCATATTCATAATTCCTCATTAATTACCAAAACACTAATCTTAGGGGCCTAGATGCTTTCACCGACTCAACTACACCATGCACTCCCGTTGCAATGCAGCGTGTATTCTCAGGGAGCTCGAGTTCGTTGATCATTAAGGCCCTGGGCTGATACTCTAACATTCAATGCTTTCATCTGGCAATAATGGCCAACAAAAATTAGCAGGCCAACTGAATGCAAGTCATCGTGCTGTCAGGTCAGTCAATATATGTCTAGCTCCCTAGTCTCAACCAAGCTTTGTCATTTGCTAACCCTGCATGCACAGGGAAAGCACTTAATTGCATTGCACATTTGTACTGCCTCCATTCATTTCATTCATCCAGTTGCAAGATCTTGCATCCAGTCAGCCTTTATACATCTCCCAGCTGCCTGTCATTCTAAAGCAACAAAGACACGAGCATGAATGCATGATGCACTTTTCCCTGAATTATTTCATCTTTGATGTACCGACCGTTTCTGTTCCTAGAAATCCTTTTCTGCATGCATGTCTGCGTGATGGTGATGCAAGAACTAATTTTTTTAGGGGATGCAAGAACTGATCTTGATCAATAGAAAAATGGCAACATTTGGAAGAGCTTCTGAATAGACCAAGTTTTGCTAATGTCGAAGGTGAAAGATGACACATTGTAAGCTTGGACATATATATCTACTATAGAAAATATCACCTTTTTTGGGCCTTGAATTAGCAATTCCTGTTACAAAACTTCTAATGCAAGCTTGGACATATATATCTACTATAGAAAATATACAGGCTAAACCATATGTGATTGTGGTAATTAATGCCTAAATTAGAATTCAGCAAGTACATAGGTAGTCTTTGTATGCGAAAATCTACTAGAAATTATTTGATTAATTTATGCCATGCACAAGCTAGCACGACGTAGTAAATTGAACTAAAATTATGCAGTAAAACATGTACAGTTGCACATAAATTCATTTATAAAAAGATTAGAAATTAACATTATATGTATATAGGTGATTGATGCGTGGTCCATATACAATCATAAGTTTGTAAGAAATAATGGTGTTATCATCATGGCTATGTGTACCACCCTGGCTTAACAAAAGCTTAGAATATCATCCACAACTACAATTACTATCAATTTTAACCTTCAAACAAGAATTACTATCAACTAGGCTTTAATTATAATTCCACAACATAAACATAAACATATACATGAGACAATAAAAAGAATCAATAAATGACAGTAAATGAGACAAACCAATTATAAGTTTGATCAAAGGAAACTTAACAGGTAGCAACAAGCTAATATTATTACGTCTAAGAGGAACAATTATTCAAAGCTAAGGTTTGCATGACTAATATTATTTATTCTAAAAACGAATGAATTAATGCCAAGTGGTAAATGAAATATTGATGGTGCAAGATCATGTGCTAATTCCCTTTCATACATGTCGTCCTCAATGATCACCTAAAAACAACCATAAAAACAAGTGAATCCAAGACTCAACAAGTATAAAGTAAAATAATAGGAACATCATCATAATCATAACACATATCAATATCCACCATTTCTCTTTTCTCAGGTAATGCAATGCAATATGCTGAAAGAACATCTATTGATGTTCACCCTCTTTCCTCCATCCCGTGGAGGGGCCTACATCTGTAGGTCTTACTCAAGAGCACTTCGGATTAGTTAAATAGCTTTCTTACCAACCTGGCTCATGCACTCTACACTAGCTATTTGACTTATTCACCGCCCTGACTCGTATGCTCTTATCATGTCATGAATGCAACCTTTCATCATTTTACCACATATCACATTTTTATCATTGAATTATATCATATTGAACAAAGGGTAATCAAATATTGCATAACAAGAATAATCAATAATAATGAGCAATTATCAACCATTATCTATCATTCGATCATGCACTTGTGAAAGCATCTAGGCCTCTAAAATTGGATTTTTGTAATTAATGACGATTTATGAATATGAGACTAATGTGTTTGATTAGAATTTTATAGATAAGATTTTTCATGTGTGCAATGGACAAGAACAAGCTGCATAGAAAATGGACTTAAGAAGGATCAAGACAAAGGTACATGAAATGTAGGATCGTTTTAAATTTTACCGGTCTTAGGAGAAAAGGTGGAATACTAGATTATAGGTTAGATGCCGTACTATTAAGAGGGATCATTGAAAGTAGCTTGATAGCATGATTTGGTGCACATTGGATCAATTTAGGATTATGCATGCATATGAAAATAAGTTTGAAAATTCACTGTGCTCTCTCAGTAAAATCGGTAGTACCGTAGGTAACTGCAGAACTACCGGAGTGTGGTAGTTCTAGCGTATAAACAGCAGAACTACCGAACTTCGGTAGTACCAGTTTTTGTGCAATACGTTTTTTCTAGAGAGCACCCTCACAGGGGACTTAGATTCATAGAAATTGGTAGTACCAAAATTTCAATGGCAGAACTACCGATTTTCAGTATGGTTTTTCCAGAGAGTACCCCCAGAAAAAAATAACTGGTAAAAAATCGAAAGTACCAAAGTTAGCACAGCGGAACAACTGCAGTGCGGTAATACCGCACTGACTTGTGGAACTATCGCAGTGCGGTAGTACCGGACTTATAAGGGCAGTAGTACCGCTCTGAATTTCAAATGGCTAGTTCTGACCGTCTGACATAGCCGTTACTATGTGCTACAATAAAGTGCGGTAGTTCTGATTTTCCTGATTTTTCCAGAATTATTTGTTGCAACTGCTAGTTTTCGTTGGTGAGGGTATAAATACCCCTCCACCTGCCCAAGGGTAGAGTGCTGAACTTGCATTGATCATATTTGAGCCTAGAGCATTCACTTCACTCTCTTTTCTCACTTGAGCATTCATTTTGAGGTGTGGAGAGATTTTCAAGTGCATTCGTTCCTAATTGATCCATTTGCACTTGAGCGCCGTCAAGCGAAATCGGTGGTCTATTCTCTTAGTGCTTACTGGCACCTAGACAGCGAGGAGGTTGATTGCGAGATGACCTTTTCAAGAAGATTGTGAAGAAGCCCAAGCAAATTGTGAGTTGTTTGGAGCTCGCCGTCTCTGGAGAAGAGGAAGAGATACCATTAGTGATCGAGGAGAGATGCTTAATTTGTGAAGCCGGTCCTAGAGCGCTTTGGTTTTCCTCAATGTGGACTAGTAAAGACCGGCAAGTCTTCAATACCACGGGAAAACATCGCGTGTCTCATTGTGACCATTTCTTTACTTTCCTTTAGCATTTATATTTCATTAACCATTTGATACATTGCTTATATTTCCTAGTGTTTGTCAGCTTGTGTTCTATTGATTGCTTAGAATTACTAGAATTGAGTAGGTGAGGTTAATTTAGTATTCTTATCTTGTGATAAATTACTATTACTTGTTTAATTAGGCAAGAAATTTTAAAACCTGTTATTCACCCCCTCTAGTCGGTTATCCTTGATCCTACAACTTGTTATTCAACCTCGTGGAACAATGGATAGAAGACACCAACCCTGTGGCAACCTTGCCTACAGAAAATACTGTAACTTAACACATTCCATAACAGTACAAACAACAAATAAAATAGCAATGATACAATCCGCTCTCCAGTCCAACTATTTCCCCCTACACTACACATTCCCCTCTGTTGCCCTGGTGTTCGAAACATCATAGCTATCGCATCGAGGATCCAAATGCAATAGACCATATGTATAATCGAGACTGCACAAAATTTTCTACAACTTCTTAGCCAGCCAGAGATTCTTATTATTTCATCTAAGCCCCCATTTCCACCCCAAAGATAGTTATGCAAATTTCTGGACAGCAGACTTAGTAATTTAATATTTTTTATTCTACAACAGCAATCACAATGAACCATACCAATTCTGAAAACTAAAGAAAATTCTCTACCTTGCTCTACTTATGCCTAAGAATTAATTCGACCATCTTCTATGGTTAATCTACAAAATACCACGACTGCATCCAGCAGCGACCAATTTTGGACAACAGACTTCCCAAGACCATAACTCCTAAACTGCCCAACCAAATTACTTGTTCTTTCACTATATGGAAACTATAGATAATTCTCTGCAATTTTGTTAACATGGGAAAGCCATGAAACATGATGTAGTTACACTAAAACTTTATCGCAAAACAGAACAACGATTTAGACGAACAATAGTCCCTAAAAATGCATCTTCTACAATTCACTTCTATTATGTCCAGCACTACCATGACCTCTAAAATAAACTATTATAGCCAAGAACAGGGAGACCATGGTCTAGGACAGTCGTTACCTAAACCCAAAGACTTTTGCACAACATGGTTTCCTCTTTTTGCTCCTTCCTTCGTCCTCTTCCTCTTCACCTCTACCTTCTCTTCACCTGGCCGATGCCCTCTTCCTCCCGCTTCTCCCTGACCCTTTCCCCTCTGACTAGCACTCGATAGCATGGTCGATGCATGGCGAACGCAAGCTGACGTGTGGTGGCGCGACGCGGCACCACGATTAGCTGCGTTAGTGGGGGTGGCGACTAGGGTTTGGCTACCTCCCCTGCCCCCCACTCTCCTTAACAAGCCTAGCCCAATCCTATCCAAGCGGCTGACTCGATCAACCAGGAATTGTTCCCCCCTGTTTCCTCTCCCTCTAGTTTTCCTTACATCCTTTTTTATATTTGCCAGTAGGTCCTTATGAGGGGTTTGATTGTGATATATTACATTCCACCTGCTTAACAGAATTTGATCCCGAATTCTATATTTCGTGACACTACATAGAAACCAAAACATGACTAGCACTCGGTGGCATGGTCGGTGCATGGCGAACGCAAGCTGACGTGTGGTGGCGTGACGCGGCACGACGATTAGCTGCGTTAGTGGGGGTGGCGACTAGGGTTTGGCTACCTCCCCTGCCCCCCACTCTCCTTAACAAGCCTAGCCCAATCCTATCCAAGCGGCTGACTCGATCAACCAGGAATTGTTCCCCCCTGTTTCCTCTCCCTCTAGTTTTCCTTACATCCTTTTTTATATTTGCCAGTAGGTCCTTATGAGGGGTTTGATTGTGATATATTACATTCCACCTGCTTAACAGAATTTGATCCCGAATTCTATATTTCGTGACACTACATAGAAACCAAAACAAATAAAACTCAAATAAACTTTACTACATACCAGTCGTGAACAACTCTGGATATTTCTCCCGCATGCAAGGCTCTAGCTCCCAAGTTGATTCTTGCTTGGACTAATATGACCACAACACTTTAACATATTTCAACGTCTTGTGCCTCAATACTAGCTCTGATTCCCAAGTATTCGCACTGAGCAGGCCTCGAAAGTAAGATCTTGTGCAATAATCAATGGCTCTAAAAGCATCACATGCTATAGGTCTCCCAAGAACTTCTTCAATATGAACACATGGAACATATTGTGCACTCCCCCGTAGGGACTCTAGAAGGTCCAACTGATAAGCCAATCTCCCAATACGCGCCATTATCGGAATAGTCCAACGTATATCGGACTAAATTTCCCTTTGATACCAAAATGCACAATGCCCTAGGTGGGAGATACCCTTAGGAGCACCTGGTCACCCACAGCAAACTCCAATTCTCACCTTCGCAAATCCGTATAACTATTCTGCCTACTCCGAGTGGCAAGCAGATTCTACCTTATTTCTGCTACTCATCAATTGTTTGTTGTACCCAATGGAGACCTAAAATTGCCTTCTGCCCCAGAGAATCCTAACAAAGCAGTAACCTACACTTTCACCCATTTGGAGTAAAGTGAATAAACTGCTCACCGACCTATATTAATTATAAGCTCAAAACAGCTGCGGGGAGAATTGTGGGTTTTGGTGAAAAAAAAAAAGAAATGGTGATCAGCAGGCATGAACAGCTTATATTTTTTTATTAGTGTTTCCTTAACAACTTCAATTCTCTCTTTTCCACACACATTTTCCGCCGAAAACTTTTTCTCCTCTTTTCCACGGATTTGTGGGGCTAAAGCCTGCATTTGTGGGGCTTAGTGGAATTGGCATCCCTTTGGATGCAAGGCACATCACCAAAGGCCAAGAAAAAGACGGAGACTTTTTTCCTTGGTTTATGCTTTGCCCCCTAACACTAGGGGTCAGTGCTCCAACGAAATGTGCTAATAAAACTAACATATCTTTAATTAGTACTTTGTTCTTTGAATTTGTCGGTCCAGATGAAATACTTTAGTTAGTAATTGTGTTAGTATTTTAAGTGTGGTAGTAACATTCTTTTGCAGTTCTATATATTCCAATTGAGTCACCTTGGACATGGAATATATGTTTTTTAAGTAAGATTTCTTAATTAATTTATGTAGGTGATATATTAGGGTATACACAATACTCTGTCTCTTAATATTATCTCTAAATCTTCTATCTCACCTAAAGATAGCACTAGAGACAACATCTCCAACAGTAAATCATTTCTCTAACTATATTATATTATTTTCACTAAATTTCATACCTCATGACCTCTCACTATTTGCACTGGTTTACAAGTTCAAATTGTCTCTTGTATAAAAGACAGTATATTACCTCTTCTCACATCTATATAGAATTTACTTATTTAATAGAGCTAAGAAATTACTTAAATAGTAGTACTGAAGATGTCCTTAGAATTTAGCACTAACAGCATGTGTAGCATGTAAGCAACATACAGACCAGTTTGTCAGGCACAGGGAACCTTGTGTTTGACGATTTTAGCTAGGACGTAAAGACCAAAGGTCCCAACAATTTCTGCAAAAGGACCGGTGCTAGTTAACAGCTAGCTCTCATTTCTACTAGCTCCTTTCATTAGCACGTGTACTGCCTCATCTTCTCGATCAGGGTGAATATAATGCGGTCGGTCGTTTTTTTGCTGTAGAAAATTTACGTCATAAAATTACTCATAAGGGAAAAAAAGGGAAGAGGAAAAAAAACAGGATAGCTAGCTCGTGCGTGCTTAGGGGTCTGTTTGAAGTTATTTTTGATTTTTGCTATAGTACATAACTTTTAAATGAAATATTTTTTTAAATGAGATCTACAAGTTAATTGTAGTACACGTTAAAAGTCCAACATCTGTACCATCCAAAATCGCAAGCGATTATCTCTCTCCGTAATCTATATCGCAAACAGCTAAAATTCAAAAATTTCAATCAAAAGTTATAAGCCACAGCCACATCAAACAGACCCTACAATAATTCAGATCTCCTTCCATCACTCTAAAGCTCGGTCCATTACAATTTCCTTTTCCATGTGAAAAAATGCATAAGATGATGAACAAGATTCATAACAGCATATACATATGCACAGACGAACACACAAAATTAACCAACCAGAAAAGAAAAGGAGCACTCCGATACCCGAAAGGGAGCATGATGATCCAAACCCAAATATTCACTTCAGTGGTGGGGAGAGGTGGGGGGGCGGGGGGGACTTTGCACCCTGGACATCAGTATCAGTAAGCAACATTTTTTGCAGCGTCGACGGACCACCAGCCGGTTTGTATTCACGCACTCGCATGTAGAGACCTCGCTAAAACCGCGTGCATACGCGCGGTGGGGGTGGGGCGGCTGGGCGTGCGCTGCGCCGGTCGGTGTCGGCTGCGGCCGCAGCAAAGCCTGACGACGATCGAGCACGCACATCCAATCTCTGGACCCTGATGCCTGCCCGCTCGCATATCGAGCGATGCTACTTCAATTCCTTCAGGGGCGGCCTGTCGATCGGCACAACACATGAGAAAACTCACTCACACATCAAATTTACCGACGAGGAGAATAAAAACACGTACACGAGAACTTTAGTGTTCGACTGCAACTGTCTAGCTAGAGTTTTTCTTTTTTATTGTTCTTTTATTCTCTTCTTGTCTCAACCTTGAGATTAGTATTTATAGTACATACATATATATCTATTTATATAAAGTTTAACAAAAGAAATAAACTAACCAATTTTGATCCGACGTCGATTACATCAGGATTCTAACATCTTATTACTTGCAAGTTAAATTAATTTTCCCACAATCTCTCCATCTCCTAGCTTAGACTCAGCACATGATCTGAACTACCAGCTACGCCTCAATTGGAAGCGATCGACATGCAAACTAAATATATAGTTACATGCAGGTACTCAACTCAACTGGTATATGCTCATCTACATGCATGAATTCTAACTTGACTCAGAACAGTGAACACATCTCTTCAACATCTTTGTCGGTCTTACACTAACCTGCCTTATGATCATCATCAACTTCGTGCACATTCCTGTGATGTAGCGTTAGATAGCATCATCTACAATGCCTCTTACGCATCTTTGGTCATCTCCTTTTTGGCCAGTAGGAAGTAGGAAGAGTATCTACTTTGAGATGTCCTGATAGATAGCCATCAATGCCATCTAGTCCTTGCGCTCATCGACGTTGTCGTTCTTGACTACGTCCCACACTCCTTGAGCCCTTATATACACACTCATCTTGATTGCCCAGACTGCATAATTGCTTATCGTGAGCATTAGATAATTTATCGAGACGGCAAAACTCTCTTTCTCCATCGCACCCGACATTGCCTTATCCCCGATGACACCACTTTCCAAAGAGTGTGGTATGATCTTGGGCATACACGGATCAAGAACTTATACTCTGATACCAAATTATTGGCACAACTCAGGAGAAAACTCACACATCGAATTCACTGTGGAAGAGAACAAGAACGTATGTATAAAAACTTTAGTGTTCGACCGTGACTATCTAGCCAGAGCTTTTTTTGTTCTCTTACTCTCCTCATCTCAACATTGATATTACTATTTATAGTATATACATAAACCTATCTATAGAAAACCACATCAGAATTCTAATATTCTATTATTTGGTATGTCTAAATTACATCTCAACAAGGCCAAGGAATCCACCACAACGGCAACAACTCTCACAGCAGCAAAGAAACGAGTCCACACGCACGCGGGATGCACGCACGTGAGCTAAGCGGCCTAAGCAGGCCTCTCTGTCCTCTTCAGGTTTTTCGACCAGTCTCTAGAACTGCCTGGGGAGCGATCAGAGGGATACAGAATGAGATACATGAGCTCGTGATCGATGGATGATAGCATTATGCGTACGTGGATTGATCGGCGTTCGGGAATTGAGAGTGGTGTAAGATGTGGTTGGTGCTGCCTTTCGTGTTGCGATCGTCGGGAGAAACCGAAATTAAGACTATCAATTATGACCAGGTGCGGTCCCTGTGCAGTTCATAAGTGTTCAACTAAGCACTTACTATTTTTTTACAAAAGATAGAGTATACATTAGGTATATTGTACATATATACTTTTAATTGAGTTAAAATATTATATACTTATACCAAAATATATAAATTAGTTTAATCAAACCCACACTTCCTTCTCTCAACCACTAGAGCTCTCTTTACATCCGCAGACCTACCATAGCCCAAATTCTCGAAGACCCTAACCGGCCACTCAAGTCCTAACCCTAACGGTTCATCTCCATCTCTCTCTCTCTCAACATAGCAACAGCGTGCACATGGATATATAAAGAGTTTTTGAATTAGACGGTAGCACTTCTTACGGCAACTAGATATATAAAGAGTGTCTCTTCTTGTTTTGGAGAAACTAAAATAAAAGCACGCGTAAGATACCTCTTGACATCCTCGAAGGCATCGTTAGCTTCCTTCGACCACTCGAAACCCTCATGTTTCCTTAAAAGTTTGAAGAAAGGAAACCCTTTTTTCCCAATTGTGCAATGAAATGATTTAAAGCCACCATGCACCCGGTGAGTTTTTGGATTTCTTTCTTAGTAGTTGGAGGGCATATTTTCTCAATGAACTCTATCTTTTCACATTTGCCTCGATAACACTTGCCAAAACAAGATAACCGAGCAGTTTTGCTTAAGAAACTTCAAACACGCACTTCTCAGGATTGAGTTTCAAGCGGTGTTTTTTGATGTTGTCGAGTGTTTAATGCAGGTCTAAAATGTGATGCTCTTTATGACTAGGTCATCAACATAGACTTTCAAATTTTGGCCTAGTTGAGACGAAAAAGTCAATTGCATCAAATGTTGAAAAGTTGAACCAACATTTTTCAAATCAAGTGACATTTTAACATGGCAAAATATTCTAAATGGTGTAATAAATGCAATCTTCTCTTGATCTTCTATAGACATACTAATATTATAACCAGTAGTAGAATCAACCAATTGATCGATACAAGGAAGAGAGAAATCATTTTTTGGACAAGTTTTATTTAGATCAATATAGTCTATACGCATACGCCACCTACTGTTTAAACTTCTTAACCGTTACAGGGTTAGCCAACCACTCTGAGTGATTAACTTATCTTATAAAGCTTGTATTTAGTAGATTGTCCAATTCTGGCCTAATAGCTTCCCGTCGATCAGGTGCCAATCTTCGTAACTTTTATTTTGTGGGCTTCTTATCAAGCCGTATAGCTAGCCTGTGCTCAATCACCTCCCTGGGGACTTGGGCATGTCGGATGGTTGCCAGGCGAAGACATCTGTGTTTGCCCAGAGGAAGGTGATAAGGGTGTCTTCCTATGCGAGATCGGAAGTAACCCCAATGCGAACATTTTTTGAAGACCCCTCCGGATCCATAGGAACTTCTTTTATTTGCTTGTTCGACTTCAACATAGCTTTAAGCTTTGAGTGCTTGGTCAAAGGTTGTACCTTACTTGTCTCTCAAATCGATAACTGACCGACCATCTCGAGAGGCTTGCAATCACATGTAAGTGCCATCTTTTTATCACAACAGACTGTGATAATTCCTTTGGGACGTGGCATCTTAAGACATTGATATGCATAGTGAGCAACAATCAAAAAACATGCCATAGTTGGTTGTCCGAGTATGTGTTATACATCATGTTGAAGTTGCCTGGAGAACCAAATGTAACAGACAGAGAAACTTGACAAATTGGCTTGGCCGAAGATCCCGGTATGATCCCATGGAATGAGTATCATACATGTTTTATTCTGGTCTGAGGAACTTGCATCTCGTCCAGAGCACTAACAAACAAGATATTTAAAGAACTACCACCATCAATCAACATTCGATTTACTCGATAATTGTTGATGGTGGGCTCAATCACGATAAAAAAACTGACCTGGTTGAGTTGAAGGGATCAAACAGTCACTTTTCTTAAAAGAGATGGTGACTTTCGACCACTTGAAAAGATTATCGACAAGAGGAGGGTCAATAGAGTTTACCTCTCATTCGACAACTTTATACTATCATTTTAACTCGTATGTCGAAAATCCTTCATAGATGTGCTTGATGGTGTGCTTCAGATCCTGGAATGGCATCTCCTCATCATCATCTGACTGCTTCTGACCAATCGTTTGTCCTAACTCTTCAAGTGTACGGAGAAGTTCTTTGCCGAAGTAGTAGTCCCCAAGTATTTATTGGAAAACTCAGCAATTGTGAAGGTCATGTCCTTCCTTTTTATGGAGAGGACACCACCTAGACTTGTCGCCACCTTCTTCTTCCTTTTGCTACCTTTGCCTACCTCTTTGGTACTTTAATCAGCTTGGTAAATGGTTTTACTCCACTTGACTACTTCAGCACCAATCGTATAATGATTAGCCATCTCAAAGATCTCGAAGAGCTCGGCGACAGTGATCAGAGGATTCAAAAACCACAAGAATGGAATTACGAACCTAAATAAAACATTAGATGAATTGTCATAAGGTCTTATTGTTGTTCTACCTCATCCAGTGCAGGTCTTCATCTTTCCTAAGGTAGTTGTATGTGCCCTAGAAGTTGACTAACAGAAGATCACAGAGGTGTTGCCATCAATGGATCAACTCTAGTGGTTGACTTAGCAACCACGATCGAGTAGATTCCTCGAGCACAGTCAGAAAGTAATTTGCCACAACATGCTCTCCTCCAACTGCTCGAACTGCAGTTCTATAAATCTGAAGGAATTTGATGGGATTTTAGGACCCATCAAACTTCTCCATGTTTATCAGTCGAAACCACGGTGGCTAGCGTACTGCTCGAAGTTCAGGCATGAACGCCCGACATCTAGTAACGAGATCATGATGCCACCTTTGCGGGAAAGGATGCTTAGCGCCCCCAGGCGACCATACTCTATGATGCCTAGCAGTCAATGGACCCGACCTATAATAGGTCTTGTCCATATGAGGGTAATACTTCTCGTATTCTATCTACTACTACAAATTGTTTGCTCAAAGTGGTGATCAATCACCTTCTTGATAAACTCACCAATCCGAGAACATTCAAGAAACTCTTCTCTAACTGGAGTTGTGATTGGGAGAACAACGTAACTTGTCATGATGTCCATTTCCACGAGGTGATTTCTGCGAATGACTAGACGTAACTATGCCTGCTCAACTCCCATAGTTGTGTCGGCAAGGTTGCTTGAGTCTGACCATCATGCTCGGCAAGCTCTTGAGTTGAGTTTTTGAGCAAGTCATTTATGCGTTGAAACTCTCAAGCCTCTTCATATTGGTACTTGACAGGCCCAGGCAAAAACCTCTAAGTAGCGAATCTTCTCCTTCGAATGGTCTCAGGATCCTCAATATTTGAGGCTGGTTGTGATACACGAGTGTCCGATCTTTATGACATAGGATCTTGCTTGAAGGATAAATATATGGCTAATCCAAAATCCTGTGAATTATGGTGAATGAAAGCATACGATTGTCTGTCTTGATTACAGACTCTCATGTACTAGAATTTAACTAGTAACATGCTTTATATCTCCGTTTTCTCACAACACCAAGATAGACACCATTGCTGATCCGTGAGGAACAACAAGAACACTGATAACCAGTAATTTGGTGGAACGCTAACTAGTCGGCTTTCCAACTTCCACGGTAGCACACGACATAAACCAAAGAGTAAGAAATTGCTTTGACTCAAAAATAACGTTCGAGGATTACAAGGGACTATGACCAAGGTTTTATACCATCATACAAACCTAACCAGACTCAAAGTAGGAGAGCAACTCAAAATCTGATTCTAATTTCTAATTTAAACCGTAAGTAATAAGAAGTGCCTGGCTAGTAGCCTTCCTTTGTGCGCCCATGAGGTGGACCCCACATGGTGGATGGCCTATGAGGGTGGTGCACAACTCCTTTGACAATAGCCCAACTTCCCTTACGACTCAAGTATTCATTTTCAGCCCGTTTGAAGTTTCAACATCGCCATCACCTCAAAACTGAACCAAAATTAATACTAAAAATCAAAACACCCTTAATATATCTTATTATAGATACAAACCAACCCATGTCACATGAAGCTTGGCCAAAAACTCTAGTAGACTCAGAATTGAATATTGAACACAATCGAGCTTCCGAAGCGTAGTCTTGTCAATTCTTCAATTCGGAGCTTAAAACTTGATTCCAACAACTTAGTGGCTTTTTCCCACTGATATAAGTGAAGTGTATTTATCTCCTTTTAGACCTTCTCTTAGTGTGCCATCCTCTCTCATCTCTCGCTTGGTAGCACCAAGTTCTTACTTACCTAATAAACTGATAATACATAAAGTGAAAGTATTAGATAGCAACTTATCCTTAACAGTGAAATCAAAAGAACTTAGGATCAAATTTACCTGTTTAGTAAGTTCCATTACTCTAACTCGAGTGATTGGTCCCTTATACAATTGTTGCAAAGCTTCAGCTATTGGACCGACACTAGTCTGCCCATTGTCCCAAGACTATGATTCACCACCTTAATTTGCCCATCAGTTTGTGAATGGCGAGTTGTGAAGAACAATAACTTCGTACCAAGCTTAGGCCATAATGTCTTTTAAAAGTAGCTCATGAACCATCATGATTAGAAACAATAGTTTTCGATATGCCATGCAAATGCACTGTCTCCCTGAAAAACAAGTTAGCTATACAAGACACATCATCACTCTTATGACAGGAAATAAAATATGCTATTTTTTTAGAATCTATCCACAACAAAAAATATTGAATCTCTCCCCATGTTAGTTCGAGGCAATCCTAGAATAAAATCTACACTAATGTCTTTCTAAGGAATTGTAGGAACCAGAAGAGGAGTATACAAACCACATAGATTTAGCTTCGACTTAGCTTTATGACATGTCATACACTGTTGTACATACCATTCGACATCACATCTCATCTTCAGCCAGTAGAAGTGATCGGCCAGCATGCTTAATATCTTCTCGTGCCCAAAATGTCCCATCAATTGCCTGCAATGCGATTCCTACATAAGGAACAAATGAACGGATGAATCTGGAACACAATGTTTGTTAGCGTGAAACACAAGGTGGAACAAGCACCTTAGTATCCAATTGAGTTAAAATAATACTCTTTCAAGACAAAGCATCAGCAACAATATTATCTTTACCCTTCTTACACTTAACAACATATAAAAAAGTTTCTATGAATTCCATCCACTTAACGTGTCTACAGTTCAACTTAGATTGACCTTTGAAGTACTTGAGAGATTCATGATCAGAATATATGATAAAAGTATTAAGCCATAAGTAATATTGTTAAGTTTCAAGAACACATACCAGTGCATAGAGCTCCTTATTATAAATAGGATAATTCAGCTCGTTTGATTCAATTTTTCATAAAAATAAGCAATTGGCTTACCTTTTGGTATAAGAACACCACCAATGCTTATTCCACTAGCATCGTATTAAATCTCAAAAGTTTTAGTGAAATCAGGTAGAGCTAGCAGTGATGCCTCTGTGACCTTTGTTTTCAGAGTATCAAAAGCTCCCTATTATGTCGTCCCCCACACAGACACTCCCTTTTTGTTAATTTATTTAATGTGGCAGCAATAGTACTGAAATCTCTCACGAATCGACGATAAAAACAGCAATACCATGGAAACTACGCACTTGACTCACATTAAAAGGAACAGGACAATTTTTAATTGTATTAATTTTAGAGTCATCAACTTTAATTACATATCCAGAAATAACAAACCCAAGAAACACTACTTTATTATTGCAAAATGTGTATTTAGCAAACTTAGCAAATAGCTTCTCAGTTCTTAACACATCAAGCACTTATTTCAAATGATATAAGTGTTCAGTCATGGCTTTCCTATATATCAGAATATCATCCAATTAGACTACTACAAAGCAACCAATGAAAGCACTTAAAATATGATTCATTAAGCGTATAAATATACTAAGCGCATTAGTTGAACCAAAAGGTGTGACTAACCACTCATACAATCTAAACTTTGCTTTAAATGTAGTTTTTCATTCATTTTTTGGTTTCATGTGAATATGGTGGTATCCACTTTTTAGATCAATTTTTGAGAAAACGTGTGTTCCACTAAGCTCATCTAGCATGTCATCAAGCCTTGGTATAGGGTGACGATATCTAATAGTGATATTATTGATAGCACGACAATCAACACATATTCTCCACGTACTATCTTTCTTAGGAACAAGAATAACAGGGATAGGCTCTCGCGTATATACCATTTGTCCAAAAACTCTTGCACTTACCGCTATATTTCCTTAGTTTCAGTTGAATTGGTGTGGTAGGCAGTTGGTTCGGCAGCAAGGTTCCTGGCATAAAGTCAATCTAGTGCTCAATCCTATGAAGTGGTGGAAGTCCTGGCGGCACCTCCTTAGGAAAACATGCACAACTCTCTTGATAACATCCCAACTTTCCTTGTGATCCAAATATTCGTTTTCAGCTCGTTGGAAGCTTTGGCATCGCCATCACCTCGAAACTGAGCCAAAACAAATACTAAAACCTAAAACACCCTTAATATATCTTATTATAGATAAAAATCAGCCCATATCGCATGGAGCTTGGTCAAAAACTCAAACAGGCTCAGAATTAAAGATTGGACACAATCGAGCTTCTAAAGCATAGTATTTTCTAATCTTCAATTCGGAACTTGAAAACTTAATTCCAGCTTCTTAGTGGCTTTTCCCCACTGATACGAGTGAAGTGACATATATAGGAAAAATACCTTTTACTCCTGGGTGTAATTACTTCCACATCTGATATACCACCTAAACGAACTTGAAATACTCATTTATCACTTTATGTATACTTATATATTAATTATAAAATATTTCAATGTGAACCATATGAAAAATTTGCAAGGGAGTTCATTGTTTTTAGTGTATTTTAAAAATACCATCATATATACATATAAAAAGAAGTAAAGAAGTATATCTAAAAATATATACATACCACTTAGATGGTCTTAAATATTCGTATATTACACATACATACTCTCCGTCATTTGAGATACTCTCTACGTTATAAAATACGATATAAGGTGTAATTATATTCGAAAGTAGAAAAGAGGCTTACGGTAGGAAAAATACATACTTCTATAACACCGGAAGAACAGTTGCCCAGCTATAAATCAAAGAGAGTAGTACATCTATTCCATAGGCGCCGTTGAATGCATGAGCTACGAGACGAACGAAAATTGAACTCTTGCAGCTAGGCTTGCAGCTCATCCATGCCTTCAGCGGTAAGATGCGAGAGCGATAGAAGGGTGAGCATGCATGTAACAAGCAAAAGTGATGCATATTCCTCGTGACATCTCCTGGTCTCCCGCCGGCAAAAAATTGTACTCACGGCACCAAAATTCCACTATTCTGTTTTCTCCGGCGAGCAGGATTGTGCTGTTGCAATGCAGCTTTTTGCAGGTGTAGTATTGGGTCAGGGCAACAAAAAAAATTTTATAACTTTGGTCAATCTAGAATACTGCACTGTTTCAACTAGCCTAGTTTCACGTAAAAACTGTTCGATTCCAGCAGGAATCTGAAAAAAAAAATTATGCGTTCCAAATTGGGTCAAATATGTGAAAGTTCGTTTGTTCGACATCATTATTGTAGTTGTATATCATTCATAGAACTTCTCTTAATCGTGTTTATATTTAACTACCATTGGAGACTCTGATGGTGTTGGCAAAAGAAACGTGTACATAAATATTGCCAGAAGTTAAATGTGCAGTTATTGTTTTGAATTAACTAAGGCTATGCTCATTTTAACTTAAAACTAGTTTTTGTTTTTGACTTCTGTTTTTTTTTCACTATTCAGTAGCTTCATCTTTTTCTGTTTTTTAGAATTTTTGGACCTTTTGCCTTTTCTTTTATTCCCGTATTCTTTTATATTGTTCGTGATGAGTTAACATATTTTTTCTATTTTTATATTTTTTAATTTTAATTATACCAAATAAATCAACTCAACTATAATAAAAAAAATAAACTAATTATAATAAAAAACTATAAGTTAAATCAAACTGAACACTACCTCTAGACCTGCACAGGATCACCTGTATCGATCAGCCAGTACAGTTGGGCACATAGACAGGCATACATGGCGTGAGCGCACTCACGCGCTCCAATGGAATCGCATCAGTACACAGTATATATGAACAGTTTATACACAGTATAAAAGCCACACACCTCTCTGTCTCTCGTGATTTGATTGTTTGCTTGCCTGCATTGTAGCAGTGTTTTATTTCACTCTACTACTGTTCCCAAATATCTGTGTGGTGTAAAGCAGGAGAGATGGCTGTTAACTGTGTGGGTTTTTAAGGGCAGTCCAGAGCCAGTGTTGCAGTCAATGTGAAAATCCAAAAGCCTTCCAGCAAATTTACGTGTGCATTTCCAATAGGGAAATAACAACTGATGCCGTGCTCCACTTTCAGCAATCTAACTCGGGAATTTTCGTGATTCCCGTAGGAAATGAACTGATTCTTGAGAATTTTTTTTTATAAAATTTCTGTGTTTCAAACATGCCCTAGGGGACTCTCATGTAAATTAAGAGCAGAGAAAAAAAGAAAGCTCGACTCAAGCATTAAACATGATACATATAATTACTCCTCATCACTGGCTAGAACACAATGCTAAATTGATGGAAATCAAATTTAGGCCTCGTTTTGGTACGCAGTTGTATGGAAACAATGTAAAACCTCCGGAATCCCGCTGTTTGGCCTAAGGAGTGGATGAAACTCATCCGTAGTTTGGCTGATTCCACAGTGTGCCAAGTGAGCAAAACTCAGGAGCTTATGATATATGGGCAAATGATGCATCAAGATTAGCAGTGGAGTGGACACAGCTTTATGGTCCTGAACTCCTGATCGATGGAGGTGTTTGTGTTTTTCAGTTCATCGCCTCCAAAAGCCCGGCACCGTGGGGGCCCTTACTACCATTTACCCAAACACAAGAGCATGCATGCTTCTGCAAGGATCATGTGCATGGCATGAAAAGCATAACGGCACCAACACACAGCTCCCAAGCCCGGCCTGAATATGGATAAAAATGACCCCCCCGAAGGAGAGTACAAGGTCCATTGAACCTCACAAAACCATAGTGTAGTATGCACCCACTCTTATATGTACTCACCGTATACTTCAAATAAAAAAAAGTTGTGCAAAATATCGAAAGAATTTCTAGATATACTTTATGGTTTATTCCATCTATGTATAAAATTTCAAGCTTAAAATCATTTTATGTTAAGAGTACGAAAAATTAGAAAATTTTATCATATTTGAACTCTTAGCTTTTGTCAGAATTTTTTTGGTAATCTTAATATAGAATAAATTTGAACTTGAAATTTTATACATAGGTAGAGTAAATCATGAAGTACATCTAGAAATGTTTTAGAATTTTCATGACTTTTGTTAGTTTCAACACACTGTAAAGATGAGTACATGCTATATGTTCCTTATATATATGTATATATATATGGGAGCATATTTAGTGCAAAAGGGTATTTCAGTGCAAAAGTGCAAAAACTTCGAAGAGCCATCGGATCTGACCTGTACGGCTCAGATCAAGGAAGGTGGAACCCCCACCCTATAAAACTTAATCTATGCAGGGGGTTTTGTGAAAGATTGATTAAATAAATTAAATGAGGTGGGGGTTCCACCCTCTTTGATCCAATCCGTACAATGCAGATCCGATGGCTGTAGAGAAGTTTTTGCACTGAAATATCCTTTTGCACTAGATATATATATATATATCTTTTTTTCAATTTAGTGCATATAATTTAGCGGTAGTTCCCAGGATGTCATGCTTGTCAATCTCTAACCTCTATGCTTTTCACTGGGTACAAACCATTCATATATATATATATGTGTGTGTGTGTGTGTGTGTGTGTGTGTGTGTGTGTGACCATTTGGCGACTGTAATTTTAGCTCATTTTTGTGTAAGTGGTCCCCGACCTACGCATGAGTGTAAATGACAATTGTTATAGGTAAATAACATTGATCAAATTTTATGTATGAGTTGTATTTTTTGAGAAAAAATAACGAAAAACAATGTCGGTTGATCTATTTGTAATTTTGGTAGATTATGAATGGTACAAAATTTGTTAGATTCGTAATAACCTTTTACGATCGTCGTATATTGTTATAGTGCAAGAAATTTTATGAAAATTATTTTAAGGATGAGTGAGATAGCAACGATTAGTAAGTACAACGGTAAGAGACATTGTGATGCAACCGTAAGAGACATTGTGATGCAATCAGGAATTCATGCATGGAGGGGACAAAGAGAAGAACTTGTTTTTCCATGTTGTTGGATGTCTTGCTACGCGAAGAATTAATGCAAAAAGATAAGGAGATGTGTTTTTGCGAAATAAAATAGAATTCATAATAAAACTGGAAATAACACGACGCGCAGGGTTTGGTTACATGTATAAAAAAAGTATCATACACGATGCAACAAACTGAACTACTACTACGATACATATGCGCCTTTTTAGAATGAAAATAAATTTGAGTTTGCGACGACTAGTGCGGAATGGCCCAAACTACTGTATGGACCGGAGTCATTTTCCCTTCCTTGCGAGTCTAGCGCTGAACTCCTTGCTGATTCTTTGGCCTGGTCCGTCATTTCCCTTTTTTCTTGCTCTCCCTCTCGCGAGCCTCGTGCTCCCTGTGTGTGCATGCCTCGAGATAAGCTTTCATCTCCCGACGTATACGCTCGGTTTGCTCGTTGTTGCACCGTTCCTCCTCCCGGATCTCGTAGGCTCTTTTAACATTCCACTCCTCGAAGTCAAGAGTCCATTAGTCTGTTGGTAGATCTCTAGGTCGATCTACTTGCGGTTGCCACACAATAGTTCCGAGGACTGCAGGTAGACGGGAAAGTTTGTTAGTGCGTATTTTGAAAGAGAAATAGTAGCGGAGAAACACACTGTAACTGGTTCTTATCGGCTGCCAACACCACTCGTGTCTTGACGACGGTTGGAATAGTCAGAGGAGTAGTTTGCATAATCCCAACAACACATGCTCAAGCTGAGCCATTGATTAGACTTAAAGAACTTGCATGGGTCTCTGCACCAACAGAGGGGCGGCGTCTCCCCCTCGGGCGGTTGGAATGTTTGGGATAGGGTTGCTACTACGGGGGCTGTCATTACGGGGAGCTGACCTCCTGGCATACTCAGCTTGTTTAGCCCAAGCCACAGCAGCCCTTGTTTGTTTGTCGCAAGCGGCAACAGACCTTGATAGGTCGCGGATCTCCTCCCACTGCTCTATCATCTTGTCCCATTTCTTCTTTTGCCTTTTGTCTATCCCGATGTGGTGAAACAAGCTTTGGTATAGTGTTGGATTTGGTTGTATACTGTTATCTCTCAGATCTCTTCCACTTCCTTTTATAAGCCAAAGGGTAGGTATGGTGTGGTTAATTTCGTATGAGTAGCCTGTGAGGTAGAGTGTTGCCTTGTCTTTCGGAAAAGTTAATGACGAAAAGTTGCCCGGTGAGGTGGAGTAGGGGCCATCTCCATGAATGGGAGATGGAAAGTGTGAATCTTCGGTCACCACCGGTCCACGAGCGCTGTCAGCAGGGAGCGGTCCAACGAGAAGCGTCATCACCACTCATGGATGTCTCCATCGTCACCGACTACCGGTGATGCTGGCTCGTCCTCGTCTGTGGCCTGTACCATCCAAGTGAGAGGTAGTAGACCGGCAGCGTTGAGCCTGCATTACCAAAAAAAGGTCAGTAAGAAATATACACATAGCGAGAAGATAGTGTCGAGATGTGAACCTTGTGTCCAACGTGAGTCTAGCCTCTAGGCCACCTGAGGTGTCTGCGTGCTGATCACCCCCCAACTCAGTCGCATCACTCGCACTCGTAGGATGTGGCACACGACATAAGGTTTGACGTAGCCGGTCGGTGCGCTGCTATAGAAGGCCGAAAGGCCACTCTGACCCGCGAGGGTCACGAGCCATACCTACAAAACAACTTCAAGTTAGCGCATATGCGCAAATAAAACAACGAATGTGAAGCACAAGTAAATTTAACTTCTGAAGAAACAAACAAAACCGTTGTACGCTCCAACATCACTACTTTGAAAAGAAACAAAAAAAGGACAATACAACAATAGATACATAAATAGCACATGCAACACACGATACATGTGCTACACCACTACATACATGAAATGAAAATAGGATAGTACCACAATAGTTACATAAACATTATAAGGAACATTACAAGTGAAGATCACAATGTACAATGATTTTCAATATTTCTCCCACTTTGCACACTCGAAGAAGTAATACGGCAAACCATACTGGTGTGCCTACTCCTCACTAGACGCCTTGCATCGTCTAGCTGTGTGGCCCTCCTGGCCGTAGCGCTCATAGCGCCCACTCAACGCTCCAGCTTGCACTTCATCCATATCATTGGTAATCTGATGACTCTGCCGACGATGCTCCGTATTGCCCATCACGTACACCATGTGCAACTAGCCCTTTTCTGTCTTCACCTACATGTACGTTGTAATCTTTGTGCAGTAGACAATTTGTGGGTTCATGGCATGAAGTGCTGTATTTGCATGTCTCTCTCTGAAATAACTGATTGTGCTGTGTAGAATACCTTCGACGATGGCGACGAGGCATAGAACGAAGGCCCCTAACATCCTAGTTGTAGACCTCTACAAGGTAAGTGGTTATTATGCCATACCTTGTGTCGTCCATGTCGTGCAGTAAGGACCACTTCTCTAATGGCTCAGCCTCGATCTAGTAGGAGAAGTACTTCATGTTCCTTGATGTCCTCCTCCTCAGACTAGCAGGTTCGGACTCTGGCAGTGGTATGAGGTGTTCAGGTTGTACCACCCCAGCAATGGCCGGTCCTTTGTTCCTTTTATCCACGTGCTTCCTGCTGTGCTCATCCAACAGCACTCATAAAGCATCAAATTTGTGTTGCTAGTTGTACAAGGCCAGCCTCTTCAATAGCTTCACCAATGGGTGTTTCAGGAACTGCTTGAAGAAGTTGGCCCCTAGATGACGAATGCACCATCTGCTTCTCATATCCGGCCAAAGGAACAACTCCTCTGGGTCTTGGTGTAGTGTTCTTGTGGCCTACAATATCTAGGCGTGGTGATCATGGATTACGCACACACCAGGATGAGTTCCAACAACTTCCACCCTCACGTGTTGAAGGAACCATAATCAGTTGTCGTAATTCTCACTCGACAAATGCGATCGCCAACGGTAGTCTTTGTTCTCATCAACGCCAATGGCCGTAAGGATATGCCCCTTGTATTTCTCAATCAAAAATGTCCTATCAACTGATATCACGGGTAGTATATGCCTGAAAACCTCGATGCAGGTACCGAATGCTAAGAATGCCCTCTATAATGCCACAAAACCTGGTGGCATTGTAGATGGCTTGTCTTTCAAAGCAATGTACATGCCTAGCTTTCTATCTTTCAGCACCCGAAGCATACAAGGAAGATTGTCATACACCACCTTGAATGACTTGAACCGTCTTTTCAAAGCATTCTGCTTCGCACGTCATGCCTTCACGTGGCTAATCTTGTACTTGAATTTCTTTTCGATGGCCACCATGAAGTGCTTCGCCTCAGTGTCCTTCTTATCCACTATCTCTTCATATACCAAATTGGCTATAAAGGTCGAGGTTAGGTTATGATGCCTCAGCAAAACACTACTGAGCATGCAAGAGTGTGGTTCCACCTTCGAGACGAACCAGTGATTCTCATACTTTAGTCTATGTGTGTGCACTCGCCAAGGACAACCGGCCTGCTCGCACTTGATAGTGTACTGCTCCTGACTAGATTTGATGAACCAAAACATTCGTTGCATGGACATTGCCTACAACTTAATGGTATCCTGCAGGGATGCCTTATCAGCACACATTGAGTGCAACCAGACCTATGTGGCATGGTACTTTCACGGTGAATCGTGCTCGTCATGCGTAGCTACACCCTCATTGTTAAATCTGTTCTATTCCTACGGGATGGGAGCTTCATTGTCATCGGAACTATCCTTGTCGTCCTCCTACACAACTTCCTCTTCAGCTCAGGTCATTTGGTCATCGCTCTCTATTTGACACACTATATACTCCATATGTTCTCCTTCGTCTGCCTATCCTGTAGCTTCATCATGCGATGACCAATCTTCGACTAATGCATTTACCATGCCAGCCTCGTCACAAGCGATATCCTTTGCACCCTTCGAAACACTGGCCTCTGAAGCCTCTTCTTCACCAACATACTAGGTGCCCGAGCTGCTCCTACCACTCGGATGATACCTGTCGTAGGGCCTAATACAGCTTCTTTTGGGCAACCTTGCACAAACAGCACATACTAGTATCTACGACGTCGGCAGCTTTCTAGAAAGCCCTTTCACACAGCCATGCGCATCAGTCTTCTCAACTCTTATCTAATCTACATGGGAGACCGACTCTAAAACCCTTGTATGACGATGCTACACACCTCAGGGTTTAAGGAGAAACTGCAAGTTAGCTAGTGCATCACCTCTACGATTTGAGCATTCTCACCGTCCGAGTGTACCAGAGTGGCTTGGAAAAAAATGCTCAAGTTAACACCATACAAACCTTCATAAATGGTGCCAACATCATAATACACTTTCAATGTAGTGAGTATCGGCATGACTGAAGTTTGCTTGTAAATATTTCTAATAATGCAACTAGTTAGATCGCATAACATGATATGCAACTACTACTATATTGTAATTTATATTCGCGTGTTCACCTGTCTTGACCAACTACACTACCGCATAGATAAGGTGTCATTCAATCCCTAAGGCACATGCCACAATGAACGTGCACTGCACTATTTTGATTCAATCCAAAGGCTGAGGTATTCCATACCGGGCATTATCCGACTCTGACAGTAACTTAAACTAATTAGTCCATACAAACTATTCATCCTCCATATGCACTCGGCCTGAGTACCTAATACAACTAACCGACTTTCTAGTTATTTACCGAATAATAGTCGGTCACGCATACACTAACACAACACCGTTACTTTTTACAAATAGCACTACTTCTCTCTCATAGACTACTTTCTTCTCTAACTAAAATTTTATATGGGTACTACTTATACTATTAAAAATTAACAAGATTCTAATTTACTACTTATTTCTGTAACTATATTTTCTATGGGTGCTACTTATATACAAATTAACAAGATTCTGATTTACTACTTTTTTTCTCTAATTACAATTTTCTACGGATGCTACTTATACTATTATCTACAATAAATAAACTATATACTCACTACGAAGAAATACAATAAAAGATAAAAAAATACCTCACAGATGAATCTTCTCTCCCTCTTCTCCCTTCCCACTCCTCTTTTTTCCCTCTCCTTTCCCTTTCTTTCCTCTCCTCTCCTCCCCTTTCTTTCTCACTTTTTTCTCTCACTTGGACGGGGGGAGGGGCGACTGCCAAGCGTCGGTTATATAAACCATCTAGTCTCCTAACCGTTCGGCGATTGGAAGCTGCTGTTGCCCAACGGTTGGACGATTGAAACGTATCGCCTAACCGTTCGGTGACTATATTAATAGTGCCCAACGGTTGGACGACTGTATTATTGTTGCCCAACAGTTGGGCAATACGTTCCAGTCGCCCAACGGTTGGACGACAAGATACTAATTTTGTAAATAATATAATCGCAGATATATTTCTGTATTTTTGAATAAAAATAGATTATTTAAAAAAAATTCTTTTTATCTAACCGGTGGCTATGGTACCACATAGCTACCTCACCCTTTCGCCTTGCCACACATCTTCTATCACCGATTGTTTGCTTACTCACAATCATCATTTGCAAGTTGCAACAGGCTTTAATTAACATCGTTGGCAATGAAGTCGTCGTCACTCTAAAGGCTTCGAATGGTTTTGGCTTTTGATTTTTTTCTGAGGATCATTGCAAAATTTGAGGAAAGAAATTGCCCATCAAATATTTACAATTTTTGCAATTGACAAAGATCGTACAGGTATCCCCCAACACAAAAAAAAAACACACACACACACACCTCCTTGATTGCAACAGATTTCACCCACTTTTGCGTAAACCAAAAAAGGAAAAGGAAAAACAGACACTCGTATTGCCAAAACACCCCTCCCTATATATTTACTGCTCCCGCCTGTCGAACAAAAGCTCACCACACAAGAAGAGCAGCAGTGAGCGTCGTGCTACAGGAGCACATAGAGCTCTCTGCCTGCTTTCCCCTCCTGGCCACCATCTTTCCCCCACAACAGAAGCACACAGCACCAACTCCCACCTCCTCTCTCTCATCTTAGTGCCTTTTCCTTTCCTCTTCCCTTCCTCACCTGCGCAACAACTCTCCAAGAAACCACCACCACCGCCATGGCGTCCATGGGAGGTGGCGCCCGGAGGCCATGAACTTGGCGTCGCCCGTGGCCGTGGCTCCCCCTCTTCTTCTTACGACTCGGTCGGCGGTGGTCCTGGTAGCGGGGTCAGGATGGCGGCGGCGATGGTGGCGGCGGTGCACGGGGGCAAGGACAGGTCGTCGCCTGGCGGCAGTGGGGCGCCGCAGGTGGACACGGGCAAGTACGTGCGCTACACTCCCGAACAGGTGGATGCGCTCGAGAGGGTCTACAGCGAGTGCCCCAAGCCCAGCTCGCTGCGCCGCCAGCAGCTCATCAGGGAGTGCCCCATACTCAGCAACATCGAGCCCAAGCAGATCAAGGTCTGGTTCCAGAACCGCAGGTGCGTGCGCCATATATTGCTGCTACGCCTCTCGATCTGACGCTCACTGCGCGCTTCGATTCGTCATGGGTTCTTGCGCCTCTGTGCTGCAGAGAAATCTTCTTTGCTTCTCCTGGTGCTAAAATTTGGCCTTTTGGGGAGGCGCTTCTTGGGTTTGTGAAGTCCCCGTGGCTAAAAATTTGGTTTTGGTTCTCAAGTTTTGATTTTTTTTTTCTGCTTTTTTTTCCTTTCCCGTTCCTTCCATTGAATTGGCTGGCGCACATAGGCCTCGCTTCCCTTTAGTATATATTTTTTTGTTAGTTTCTTGGATATGTTTGGTTTGGTTTGTAGAAGCAGCAGGCACTTAGCAATATATGTTCTACCCAAATTTGAGTTTGTTTTTGCTCGATTTGTCTAAAATTGCTCAGTTTTGTCACGGATCCTTGTCAATACGCAAAATCGAGTGCTTGTGACTTGCTCTAAATGCATTTCTTCAGCTTTTTTTCCATTTATAGCGTGGTGGGGTAAGGAGCGGATGCGTCTTTTTTTTTTTTTGCTGGTTTCATATCCTGGATTCTTTACGCTGGTTTGCGTTCAGTAAACCTTCGTTATCTCCTGTTCTTCCTTTTAGGGACCTATCTTTACATTTAGACAGGATGAGTAATCTTTGGTTAGCATTGCAACAACTTGTTCTTGGCGTCTTGGCGATTATAATGTTACCATCTTACTACTACCATGTAAGGGGATCTAACCAAGAACCCCTTACCCAACACAATGTTCAGATTTAGACCAGATTTAATAGTAGCAGGTATATATACGTCATTTTCAGCTGGAACAATAATTAGCATGTACTGGTTACTAGTCATTAGGTGCTTTCATGCCATAACAATGTGTAGCTGAAATGCCTTTTACCTAACAAACTCGGTGCTCACCTGGGATGTGATATGCCAATGCGAGCTATAGCACAGGAATCTTGTGCATTAGCGATCGCTGTTTCGGTTTTCTTTATGCGCAAGTGACATTTTGTAACTCTTGTTTTTTGTGTGGCTGGCGTCTGATGATCCTTGTGATTGGTAGATGCCGCGAGAAGCAACGGAAGGAGTCTTCTCGCCTGCAAACTGTGAACCGGAAGCTGACTGCGATGAACAAGCTGTTGATGGAGGAGAATGACAGGCTGCAGAAGCAGGTGTCCCGTCTCGTCTATGAGAACGGGCACATGCGGCAGCAGCTTCATAATGTGAGATTCAACTCCTTTGCTAATCCCATCACATATTACTCATACTTATTGAATGTTTGTATAGATTATTTTAGAGATTGAGAACTATTTTGACTTGTTCGATACTGTCAGTGTCATGTGCTTAGCTGCTGGTATAAAACTCTATAGCTAATGAGCTTTCAGCTCCTAGCATCTTCTGGCTTCTATAAATAAATTCCAATTTGTGTTGGATTTATGTAACTTCTGCTGTTCATTTTACTGGTTCCTGCTCCTAATGTTGTGTTCTATGATGCCTGTAGCCTTCTGTAGCGACTACAGACACGAGCTGTGAGTCTGTGGTTACTAGTGGTCAGCACCACCAACAGCAAAACCCAGCAGCTCCGCGTCCGCAAAGGGACGCGAACAACCCAGCTGGGTAATTGCAGTACATAGTGTCCTTCACTTTTCTAAGACCATGTTCTTTTGCTTAAGTTTGACGGAATTCTTTTTGTTTGTTACAGTCTACTCGCTATCGCTGAGGAGACCTTGGCAGAGTTCCTGTCCAAGGCGACGGGAACTGCTGTCAATTGGGTGCAAATGGTTGGGATGAAGGTAATTTAGTTGTTGAAAAGACATAATTAATTTGGCCACGTTGATTGTTTCAAGAAAGGAAAATGAATTAAAGTGGAATTTCTTTACAGCCTGGTCCGGATTCCATTGGAATCATTGCTGTTTCGCACAATTGTAGTGGCGTAGCAGCACGAGCTTGTGGCCTTGTGAGCCTTGAGCCCACAAAGGTGTGTTATTGTTCATCATCACAGAGCTTTATGTTTCCATTCAGCAGACATCTCCTAATAGACTACTGCATAGGTCGCTGAGATCCTCAAGGATCGCCCCTCTTGGTACCGCGACTGCCGGTGTGTGGATGTGCTCCATGTTATCCCTACGGGTAATGGTGGAACTATTGAGCTTATTTACATGCAGGTATGCATCCTCTTACAAAGTTATAGTTACATCTGAGTTTACTTTGATACTTTCTTCTTTGCTGCCTGAAACATGATTGTTACTTTCTTCCGATTCTTTAGACTTATGCACCGACAACGTTGGCAGCACCACGTGACTTTTGGACACTCCGTTACACTAGTGGTCTTGAAGATGGCAGTCTTGTGGTATCGTTTCTTCTCTTTGCTTGTTATGATGTTGTCATTTATGTTGATCCTGTTGTCAATTTTTCTGTTGATCTTGTTCTGTTTGGATCAAACAGCTTTAAGGGGCCACCGCTCATTTGGGCTTAAAAAGAAGGCTTATGGTTGAATTTGCACTGAAGCTAATGGTGGCTTATTTGGTATAATTAAATTTAAAAAAATTAAAAATAGAATAAACATGTTAGCCCATCACGGACAATGCAAATGAATACGGGAAAAAAGACCAAAAAGCTAAAAAAAAGCCAAAAAGTCAGAAAAAGACGAAATTTAGGAATAATGAAACATAAACCAGAAGCTTAAGCCGAAATGAGCGGGGCACTGTGACTTTATCTGTATTATTTGCAGTGCTGTATTAAATGCGACTTGATTGCCATCTATTGTTTGTGCTAACGGTTGATAACTATTGTTCACTGCATTGTTCTGTAGATATGTGAGAGATCATTGACTCAATCCACTGGCGGCCCACCAGGACCTAACACTCCAAATTTTGTCAGAGCCGAGGTGCTTCCTAGTGGCTATTTAATCCGCCCTTGTGAGGGGGGTGGTTCAATGATTCACATTGTGGATCATGTTGATTTGGATGTAAGCAGAAGCAATATTTTTCCAGCCCATTTTTGGATGCTTGATCAAAGTTGCGAACTTGTATACTTTTGTACATGAATCTTACCAATCTTATCTTTTTACAGGCTTGGAGTGTACCTGAGGTCCTAAGACCACTTTACGAATCACCAAAGATTCTTGCGCAGAAGATGACAATTGCTGTATGTTTTACCATTTCATATGCCTTAACATCTCATTGGTACTAAACATTCGGTTCTTCTTGTGCCACTAATGTGTCAAGTGACAATTTCTGGTTCATTTTTTACAGGCACTGCGTCACATTAGGCAAATTGCACATGAATCAAGTGGGGAAATGCCATATGGAGGGGGGCGCCAGCCAGCTGTTCTAAGAACATTTAGTCAGAGGCTGAGCAGGTTTGTAGCAATGCTCCTCTGTTCCTACAAAGTGCTGTAATTCGTAAAAATACCTCCATGCTTGCCATGACTAAGGTCCTCAACATAATTTGCAGAGGCTTCAATGATGCTGTTAATGGATTTCCGGACGATGGTTGGTCGCTAATGAGCAGCGATGGTGCAGAGGATGTTACAATTGCTATCAACTCGTCTCCAAACAAACTTGTTGGATCTCATGTCAACTCCTCCCAGCTGTTTTCTACAATTGGAGGTGGCATCTTATGTGCAAAGGCATCAATGCTGCTACAGGTTTTTTACACATAAGCCATCTAGTTTATTATTAAGCATAATTAGATGAGTAGTTGATGTTTATGTGTCCTGACCATAATTAAGGCCTAGTGAACTTGTTTTCATGATGTAGAATGTGCCACCTGCTCTACTAGTGCGATTTCTGAGGGAGCATCGCTCCGAATGGGCTGATCCTGGCGTTGATGCTTACTCTGCTGCCGCTTTGAGGGCTAGTCCATATGCAGTTCCTGGTCTACGAGCTAGTGGGTTTATGGGCAGCCAGGTTATATTGCCACTTGCACACACCTTAGAGCATGAAGAGGTAGCTTAAGTTCTTATGATTGCTTTATACTAGTTATCGCTCAATCTTTGTTCATCAAGCTAACCTTTTAATTTGCAGTTCTTGGAAGTTATTAGGCTCGAGGGACACAGTCTCTGCCATGATGAAGTTGTTCTATCAAGAGACATGTATCTTCTGCAGGTATGTTTTCAGACAGCATTAGTTTGCACTTTTCATTTTATTTGTTGCATTGGCCTGACAAGATTGTATCTTCAATGGCAGTTATGCAGTGGTGTCGATGAAAATGCTGCAGGTGCATGTGCACAGCTTGCCTTTGCACCCATTGATGAATCTTTCGCTGATGATGCACCGCTGCTACCCTCAGGCTTCCGTGTGACACCACTGGATGCCAAGATGGTTAGTACAATATATATAGGTTGTGCTCTGGTAACATGGATCTTGTCCGTTGTCTGAACTAACAATGGCTTGGTATTATGCACTGAACTGCAGGATGCACCATCTGCGACACGTACACTTGACCTAGCATCTACTCTTGAGGTTGGATCTGGTGGGACTACACGTGCTTCCAATGACACATCCAGCACCTGCAACACAAGATCTGTTCTGACCATTGCTTTCCAGTTTTCATACGAAAACCACCTTCGAGAAAGTGTTGCAGCAATGGCCAGGCAGTATGTGAGAACTGTGGTAGCCTCGGTGCAGAGAGTGGCCATGGCAATAGCTCCTTCCCGGCTTGGTGGACAGATTGAAATGAAGAACCCTCCAGGATCTCCTGAGGCTCATACACTTGCAAGGTGGATTGGCAGGAGCTACAGGTAAGGCTATCTTTGTTCTAAACCTGGTTGGCATTTCTTCATTGTCTTACTAGCACACCACCTGTATATTAGTGGAATAGCACATTTAGATAAGTAACAAAATCATTTCATTCATCAATTTAATCACTGTTAATAGTTTTCTTTGTTTCAATTTTGCAATGTAGTAATGTGGTTGCCTTAAAACTTCCAGGTTTCACACTGGAGCGGAACTCCTTCGCACAGACTCCCAAAGCACAGATTCTTCCTTGAAAGCACTGTGGCAACACTCAGACTCAATCATGTGCTGTTCCCTGAAGGTCAGTAGTGTGCTTGCTTATGCGGCCATTCGTATATTTACATTGGTGCTTCCTGGACCTAATGAAAATTTTGGGCAACTAAATTTTAGGCTGCTCCTGTGTTCACCTTTGCCAATCAAGCCGGCCTCGACATGCTGGAGACGACGCTGATTGCTCTCCAGGACATTTCACTTGAGAAGATCCTTGACGACGATGGCCGGAAGGCGCTGTGCTCCGAGTTCCCCAAGATTATGCAGCAGGTATGTAGCAACCACCGTTGTTGATGACAGCATCCTAGGTCTATTTTATACCAGCCGTTTCTCATATGGTAGTAACAACACCGAGCTCTTCCTCTGCAGGGTTTCGCATACCTCCCAGGCGGCGTCTGCGTGTCGAGCATGGGGCGGCCCGTATCCTACGAGCAGGCGGTGGCCTGGAAGGTCCTGAGCGACGACGACACCCCGCACTGCCTCACCTTCATGTTTGTGAACTGGTCCTTCGTGTGAGGCCCGTAGTAGTCAGTCACCTAGTATGCAAAATCTGCAAAACGTCTGTGTCGTGAAGACTTATGTCAAGTCACCTAGTATGCAAAACCGTCTGTCTTAAAAGACTTGTGTACCGGTACTCGTCGCTTTTGCCGTGTCATGACACACATCAAGATCGAGCCCCTATCCAGTCTTATCACGCTGAGGAACAAAAACTGCTAGTGCTACCTCTCAAATCAATCTGTTCAATCTATGATGGATCATGGTTTGCGTGTCCTGAAATTGGCCTTGTGGTTGTGGTCAGTACGTGCGTGTGCTTACGTTCCTAGCTTTGCTGCCTGATTGGTCGATCGCTTGCTTTCATGCTGAGTCATCGGGGGTTGTGTGTGTGAAATGCGATGTGGCCGTGTGCCGACCTCGGACGCCGGCCAACAATGGCGCGGCAGCGCGGCGCGGATGCGATCGCCCGCGGGGCCCGGGACGGCGGCTGCGGTGGTGGTTGCATCCCCAACCGAGCTGATCTGGTTTGCTCCGTGGTTTGGTTTCGGGTCGTGGAAGGCTGAAAGCGAGGTGGGAAAGCTACGTCCGGGACACCACCTGGGGATGGCGACGGCCCGCCGAGCGCGTCGCCAACTTTGCCGTGTGTTTCGGCCATGTTTTGACCGGTTCTTACGAGCCCAGCCGAGCCGCGCCGTGGGAACGCTTCGTGGGCGGTGGATGATGCACGATCGATGTGTGCGTCAAGTCAAACTTGCTGGGAAACCTAATTCTGAGCCTACAAGTTTGATTTATTGATAGATATTTTTCAATTAGTCTATAAGTAGAAATCTTACTCATTGCAATATACACGTGAATAGAGAAAGAAATAAAGAAAGAAATTTCCCTTATATCTCTCTGTATTCAATTTATCATTTGCAATATTCTGTGTTTGATCCATCTCTTTTGCATAGGAGGAATCGGTCGGATTGGACTCGCCAGCTATGATTTCTCAACACGTTATCAGCACGAATTGCTCTTGTGGATCAAAAGTAATTACCAAAACACATGTAGATTAAATTGTCTATCTAGATCGCTTTCAATTCTGCAAATTTCGCTTTCTAGATGATTTTCTACAGTGCAAATCCACACTAATCTACTGTGAGCAGACTGCAGTCGCTGGCACAATTCCGATTGGAAGATTACATGAAAAAAAGAGCAGATGTTGATTGTACTGTAGATAGATTGAAAAAAAGAAGAAAAAACGGACCACCACCGACTTGAAGTCGTGCCACCGCCCGGCCGGCCTATCCACCACGCATGCCGCCAACATCCGGCCGCACCGTCAAGCCGGCACGTCGTAGGCCCTGCATGACCGTGCTGCGCGTCGTACGGCTATGACGCATCGAACCGCCACGCCGCCAACCCCGCATGGTCTTCATGCGTCACGCACCGCTGGCCCCACAAGGCCGCTCCAACCCCTACGCGTCTTCACCGCATTGCGCCTTCATCGGCCCAGAGCTGCATCGCCCACACACGGGCTCTCACCACACTGCGCCTCCCTGCCGCATGACTGAGCCGCCGCTAACTTCGAGACGGCCTGCTGTCAGCCCCGCATGGCAAAGTCGCCTCAGAAGAGCATCATCGCCGGCTTCGCACGGTCGGTGCCGCGATTGGGCGCCGCCACCCACCTCCGTGCAAGCCGCCGCCGCCACACAGCGTGTCGCCGCCTGCACGAGCGCCGACGCAGCCTGAATGCCTCCGCCGTCCTCCGTGCGAGCTGTTGTCTTCGCCGGCTTCCCCGAATGGCGCATCGCTATGAGTGAATAGGGGTACGAAAAACCCTACCCCTCCCTCTTTGAATCGGTCATGAGAAATTTGAACCGCTTGATCGGCCATGAGAAGTTCGGATCAGTCTGAACGGTCATGAGAAATCTGGACCGTCTGATCGGCTATAAGAAGTTCAGACTAGTCCAAACAGTCATGAGAAATCTGAACCATCTGATCGGTCATGAGAAGTTTGGGCCAGTCCAAACGGTCATAAGAAATCTGGATCATCCAATCAACCACGACAAGTTCAGACCAATCCGAACGGTCAAAAGAAATACGGACCATCCGATCGACCATGTATCATCCAATCGGTCATAGCAAGTTTGAACCAGTTCAATCGGCCGAGGGAAGTTCGGATCGTCCAGTCGGCCATAGCAAGTTCGGACCAGTCCGATCAGCCGGGGGACGCAGGGGGAGGGGGCGCTTGGATTTTTGCAAATAGGCCCTAAGAAAATCAAAAAATTACGCAAAAAATTGTCATAATTGAAAATTAGCAAAGAAGCTCTCGAAAATTGCAGCATTTATTGAAAATACATATTCTAGCATAAAAGAGCATCGGGAATTCAAACTTTGAGTTATTTTTTTTGTATTTGAAGCTTGTTTAGCGCTATTGTTATAATTTTCTGTACTTTTCTGTATTTACTTACTATTTTTGATTAATCGTAATTATTTAAATTACTTTTAATCACTAAAATTAACAGTAAAATTATAGAAAATGTGCATAAAATTCTAAAATATCATGAGAATATTTTATATCATTATCCAACTTATTTCATACATATTTACTTGCAATAAATATATATATTCTTATACACATGTAGATGTAGATGATAGGCATCACAAACCGAGAGTTCGAGGAGCTAGCCCAGCATGGCCAAAACTATTTGAATTGGGCTTCTAATGTCAAAATTGCACTTAGTGCCAAGATACTCCATGCTGCCATTGAGATTGGTGCACCGCAGGATGGCAAATCCACACTTGAGAAAAATGATTAAGCACTTCACTCCCTCTAGCACCACCTCTGTCTCACTCTCAAGAATGAGTACATGGTAGAGAAGAGTGCACGAGTATTATGGACTACACTCAAGAAGCAATTCTAGAAGCTAAAATACACCATCCTACCTCAGGCAGAGCTGGAATAGATTCAACTCAGAATTGCTAATTTTAAGACGGTTGGAGAGTACAACTCTATTTTGCATAAAATTTATACCAATCTTCAATTTTGTGGCAGATAGATCACAGATGAATAGAAGATTGAGAAAACTCTCTCTACCTTCCACCCTAGTGCAGTGCAGTCTGCGCGTAACTATCGTTAAAAAAGCTACAAGGAGTTTGCTAAATTGATTGATATCATGCCAGTTGTAGAGGCTCAAGATGAAGTTCTTCATAAGAACTTTATCACATAGTCACCTGGGAGTTTCGCTGGCCATGAGGCCAACGCTGGGAGTTACAAGGTACGGAAGCCTATAATAAAGAAAAGGAGAAATAAGGATAAAGCTACAGCCTAGAAAGGCAAGTCAAATGCTCCACCAGAGAACAAGGCTGACAAACCAAAATGTGGCGACAAGCCCTATAGTCATCAAGACCAAACCTGCTACAAGTGTGGTAAGTGGAGACACTGATCGCGGATTTGTAAAGAGCTGCAATACATCGTTGATGCCTTTCAAGCTAAAAAGAAGAGAGGTGGTAAAGGGCAGCATGAAACCCACTTTGCTTTTATCGAGAGGGAGAATTCTAAGCAGATGTCTGCACCAATGGAGGTGGACTCCACTCCTATAACCACACCCTGTCTTGACATTGCAGTCGCCGCCATGATTTCTCCAAAAGAGCATCTCATCCTTAAGAAAATAGAAGCCGAAGTCTCAAACTTCTTGGTAGATTCAGTTTAATGCACAGAATGAATATAGACTTTAATTAACATTCATTTCATGATTGAAAAGAATGCATTAGACTTGCAATAATGATACTCAAACAACTCATTCTTGTGATAGTTGGATGATATTAATTCATTCATTTATTTAGTACATAATAATATGATATGTTCTGATATTTGAAGTATTTTATTTTATGTATTGACTGTCTTCTACTATATATTAATAAAGTATTTTATATTATAACACGTGTGGTATTCCATGGAGGAAGTGTGCTTAGTTGGTAACGCCACAATGAATACTATCTTGAGAGAGATAAAATTCTTTCAGTCGATTAGTAAGAATGCTTGCAAGCTTACGACAATCGTCGGTAGTGATACTTGTATAATAGGCTCAGGAAGAGTCACAATTATACTCTCGATGGGTACGACTTTGGTCATTAAAGAAGTCTTGTTGTACTCAGAATCGAGTAGAACTCTTCTAAGTTTTAAAGACATTCACACTAATGATTTCTATGTTAAGGTTGAAGAAAAGTATGGTAAGAAATATCTGCTCATTACAAAGCATGGTAAGAAAAGGGTATTAGGAAGACTTTCTCCATTTAAATCTGGATTGTATTACACTAGTATTACAGCACCCGCAACCTATGCTGCTCTGAAAATTATATTTAGAAGCTCTGAATTTGTCTATGTCTGGCATGATAGATTAGGTCATCCCTGTCTTAGGATGATGAGAAATATAATTAGCAATTTACAGGTACCTAAAGAATTCCTTGAATCAGGAAGAATTTATGTGCCCCGCATGTGCCACCAGAAAATTAATTACCAGACCTTTTGCTCTGAAAGTGAAGGATGAAGTCCCTGTGTTTTTGGAACATATTCAAGGAGATATTTGCGGTATTATACAACCTCTATTGGGATCATTTAAATATTTTATAGTGATCATCGACGCTTCCTTGAAATGGTCACATGTATATTTATTATCTACGAAAAATAATGCTCTTGCAAAACAGATCTTGCAGATAATTTAAATTAGAAATAATTTCCCTGATCATCACATAAAATCCATCAGAATGAACAACGTCGGGGAATTTACTTTAGAGGCATTTGATGATTATTGCATGGCAATAAGAATAAAAGTTGAGCATTCTGTCTCGTATGTCCACAACTAAAATAGAGTAGCAGAGGTATTAATTAAGATGATTAAATTTATTGTTCGATCGCTTTTGCAAAATTGTAATTTACCAACTACATGTTGGAGACACGTAATCCTACATTTAGCAACTCTCATCAACTATAGATTATCAGCATATAACATTCATTCACCAATACAACTAGCGCAAAGGTCACCACCAAAAATTTCTTATCTCCGAAGGTTTGGTTGTAAAGTTTATATACCTATACCCCCACCATAGAGATGTAGACGGGGTGCCCGATTTTTCGATGAGATTGATAATTATTGATTTTGGTAGAGGTGACTCTCGTGATCTGACTACAACCGTACGATGATGCTTGCGCCTTATCAATCGTTGAACCAACTCTGTATGTTATTGATCAAGCTGGAAGCGCGATCAAACTGAACACGAAGTTTAATCCTTACGAGCAATCGAAGAACTAGTAAGAATAAGATATAGCCAATTAATATTGTGAATAATATTGTATTGTAGATGGTATTGAAAAATAAAGGTGAGATTCCGAAGGCAGTCTTGATAGGTGGTCGTCTGACACAACTGAAGAACAGAAGTTTGCACAATGGCTAAACCTAAATTCAACAAAATCTGAGTTTTAGAAAAGGGAGGTGGCAGCTCCTTTATAGGGAGATGACCAGGCATGGCGGTCAGGGAAGTGGACACACGGCCCTAGGGTTACAAGGCCCATGGGCCCAAATGGAGGTGGCGTAACACTATTTTGAACTCAGCCTTAGAAATAAACGTGGACCCTTTTGATGATTGTAGTCGGCTCGAATAGAATTTGAATATGAGATTAGGTCTGTTGGAAAGTAGACTTGATAAGCTTTCCATGAAGTCCAAGAACATCCAAAACGGAGTTCGTATAAAGAAGTTACGTTCGTTTGAACTTGATACTATCGCGACATTCTGAATCTGAATTCAGAACGAGCCCAACTCCAACTCTTGCTTGACTCAGACCCGAAGTGATGTAGTGACGTCCATTGTGCCTTCCACGCATATCCATGACTCCACATACCTCTCGTTCATTCTTTCCCATGTTTCTAAGCACAATTAAATCGATTGCATTAGGTAACGGTTTATTCCTAGTAATATACAAACCTAGGAACGAATTCACCTGATAGTTAAGTTGGCGAGCACGAGCTCGAGTAAGTGGACATTGTAACACTTGCTGTAGATGAGTTGTGTGTGTAGGCACATGAAGGACCATGTGAAAAAGTCCTATTTAATGTTGTGATGAACCATTGCAATGTTTGTGGAGTGGTTATTTGATTTTGCAAAGATCGCTCTCTAGAAGGATTGTTCTGGCAGAAATTGAGGATTCTGTGTTTTGAGTCATGGATTGAGTTAGGGGGATCTGGGGCTCTACATTAAGGTTGCTTGAATCATGTTTTGACTAACGTGGGTCAAGTTGTGAAGAACTTGTGCCCGGAAATAATTTCTTTGTCTTTGGATGTGCAGGGAGGCTTGGAGTCGCCATGGTTGACGGCGAGGATCGGGGCTACGCTCAGGGAGGTGCCGAGGCCCAGAACGGTTAAGGATGCCAAGAGAGATGGTGAGCTAAGCATGGCACAAAAAAGACTGAAAATGTTGAAGGCGAGTTTGAACGGCGGGTTTGCACCATATGGCTTGGTCGGTGTAAGTTCAAGCTCCATTATGTTGGTTTTGGTGATAATAACAAGTACTTTTATGAGACTAATGTGCTTGACTGATTATGATATGATTTAGTCTCATTTGGATTAAAAGGTGAAATCAAAGAGGTATGCATTCAACACTTACACTCATTTATATATTAGTGCATTCCTTAGATCCAAAATATAGATTAAACTCCACCAAAGTCTAAGATGAATATGTGCATATGCTTTTATTATATATTCTTGTATGCACATATTTAGGAGGAGTTCACTCTATATTTTGTGGTTTAACTCATATTGCTTTACACTCAATTGTTTGTGTTTGCAAAAAGAGACTAATATATATGTCAAGTAATTGAAAGGTTTAGTCCCGGAATTCGTTTGAGTATTTGGAGATGCATGCAAAGATTGATAAGAAGATCAATATGGCTCGAGACAAAGGTCAGCATGCATTTGAATTTGAATTCTAAACTCATTGTACTATCTCAGGAAAATCGGTAGCACCGCACCCACCTGCGGTATTACCGCAGTGCCGTAGTACCGGCGTGTAGACAACGGTAGTACGCGATCGCGGTAGTACCGATTTTTTCTTGCGTATGTTTTCAGAGCACCCGTTTGGGGACTTCAACTCACAGAAATCGGTAGTACCGAAATTTGAACGGCGGTACAACCGCAGTGCGGTAGTACCGCATGGTACCGCGGTAATACTGATTTGTGGAATGTTTTTTTCAGAGAGTTCCCCGAGAAAAACTTAACTGGCTAGAAATCGGTAGTACCGATTTCAGTACAACGGAAGAACCGCAGTGCGGTAGTACCGCACTTTGTACGGCGGTAGTACCGCACTTTGAGTTTAAAGTTTTATATTTAATTATTTGCAATTGTGGTGGTTATCATCAATTACCAAAGGGAAGATTGAAGAATCTAGACACACCATTACGAGTTAATGGTATGTTTTGGTAATTAATGATAATCACATTATGGGACTAACATTTTCATGAGTTGGATAAATAGGTTATGTTCCAAGATGATAAATACTTTGGATAGCTTCAGGTGTTGAAAATCATCAAGCAAAAGTTCGAGATGAAAATGGCCTCATGAGTTGAAGGCCATCAAAAGAGAATACATCATGTGTTCATGCATATCAAGATCTCGAAAAGGAGAATGATCATGAGTTGATCACCAAATCAAGAGAAGACAATGACCTAGACTTGAAGTGAAGATGAGCATCATTAAGCTTCAAGGAAATGCTCAAGGCAAAGGTATGACTAGCTAGGGGTTAAGGATGTGTTTCTAGTCTTTTGCCGGTCTCGGTGTTTGGTTGAAAGACCGGATTGTTAGTATAGGTTTACCGTACTATTAAGAGGGGTCTTGTCTAGTAGCTTGAGTCTCATCATATGTTGATACCTCAATCTTGCTTACGCTAACTCTCCATGGCATGATGCTATTATTTGCGAATGTGTTTTGCGAATAGTTGAGGCTAATGCATTTAATCCTTGCAACATGTGATTATACTTTGCAAATGTGTTTTGCAAATGGTTGAAATCCATGTACCTTTCCTTGTGATATGACATAAGTTTCCAAATGTGTTTTGCAAGTTGTTGGAGGTCATACAATGTCCCTCGGCATGGTCTAATATTATTTTTCTTAGATTTAGACCATGAATATGACTCCTTCAATCTCTTATGATTTCTGCATTTATCTAGTGTGTTTTAGATCATGCAAATAGATGAGTTGTGTAGCCCTCTGAATAAGCTTTCTATAGAGTCCAAGATCACTCAATTCCGACATCGGAGTGAAAAGTTATGACCATTTTTCTGAGTGTTGTCTGCTGAAAAATAGAAGTGCGGTAGTACCGCAAATAAATCGGTAGTACCGCACTGCGGTAGTACCGCACTTTGTACAGTGGTAGTACCGATTTCACTGATTTTTTCAGCGGTTTGACTCCAACGGCTAGTTTGACATAGCCGTTACTTTGTGCTACAGTAGAAATCGGTAGTACGGCACTTTGTACAGCGGTAGTACCGATTTCTCTAATTTTTTCAGGGATTTGGCTCCAACGGTTAGTTTTTTTTGTGTGGGGTATAAATACTCACTTGTGGCCGGTTGGAGAGCATTCTTTGGCACCTCATTTCATTTCCTTGAGCTAGTGTAAGCCTCTCTACTCCATTGTGCATGCGTTGCACCTTGTGAGCAAAGAGAGAAGTGTTTAGTTGCATGTGTTGCATCTAGAGGTGGATTTTGTATCCACTTGAGCTTGTGCATTCGTTGCACATGGTGAGAGTCAAGCGAGGGGTTTGGCCTATTACTCTTGGAGTTTGCCGACTCCTAGACGGCATTGGAGGCGTTGTGCGCGGTGATCTTCTCAAAGAAGGTTGTGATAAGACCTTGCGTGTTGTGCAGGTTGGAGCTCACCTACCCGGAGGGGGAAAGAGCTACCACTAGTGGATTTGAGGTATTTGGCTTAATTCGTGGAGCCGGTCCAATTCGTTTGGACTCACCTCAACGTGGATTAGGGGAGACCGGCAAGTCTCCGAACACCACAGTAAAAAGTAATCGTGTCAATTGTGGTTTGTTTACTTGTACTCAATTTACCTTCAAGCAATTTACATTCATAGAATTATATTGATTGCTTGTCACCCTAGGATTGCAAACCTTTGACATAGACTTAGATTGTTGGTACACTTAGGCGAACCTAGTTGTTTTCGGCAATATTTGTGCTAAACTAATTTAAGTTAAGCTTCCGCATTATATACTTGGTTTAGACAAATAAATATTGTTTTTAGATTGTAAGATAATTTTTAAGACTGCCTATTCACCCCCCTCTAGTCGGCCTCCTCGATCCTACAGTCGGTCTAAGTGAGGTGTGGTCCAGTGGAACCGGAGCAAGAGAGACTTGCCGACGCGTGGCAAGCCAATGGTGAACCTACACGTGGCAAGCATGACGATTGCTTGCAATGAAAGATGAAGACCCGGTTAAAAAAAGGTATTTTGGTAAGATTGGCTAAAATACCGGAATCCACCTTAGATGAAAACCGCGGCGCATGTGGGGCGTTTGGAGAGCGGTTTAGGTTAAGGGGATGCTGGTTTGATCAAGTTGGATCAAACGGACCAGGCTTAACAGATTTAGGCTTATGCGCTTTGAAAAGCGTGCATAAGTGACTTGTGTGAGTTAAAACCCGTGTGATTGTGGTTAACGGGTTTCCCCCACTGTGCTAAGTGGATTATATCCATAAGTGCTAGGAATGGCTGGTTGGGCCTCCTATATAAAAGATTGGGATGGAGGCTTGTGTTAACCATCCAATCCATCTGTCATGTGCTCTCAAGTCTAGGGTTAGGGTTAGAGAGTTGAGTGCATTGTGTACTCTTTGTCCTCCAAGGTGGAGTGGCCGTAGAACCCAACACAAGTAAGCAATTCATCAATCTTGATCATCCCGATGAATCTTCTCTATGTGGATTGATTTGCTCTTGTCTTGGTTGAGTTGATCTCTCTTCCATTTTTCTTGATCTTGCTATACTAAGGACGTAAAAGATATGGAGATAACCTGTGAAAATATATCTTATATCATCTAGACACTTCTATAGCAAGTTTATCAAGAAACCCGATTTTACATGTTTTTGGCCTCCATGTATGATTTCTCGTTTTGAGGGTTTTTGATTGTTGTTTGACCTTGGTATAGCTTGCTGTGACATGTGAGAACACATCTGGAGCCATCTTGGCTGTCATATACTCACGAGCAAGTTGGATTCTCAAATTGGGGTTTTGACTCGGTTTTGGTGTAACCTTCTAACAAACTGAAAAAGGTCTCAACTTTGAACATATTTTTCATGATCGTTTATTGGAATAGGTTCATAATAACCTAGAGAACATCCATATAAAATTTCATACCATTTGGATCTATGGATCAAAAGTTCTCTTGGTTTTCAGATTTGAAATCGAGCTGAAAACATTATTCATCGCCTGATTTTACTATAGCAGTGGTTAGACCGCCGTTATAAGCACGGTCAGACCACCCGGAGCGGTCAGACCGCCTCTTGAACGCCGGTCAGACCGCCGGGAAGGGTTTGGTTCCAAGTTTTGATTGATTTGGACCAATTGGAGTGATTTTTGGGTGGAGATTCTATGTTCTACACCTCTGTAGGTGTTTGAGTATAGAATCTTGAATAATAGGGGGAAAATCAGAGTTGGTACCATTCACCCCCACTCTGTTTCCTTCTTCGGTCCTACAGCACAGTTGTATCTATGGGAAGGATATACTCATCATATAGTATACTACAATGGATCCTCTTCGAAAGTCTAGGATATACGTTGGTTATGAGATAGTATTCATAATCAGGTATTTGGACTCTATGACAGGAGATTTGTATACCACCTGTTTCGCTGATAGTATATTTCAAGAGAATAGTTTCCCAACATTAGAGAGAGGAAATCAATCCCTTGATGAAAAATATCAGAAAATTACATGGCAAGTCACAGGAATTCATGTACATAACCCCGCACACTAGTGAAGCAAATAGAGAAGTTCAGAAAATCATTGATCTGCAGGCATTAGCAAATCAACTGCCTGATCACTTTAGTGATTTAAAAAGTGTGACCAAGTCGCATGTGCAGGCATACAATGCATCGGAGAGGGTTGAAATACCGAAAAAGTATAAGGTATCCCTAATCCCGTCCAGAGGTCTCAGAATAAATGGACAAGAACTCTGGTCCTTCGAATCTCAAGTAGTTGGGGACGCCTCATGAAAAAAGATAAGAAAGACTTGACATAGTCAATCATTGAAGCTCTCTAGAACCAGCAGAGGAGCTAGTTGAGACCTGGCATCAGTATAACACCTTTAGAAAAGGTCATACAGTACCTAAACATTCCTATAAAGGGAGAAACCAGTATAAATGTGTGCATACATATTGGAGTTACAAAACTAAAGGGACTTGCCCCCGCAACTAGAAGGAGCGATGAGCAAGCAGAAGAACTACAAGAATCATCCTTGATAAAATAGTTATAAGCTATGTGCACACAGGAGAATCTATGAATAGGACAACAACTAATGTTGATATCAATTTTGCAAAGAAAATTGTTAGAATCATTGATCTTGATCTAGAGTATGCATCGCTCGCTGAATGTAAGAAAAGATCAGATTGGAAAGATTGAAAAAAAGCACTAGATCTGAATTATTATCTTTGAATAAAATAGAGGTGTTCAGACCTGTAAGCCATACACCTCCCCATGTGCACTTGTAGGGTATAAATGGGTATTTGTTCGAAAGAGAAATAAGAAAAATAAAGTTGTAAGATATAAAGTAAGGCTTATTGCACAAGGTTTTACTCAATGACCAGGAGTTGATTATGAAGAAAGCTATTCCCGATCATGGGTGGTATTACCTTTAGATATTTAATCTCAATGACAGTAAATCTGAATTTATAAATGAAATTGATGAGTGAAAATTGGATTAGGACATTTATATGAAGGTATCCCTATCCCAAATCAAGACAGAGCAAATAGAAACATGTATAGTGTAAAACTCAGAAAATCGTTGTACGGGCTTAAGCAATCAGGCAGAATGTGGTATAATCGCTTAAACGACTTTCTATACAAGAAATGTCATATGAACAATGAGGATTGTCCCTGTGTATTTATATGAAGATCGCAGAATGAATTATGTATAATCTAAGTGTATGAAGATGATCTAAAATATCATCAGAACCCTGGATGATATAAAATAAGCGAGCTCTTACATAGAACTAGAGTTCAAAAATGAAAGATTTGGGTAAAACAAAATATTGCTTAGGCTTGCAACTTGAGCATGTCCCAGAAGGGATATTAGTACACCAGTCTGCCTACACTTAGAAGGTGTTAGAGAGATTTAGCTTTGAAAAAGCATGCCCTTCAAAAGTACCTATGGTTGAAAGATCTTTGCAATAAGGCAAGGATCCGTACAAATCTAGAGAACAGGGGGAGGAAATCCTGGGATCAGAATTCCCATTCTTAAGTGCAGTAGGAGCACTTATATTTTTTTTAACCAACTGCACTAGATGTAGTGCACTTATATTTTTGTCATAAATCCATTGGCAAGGTGTAGTGCAGAACCTACCAAAAGGCATTGGTAGGGAATAAAGGATATCTTTCGATACCACTAAGGAAACAAAGACCTTGCACTGTTCTACAGAAAGAACTAAGATCTAAATTTGACTGACTATGCAGATGTCGGGTACTTGTCAGACCGCATACCACCATATCACAAATATGTTATGTATTCTTATGTGGTGGAACTGCCATTTCATGAAAATCATCTAAGCCAAAGTCTCATATCGACTTTGAGGAATCACTCAGAAATCAAAGCATTATATGAAATTACACAAAAATGTGCTTGACTTCGACGATGGCTCACCACATCCGGTAATCATATGGATTGAACATCATGCAAGCTCCAACAATTATTTATAAAGATAATACAGCTTGTGTTGTACAAGTGCAAACGGGTTATCTGAAGAGTCATCTTACGAAGCATATCAACCCTAAATTCCTATATGCTCATAGATTACAAAAGATGGATGAAATTAAGGTACTGTATACTAAGTCATATAAAAATCTCATAGATTTATTCACTAAGTCAACTCTAGTATCTAATTTTAAAAAATATGTATGTGAAATTGGAATAACGAGATTAGAGCAATGCAGAATTTAGGGGAAGATTCTTCTTGAGCTCACTATTAAAATTTGATCGCGAAAATCGAGTACCCAATGAATAAATCCTGTAGATAAAATAAAATTGGGTGATTATACTCTTTTTCCCTTGACGAGTTTTTCTGAAATTTCTCAACCAAGGTTTTTAATAAGACAATTCGTACAACATAACATAACATGTATCATGTAATATTTCTCCAAATTATTTTACTAGATTTTTATAGAGTTTTGATGAAGTATGAACGTATCGGATGAGTCCCTAATGGGGAGTGTTGGAAAATCTAGGCCTAAGCCTGCAAGCCTAGCTCATTGGTGGGCACTCTCCACTTAATTTATAAATAGGGGTCCTACTTATTATAACATACATGTAAACAGAGAAAGAAATAAAAAAAGAATTTTCCTCATATCTCTCTATGTTCAATTTATCGTTTACAATATTCTGTATTCGATACATCTCTTTGTATAGGAGGAATCGATCGAACTAAACTCATCAGCGATGGTGTCTTAATAAAACTGATGTGACCGCCAAAGAGGGACGGGAATGGAAGGATCGGGAGCGCTTACGTGTTGGTTTCGAAGAAAAAGAGAAGGAAGAGCTATGTGTCACCGCGTCATGCCATGGGAGAAGGTCTCGTTCCAAGTAGGCTCCGTTTAGAAGTAGAAACTCCCAAAGACGGTTCTACTTCCATTCGGTGAATCTGCGTTCAAAACGAACAGGGCTTTGTTTGGATGCTGCTAGTTGAACCCTAGCAAGGTCGCTCTCATCCATCCTTAAAGCAAACCAAAAGGAAAGGAAGACGTATAGCGGTATAGGCAAGCAAGCGTCCCGTGATCAGCGATGTACTCGTGTTCCATGGGCAAGCCAGCGACGTACGACAGATCGATGGAAAGTATAGAATTTTCGGTTCAAATGAAGTAATACTATCGATTTACTCATTCATTTTATAAAAAGCAACATAGTATCGTCTTCCATTTGGAGGAGCTAGCAACATTTCGTCCTGTTTAAAATGATGGAATTTTACAGAACAAGCTCGACGCGCATTAGCCTCAATGGGTCTTCTGAGCCGACGTGACCAACCCATTAAATTCAATGCCCTCGTCTCCCATTTTGTAACCCCAGTCGAAGCAATCACGCAAGGCAATCACACCCCGTGTGCCTCCTTCCTCTTGGCTCCTCAACCCTAGACTCGGCTGATTCTGCTGCCAGTCGCCTACTCCCTCTGGTGCCCAGGCTTCCGAACCAAGTCCACCCATGGCCCCTCTGCCTTCGCCAGTCCACCCATGGCCCCTCCGCCTCTCTGGGTCCCGGCCTCGGCCTCCTGCCCTCCACCCTCCGAGGTACTGGCCGCCGCCCTCCACCTATCAGAGACCGGTGCCACCCTCTGCAGCTCCACCCCACTGCCAACAATCAGTATCGCTGCCCACTGCCAAGCCACCTCACATAGTCTCCCCAGGTTTGTAAATTGCCTCACTGCTTACTAATAAGTAGCCACTTTCTAGTTCCACAGTTCAAGTGCTAAATTTGAAATGACTTGCTAGGATTATTATTGGATGGAGAGATATTATTCAAAAGATGTCTCTAAGTAAAGTTTAGCAACTCAAGGTAGCGGTGTTAAGCAAAAAAGACAATGTATTGAATTTAATATGGATGATATTGCGGCTGATCTAAGGCTTCGGAAGTCAATTAAAGAGTTTGATCCTGATATTAGAGATGATGCTAGAAGAGCATTTTGGCTGTGAGTCCATATAAATCAATTGGCCATGATTTTTCACACAAATAGCACAGATCCTAGACAAGGGCATTTGCAAATTCATGGTTAACCAAATTTGATTGGCTAGAGTACAATGTACATAAAGATGCATCTTATTGTTTTTTGTTACCTTTTTAAGCCACCAAGGACTGACAACTTAGGTAATGATATATTCATCAAAATAGATTATAGTAATTGGAAGAGTACGCTTAAGTCTTAGCGGTATGTTTTGTATTTTTTGAATTTATCATTCACATTATATCATTTCAATTTATGATTTACATATGTTACTTTATCTATACATGTTGCTATAATGATTAACCAAATCTTAATATAGATGGTGCTAATAAAGTGTAGAGACCTTTCATGATGGTTTGGTAGAAACTTAATTATATATTTGTTCTAACTAGAATATTTTTTAAATATCATTAGACTGTTTCATTATAGTGGCTATGTTCGAGAGAGCTTAGGCTTTGGTTTTTTAATTATATGCTACAGTAAATCACCTCCAAAATTGGGGTGTTCGTCTTAGCGATGGCTTCTGGTTGAAATTTCACTGTAGCTGACTTTTTTTTACTGTAGCTGACTTTTTTTTACTGTAGCTGATTTGGCTTTTTGGACATAATTAAATTTTAAAAAATGTAAAAATAGAAAAAATATGTTAGCCCATCACGGATAATACAAAGGAACACGAGAAAAAAAAAGAAAAATACAAAAAAGTCTAAAAAAATCTAAAAAAATTTAGAAAAAGATGAATTATTGAATAGTAAAAAAAACTAAACCTAAAAATTAAAATTGAAAAAAAGCTAAAAAGAGCGGGGCGACATGATCTTCCGATGTATTCCGCTACACGCCTTCTGGTGATCGTTGACAGTTTTTCTCTCCTTTTACCGCTCACTCCGTTTGTCTGCAGGCTGCCGGCTACCCTTTACTGCTACCTCTGCATTTCAGAGTACAGTACTAGTAGTATTCTAGTTTACTCTGCAATGTTTCTCTCTCATTTACTATGGCTGCTGCTCGCAACATTAATTGCTCGATCGCCGTCAGATAAGAGGAAACAACTGTAGGTTGCTGACGGGCCTACCGGACGGAAAAAAAAACACTCCAGCTTCTAATTTACTATTTTTTAATTTTAATTTTTCTATTTTTTAAATTTTATGAGGCTTTTTGCCTTTTTTGTATTTCTTTGTATCTGTTTTTCTATTTTTATTTTTTTTAAAATTTAATTACATCAAAAAGTTATTATCAGCTACAGTGTAAAATAAATGAGATACAGTAAAAAATTATAAATCACTAAAAAATCAAGTTAAGCAGAGCCCAAAAAAATCCGCTGTTTTTATTAAAACCAAATCAATAACGGATGAAGAGAGGCCTTATGGGAGACAGTTCACCCAGAGAATTTGCTTCCCTGTCGGACGGTCGGGAATGCCCATGCTCTTCGCCCCGATGACCAAACTGCCACCCTATGTCATCGTCATGCGCAAATCCATTCTGTCTTTTGGCTTTTGTTTGTGTTATTGTGGTCTACTAGAGATGCAGCAATAGGTGGAATTCATAAGGCTGATTTATCTGCACTAAGCATTGTATTAGGCTAAATTTTTTTAGCTTATATATAGTTTATATTTGTATTATCTATAGTAACTAACTTTTAAACGATGTGTTTTTTAAGACGGGATCAATAGAAAAATTATAGTAAAAAGTGTACTGAGTTCAGCTTTACCAGCCAAAATCACATACGACTATTTTTCTCTGCATACTGCCTCTCACGAATAATCATAATTCAAATATTTAAATCATAAACCATAAACTATCAGGCTAAAAGAATCCACCCTTACTTATGAAGTTTTGAGTAGAGTTGTAAACGAGCCGAGCTCGAGCGAGCCTGGCCTTCCATGCTCGAGCTCGATAGAAGCTCGAGCCGAGGTCAAGTTGGGATTCGAGATTGAATCTGAACTCGAGCTCGGCTCGGCTGAAACTCGATAATAATTAAAATAATTTATTATGCACTAATTTTCAACAATAAGAAAAGTTTGAGTTCGAGTTCAGCTCGAGTGAGCTCGATAACGGCCAAAATAATTTAAATATACACTAATTTTCAACAATAAAAAAGCTCGAGCTCGAGTTCGGCTCGAGTAAACTCGATAAGAGTTAATATATTACTATTTAAGCTCGAATCGAGACTTGTGAATTATTGGAGCTCGGCTCGATGAAGCTTGTGAGCTCGAGATCAAGCTCAAATTCGGCTCGTTTAAACCTCGAGCCGAACTCAAATCAAATCTAAAATTCGGCTGGTTTAAACCTTGAGCCGAACTCAAATCAAATCTAGAATGAATCGAGATGAAGTAGCTCGTGAGCCTTAAGTTTTTTTTTGTAGCCTTAGTTTTGAGAATGGTTTTGGTGAGGCGCAGTGTTTGTTATGGCCTGTTTGCACAGGAAAGCCAAGCTAGCACATTGATGTTTTCAGAGGGCGTTTGGAATAGCGATAGCTTCTGGTTGAAATTTTATTATAACTGGCTTATTTTTTACTGTAACTGAGTTAGTTTATTAGGCATAATTAAATTTTAAAAAGAATATAAAAATAAAAATAGCATATTAACTTATTACGAATAATACAAATAAATATGAAAAAAACAAAAACAAAAATACACTTATATTCTTACCGCCGAACACCACCGCTCAACGCATGGCGTCGTTGAGCGGGGCTTGGTTGGGGCGGCCAAATCCCAGTGACGCACGGGCCGGGCGTCGGTGTGGATCGCGGCGGGGAGTAAATGGCGACGCGCAGGCGCGTCAAGCTAGCTAGCTAGCGAACTATCGCTATGGACGAGGCACGCTCTGATCGCACGTCGGCTTCTCGCATACTCCTACTTGTGACGTACCTACAGTACTACTACTAGCTCGCTGCAAGGCTGGGCTGGGATAAGCTTTCTTCCAGGCTTAAAGTTTTATACTCTGATGTGATCAGAGAGGGCAGATGTGATCAGAGAGGGCAGCAGCGTGTTTTAATTGTGTGGTACCGAAAAATTTGAAACTTGATTTTGTTGGTAATTTGCTTTTGCCTCCCTTAATCCCTCCCCTCCCTGGTTCCCGCCTCCTCCCTCCCGTTTGCGCCAGCCCATGAGCCGCCTTCCTTCCTCTCTCACTTGCCTCGCCGAAGCCGCCACCTTCTCGCGCGAGCGCGTAGGAACCCATGCTGTCATGCCCACTTGCGCCCCCCGTCACTCTCCTTAACCTCATCACGCTCCAACCGCTCCTTGCCCCCTTCTGCCCAGCGGTCACGGCACTTCCCCGCCGTGCGGCACCTCCCTCCGACCGGCCGCACATCATCGCCCACTCCCCGCGCCATACCTCCCCGCCAACCCCTGCAGGGAGCGTACACCAACCAAGCATGGCCGCCACACCTCAGGAAGCAGCTCTCTCGCCTTCTCCCGTCGAAGTTCCATCAGCGCCGTGCGCTCCGTGAGCTCCCCTCGCCTCCCAGAGCAAGCAATTGAATTTTCTGTTCCCCTAGCGCCGCCGCCACCCTTCCCTGGTCCGGTGAGCCGAACACCCGAACTCCCTCCTCAGTCGATGAAAGTCCAATTACCCGCGGCCAGAGCACCAACTCGATGTCGCAAACATGAACCCCAACTCAATTGCTCGGTAGCATTCATGGTCTAGCCTGTCATCGTGAGCACCCCCCTGCGGCAGCCGCCCCTCTCCGTGGACAGCCTCCCTGAGCCACTCCCGAGCCAAAGCAACACCTCACCAGTGAAACCACCCCTCCCTAGATGGTGAAACCACAGCCCATTTCGGTTGAGCATGTCCCCAACTCCCCCAATCCACCGCCCTACCCGTCGTCTTCTTTCTCGCTGGTGACCGCCACCACGAATACTCACCTTGGTCCAAGCCAACAATCGAGAACCCCTCACTTCCCTGAGTATTTTGGTATCGACCGTGAACCTTGAGCCCCACTCCCGAGGCCGAGCCGAGGTGGGGAGAGCTTCCCTGTTCCCTGCCGCCGCGCCCGTTGAGAGGAAGGAGACGACCCCAGGGGTCGGCGACGTGGCCTCCTCCTCGCCCTCCATCTCTAATCCAGTGGCCCCCGAACCGATCATTTTAAACCAGGCCGTTTCGGCTGCTCTTCCGCTTCCCCATTGACGTCGTGGCCCAATCCTGATCACTCCCGCGTGATCCGAGGGCGCCGAGGTTGGGCACGGCTTCCAGGCCGTTTCAGCCGCCCTCTCGCACAGCTGGGCCGACACCCAGTTGGCCCACGCCACCATTTAAACTACCGTAGCCCGCGCGCGCACCTTCCCACATAGCGAAGTGGGATGGGCCAATTACTGTAGCCATGAATAGTACACTTTTGCATTTTTCCAGAGCCAAAAATTTGGAGTAATATCTCGTTTGAATCATTTCGTCGTTCCGGTTCCATTTCCGACATCCTTTAACCCTAACTCCACCTCCAAAAACCAAAACCCAAGCCATTTGAATATTCTTGCATTTATTTCTTTTTCTTTTTCGTAGTTATTTCTTTTATTTTCTTTTCCTAGCTTGTTTAGCTGCAAGCACGCGTTGATTTATTTTGTGTATTTTTGCGTTAGTGCGCGAGGACTCCGAGGCGACTGTCCCAAAGCTCCGAGCAGGTTTCTGAGGGTTACGAGATTTTCGAGGTTGCAGTTCCGCAAGGCAAGTTACCAATTTTTGAACATATTGAACCTATGAATTCCTGATTATTACTTTATGTACGCTAATTGCATTACTGTTATTTATTCAAACTATGTGTTAAAATGAATGTTAGAATGACATGTCCATTTTAGTTATGCCCTACCACTTATAAATGCGCTGTCTATCTTTGCGGCCATATTCACCTTGACAACTCTAGATTTATTAAATTAAACTATGCATAATCATCACATAATCTCACATAAAATAACGAACTGTCAAGTAGCTTGATAGTTCGCTGGTAAAAATAGTTTAAAATGTTCTAGGGTAGGGCGAAAGCCGTGGAGTGTCCTGTAGTGGACGAGTCCACAACCCTACCCTAGAGTGGAGAGTGCAGCAGACGAGTGTCGATACAGGAATGTATCGGTTACCGGTTGTAGTTGGCAGTCTCAGGAGGAAAATGTAAGGACTAGACCCTTATGCTGAATATAGTGCACAGTAACCGTTCAACCACAAGTATTGAACTGTCAATTTTGGTCCGATAACTGCTCACTTTAATTGAACCCCTATAAGTGTTTGGGGTGTGGTATTTGGGTGTGGTCTCGCTGTACACACACAACGGTAGGTCTTCACGAAACTTGGGCGGTCGATCGCAGCTTGTGCGGTCATACGCATTCCGAATTGGCCCATGGATACCCAGTGTAGTGAAGGTCAAAACCTATCAGGTAGAGTCTATACATTAAAATGAGCAGCGAAAGATCTTGCTTTCTCAATTCAGTCGCACGCTAGCTAAGCGTGTCTACTGCATGACAGTGGCAATTGAGAAATCTTATGGGTAAAACTGAGCAACTCTACAGAGTAAATTTTAATTGTATTCGAATACGCCGTGCTTCCGGTTAATAAAGTTGTGTTTGATGGGTGAATCCAGCAGTAAGGTATAAGTAGTTTTTTGGTATTTTAATCTGTGTAAAGTAAACAAGAAATATTTTGAGACCCCCAATTCTTTAAATAGTATGATTGTCTTACTGTTTTGAAGATTGTTTGCAAATAAAATTGCATCCACATACAATGATAAAACCAATACACCCCCTCCCTTGCAAATTCCATGTATGTATTAATTTAGGGTTTATCATTGTAACTTGCTGAGTACAGTTGGTTGTACTCAAACTTGCTATAATTCCACCCCTTTAGATACCAGAAGAAGAAAGAGCAATTCAAGTATTCGTGTTAGGGTTGCGACCGCACCCAGGCGTGCCTGTGGGAGTTTTCTTCGGCTCTTCTGAATGTAAGTTATAATTTGGGCTTGGACACCCATAAAACTGATGATTGACAGTTAGGTCTTATTTCTGTTAAATTAATCTTGTTTAAACGTTCGTAAGCAGGCTCGATGCTCATACATCGCAATGAACTCACGGGATGTGCGGGGCGACAACGCCCGATCCTAGAGATGGGGTGTTCTGATAGCATGCATGTCGCTGCATGCATGTTGGGAGTCCATATGCGTGGCTGCCTGGCGGCCACCACGACGGCACGGCTGGCCGTCCGGCGTGCAGCTAGCAGCTACCTTCGAAACTCAACGAGTAGCTGGACAACCTTAAAAATGGCTTTGGTGTCGGAATGGGACACGATGGACGACGACTCTTGCTTCGTCTCATCATCTCTGCTTAGGCCCTCTCTTACGTAAAATTTGGATAGATTTTACGAAAATCGGTTCAATTCTTACATATATGTACGGAATTTTGAGGTCCGAGTGGACATTCGGGAATCGGGATAAGTTGCTAATACAAGTAATTTTAAGGGCTCATTGGACGCAGGAATTTCAACTGTAATTCTTCGAATGTGCTATTTAGAGGGCCCCCACAAGTAGGGGCGGAGCCAGGAATTAGATATGGGGGGGGGGGGCAACATGGAGCCCTGCATTATGGGGACGTTGGTCACAGACAGCGGGTCGAAGTTGCTCACCGGGGAGTGCGGCCCGAGAGGGTCGCTGCCGGCGGCGCCGGCCATGGTGAAGCCGTGGTCGTCCGCGGGAGCCGCTGCGATCGTCGTGCGGCTCGGCGCAGGCTCCGGCGTCGTCGTCGTCGAGCGGCTTGTGGGTGGTGGGGTCGATGCCCCGCTGCCAGAGCTTCTTCTTGAGGCACGAGTTCCAGAAGTTCTTGATCTCGTTGTCCGTCCGACCCGGCAGCCGCGACGCAACCTGGGACCACCTGATCACATGTGCATACGACATACAATTGAGTGGTGTCGAAGTTATCCTCCTTGAGCAACAAAATTGAGAGAGGGTGAGCATATAAAATGTACCCTATAAGTTACCCGAAAAAATGCATTGTTAATGTAATGGTAACAAGTGAAGGCATATATGGTTATTTGAGCGTAAAGCGAAATTCAAAGAAATACAATAAGTAGATAGAAAATTACTAAATTCAATACAATAAGTAAAAATAGTAATTTAAATAAATTAGTACCATTAGCGTAGACACCGATCTAACACTAAATTAACCACGGATATCCTACCCGAACCATCTTTCTGCAACAAGATTACAACAATTCCATCTAAAACCATTTTTTTAATAAAAAACAAAGACTAATATGTGAAAAACTTTACTCAGCATGCCCATGACTGTGAGCTCGGCTGTCCAAGATAGTTTATATACTCTATAGAGGTGGTACAACTTTAACCACAAGATATGATTAACTTCTGATGTCGGCTGCTGCTCGTTTCCGTAGGCATGAGACAAAGAAATCATTACAAGGCCTTTACAATGTAAAGCTGTTAATTTGGCCACACATCCACTAAGCTTTCACCCTAATAAATAATTCATTAGATCGGGCCCCCTCTTGCACCGTGTGAGACTTCTCGCGATCTATGCCACGCTTACGTTCAACCATTAGCGTGACTTAGGTTGTGATCTGTAAATTAGTTAGTCAGAACTGTCTCATATCAGCTTTGCGATAGTACGATACAGTTTTATCACAGTAGCTCATATATTGGTCCTTAATTTACTTAGACAGACTTTTCACATACCCCCTTGTGCCAAGCACCCATCACCTAATTATTTGTCTAAGTCTAAATCAAGTTTTTACATTTAACTTTGAAATATTGTATATACCTTCTTGACTCATTGAAGTCGAGAATACATTTTAAAAGATATTATTTCATGTGAAAATTTATTCCAAGCCTAAAGTTATTTCTAGGCATATCTAAGCATTTGCTACAAAAGTTCTCTAGCCCATACTAGTGCACTAACTAGAGTTTTGTTTTATGGTGACAAGGTATTAGGGGATCAATGTCAAAAGGAAGTACTAACAAGTAGGCAATAATTAAGCTTAAAAATGAATTGAAATATGCTGAATAAATATATTCATGCATAATAATTTAAAATAATATAATATTATTTATAAATTGAGATCAACATGATCAAGGTGTGTAACTTACCCTGCTCCCCAAATTGGTGAGATCAACATGATCGAAGTAGAACTCCTCAGAAACGTTGCTATCTACACATGAAAATAATCAAACAAGCTAAATTCAAATAAAATTTAAATAAATTCTAAAATTCAAAAGGGTGGCATAAATGGGTAGATTGTGATTTCATATGAATTTAGAAATTTGAATAGGTTTAATCGAAACTAGGACGAAGGAGAACGAACTCTCAGAAGTTTTAATTATAAGAAAATAAGAAAGATATAATAAATAGTATTTATGGAATTATTCTACTAAAGGAAAAGATAATTATGATATCAGCAAGGGTTTTGGTTTTTGGTCAAATTATTTTTCTAGGGGAATTGGGATTATTACGTCATCATGAGGTCAGCAAGAATTATGAATTTCGATTGAATAAATTTGCTGAAAGAAAATAAAATACGGATGCTAACATGTGGGCCTAATTCCATGGACCGGGTCCCCTGGCTAAGCATGGTCCATGGTGAACCTGGCCCATGACTGAGATGGCGTAAGACGGTGACGGGGCAGCTGTGACACATGGGTGGCACCACGTGGCCGCCACATCGGCTGCCACGCCACCTATGTGCTGATGTGGCACTAGCGGCTAGTGGCACACAAAACCCGAGGCACACCGGTGCTCCATTGGATGGCATTGGTCGGCGTGGTGTGCAAACGCAAGTAGAGAGTGGAGAGTATCGATTTTACCCAAGAGTAGGGCTCGGGCAAGGTTGGAGGTGGCCGATGACATGTAGGAGTGGTGGCGGCGTATGAGCTCTGGCGAGGATGGCGTTTCGGCAAAGGAGGAGCACGGAGGAGGGGTCGGTGAGGTCAGCGCCGGTGTGGGGGAGATGATGGTGCTGTCGGTAGGCTCAGGTGTCTCTAGTGCAGTGGCAATTCCTCGCTGATGTTGTGTCGATGCTCGGGAGCAAAGGCGTATGGCATGATGACGTGTGGGGACTCGGGGGGAGGGATTGAGTGAGGGGTTTGAGGCATGGAGGGATGGGGAGGCTTAGGATGGCTTTACTTTCTCAGGGAAGGACCACCGGTGCAGCAATTTCTTGTCGAACTAACGGACGGTGTAAAACCCAGGCAAGGGTATAGGGGAGAATGGCGGCGCACAGGGGAGAAAACCTTTGCAATATTCCCATGATTCACATCCTAGCGGGGTTTATCCCCTTTGCACGTGTGGCGAGAAACAGATTGTGGTGGCAAAATCGGAATGACTCGGCCATGGCGGCAGCATGGGGAGAGAGAAGAGAGAGAGCGGAATGAAGGTGATGACATGTGGGGCTAGGGTGGCGGTGGGAGAGGAGAGAGAGGGCGGGGGCAAGTGGGAGTGGTAGATGGTTGCCGTGTGGTAGGGGAAAATCCGGGCCGTCACACAAAGAGGGGGAGGGGAGGGTGTAGGCGCAAGGGGATGCTACCGCGTGGCAGCGGGAAGGGATGCGGACTGGCCAAGTGTCGGCTTAGGAGAAGTTTTGGAAATTTAAACCCTTTTTTTAAGTAAAGGCTAGTTAAGTGGAAAATAGCTTAGAAAATAGCGAAAAATCTAGGAAAATCTAGGAAAATTCTCAAAAATATTACAAGGCAAAGGGAACTCAAGAAAAAGAAAATCAACTTAAATTGACTGTAATTGAACACAGGTTTCAATATCTAGCTCTAGGCTTCAAATAAAAGAAAAGAAAATCCAAAAAACTAAAATAAATCTAATCAAATAAATTCTAGAAATTTGGGATGTCACACATTAGGACGCTTAAACTATAGACTACACACTTATGCGTACGTAGGTTTTGGTAAGGTAAAACGATATCGGACCTAGTGTCCTGTGCATCCATGAAGCTGCAATTGGGTTCACCCATGATCACTCCACCCAAGCACACACTCATGTGCGACATCTCCTACACATGCTTAGAATTTGTGGAGGCATCCAAGGTCTAATGGAGCACGGACATATACTTTTATATTAAACACTCACATATATATGTACTCCTAAAATAGATAAGGCTCTGTTCTTTGCGGCTTCTAAAAGCTGCTTTTGGCTTTTGTTATAGTAATTAACTTTTAAACGGAGTATTTTTTAAGATGGGGTCTACAAGTTAATTGTAGTACACGTTAAAAAACTAATATATGTACTATCAAAAATCATAAGCGAGTATCTCTCTTTCCGCAATCTCTATCGCAAACAGCCAAAAAGCCATCAGCCGCAGCTAAAAACCATCAACCGCAGCTAAAAAGAACAGGCCCATACACTAGCACCAAACCTGGCACATGAACTCCAGTAGACTGAGTGCATACACATTCACCTAGCTAGTTGGCCACAGGCTAGCTTCCACCAATTGCGATACCTTGTTTTTGCTATATAGTATATGTGCTACGATAGCTCCGCTAAACGCGCACGCACATATGTACTTGGCAAGTTCAGAAGTTGGTTTGTTCTTTTCGATTTCTAAAAGTGGCTTTTGGCTTTTACTATAGTACCTAACTTTTAAATGAAGTATTTTTTCAAGACGGGATCTACAAATTAATTGTAGTACACATTAAAATCCCAATATCTGTACAATTCAAAATCACAAACGATTATCTCTTTGTCCGTAATCTTTATCGCAAACAGCTAAAATTCAAAAAATTCAGTTAAAAGTCAGAAGCCACAGTCATATCAAATAGGTCCCACTCGAATGATAGTTGGCTAGGTACACGCCGGCATGCCTAGCAATTTGGCCGCAGGCCAGCATCTGCGATACCTTGTTTTGCTGTATGGTATACATGCAACGACAGCTAAATCCATCCGAAACATTGCTTTTTGGATCTGACGGTAGAGCAACGGTGTGGTCCTGTAGCACCGCGCTGTTATCCAGCCCCGTCAACTGAAAAAAACAATGGGCCACGTTGCCAGCCCAAGATCCGATGACAAAATGTTTAATAGTCTCAATTTAATAGACGCATGCTGACGAAAGCCCACACTTTTGTGGCCCATTAAGATTGGTCGTTCTGCCCTTGCACAAACCCGAAAGAATCACCACCGTAGGGCCGACTACTTTACGGGCCATGAGGAACATCAATTCTGCCGCTACTAGTCGCAAAAGGCCAGAACCACACACAGAGAGACCAGACCACACAGCTCTGGAAGACTGGAACCCGAGGGGAGAGAGGGAGAGGGAGGTGAGCGATGGAGAAGTCGCCGCCGGTGGCTTCGCCGGAGACTGCCGGGGCGGCCGCAGAGGTGGCGGCGAAGTTCAGGTCGCTGGTCGACGCCGAGGACGTGGGCTCCATCAGGCAGGCGCAGCACCTCATGTGGTCTCCCGCTCCCCTTCTTCCTCCTTCCCCCGATCCCTTCACGCATGGATTTATTTCAGTTCGATTTGTTCTGGTAGATAGGCGCTCCTGTCTCTAGTATCTGCCCCAAGGCTGCTAAGTTCGGCAATTTTCGTGTTCTCTGACGATACTTAGCCGGCTTAGTGGTTGGATTCGTTGCTTGAACTTGCATGCATCAATGGTGGGAGCTTGTAATTTGGTTTGGTTTAGGGTTAGGGGGGCTTAGGGACACTGCTGATTGATCCCGTCAAGAGTTTCCAGGAGCGGATTGATGATTTGATGTGGTGCGTCGACATAAATTCAGCTTATTCCTTGGATGGAAAACCCTGAAAGTTTGGAGTGCTGTGTCGACAAATTTGACAAGATGGCTCAAGGAATTTTCTGGGTGGCAATCACAATTGCGCATGCATTGATGTATGCACCTCACAGTTAAACATAGGTTCATTGTGACGCTTATGCCTTGGTAGGTGGTGTTCTATTGATGCGAAGCAAATTCACACTCCTTTTTTCTTTCATTGGGTGCCACCTATTGGTATTTTGGATGACACGTGTTGTTAGACATGAAAAAGGCAAATTCGATGACTAGAGACAATAAACATTTGCGACACAAATATGTGCTTTCGTGATCTTTTCCTACCTGTATAGGTCTTGGAGCTTATTGAAATAGTAACGGGATCTTCTACAGATATTTGGGAAGTAGTCAAGTCTGTTAGTACTTAGTGCCCCTTGATTTCAGTTGCTATGTTTATCCAGAAGTAAGATTATCCTATCAGTTCTTAATTGGGTATTTGTTAGTGGTCACTGATGAGTGCCAAGAGCCTACAGAATTAAGCTAAATGCTTGCTGTTAGTGATGTGTCATCAGATAAGATTATCTTATCAGCTCTTAATTGGGCATTTATTAGTGGTGACTGATGAGTTGCAAGAGCTTACATAATTAAGTTAAATGCTTGCTGTTAGTGATGTGCCATCAAATTTCTAGGTTGTTGTAGGTTCTGTATAAAATTACCAAGTATTATTACATATGAGCACAACACACCATCATCTCCTCGGTCATATTAAAGATAATAATATTGGTCACGCACCTTTGTCACGTGCCAATTTTGACTGTTCCACAGTTTATTTCCTCCTTGCTGTTGGATTGCCTTCCTCTTTGCATCCTAAACATCCATATACCCCAATGTTCCTGCCCAGTTGCCCCTGAACCGGTTCAGGAACAAAATTTGGTGGACAGATAGATAGGCAGAAGTAGGCTCCATTTGCTTGGTGCTATTACTATTATGGAGACACCCATCCAGTATTCTTGCATTGCTTGCTGTTACACTTGCACTGGCATGTCGGCATCCACCTTACCATACTTGTAACCTTGATTCTAAAACAAGAGTTCATACAATCTGTAAAGGTTTGCTTTGAGATTCTAAAACAAGAGTTCATACAATCTGTAAATGTTTGCTTTGAGATTCTATTCACCCTAAAAAACAGTTGGAATACTTACTTTTTAGTTTTTTTTTTTTGAAATCAAGTACGTTAAAAACAATTCTGCTATTATACTTGTTGAGAAGGCCAACTGGCCAAGTGGTTTATAAGTTTTGTTTGAGGACTGAATATAATGTGCAGTGGTTGTAGGCTTGTAGCTTATGAAAATTTGTAAGTGGTCTGGTTTGTAGGTGTGTCAACTACTCTCTTTCAATAATTGCTGTATATTGGTGCTCAGCTTAGCACTAACCAATGTACCGTACCCTTTTGGCTCAACCAGTTCGGGAGTCCAAAAGACATAGGGTGATGGTAGTTTCTAAACCTTGTTATTAATTGCAGCAATTATCGTATGTACATAACTAATGCGTGCACCACCTTTTCCTCTTGCAATGGAAGAAACAAAGCTCCTACTTTCCTTACGCAAAAAAGAATCTCTTGCTACTTTTGGAAACGATATCTTCGACCAATATATGTATCCTCTACTCAGCTACTACAACTTCTGGGTGAATAATTAATTAATTATATTCCGCATTTAGGTATGAAGAAGATTGAGTCTGATTCATCCTTTCCCATGCAATGCTTTTTCTTGATCTGATTCCTTGATATAGCTCTATGATTAGCTGTCTCCCTATTTGTTAATGGGATGGATGGGTAATTTGACTATATTCGGTATGAATTTTATTGAACACAGTCGCTGGTTCAGAAGTACTAGGGGTTTAAGTTCATAATCTTTCTTCATTGTCTTCATGTAAGTAGACATGGTATCCATGGTTCGCTGACTCACTGGTCATCCATTAACTCGAGGTATTGCTACATTAAAATTTTGTGATTATTCTAATGGGCTAATGGCAAAGCATAAGGAGTATTTTACATGTCTGATCCGTTCTGTAAATGGATATTATGCATGTTACAAAAAGAGTTGAAGCGTAAATGTTCCCCTTTTTTTGCCAGACTTGTAATGTGTTGCAGTCTATGTTGCCCGGATACTCTGATACTGATACGGATATGCGATACGCCATTTTCCCAAAAATACCGATATAGCGATACGCGTGTGTGTGTATATAAAAAAATAAAAGTTAAAAAAAATAAGAAAGGAATGAATTCTTATAATAAGAAATGAATGAATTCTTATAAGGAACCAAGAATACCTTCATATGTATCTAGCAAATTACTTGGTTCTCTAGTTCTCCCTTCTGGCTTTAAACTAATATAATGAACCATCTGTAAAGAACATGAATGAATAAATAAGTACATGTATCATGTATACAAATAAATAATAGAATCAGCATAGTCCTTATCATTTTCATAAAGACATAGACACATTATTGCCATTTTGTGCTAACAAAATTATAGTCCTTATTTCCATCAAGGTACTAAGTACTCAACACCAACTATGCTAACCATATTAACATACATCTTGACAAGGAGAGGAGAGCAGCATTTAGTTGGAAGTTTGGAACACATACTAGCATCGTAATTCTAGCATATATCAACAACTACTTCACATGATAGGAGCAACCTCACCTCCTTGAGATCCTTCACACTGAAGCCTGGTAGCCCCATCTCCGCGACAACAGAGAGGAACCTCTTCACATTTGACCGCTGGACCGATGCATAACCACCCCACATCCCCTACAAACAAAGCCATATCAGCAAGAGCAACATGAAACAAATATCCTCCATTTCCGAGATCAGTTTGCTTACCTCTAGAACACCGGGCATGTGCTTGTCTGCAATGTAGCACAGGGCCATGCCGTTGATGAGGTACTCCTGCAGCTCCTCGTCTGAAGAATCCAACGACAAATCGAACTCCGACAGTAACCCACCGAGCCAATCAATCACCTCAGCACGCCGATTGGATGGAAATGTTTTTATCACCAAGAAAACAAGCGTGATAAATGCGTACAAATCACAACTTTGAGCTCTTAAATTCAAATTTACAGTTTCAAAAACAACATTATTAGAACAAAGATCGCTAAGGGGGGCTCTCTGAGGGGGGTTGGTCAGCGTCAAGGATCCAGGCGGCGGGGCGACGCGGTGTGGATGCGACGGGCCGAGGCGGCATCTAGGCAACGTGGAGGCCGGCATCGATGATCCAGGCAGCAGGCCAAGGCGGCGTGGAGGTGGCGGGCCGAGGCGGCATCTAGGCGGCGGGCGTGGAGGCAGCGAGGAGACAGCAGGCGTGGAGGCGGTGGGCATGGTGGCGACGTGGAGGGAGTGTGCGGGGAGGCGGCCGACTAGATCTGGATCTGGGAGGGATGATGCTTTATTAGGTCTACTGTATTGGGGAAGTATCGACGAAGTATCGAAAAAGTATCGGGATTTATTTTCTTTTTTTGAATAATCATAAATTAAGGGATACGTGTAGGATACATATCGGAGCGTATTGGGGCATTATCCATATCCGGTACAGTATCTGATACTGGTACGCAACTTTTGTGAAGTATCTGCGCAACTAGGTTGCAGTTGCCTCTTTCCATGAGCTGTGCTTTAATTTACAGTTCAGCCTACCGCAATTAAGTGAATTAACATAGCAGGTTCAGGCAATTGAAATAATCTGTCATTTGGTTCAAGGGACACTACGGGCCTGTTCTTTTTGGCTGCGACTTATGGTTTTTGGTTGAAATTTTTGAATTTTAATTATTTGCGACAAAGATTACAGAGAGAGAGATACTCGCTTGTGATTTTGGATGGTACAGATGTTGAGTTTTTAACGTGTACTATAATTAACTTATAGACTGTATTTTAAAAAAGTACTCCGTTTGAAAGTTAGGTACTGTAGCAAAAGTCAAAATGTAGCAAAAGTCAAAAGCCATTTTGAGAAGCTGAAAAGAACAGGCCCTATGATCTATGCCCTACAGATCAGTCTGAACTAAGTTTAGTCAGTGCTATGCCTATTATGCAACAAATGCTGGTAATGTTCATTAGTCCATGCTGCAATGCAAAACCATTATATGGTAATCTTGGTTTTTCCTCTTTCCGCAGAGATTCGTACCATTATATGGTAATATTTCCTAGAAATGACACATTTGGTTATTTCATTGGTGAAAATGCTTCTCGCTCTTCTGCTGAGAACAATTTAGCTAACAAAACATGTAGGTTGACATGCACTACATTGTTAGACATATAAGCAATGCTAGCTGCGTAAACTTAAGTGATGCATATATATTGTTTGGCAATAGATGTCGCAGGAATCGTTTGTCTTCCTTTTCATTTGCCAGTATCATCCCTATTGTGATTTTTTCCTTAACTTTTCAGACTGGGGCGATTGCAAGATAGTAATGCAGTTCTCACACATTTCAACGAGTACTCCGAACAATGCTTTGCGGAGGTGTCGAGTGACTTTGCTAGTAAAACCCGCCTTCTCAAGTCCATGAAGGCTGATCTTGACCATGTTTTCATGAAGCTTAGGTACCTTTCTGTGTGCCATTTTTCTGAAGTGTCAACTGTTGTTTTTCATCTCCCTTTTATGATTTTCTAGTGGTGTTGTGACTATGTGCTACTCCAATATGTTTCTCTTGACCACCAAGTGTGCATTCGAACTGTACTTCTATGCTAGTTTTCCCGCTCAGCAAACTTTGGTGACTCTTTTGTTGTAGAAGCATGAAATCGAGGCTAGCTGCAACGTATCCGGATGCTTTCCCAGATGGAGCCATGGCAAAGACTATGGACCAAAGACCAGACCTTGAAAGCCCTCTGGATTAGTCGGGTTAGCACCTGAATTTGGCGTATCAGGGACGAGATCTGCAGCTTCGTTTGGTCCCTCTTGAGAAGTGAAGCATCAAAGCTCTATCCGCACGTTTTGCTGTCTTGTCACAGGCATTTCCAGCTTCGGAAACCTATGCTTTTGCATACACAGTTGTAACCTTGTATTATATAACTGGGCTTAGTAGGTTAATCTCTTTTTCTCTGTGCGCGCGCGTTTACTTGTTGGATTGTAGCTGATGGGTTATCCATAAATTTGTTATGTCTAAGCTCCAGCGACACAACATCTCCAGAAAACAACGGGATCTTATGAGAGGAGGGACAGTGGCACAAGCATTAGAGCACCCTGACAACTAGGGCTGGTACATATATACAGACATACATGACCACGTCTTCTTCGCCCCCGCTCAGCTGCTGTGCGATGGGCAGTAGACTTTTTTTTACTATGCTGTTTTTGTCATTTTCTGTTTTTTTTTCTATTTTTGTGTTTTGTTTTTTTTCTGTATTATTTCGCATTGTCTGTCATAGGTTAATATGTCGTTTCTATTTTTAATTTTTTTTAAAATTTAATTATACCTAATAAACTAACTTAACTACAGTAAAAAAAATCAGCTAGCTACAGTAAAATATCAATCAAAGATTATAAACCATTGCTATTCTCGCTATTCCGAACGCTAACTTCGACCTACTCTCTCTTGCGATAGATAACCTCTTTCCCCTGACATTGAAGGTCCAGGAGACAATTGCCATCCGATGCTATCTGGTATTGTGACAAAATGCCAGCCACCAATACGAAAGCCGCAATGTTGTATTGGCTCTATCTTTTTTTTCGTTTACATAATTCATGCCAACTCATTGTTTACTTATTTGGATCTAGAGTGTGTCTTTTTTATTCTCTTTTTTTGCTTTTCTGGGCAAGAATTTATAGCTCCCGTGTAACTGCAAGGCTGTAATCCAGTCAGCATTCCCCATCGGCCCATCCACACCACCTTACCGTTATCCTCCCACCGAGAGGGGAGCCCCACGTGACAGCGAAGCCAGAAACGCACTGTGTAGCCAGGCTTGGGCCTCAAATGGGCCGCCGTTAAGCGGCGAGGCCCAACTATGCGCACCAACCCAACCAATAAACCCCTTCCGGTTTTGACACCATTCTCTCTTTTTAGAGTCTCGCCCTCTCCACAACCCCCCCGTCTTCCTCCTCCCCCCGCCTCCCGCCATTTGCCCCCCTCTCCAATCCAAACCCCGCCTCCCCCCAAACCCTAACCCTAGGAGGGGGACGAGGAGACGACGATGCCGAAGGCCGGGGGAGCTGCCGCGGAGGAGGAGGAGTTCCGCGCCGAGGTGGAGGAGCGGTTGATCAACGAGGAGTACAAGATCTGGAAGAAGAACACGCCGTTCCTCTACGACCTCGTCATCACCCACGCGCTCGAGTGGCCGTCGCTCACCGTGCAGTGGCTCCCCGACCGCGACGAGCCCCCCGGCAAGGACCACTCCGTGCAGAAGATGGTGCTCGGCACGCACACCTCCGACAACGAGCCCAACTACCTCATGCTCGCCCAGGTCCAGCTCCCTCTCGACGACGCCGAGGCCGACGCGCGCCACTACGACGACGTCCACGCCGACATCGGAGGCTTCGGCGCCGCATCCGGCAAGGTATAATAATATTCCGCACCCGTCCACCCACCCCTCCTCTCATGTACGAGTAATCATCGTTGTTACTATGCTATGCGATGCTGTGCTGTGGGCTTGTGGAATTTAGTTACGGATTGATCTGCATCTGCTTGTTCGTGCGGGTTAGGGTTTCCGTGCTGATTGCTTGGCAATCGAGTGGGTTTTGGTTGTCTATGTGGTGGGGGGAGTGGCAATTTTGTGAGGAGGGGGGATTTATGTTGACTTGTTCCGTTGTGGCTAGGTGGGGTTTTGGGTTGGGATACTTGCTACGTTTTGTGATTACAGGAGGATTTGATCTGTCGAATTATGGACTCACGTATCCCGGATGATGGATCTGTTGGGGTATTGCGTCATACTACTACGGAGGGGGGCGGGGGTGTTAAGGGTTTAGAAGGGTTTGGCGGGTTCATTTTTGCAGTGTTACTTGGACACCGACACGGGTGTAGTTATCCGACTCGGATTCGGGGTGTCCGATTCGGCAAAAAGTTTTTGGACACAGTGTCCGAGTAACACTGCATTTTTGTGGTGTTAATTATTGTCTTGGCTTATTTATTAGAGCGGGACGTTTTAGAGGAGGAAAGGGTCTGTGTCGGGGTACTTTCCATTGTTTGCTCTGTTAATTTGGCGGTTGCGGCTTAGTTGGTGGCGCAGACAGAGTAGACTATTTTGTTCAATTTTGCATGCCGATGCCCATAGCAGGTGTTTCTGATGAGATTGTCTGATCTGTTTGATGGAGATAAGAGGTTTTCTTTAGATGTGAGGTGTGATACTGTGGTGGATCTGTATATAACATTTTGTATAATTTGAAGCATAATGGGAAGGTAGCTCCATTTGGTTATTGGAAATTGCTTCTGTTGCACCTAGGAATCTCACATTGCAATGTAATAGACAATGGGCCCTAAATCTGGCCTTGAAAGTGCTTCATCTTTGTTGGTTTAGCACCTTAATTTGGCATGTTAGCGATGGGAACTATAGCTAAGTATCCTTTGGTTCCCTTTTTGATGATAACAACTGAAGCAACAATGTGCGATCGACGTCTTCTTTTTTTTCTTGAAGAATATTCAGCTTTATGAAACTTATGTTTTTGCTTATACAGTTGTAACATTTTATATATCTGCTCTTAGTAGATAAATATCATAGATACACTAAAAGATGGCTGAATAAGACCTGTTTTTTGTTCCTTACTTGATCAAGATGATGTTTTGCTCAAGCCTCTTGAGACTCCAATCAGTTCAGATTCCAATTATCTACTTTGCCTGTGTACTTATTAGGTTATATCTGTCAGAATTTCTTTGATAATACTAACTGCCAATATGGAGGCTGCAATGTTGTTTTGTTTATTTTCCTATTTCCTTTTTGTACATGTTTCAAGTGCAGTTTTCTATTGTTGGTTGGTCTTTTTCTTTCAAGTGTTTAATTCGTTGGGTTTGTATCTCTTGTATCCTTTTGTTTTATTTTGGTAAGTACTAATTGACCCCCTCTCAAAATGGTATAAGCCATAAGGTTCTTCTAGGATACTGATGGTTCGTATCTATACTCAGATTTTGCTTGGAAGTGGGATTTGACGGTGGACTTGAAAAGTCGCCTAGAGATGCTTTACGCCCAATTATTCCGGATAACGCTTGCATCCTCTGTCTTGGATTACAACCTTCTAAGTTTGATGTAGCTCTGGTGCAATTCTACCGCCACTGAACCTACGCAAAAGGGGGCGATTACCTCATCATAACTGGGCCTTACCGACCTTCTCTTGGTGGTATGTAAGCCCAATGCTAGAGTGAAGTTAGAAACCCCCTCCAGCCGTGGGCTTGGGCTCTACTCCCTAAGCTGGCTTAGCCCAAATACAATACCCAACTAGCCAATAAATTTCTCATCCTTCCTACAGTTTCAGCATTTCCCCAACCAAACTCCCTAGACCCAAACCCTAGAAACCTCAATCCCCAAAGTCGGCGTTCGAGAAGGAGAAGAGGAACAAGCCAAAGATGTCGGTGGGAATGGAGGAGGAGCAGGAGGAGTTTCACGTGGAGTCTCAGGGGGAGATGGTTCAGCGGGAGGAGATCCAGGAGGAGGAGGACACAGAGGACGAGAAGGATGAGAATGAGAAGATCTGGGAGGAATTTGAGACCTGGAAGTGTAACACGCCATACCTGTATGACCTTGTCATCACCCACGCATTAGAGTGGCCCTCACTCACTGTGGAGTGGCTTCCTGACCGCGGCAAGCCCCCTGGCCAGGACCAATCTATGCAGAAGATGGTGCTCGGCACACACACCTCTAAAAACTGTCCCAATTACCTCATAATCGCCCAACTCCAACTACCCCCTGAAGATGTTGAGGCTGTGCAGCACTACGACCTTGACTCTGCCAGCAATGGCTGGTTTAGCGCAGGACCCAACAAGGTCTATTCCTCATACTTATTATTATGATGTGACCTGTGGACTAATGGGGTTTTTTGTTTGTGGTTGATTCACTACCAAATTCTGGTTTCCTTTGTTGATTATTTGGTAACTGGGTATTTTTGGGGTGCTTATGTGATAGGGAGTAGAGATTTTGTGAGGAGTTTTAGGTGATTTGTTCTAGTGTGGCACAATGGCTAATTGGATTGAACTGAGATTGTTTTCACTTCGGGCTTTGAGATGGCTAATAATTATTTGAGATAAATTTGCTCTGTCAAATTAGGATTTGAGCACATCTGGATCTCTGCTTAGGATGGTGACAGTTTGGGGATCAAGATTGTCCTTCGTGGAGGGGAATATTCCTATTCTAAAAAATTTAACAACTTCTTAACATTGTTTATATGCCATTTTGAGAAAACCTTCCGTGGAATGTTTGGTTATGTCTTTAATTGCATGCTTTTACCATTTTTGTTGGTTCTTGGCGTGTGATTTTCCATGGATTTATGATTTCTGCTACTTTAAGGAACATTCAGTTTATCTATTCAGACATTTATTGATACCTTCATATTGCTATGTTGAATTTTCTTGTTTTTCATGTATCTCTGTGGATTTTGTTGCCATATTAATATAATGGTTAACTTGCTATCTATTTCATATTTAGTCCCTCTTTTGAACATGGTTATTAAGGCGTCGCTTAGGTGACGCTTAAGCGGTAAGGTCGCCCGGGGGGGCAAGGCGTCGCCCCCGCCTTGCCGTCCCGCCCAAAGCGGCTTGGGGCGGGCGGCGGTGCGGGGCCGGATCCGCGCGGAGGCCGGATCCGGCGTCGTCCGGGTGGAGGGGGCGGCGTTCGGGTGGCGGGCGGCGGCGCAGACCAGATCCGGCTCGGGGAGGCCGGATCTGGGCTGGGGCGGCGGCCGAGCCAGGGTGGAGGAGGCGGCGGCTGATTCGGAGGAGAGGTGGCGGCGCTCGGAGAGGAGGCGGCGCTCGGGGGAGGAGGCGGCCGGCGGCGCTCGGGGGAGATCGCCCGAGTGAGGATCGATCTCACTCGGTCGATCTGGGGTGGGGGGGTTATAAAAGATTTGATATTTTAAAATTTAGTCCTCGGAGTTCTATAAAATTGCAATTAGGTCCTTCGTTTTAGAAATTTTCTGATTTAGACTTTGATTTAGACTTCTAGAGTTCCGCTTTCTTTGCCTTAAGATGCGTGTAAGGCGTTGCCTCGCCTCGCGCCTTGCCGCTTAAAAGTTGTGAGGGGGGTGGGTCGCCTCACCTCGCCTTACCGCTTTAATAACTATGCTTTTGAACATATGTGAACATTTAGTTAGTTGCTTTGCTGTTTGGTTTTAACTCTTTACCATTGAAATAACCTGATGGTCTAAGCATGTCAGATCTGACATTGCATTATGTACCTTAGCCCAGTTGCCGCAATCAAAAGTTGCTACATGGATCTTCAGTGTGACTGAGAAATTGGTGTTTTTTGTTTTTGCATCTGTTATTGTAATTCCCTTTTTGCTCTGCTTACTAGTATCTCACTGCACACTGCTACCAAAAAGACAATAAACAATTGATATTTAATCATTACAATTGATATTCAATCATTCTGTAGCTCATCAACAGTAGTATTGCTTTTGATGTGCACTCCCATATCAGAATAGCACAATTCTGTGATATGGATGGAAGTTGGAATAGACTCTTGTGTTGAATTCAGGTGTCCTTTTTCACATGTACCAATGTTTGGATGTCCCTTAAAGTTGTGTCTGTTTAATCAATAAATCACTGGTTATTATCGTTTGTATCTGCATTATAGGAAATAAAGGAAGAAATCTGAGGATCCAAAACTCACTAGATAGCATTGAAGATTTTGCAAGTTGCAGGGGTTGGGGGCAGATCCATCAAGCGACGCTGGCCTTCAAATATGTTAGATTCATAGCTTGTCCATGTGATGCTATTGTTAGAAAAATAGTTACACCTGGGGCATATTTTCTTGTATATTTCTAAAAAAGCGCTTTGGTGAGGAGGTCTTTAATGCATATAGATAATATTCGATGTGTTCTGGCTCTTTATCCTGTTATTGTTATTGGCAAAATCTCGCAGTTGTCTCATATATTTTCTCCCTTTTGTAGGTGCAAATAGTTCAACAGATAAATCATGATGGAGAGGTTAATCGAGCTCGCTATATGCCCCAAAATTCATTTATAATTGCTACAAAGACAGTCAGTGCAGAGGTGTATGTCTTCGATTATAGCAAGCACCCATCAAAGCCTCCACTGGATGGTGCATGCAATCCTGATTTACGGCTGAAGGGACACAACTCTGAAGGATATGGCTTGTCTTGGAGTATCTTTAAAGAGGGCCATTTGCTGAGTGGATCTGATGATGCTCAAATTTGCTTATGGGACATCAAAGCAAATGGTAAAAACAAAACTCTTGATGCTCTTCAGATTTTTAAGGTATGGCTCGTGATCCCTTTTTCCATTTGAATGTGTTAATATAATGAGCTTTGCATGCAACATTGGTTAAAAGTATTCTTCATGCTGTGACATTCTGATAGCATGGTTCTCTTGAGTGTTTGGTGTGATTTGTTTGTGATGTTAGCAATAAAAATATTTGGCATGCATGCTTGGAGACATAGGACATATAATACATTCCTGATGGTATTAGTACAGATTACAGTGTATGATAATTATGTAGTGGTTTAACATAATTATGAGAGAATGTGATTTTGCCTATATAGCAGATTAGAAAGATAATGTTCATTATTTTGATTAATAATAGAAAATATCATCTGTCTTATACACTAAAACATGGCAGCTCTATTTTGTAATCTAAGAATGTCAACTTCCCATCTGTTTGGTTCTCTAGCTCTAGTGCTGCATGTCATAATCCAGTCAGTTTGCTGACTGTGTGAACTAATGAAATGACTTATCTAGTCTTTGTGCTGATTTTGGTGCAAAGTTTATCCTGGTAAGAGGTGGAGGTCATGTCTTGACCGAGCTTCTGTCTTACAGAATGCAGTGCTGTGCAAATTCACCAAACAGTTGCAATATCTGAAATGGAAATATATTTTCACAAAAAGTTCACCTTTTAGAAAAACAAGGGGGAATGAGAAGATCGCAACAAACATGACAACAACAAGCTTATCAGTTTTTTTACAGGATTCTAATGACAAAACTTGCTCCTGTTTTATGATGTGTAGTTTCAGACATCGACATGATCTCCGATATGCACATTTGACCATTAATTTTTCTAGTTATATTTTAGCAAAACTAATAATATGATATAATGCAAGTACTTTGTAATGAAAACTCAACTGATATTATTTTCATGTGACCAACATAAATACTTTTGTGCACATTAGTTGTCAAAGTTTAAAATGTTTGACCTCACAAATTTTAAAACGATATTTATTGGATGGAGTACAAGCTGATGATCACAAATTAATAGGTGGGTGTAAGATAGGATTCCTTTCTGGAAATACTTTCCATGCTCTTAAACATTTTTGTTACTGTTGTTGTTCCATGATTACTCAATCTCAGAAAGTCTATATTGGTTATTTGCTTCTGTTAATGTAATAATATTTTGATTTTGTTCTGTGGTAGTATCATGATGGTGTCGTTGAAGATGTTGCTTGGCATTTGAGGCATGAATACTTATTTGGTTCAGTTGGTGATGATCATCATCTACTTATTTGGGACTTGCGTAGTCCTGCACCTACCAAGCCTGTACAGTCTGTGGAGGCACACCAGGGTGAGGTAGGTATCCTTGAGCCTCAAATCTCCGTTTCTCTTTCTGAATAGTGAATTGTTATGGGCGTAGGAACGCCCATGGGTCCAACCTAATCGGTCATTATTAAGAAGTAGAGATTAGTTTCTATTTGAGTTAGAGATTAGTTTCTATTTATTAAAGATATAATTAGAGATATGGTATTAGTTTTTATTTGTTAGAGATATGATTGAGATTAGATTCTATTTGTTAGGGTGGTCCATCTATATATGAGGGCTACCGCATGCTATTGGAGGCAAGCAAAAAATAACAAAGTCATTCTCATCTATAGTCTCCTTTCCTCCCTCAAAGCCGTTCGCCGTCCGCCATCCTCTTAGTGGTGTTTACCCTCTCATGAACCAAGGTTCATAACAACTTGGTATCAGAGCAACCACGCGCAACCACGGTATGGCATTCTCTGTCAAGGAGGTCCGGTCAGCGGCGCTCAGGCTGCGGCGGGCGGAGAAGGGCTTGGCTGCGATAGCGGTGGAGGCTGGCTCGGCGAACAAGAAACTTGTCCTCCACGGGTTCAACTGGGGCACCGGTGCCGACGCCGACGCATAGGCGAGGAAGAGGACGGCGACAACGGCAATGGCTGCGGCACGGAAGGGGACGACGACGCCGTTGGGCGCCGTGTTCTCTCCGGAGGAGACAAAGAGGGCTGTGGCTCGGGTGGCCGAAGCCGTCGTTGTGGAGGATGAGGGCGGCAAGGGTGCAGGCAACCTCGCTGGACGACATGGCCTCTTCTTCTCACCGCTAGAACGGATCTACGATCTCAGAGGGAGGTGGGAGAGGTGGAGGCGCAGGAGGCAGGATGTAGGACGTTTAATCCACACAAATGAACTCGTGCTGCTTCTAGGTGAGGGTTATTATGTGGAGAGGTCCGCTAAGCAGACGACCGATATGAACAGAAGGGGGATGGAATTGGAAACTGTGTATGGATACCTATTTGCGTGGGAACCAGGAGGAGCATGGGATGAGACGTGCATGCATGCAGCATGTGTTTGGATGGCACGAAGGGAGCATAGGAATAAAACACTGGTTGCATGCATTGGCTTTCATGGAAGAAAATTGGATTTGATTTTTAAGCTAACTCCACATTTTCTTCTTTCATTGTGCCCTTGGATGGGGTCCACCTGGAGGCATGTTGACCAAGTCGGATGGCGCAGCAAAATAAGTTCGGCGCACCGCCTAACAGCTCAAGGACGAGTTGCATGTCCGGCAGGGATTTAATGCCATGGGCGTAGGAACGTCTATGGGCCCAACTCAACCGGTCATTATTAGGAAGTAGAAATTAGTTTCTATTTGAGTTAGGATTAGTTTGTATTTATTAGAGATATGATATTAGTTTTTATTTGTTAGAGATATGATTGAGATTAGATTCTATTTTTTAAGGAGAGTCCATCTATATAAGGGGGCTACCGTATGCTATTAGAGGCAAGTAAGAAATAAAAAAGTTATTTTCATCTATAGTCTCCTCTGCTCCCTCAAAGCTGTTCGCTGTCTGACCATCCTCTCAGCGGTGTTTACCCTCCCATAAACCAGGGTTCATAACATGAATACTATTGATACTATGTGGTACTAAGGAATAGATCTTATTTTATGGTTACAAATTGTCACAATTTGTTTATTTGTTCTTACCCCTGATGTGAGCGTGGAATGATGGTTAAATGACACAAAACAGAGTACTGTATACAATGAGAACTGAGAAGTGTTAATAGTTTCCTCGTTCTACATTCTGTCTTCAAGGATTGTTAGGTAACAAAATGGTGCAAGGGCATCCTGAATGATCCCATTGTGGGTGACAGGAGGAAAAGTGCAATGTATTTACCCAGCAGCAGGGAGTAGTTTCATATGAAACCTCAATGTTGTGTCCAAACTCGCCCCAAAAAAAAAGAAGATGATGTCTGAATGTCTGATATGGATTTTGTAAATATAATATTTTCTATGACTCCAGTGCTTTCTAGTCCTTAGCATTTTTGTATTCTCTGGCTATTTCACTGGACACTCATTGCTTTCAATTCTTTCTATCAATTCTCCTGGAAGAGAGCCCTCTGTTTCTTTTTCTTTTTCTCATATCTGTCATATTAATGGTCAATTTTTTGGATTGCCAAATACTAAAAATTTGAGGTTTCCATTGGTCCGTCTGTCATAATGTGTAAGCATATAGGTGCATCATAGACTTCCATTGTACTTTACTTAAGACTTTTAAGCATATGGTTCCTGAAAGAATGGTGTATATTAGATTCTTGTTTTCTGATGTGTTCTTCTTTATTTATAGGTGAATTGCCTGGCTTTCAACCCCTTCAATGAATGGGTTGTTGCAACCGGTTCAACTGACAAGACTGTCAAATTATTTGATCTTCGGAAGATTGATACTTCCCTGCACACCTTTGACTGTCACAAGTATGTTTTCAGTTTTCACTGTCACTTTTCAGTTCAAAGCTGCTTCCTTTTTAACCGACCCAAAGCATGCTTATTTTACTGTACATACTTGCTTTATTCATGTTACGATATTGGTTTGTTATCACTGGTATTAAGCCGTTAATACATTGTGTAATCAGAGAGGAAGTATTTCAAGTTGGATGGAGCCCAACGAATGAGACTATACTTGCATCTTGTTGCCTGGGCAGAAGGCTCATGGTCTGGGACCTAAGCAGGTAAAAACAGTCGTCCAGCTTTGAAGGGTAATTTTGTTTGGGAATTTGTTTTCTAACGAACTCTTGAAGTGAATACTAACATCGCCGTTGTTGTCGACAGAATTGACCAGGAGCAAACCCCAGAGGACGCGGAGGAGGGCCCTCCTGAGCTCCTGTTCATTCACGGAGGCCATACAAGCAAGATCTCCGACTTCTCCTGGAACCCGTGCGAGGACTGGGTGGTTGCCAGCGTCGCCGAAGACAACATCCTTCAGATATGGCAGATGGCGGAGAACATCTACCATGACGAGGACGATGTGCCAAGCGACGAGCCCACGGCAAATGCTCCTTGAAACCCTGTGGAAACAAAAGAGACAAAATAATACCCCTAGCTGTGTGTGTCGATTCTTGGTACCTTCTGCGATCGAACCTGTGTGTATGTCGGTCGTACTCATACCTTGAGCATAATACATGCCCGTTGATTACCTCCCGTCGTGGTTGGATAGATCCGTTAGTGCTGTAGCCCGCTTTGCCTTGTATCTCTCTTGTTAAAACTTTGATGCTGGGGCCTGGTGGTTATAGACGTCTACTCTACTAGGTTGCTCTAGGTGATGCAAGCTGGTGTTTTAAGGGGGTGATCGTTTCGGCTTTTTTCGGCTTCAGCTTTTTTTTCACTATTCACTACACTATCCACTAACTCAGCTACAGTGTTTTTTCAGCCAGCTACAGTGTTTTTTCAGCCAAAAGTCAAAAGCCATCGCTATTCCGATCACCCCCTAACTCCTACCATGCTGGTGCCTGGGGGTTAAAGCAGCTAGCTTTTCTGAAACACCCTCAAAATTCAAAATTTTGAATTTCTTTTTGGTTTTGTTTGAATTTTTGTTTTTCTTCCCAATTTGGCAATCCACATTGGAATTCACTTTCCTCTCTCGGCCAATCCATCGCCTTCCCTCTTTGGCGCTGTTCAAGAAGCCACCTCCTTCCCCCTGTTCCTCTAGCCGCACACCTGCGTTGCCAATTGTGGTTGCGCCTCCCCGAGCGTTGCCTGGAGCTGTCACCATGACCTCACCATCCAGTCGACCATCGCTTCAACTGACCTCACCCTCCCTCGCTCTACGCGCTGCTTTGTCTTGTGCTCTCCCCACCCAATGTGTGCGCCCCTCGCCAACTCCTGTAGAGACCATAGTACCTCCCTTGCCACCTTACCTATGTGCACGTCCCTCCGCCACCTCCTCCCTCCACGCGCTGGCATCGCCTGAGCCAGGCCATTGCTCCCACCGCCTCAACTCTGCTTTAAAGCCCAATCAACTGCTTGGACCACCTCACGCACACCTCAATCGACCAACCAAGCCACCCAATCAACTCACCTTGCACCACAGTGTCGACGCTAGACTTCCCTACGCCGGTGAGCTCCCATGGCCAAATCTCCACTCCGATCAACCATTTCCAATTAAAGGCCGCTATAGCATCCTCAGTACACCTTGAATACATTGGTGAACCTACCTTAGCATGAGCATTTCTCTAGAAGCTTCAACAACAAGAGCCATCGTTGGCCAGACTACCCTCTTCGAGGGCAGCCCATCTAAGACCCCTAGAGCCCAAACCGCCACCACCATTGAAATCCCTGGGTGCCATAGATGGTTAAAACACATTGGTTTTTGCTGTTGAGCCGCTAGGTTGGTTCAGTGCTGTGGTAGGACTCGTGACCATCTCCCTCCCCGCCGGCCACCATCACCTTTTCTCGTGCCTCCTAAACCCCAAAATCGAAGTCACTGAAGCCTCTAGAGTCTAGCCGTATCAGTAGAATCCGCCAGAGAGTCCCACCGGCGCTGAACCGCAGAGGAGGTCATGCCTCTGTTTTGCACCGAAGAGAGAGGGAACCGAAGGTTGAAGAAGGGTTAGGGCTAGTCCGTTTTGGCCACGCGTTGTGGGCCGAACTGGACGGCCCATATGGCCGATTTTGGTTTAAAACCGCACGAGCTATGCACTGTTCACACCAAGCTACCACAACACTGTTCACCCAAAACCCTAATTTCAAAAATACCTCTGTTTCGACCATTTCGACTCCATTTAAACCATTCCGATCTCCATTCCATCAATCCAAGTCCCGATAAAACCCAAACCTACCATATTAGAATTTTATTGCATTTTACTCCTTTTTATTTTATTTATTTTCCTAGCTTGATTTAATTCGAGCACGAAACTTATGTTATTTTATGTGTTTGCGCTACCTCCCGAGTATTCCGAGGCGACCGTTCAAGGACCGGATCTGGGCATTGAAGTGCACGAGGCAGCAGAGTTTTTAGAACAACAAGGTAAGTTACAAGTTTTTTTATCATATTGAATCCCATAGAATTTAAATTATTTAATTATAGTATTTACATTATTGTTATTTACTCATTGTTATTTAATTAAAAAATATTGAGAATGACATGTAAATTAGTTATGTCCTACCACCAAAAAATACCATGTTTAATTTGAGACTATATTCACCTTGACAAGCTTAGTAATATTTAATTACTATATAAATAATTGTAGAATGGTTCATCCAAAATATTTTGTACTACTAAGTGACATCGGCATTTCGCCAACAGATTTATTTAAATAGTTCTAGGGTTAAGGATGTATCGTGGAAAGCCACTAGATAGTTAGAGTCCATAACTTTACTCTAGGGAGGAGGCTTGGGCTGGTTGGTGGCAGTGCAGTAGAACACTGGGGATCTAGGTTGTGATGGCTGCCTCGTGATGAAAATTAAGAACTAAAATCTTATGCTGAGTAAAAGACACAGAAATAGCTCAACCACAAGTGTTGACTTATCAATCCTGATCGAGTAGCTGCTCAATTCAATTGAATATCTACAGAATGTAGGAGTGAAGGGGTGTGGTATGGAGACGATAAAACCATACTTAATAATGATAGGTCTGCACAAATCGGGTGGGTATGTTCTGATTTGACCAGTGGATACCTGAGTTTGTATTGTGCATAACCTATCGGGTAAAGGCTATATAAAGAATTGAGGAGTAAAAAACCTTTTTTTAACTCAGTCGCACGCTAGCTGAAGTGTATCTATTGCATGACATTGTAAGTTTGAGAAATCTTGTGGATAAAACTGGACAACTCTGCAGAGTGAAATAAATAGTATTCGAATGTGTCATGCTTTCAATAAATGAAACTGTGTTTAATAGGTGATTTTAACAGCAATGCATAAGTAGATTTCTTTATGTTTTAATCTGAGTAATCAAGTGTTGAAACCCCCATATTCTTAGGAAATTATTGTTTTTTATTTCATGTTTAAAAAAAATTACAAATAAAATTGTATCCACGCTCTAATTAATAAAACCAATATATTTCTATCCATTGACAATCATGCCAAATAGATAAATTAGAATTTACCTTTATGATTTATTAGGTACGGTTGTACTTATTACTTGCTAAATAACAAACAAAAGAACATTGAGACAATGATAAACAAACTATTGATAAAGATCCGGAAGAGCCCTACTTCATCGACGATCATTGGTTTTAGGTCTTAGACTCGCTCAAGTACGCTTGTAGGGTAGATAATTTTGGACTTGCACGTCTGTTATGTCCAAACTTGACTGATAAGCCGTCGTACTTCCGTAATAAAGTTTGGTTCGTGGAAGTTGAAACAATCTCCTCGTAGTCGTGCTAGCAGCAGACACCGTTTTGAACTGGGCATCGCTAACTTTCTTTCTTTCTTTCTTTCTTTCTTTTTTTTTTTGAACGAAAGGCAGGAGAGCTGCCTTCGTTGCATCGATCCAGTGAAGGCAGTTGAACTGGGCATCGCTATCTTTGCTTCTTTCTTCCCTGCAATTGGGCATCATGAATAGGATGACTTATTCTTTGGGCCGAAAAGTCATGCGTTTACTAACAGTTATGATTTACTGGAGAGTAACATTTACAAGTACGTGATAACGGTTTCACTCCTCATAGCCGCCTCAGGATCTGGCCATCCAAACTTCCACCCTGCAAGTCAATTAGCCAACAGCAAGAGCTAATTAATTACCGGAAACCAAAGACTTCGAAAACTTTACAATACCAGCTCAGATCAGCTCGGGGAGAGAGAGAGAGAGAGAGAGCAGACTCTCCCCAGTCCCAAATCAATGGAGATGCCTCTCGCTGCAATCGCAGGCGAACTCACCACCACAGATCCATACCTTTCGTGATTGACAGACGGCCACCATCGAGGAGAGCCTATAGCAAATGCTGCTACGGGTTCACGTCCTCGTCGAGGGGGCGGCACATCACAAACCAAGCCATGCCTGCACCGGAATCTCAGCAAGCTAGCTCAGAGAAGCCATTGCATGCACCGAGGCTGCTACGTGCTCGACACCTTCAGATACGCGGCCCATCAAGAAGAGATTGACAACAATGGTGCCAAAGATCGCCATAAAATGAGTCACTCTTTTGCCCTGTCCGGATTCAATCCTGCTAAGCGCATGTGTCTCTCCACTGGAAGTAGAATCGGCAGACGAGCTCTGCAGCAGGTCCACGCGATAAGCTGAGAAACATGGTTTCTGAAGAGCTATCCTATGCAATAACGCCAGCCTTATAGTGCATGTTCGTCCGCCATATTGAGGCGGAGCAGACAGAGCCTCACGGTGCAAACTGACCGGGTATCCTACCATTGTTGGCCCAGGGAGAGTTGGGAAGAAGAGCACCCTTGTCTCGCACGTCTGCACTGATCAATGAACGTGCGTAATCACTTCTCGCACGTCGGCACTCATGCACTCTATAGAAAAAATGTACTGTACTATCGCTGGCCGATAGTACCCCTCCATAGCAGTATTACTATCGGTTGGTAGTACCGCACCCCTGTTGCGATGCTACCAATTTCCCTTTCATCTTGAGCCATATGGATCCTTTTTAGTTTTGTCATCCATAATCTAGGGCTAAGTCTTTTAGATATCTTAGCACACATGTTAATCCCGAACACAAATAGTTGAATATAAAACAATATGAACGTATATAAACTACACAAGTTTTATATACTCAAAGGATATGTTTCAAAATAGAGATCCCCAATATATATGGAAACAAATATAGATCAATACTAATGAAATAAAAAAATATAGAGTGAACTTTTCCCTAAATATATGCATATAAGAATGTGTAATAGAAATATATACACATATATATTCAAGTTAGACTTTTGGTTCAATCTATATTTTGAATTCGAGTAATACAATAAGATAAGAATATGACATTGAATGCATATATCTATGATTTTTACATTTTCATCCAAATAAAACTAAACAATATAATACTCAACAAACGAATTAGTCTCACATTTAGATTTGTTATTAATGAGTTAATCTCGTATTTATATTTATTATTAATCACCAAAACCAATCTGATGTTATTAATGAGTTAATCTCGTATTTATATTTATTATTAATCACCAAAACCAATCTGATTAGAGCTTGAACTTACAACCACTGGGGTTGGTTTGACCGTCGACACCATGTTGGTCAGATCGCCCCGATTAGACCACCGACCACTGACCGGTTTGACTGCTTAGCTGCAATAAAAAAATACTATCTCTGGATTTTTAGTTAAACTCTATCTAATTTCAACTCCAGTTTCCAATTCTAATGGCACCAAGTGCCAACTCATCCCCAAATATATCTACATAAGTGTTTGGTGTTTACTTTTCCAAAGATCCATGACCGATGTGACTACTCACCTCATGGTGGTCGGACTGTCGGTCAAACTATCTACCCTATGGTGGTCAGACTAAACCTGACAACACAAACTAAAAACTAAATTTTATGAAACTTTTACAAAATCCAAATTCAACTTAATCAAAATATCAATTGTTCATCATAAACATATACTAGATATTATACATGTTCTCTCAGTTGCTACTTGCAACGACATACTATGGAGCCTCTCCTAGATGCATCAGGTAGTATATACATTCGGTTCACCAGTTTTTCTATAGACAGTACATTACGCCGCATGCAGTAGGTGTACTTGTATGTATAGACGGTACGATAGTGAGTAAATTACATGTTCGATTCAGGAAGGGTTCACACAAATGACATTGTGGTCATTTTTTTAAAAAAAAAATGGTTATTAGACACTCGTTTTTTTACAAATCTAGCTCTCTCTATAGATTTATCGAGCTCGGCAGTCACCTGCTGAGTTCCCTTAGCTTGGTAGATTGCTAGCCGGTCGTATACAATTACTATGTATGCTTTAATCAATGCTAATCATATTTAATTAGTACTAATTGCATTTAATTGATGCTAATTATGAGCTTTAGTTAGTGCTAATCATGTGCTGTCATGTGTTGCCATTGTGGGGGGAGCTCGGCGGTTCCTGCTGTCAAGCTACTAGAGCTCGACAAATACTTGCCGACCTAATATAGCTTGTCAGATCTAAAAAAGATGTTTGATTTATAAAAAATAGATGTTTAGAGACCCAATTTGAAAAAACATCTATAGATTTGTATGAGCAGTTCTTCGGTTCAGCCCATGGCCTTTGTTTACACAATACATGAAATGAAAGGGGAAGATGCCCAACTGCCGATTCAAGGCCCACCCCCACATGCCAATATGGCATGGCCCAGCGTAAGGTGCACGTGTCTTAGAGAGCTCACTATAGGGCATAGGCTATAGCCCAGGCATATTCGTCTAAGAAAAAAAAAAAGGCCCACGCACATACAATATACAGCCACAGCTAGCTGAGGCACTTCTCATTTTTCCTTTTAGCTCAAAACACATTCCAGTTGTCCAACTGGCGGAACAGCACGACAGGATGATCACAAAGAACAAAAGCACATGAGAGACAAGTGGATTTATTTGCAACGTTCAGCAAAGCCTACATCTCTGAAAGCCAAATCACAGCACTCTATCTGTATGAAAAGTTTTTTTTTTTCACAATTAGAATTACAAAAAATCAACGGTATATTTTTATACCCCAGTTATACAATCCGACTTGGACTACAACTCCGTACCATGAGGGCTTCGCTCCCCCACACCCCTAGCCCACAATATTCCATAACTCCTGATATAGGGGTGGCCAGATCATTATGGTGTAGGATCTCCGATGCAAGGGTAACTAACACCATCTAAAGGATAAGATGTGAACCATTGAATCCAACTAACAACACTATAAGATAACTAGCTGCGAACAACCAATATACAAGTGCAACTTAGCGAATCATGAGGCCAACCACTGCCAATGCAGTGACCTGCAATAAGTATTCGCCTAAGCACACTCTTAAGTTCCTAATCCACACAACCACGTACGAAGTTGGCTATACAAATATGTTGCCCTCAAAGGACCGCTTCCGCAACATCACAAGGAAATCACAAGAGCAAAAGGGTAGAGATATTTATCTCCATGCTATGGAATAGCCTTAGCTAATCCTGAACAGCGGGTTTCTGTTTTTATTTTTATCAAAAGCCCCTAAACGAAAGGATAACAAAGCTATTTATACTAGGAACAACCCTCATAGCTAGTAGGTGTGAAAACGTCCCTAGTTGTGGTGTGTGAAGCAAGCCAACCGCTGGATGCCATCACGAGTGGAAATTCAAAATCGTGCCCCTGGTATTAGATAGTGTTTGGAATAGTGATAGTTTTTGGCTGAAATTTTACCGTAGCTGGCTGATTTTTACTGTAGCTGAGTTGGCTTATTGGGTATAATTAAATTTTTTTTAAAAAAAATAGAAATAAAAGCGACATGTTAGCCTATACAGACAATGCAAAGGAATACGGGAAAAAACAAAACAAAAAAAAGAAAATGACAAAAAGTGCACATTAAAAAAAACTATCACCTGTAGCTATCGCTGGCTTCATCGCATAGTTGAGCGGGGCCTGAACATTCCCAAAATTAATAAATCAGTTTGTTTGGTATCTTTGAAGACAAAACCTGGAGTGAGTTGCTTCCTGAAGTGAGTTGCTTCATTTGTTGATCTCCTTTGCGTGCGCCCAGAGCTCCCCACCTCCCGGTGGCCCAGTAGTCATTGGTGCATGTCACCATGTAATGTAAGCCTTTTGCTAATTCTTTATAATTTACATGCTGCTTCTCAGCTCAAATTACATCCACGCTTGAAAATCTGACTAGAAGCAATATAGATACTTTAGGCAGTAGGCTTTTTTCTCAACTTCTAAAAGCTGCTTTTCAGTTTTTTTAAAAGTAACTAGCTTTTAAACAGAGTGTTTTTTTAAGGTGAAATCTATAAGTTTATTATAGTACATATTGTAGTGACTTCATTTATATCGGTCAAAACCATACGTGAGTTTTTGTTACTCGATACTCTCTTTCACGAACAACTTAAAAGTCATAAACCACATCCAAAAACCAAAGCCAAAAAAACAAACAGGCCCAGTATACCATTATCACCAACATCATTATTTGACTAAGTGAGGAGTGAGTTCACCTCTTTATGTAGCTTTCTAACATGACTTCTTGTCATTGGACCTAAGTATGCCTCTGATTGTTGAAGTATCAACATGTGACTATCCCATACGTGTTGAACATTCCCAAAATTAATAAGTCAGTTTGTTTGGGAACTTTGGAGACAAAACCTGAAGTGAGTTGCTTCACTTGTTGACCTCCTTTGTGTGCGCCTAGAGCCCCCTCACCTCCCGCTGGCCCAGTAGTCATTGGTGCATGTCACCATGTAATGTTAGCCTTTTGCTAATTCTTTATAATTTACATGTTGCGTCTCAGCTCAAATTACATCCACGCTTGAAAATCTGAGTAGAAGAAATACACATAATTTAGGTAGTAGGCCTTTTTTTAAACCTCAAAAGGCTACTTTTCGTAAATAGCTTTTAAACGAAGTGTCTTTTTAAAGTAGAGTCTATAAGTCAATTGTAGTACACACTATAGTAACTTCATTTACATTAGTCAAAACTGTACGTGAATTTTTGTTACTATGTACTCTCTCACACGAATAGCTCAAAAGTCATAAACCACAACCATAAACCAAAACAAAAAAGAATACGCTCAGTATACCATTATCACCAACATCATTATTTGACTATTCATTTATATTGATCAAAACTGTATATGAATTTTTGTTACTATGTACTCTCACACACAAATAGCTCAAAAGTCATAAACCACAGCCATAAGCCAAAGCTAAAAAGAATACGCTTAGTATACCATTATCACCAACATCATTATTTGACTAAGTGAGGAGTGAGTTCACCTCTTTATGTAGCTTTCTAACACGACTTCTTGTCATTGGACCCAAGTATACCTCTGATTGTTGAAGTATCAACATGTGACCATGTAGAATCATCTTGTGCAACAACATATAATGTAGATGCGTTGGGTCAACTCCATGTACATAGTCGAGCCAGACTTGAGTGGAACGAAGCAATGTCCATCTTGATTCATGATGAATTGTTGTTGCTTGTCTTTGTTTATTGCATTTCCCCATTGTCTTGGCATATATGAGTTGAACCTAGGCTTAGAGTTTGAGTCCACATTCCATTCGTTTCCATGGTCGGTCTTCTTTTGGCTCACAATGCCCTGATCAAGTCCATTAGTCCAACACACCTAGACACATATGCACAAGGCTGTAGTTGTTTTCTTTCAAATGTAACATAATTGGAGGCATTGGTTTCAGCTTTAACCTTACGCCGGACATTGAAATAGCTAAGTATAGGTGTGAATTTAGATGAGCCAAGGGAGCCAGCATCATCCTCCCCTCTCCAAGAAAAGTAGTCGTAGGCTTTTGATAACCTTATTTTGTTCGTGACGTTTGACATGATTTTCATAGCTAGTGTGTTGTGTCAGTGTTGAATATATCAATTCCATACGCTACGCTCCTGCTTTCCAGACACACCCCATTCCTTTTACATGAGCCATACACAACACCCGTGCATCCTAAAGATAAGAAAAAAAAAAGAGAAGAAGGCATATCTAGTGTATCCTATTCGAAGCACAATGCAAATGGTCATGAAAAAATTCCGATAAAATTTGGTTAGATAAGTCATAACACAGTCAATTATCCTGCAAAAATGCAACTTAAAATTAACACGACTTATGTTAGGAAAAATAGACAAATTTTAGTGAATAGTAGCTAATCTTTATCTTTTTTTACTCTCTAATTTCCTTTTAGCATAATTTGTTTTTTTATTTCTCCATTTGTAGGTCAAATTCATATTTGAAAATTGGTTGCGTCAATGTTGGCAAGTTTTTCTCCACGAGTAGATTGAATTTAGATTTGAAATTTGGTTCATGATAGATTGACTTTATGTCAATGTTAACAAATCTTTATGGGTTTTTCTTATTACCGCTAGCATCATCTTTCAAAGAGGATACACGGTGCACCAAAAGTTAGATGCACTGGACATGTTCTCGGATATCCCAAAATGTGAATACAATGTACTCTAAAATTGCCTTGTTCAAAAACCAAAAAAAATAAAAATAAAACATGGCCTTGTTCAGAGTGTAGCAATTCTGATGGATTTCTACATGAATAATACTTATTCATGCAAAATTCCTTCGTTGCAAGCGAAACTTTAAAAATGGGAAGAATGTGCCTAGCTGCGATGTGCCATAGGCCCATGGTCACTCCTAAGGAAGAGAATTTGCCCCCAAAATAATATCCCAAGAGAAGAATAAAATTAATTTAACTCCTATTTAGGTTACCAAAATAAAACCCAAAACAATCTTTCTATAAAGTTTCCATAAAGAAAAAAGGAAGTAAAAAAAGCCCCTAAAGTAAAAAAAAGGGTAGAGAAACAGGGAGAGGTGGGCTAGTGCGCCCAATCCCAAGGCGCTCTTGCCGTGCCGCGCTCCCGCACCCACACGTGTCCTCTCGCACCCGCATCGCTCGAGCAACTTCACTGACACGTGGGTCCCGTACCGTATGTGGACCCACACCCCATGTCTCATTGCGAATTCGACCGCATGCAACTAGCATTAAGCGTTTTTTGTTTTAAGGTTTGCAACGGCTACCAGTACAGCCCAAAAGAGGGGCGACACCACTACCCGTTGGGCTCGGCGCCGTCTTCCCGTTCCTCTCTCTCCCCCACCTCTACTTCCAAATCTGCAAGCAGGGGGGGCGATCCAGCAGCCATGAACATCTTCAAGAAGAAGGTCGACCCCAAAGGTGCGGTTGGTTACTACGGGTTCGGGTTCTTGGATGCGTTTTTTTTTTTGGCTTGGTCTTTGTCGGTGCTGGAGGCGAGGGTTCAGATTGGGTTTCTCTGGGATTCTACTCTCGCTTGGAATTCCGCGACAAGTACGATGTTTCTTTGTCACCGATTTGGTCCGATCCGCGGTTGGGCCTCGACGATTCGGTTGTTTCCGTGCTTCAAAAGTGAGATCTTTCATGGATTCGAGGATTCGGCTGTTTCTTGTGGGCGCTTTGGTGGGTAGGGTTTTAGGGAAGCCTGTGATTTGTGGATTTTGTGGGGGGATGAGAAATTAAGAATATTTTGGGTGCTGGAGGTAATCTCCCCGAATTAGTGGGTGGGGCAATTTGCGAATCGACAGTTTGGTAAGTTTGGTTTAGCGAACTAATGTCTAATGGTGATGTTGTGTCACTTGCAGAGGCTCTCAGGACAAGCAAGAGAGAGATGGCAGTCGCCACACGGGGTAAGAACAAATTTTCTTTTCCTTTTCGTTCTGTTCTCCCCTCTGCTTATCTTTCTTAGGTGTTCTCCTTAGTTCATATTGCTCTCGAACAAGGCTGACAAGCAACCAATTTAACAATGTTAAGCATGTGACATTTGATGCCCAACCTGCGTTACATTGAAGCAAACCACCACAAGTTCAGAAATTTGTGTAGTAGTAGTAGGACAATCAATAATTTCTCTTGTAACAGAACTGCACAGAATAATAAGATTACAACTGCCAGTCAAAAGATAGCTTGATTAGCGGCCCTTTGTAAATGGAATTGGCAACATGATGATTTCTGACACTATTTTTTCTTGGTCGTATTTTAGGAGTTGAGCGAGAGATTGGCTCCCTGCAAATGGAGGTATGCAGTTCATGAATTCATGATATAACATTTAAAATGAGGCAAATAGTGACCAGATTTTTGCGAATTTGCTTAGTTTTGTTAAATCCATTTCCAGACTGAGTAGACAGCATTAGATAGAGCTGCCGGTGTGCAAAGAAGTTGAAATAATTTGGTCACATGCCCAGTGTGAAGGAGCTGATATTATTCTATTATGCTTCTGGTGTGCAATGGGATCCTGAGATGTGACTGATCTGATATTATGTTGTGATGCTTATGCGGTGAAACTGATCTGATAGTATCAAGAGGACAATAGCATTGCGACTTTTCTGGAAAATACCTCATCTTTTATTAAAGCAACAAATTTGAAATCTAATCAGCTGCATACTAAAGTTGATGCTTCATTTTGAACCTTACTCAACAATGTGTGTTTTTGTCTTCTTTAGTATGGTAAAAATAGGCCTAAAACAAGAGAAAATGGGGTTCAAATGGGTGATGAGTAGTTTCTTTTTTGGCAACTCAAATGCTTAGACACACTCCTGAAGGTGTGATGAGAACCTGAGTGCCTGACTGTTGTGGACGCTTTCATCGGCAAAGTTTATACATGCCGCAACAAGAAATCAGCATCCACAACAGCTGGCTAAAAGACAAATGAGATAGTTTGTTAGAAAGTTTGTTAAGGTTTGCATGCAGATTAGTTGAGAAAAGATAGAATACTGAGAAGAGATGAGCTGGCCTAGGGGCTATATATACTTGTAAGCACTCGTTGAGAGGCAGACAAAAAGAAATATAGTTTCATATAAGGGCTGTTCGGAACCTCTAATAGAGGAAGAACACGCCTCCATCTTATATACTTCTCCAGTCCCTTTTAGCTACCACAACATATTTGGTATCAGACTTCCTTCCGCTCCTGCGACCTGTAATGGGTACTCCTCTATCTGCCGCCGACTTTAACACAGCCATGGAGAGACTCTTCGGTGAGATTCAATCCGTCAAGGATGATCTCACTACCGTAAGAAACGACGAGCCGCCTCTGGTCGCCATCAATCATTTGCGATCCGCCCAAAGACGAGCTGGCGATACTCCGATCACGGCAAGACGAAGCCCGAGATCGAGGTTCCGCCGCCGCTTCCCCCTCTTCCTTACCAACCCCCACTGCCGCTGCCTCCTCTTCATTACCAGCCTTCCCACAAACTTCGTTTTCCGCGGTACGACGGCGCCGCTGATCCCATCGTCTGGCTGCACAAGGCGGAGCAGTTCTTCCGCACTCACCGCACGCCGGAACAGGAGAGGGTCTGGCTCGCCTCCTTCTACATGGAAGGTGCGGCCCAGGATTGGTACTACCGCTTGGAGCAAAACCGCAGTGTCCCAACTTGGCCGCAGTTCATCGACAGGGTGCAGCGCCGCTTTGGTCCGCCCGTTCGGAGCAACGCGCTCGGCGCTCTCATGAAGCTCCGCCGCACGAGTACGGTCGAGGAATACCAGGAGCGATTTTTTCCCCTCCTGGCCCGATGCCGTAACGTCACCGAGCAACAGCAGATCAACATTTTCACCGCTGGTCTGCGGAACCCTCTTTAGACCGATGTCGAGCTGCAGGGTCCGGAGACCCTCGACGACGCCATGGCTTTGGCGCGGGCCTTTGAGCGCCGCCTGGAGCTCGAGGACACCGATGACCCGGGCGTCACCCGCGTACCCCCGCGCGGTGGTACCGGCGGTGACCGTCTCGTCACGTACACCCGCCCCGGTTCCCCGGGGGCCAGTGCCGACTCCACCAGCTCCGATTAAAGGCGCACCATCCGCCGGCACCCGCTTCAAGCGCCTCACACCACAAGAGATGGCGCAGCGTTGGGCGGATGGGCTGTGTTTCAATTGCGCGGAGAAATTCTCCAGGGACCACATCAAGTAGTGCACGATGAAAGGTTTATACATGATGGAATTAGACGACAGTGCGCTTGTGGAAGACACAGTGGAAGACGATGAGGCTTCTGAGGATGATGTCGAGATCTCCCTCCATGCTCTTACTGGCATCAAGACGGGGGACACGATGCACCTCTCTGCTTCCATCGTCGCGGCGCAGCTGCGCACTCTTGTTGATTCCGGCTCTACCCACTCGTTCGTGGCCTCCACAACGGCCACCGCCTCGGCCTAGCACCAGAGCCGCGGCCAGGCCTCACAGTGGGTGTCGCAAATGGTGACCGCGTGCCGTCATCGGGCGTCTGCAAACAAGTTCCGGTTACCATCGACAAGGAGCAATTCTTCATTGATCTTTACGTCCTTCCCCTTGATGATTACGAGCTCGTACTGGGCTGTCAGTGGCTGAAGATGCTCGGGCTGATCCTATGGGACTTCGAGCGGCATACCATGGCCTTTTGGAGACATGATCATCCTGTCAAATGGCGCGGATTGGCGGCTCCATCGTCATCGCAGCTGCGTGCTATGGACGGGCTGGACCTCCTTTCTCTCCTGCTGGCTGAGTTTGCAGATTTGTTTAAAGCTCCTTCCAGTCTTCCTCCTCAGCGCCATCGGGACCATCGTATTACACTGCTCCCAGACACACCACCAATTGCGGTGAGGCCATTCCGCTATCCGCAGCTGCTCAAGGACGAAATTGAACGGCAGTGCGCGGACATGCTGCAACAAGGTATCATTCGCCCTAGTACATCGGCGTTTTCCTCGCCAGTGCTCCTGGTTTGTAAGAAGGATGCTAGTTGGCGTTTCTGCGTTGACTATCGGGCCCTCAACGCCAAGACGGTTCGTGATGTCTTTCCCATTCCCGTCGTCGATGAGCTCCTGGACGAACTCAAAGGGGTTTCCTTCTTTACCAAGTTGGACCTCTGGAGTGGCTATCATCAGATCCGTATGCACCCTGACGACATCGCCAAAACAGCGTTCCGTACTCATCATGGCCACTTCGAGTTCTTGGTAATGTCCTTCGGGCTGACTAACGCACCTTCAACATTCCAGGCAATGATGAACGAGGTGCTAAGGCCATTCCTCCGTCGCTCAGTCCTGGTATTTTTTGACGATATTTTGATCTACAGCTCGTCTTGGTCGGAGCACCTTCAACACGTCCGTGCCGTCTTTACGGTTCTTGAAGCGCTCCAAGTGTACTTTTGCGGAGCGTACTGTGGCGTACCTCGGCCACATCATTTCAGCAAAGGGTGTCGCCATGGATCCTTCAAAGGTGGAGGCAGTTCAACAATGGCCGCAGCCGCGCACACTGCGCGCACTTCGTGGTTTCCTTGGCCTCACTGGATATTACCGACGTTTCATACACAACTACGGCATCATGGCTGCTCCCCTGACATCATTGCTCAAGAAGGATGCATTTCGCTGGTCTCCGACAGCTACTGCCGCGTTTGCAGCGTTCAAGGACGCCCTCACCACGGGGCCGGTCCTTCAGCTGCTGGATTTCTCTACAGCCTTCATCGTTGAGTGCGACGCGTCCGGCTCTGGCTTCGGCGCAGTATTGCATCAGGGAGCAGGGCCCATTGCCTTCTTCAGTCGCGCGGTCGCCCCACAGCACGCCAAGTTAGCAGCCTACGAGCGGGAGTTGACTTTCATCGGCAAAGTTTATACACGCCGCAACAAGAAATCAGCATCCACAACAGCTGGCTAAAAGACAAATGAGATAGTTTGTTATAAAGTTTGTTAAGGTTTGCATGCAGATTAGTTGAGAAAAGATAGAATACTGAGAAGAGATGAGCTGGCCTAGGGGCTATATATACTTGTAAGCACTCGTTGAGAGGCAGACAAAAAGAAATATAGTTTCATATAAGGGCTGTTTGGAACCTCTAATAGAGGAAGAACACGCCTCCATCTTATATACTTCTCCAGTCCCTTTTAGCTACCACAACACTGACACTCCTAGGAGCTTTTGCTGCGTTCTTATGTTGTCATTACTTCATGCTCCGTAAGGGCAATAACTTGTCATACCTTCAAGCTCCATAACGTCTGGTCCAGGAAATCGTGATACAACAGCACCATTTTGGACCTTTGTTTATGAGTATATCATTATGGCAGTTTCGCTTACCGATCTGCAATAACTTGCGTAAATTGTATTGTTTGTTTTGGTGATGTTTTATCGGTCAGTTCACTTAAAAGTCTAAGCTGATGAGGAAAGACGAACAATTCACTTATACTTCAATATTCTCCTAATGTGTAGGCTCCCACAGGTCCAAAATGTGGAATAGAAGTGGGTTGCAATTATTTTTTTAATTGCGTCAACCGAATCTTGAACTCAAGACCTCTTGGCTCTGATACCATACTAAGTTACATGCATCAACTAGTTTACCTAAAAGTCTAAGATGATGAGGAAAGACGAGCAATTCACTTATGCTTAGTATGTTAGATGCGTGGAAAGATGAACGTATAAGGGTTAGTTATATTGATCTCAGCCCAAAGGGTTATATATAAAGTACATAGGACACGCACAAGACTAAACTCTAGAAACTAGAAAATACCACAAATACCCTTATATCCTTAACAACTCCCTCAAATGCAAGATGTATCCAATAGCATCGTATTTGAAAAGGTTGACACTAAAATAAAGAAAATCAAAAGACCGAGTCTTGAAGATGTCGTCGTAGTATGCAGCTCTTGAAAATTGTGTCTGTGCCAGAAGATCTCCATCCGGGGTCGTGTGGTAGCCCATGAAGTCCGAGATGATGACACGGAAGGAAAGCGTGGCGGCCATAAAACTCGAGGCGACGACTCAGAGAGAAGCGACGACCTTAAAACTTCTACGATCTACAGCAGCTCAGAGAGAAGAGCGACAATTACGGTTATGTGAAAAGGAGAGGATCACACTCGATCTAAGAGGATGGACCGTTGCTAGCAAAGCAATCGGTTGTCTGACAAAGAAATTTGTGGACTCGCACGACTTAGACAAACTAAAAGATAGAGGCTATAGATTTCGATGGACGCAACAGAAAACTCAAATAGAAAAGACTTGAGATAGAGATACCACAGTCGTCGGATCATAAATCCAACGGCCTTAAGTCCACCTAAAAACTCTCCTAATAAACCAAGCATATATCGGAGTGGATGGACACACACTAGAGGAGACTCCACTCACTTAGGGAGTTCACTCCCTCCCGTCTCTCTCCCTCTCTCTCCACCATCGGCTGGGGGAGGCGACGATGATGCGGTGAAGGTGGCGAGCAAGGAGCCCGTTAGCCCAGGATCGTCGTCACCAGTGGCCGCTGGCCGCAGCAAAGAGTGGCCAGAGCTAGTCGGGGCCAAGCCCAGGCGCAGGTGGCCGGAGGTGTGGAAGGCGAGTCAGGAGCAGAGGGGTCGGTCGGGAGCCGGCAGGGAGGTGGCGCTAGGGAAAACTGAGCCAGCGGTAGAGAGAGGACGCTGGCCGAAGAGATTGCTTCGGCCGAAGATCGAAGAGGATCCAGATGCTGGCGAAGATGAGACTGATGACGATGGATCCGACTAGATCGATGGCCGGTGGCGATGGGGGTTGACACAGCCGGCCCCAATGGTGACAAAGACAAGACGGAGATGACAAGATCGAGCAGATCCGACTATGGAGACGACGGGGAGAGCTTGGATCTAGATGCGTCGTGGATCGAGCACGGGGAAGCGGCAACAAGATCGGCGATGATGAGGCTAGGGCGGCCGGGAATGATCCCGAGATGATGGCAATGAGCATGAGCTCGCAACGACGAGCACGAGCCAGTGGCGGCCCGAAGATTGGTAGGGGACAACCTGAAGTGCGCGAGCAGGCGGCGACGTGGCGACCCTCGGGAGTGGAGTTTGATCCTCCTGGGAGGCAGCTGCAGCTGAAGAAGAACGAAGATTGAAGTTTGAACCTTGGTATTGATACCATGTTAGATGCGTAGAAGGATGAACACATATATAAGTACATAATACACGCACAAGATTAAACCCTAAAAACTAGGAAATACTATAAATACCCTTGTATTCTTAACAAATGGTGTTAGCCTCAACAATGGAATCTGGTTTTGTGAAGGATTTGCAGTGCTTGTTGCAGCTGCTCCTTGGTTCATTATAAAGGCCCAAAAGCCAAAACAGAACATAACAACTAAAGCAAAAGTGCTTAACAGACTAAAGCAAAGAAACTCAACAAACTAAAGCAAAAAAACTTTCTATCTAAAGCTAACCTGGATTGGAGCTCCATCTACTATTAATTTCAAAAATAGACTACACAAGCTTATTCTTTCAAATGGTACTATTCCAGGAGAAGAAGCTGGTTGCAGAGATCAAGAAGACTGCTAAGACTGGAAATGAGGTAAGTTTGTTAGGATTTTACGGAAGATCTCTAATCTCCCAGTGTTGTTCTTCCTGATGCCTAATGATGTATGATCTGGATTGCTCTAGGCGGCAACCAAAATCCTAGCTCGGCAACTTGTCAGGCTCAGACAACAAATCATCAATTTGCAAGGCACACGGGCACAGATACGTGGAGTAGCTACTCACACACAGGTATGTCTAGCTTTCAGTTTGATTTTATGCAACTGTATTTTCTAGTTATGGACAAAATATGCTTACTAATTTACTTGCGACACATCCTTGTCTTTATTTAGGCAATGTACGCAGGCACTTCAATATCCGCTGGAATGAAAGGTGCCAGCAAAGCAATGGCAGCAATGAATAAGGTATGACAAAAGACAGCCATGGTTGGCTGTTGGTAAAGTATCAGCAAATTCTCTAATTTCTAATCAATTTTGCTTGTTAACCTTTTTTGGACTGTATCCTAAGAGGGTTTCTGTATTTTACTATTTTGCATTTCAGCAAATGGAACCAGCAAAACAGATGAAGGTCATGAGAGAATTCCAGAAGCAATCAACTCAGTTGGACATGACGGTAATAACATTTAGGACATGCTGGTTTAGTTTACTTAGTGTAAAGTTGGAATGCTTATGCCATGTTACATACATGATTGCCTACTTAGTTTCTAGCTGTACGCTTATTTGCATAAACTATATTGGGGTGGCACACGACGTGCAATTAGTACCAGATATGAAATCATTTGATAGAGGTGCAACAAAACTGTTTTGTGGAGACGATTCATGGTAGCTACTAGCTAGTGTATTTATTGTGGGCTTCTTATGATCTGCACTCTAGGAGCATTCTGAGACACATCCACCTAGATTTGTAGGGTTTTTAATCCTGAACGATATGTTTCACAAATTTCATTTGGAAGTACATGGACTCTGCTTCCCTGTGCTCTTTTGGATAATCTTATGACGTGTGGGCGAAGACTACATCTTAAAATTATTAGCTATTTCAATGATAGTTCAAGTGATAAGTGCTACCTTTTAATGTCATTTACAATAGTTGCAAGAGCAAAGAGAGGTTAACCTAGAATACGATTGCAAGTGGTTAATCTTTTGAATGATTGCCAAGATCATTACGAGTGCAATATCAGATCTGTGACTGTTCTAACAAATGTAAAAAGATGAAGTGATTTAGCTATCAGCATCCATGCACCAATTTGTACCAACATTCTTCCCTTCGGAATTGCTTTTCAAAAACTAAAGGATAAATCACTATTTCCATGCAGCTTGAAATGATGTCCGACGCCATAGATGAAACACTTGATAAAGATGAGGCGGAAGAGGAAACAGAAGAGCTTACAAACCAGGTAAAGTATTGCCTCAAATCTTAGCTAACTTATAGTAATCTTTTCTACATATGGCTATGAAAATGTATTCCATAGTTTCTTCCATGTTTTGCTTGCTTATTCGATACATCCCTCTGTTCCCTACGCAGGTTCTTGATGAGATTGGTGTTGATGTTGCTTCTCAGGTAACTTATTCCTCAATATGGCTGTTTATTCTATGCATGCCATCAGTCGACGCAGGTACTGATTCTTAATTCTGAATGCTGATCTCAATGCTTTCATGAAAATGCAGCTGTCTTCAGCTCCTAAAGGTCGTATTGGAGTGAGTAACAAGAAAGTCGAGAATAACCAAGCACGGTATATAAAAGATTTCTTCTCGTACCATCAAAATTTGAATTTTCATGCCAATAGATGAGCAGACCATGTTCTGTTTTTGTTCCGGGCCTTTTTTTTTAATGTGTTGCTTTTCCTGATGCAAATGTTGTGCCTGCAGAAATGCAGCTCCCGCAAGAAATGTGGCGCCTGAATCCTCTGCTGAAGTTGACGACCTGGAGAGGAGACTAGCGTCTCTTCGTCGCATCTGAGCTGCTGAAAAAGATATTGTAGTGCATCTATATGTAAATTTGTTTACTGATGACATGGTTTGTCTGCAAGTGTGCTGGTAGCTTATTGTTCCTGGACTTTCTATCCTTCAGGGAAAACAAGCATTTTATGCAACCGACATACTAACGGATTTCTTGCATTTACCAACATAGGAAGTAGAAACTGTCGTTCTTGGCAATGAAGTGAATTTTTCTCCTCGGAGTTTGGAGTTCGCTTTGGAGCCGTCTTGATTGATTAATCAAACCACTGATTAACGTAGACTTCCGTTTCCTGTTTGGAGTTCGTTTTGGAGCAGTCTTGATTGATTAATCAAACCACTGATTAACGTAGACTTTCGTTTACTGTTCGGAGCTCGTTTTCAGATAGTTTTCGGGTTAGGGAAATACAGATCAGTGTATTCTTTCTTTTGCTTGGCCAATGTATTGGGCAGAAGTTGCAGGCAAATACGACCATGACTCATTCCAAATAATTGAACAAGTTGACAAAAATTCCAGCTTCAATAATCAGGAAATATCAGTATCATTTTTAGCTACACTGAATCCGTTCGGCCATACATAATGGTGGTACAATACCGCTGTAGCAGCAAATGGTTACCCAAAAAAAAAAAAAAATCAAACCCTCCACCAACAGTGCGTACAACTGTGGAATGTTTGATTTCGGTTTAGTGAAGAAGGGTCACTTCTAGTCTTGTCTTTCGCCCAGAGGGGGGGGGGGGGCCAAAAGGCTTGGAATTGTGGTGCTAGATGGCTAAACAGCTGTTCATCATTAGAACTTGATGCATCAGCCATCACTCATCGTATACCTGTTCCTCTTCAGTCGACGATGACTGCCCAAAGGCTAGCAGGTTCATATGCCTTGTTCCTTCTGGTATCATGGCTCGAACCGCCTGCAGGTGCATCAAGCATGTCAGGAAAATGTATGGATAGAGACACTAGTATTCACACGGGTGCTCCAAAAAAAAAAGCCATTTGTTCACTGAACAGTTTATTTTTGCACGAAGCAAAAACATTATCTATGTTAAGGAAACAACTTCAACTAATCAAAATAGCAGGCATGCCCAAATGGTGAGTAGCAGATAGATGACTTTTTTACAACGTATATATGATGTGTTAGCAGATTAACATCATAAAAATGTTTAAAAGTGATTATATCATGGTATGACAGGATCAATATAATTAAAACTCTCATGTTTGGAGATTTAAAGCTGTGCAAATTGGTGTGTTCAATGCTTGTCACTTTGTCAGATGTAGCAGAATCATGTCTACATGACAAATACACAATGAGCCCAGGTATAATCAAGCATACCTTTTCTATCTCATCGCTGATGGTTGGGCTCTGTCCGAGATACTGCAATGCCTTTTCTCTGCCTTGACCCAATCTGTACAAAAATTTTAAACAAGAAAATAATGCACACAAGTACGATATTTTGATCGTGATGTTAATCCCTACTAAACTATCCATGGGAAGTTAAAGGTCAAATAGAATATACTCATAGGGAGGATGTCGTTCCTGAATTCAAATTAAGTTACATAAGTACGATAATGTTGGATTAAAGAACAGCTCTAATTTTGGAATGTACAGATCCACAACCTGTATTCTGAAGCAGTACATCGAACCAACCATTAAATTACAAGGCAATTATGTGAGATGACTGTCAGACCTGAGCTAAGTTCAGTCTGAATTTAGATTGAAAAGGCTGAAGAAGGATACTGAAAGGCAAGATGGAGGGCCCAGATGGCAGCATACCGCTTCGTTAAGCTGGATCGTATGGCTGAGAATCCTACGGTCACTATTTCCCGTTTATTTTCGCTACTGTTACTCGTCATTTCCGTTTTCTGTTGAAGTTCGCTGGGAACAGCTGCGTGGGTCACTCTCTGGCGGCACACTCCATATAAGCCGTCCCCATTGTAATATGCAGAGGCATCGATGAAAATGAAACCCTAATGTTGCTTATCTTTTCTCTTGTTATTTACTTTACCCCTTTTCTGCGATTTCCATTCCCAACTACCCCCAAATCAGATTCTGAAACGCAACTCGTTTTTCCCCCAATCTCCCCGGAGTCTGACAGTTTGGTATCAGAGCCTGCGATTCCTTGGCCATACCTGATCTGAATCTGTTCTCGAGTAGTGAGGGTTGGGGAACAACGTTTCCTCCGTAAAATTCCGGAGCGCTCAAGAAGGTTCGGATTGGTGTGGGAAAATCTAGCACAGTTGATTCTTAACAGAGAAGGTTGGGAAGGCTTCGTGCTCTTTCTGTAAAATCCCAGATCTGTTAGGAGGCGATGCGATTTGGGAGCTGAGATGCCATGAGGAGGAAAACCGTGGAGGAGACTGCATCTCGATCGGCAGGAGAAGTAGAGGAATTAAGGAAGGTGGTGAGTTGTATACAGTAGCAAATGGATGAAACTTCTAGTCAGATGCAGGATCAAATGACTTCACTCCAGGAGCAGATGCAGAGGAACTCGATACAAATGAATCAAGTAATGGATTTGATCAAATCCTTGATGGAGAAGAACAGGCCAACCGAGGTGGACAGTGCTGCAGGGTTAATGGAAGGAGAAGGAACCCACCGGGGGCAATCGGATGCAAGGGCATATGCACAGATTGAGGTACCTCATGCTACCCCGGGAAATGGACACTATTTTGCACCAAATCCATTATTGGTACCAAACCCTCCCCAATTAAGTTTTAACTCAGCATTTGGTCTGGGTAGGATTCCTGCTAGCCCTGTTTTCTCAGCTAGTGGCACATAAGGAATTAGTGCATTTCCACCTGATGTAGTCCACAACACTACCATCAATAGTACCTTTGGCGTGAATGTTTTTCCTCCAGTCATGGCTAGTAGTACTTTTGCACCCCAGCACATCACAACTAACCCTCCTTTTGTACCTCCTTACTCTCCTCCACATTGCCTTTATGCCAATTATTCGGGATATGGGCAAAACATTTTTGGTGAACTACCTAGGAGTTATTCTTGGCCTAGAGCCCCTGAGACTGCACCAAACCAGTGGCAAGCTCCACCACCCCGAGATGGCAATGGATATCATCAACAGTTCAGTAAAGGACCGAAGTTGGAATTTCCCAAATTCGATGGGGAGCAGCCAGAGGCTTGGATTAGAAAGGCTGAGAAATATTTCGAATTGGGCAAGGTACCTGAAGATCAAAAGGTGGCAATAGCTGAAGTTTATTTCACTGGCCGGGCTGATCAATGGATTAGCAGAAACAGGATCGATACAAAGGGGATTACTTGGAGGCAGTTCGGAGAGATGGTTAAGAAAAGGTTTGCAGTAGAAACACGATATGATGTGATAGAATCCTTCAGGGCATTAAGTCAATCAGGAACAGTTGAAGCTTGTATAGATCGGTTTGAAGAATTGATGACTTTGTTCGAAAGGAACAATCCAGCACTGAAGGGAGAATACTTCTTGGATTACTTTGTGTCGGGTTTGAAAAGTTATATCAAGACCCCTCTGAAATCTTTGGCGCCTAGAACCTTGGTGGAAGTGTATGCACATGCCCGGAACTACAAGGGTGGGTCCTGGTATAAGAAGGCTCCAAGTTGGGCACCTAACATCAGTGGCAGAGGGAGTCACCAAGGAAGTTCTCAGCCCAAGGGAACAGCTAATTTAGCTAAGAAAGAGGTAAGTGAGAAAAATTCGGCCACAAGCAGTAATAGATGGGGTGGAGGAAGATGTTTTAAATGCAACGAACCATGGGTACCTGGGCATAACAGTGTATGCAAGTTCAAGAAGCAGATACACTTGATTATGGTTGATGAAGAAAAAGGGGAAGAAGTGGAAGAAGAACCACCAGTGGTAGAATTCTGCACACCACCATCCAGTCCAGACCATAGATTGGGAGAGAAGCAAGAGTTGCAAGTGTCAATGCACGCTATGTCAGGCACTAGTACTGAAGCATCCACTTTTACCTTGAGGGTTAAAATTGGTAGCATATGGGCAGTAGCTCTTGTTGACAGTGGGAGCACCACCACATTTATAACCCCAAAAGTGGCTCTTAAGGCTAACTGCAGGATTTCCAATCATGAACCCGTGCAAGTTTGCTATAGCCAATGGGGGTGTGCAGTGTGCTAATGACTGAAGGTAAATGTAAGGGATGTGAATATCACATACAAAGGGAAAGATTCATTTCTGATTTCAGACTATTGGATTTAAAGGGTTATGACATTATATTGGGGAGTGATTAGATATATGAGCATAGTCCTGTCAGCCTGAATTTGAAAACCAGAGAGTTCTCAGTATTTAAGGATGGTAAATCCATGGTAACATTCAGGGATGAGACCCTACGTGGCAGTAAATGCATTATCAATGCCCACCAGTTGCAGAAAGTTATGAACAAGGGAGCAGTCGGAGCAGTGATATATGTTAAACCCCTGGATAACGAGAAGCTGGATAACCAATCATTGCCAGAAGGAATACAAGAAATCATTGAGCAGTTCCAAGGAGTTTTTGAGGAACCTAAAGGACTTCCACCGGTTAGGGGGAATAAACACTGAATCCCCTTAATCCCAGATGCTAAGCCATTGAATGTAAGACCCTATCGGCTGCCTCATTATCAGAAGGATGCGATGGAGGAACTAACTGAGCAACTATCGAAGGATCAAACCATTCGGCCAAGTGTTAGCCCTTACTCTTCTCCGGCAATTCTAGTGAGAAAGAAGAATGGCACTTAGCGTATGTGTAATTGATTATAGACAGCTCAATGCCAACACCATAAAAAATAAGTACCCTATACCAATTATTGAGGATCTTTTGGACGAATTACATGGAGCTAAGTATTTCTCAAAAATAGATCTCAGATCGGGCCATCACCAAATAAGAATACATACCAAAGACATTTTCAAAACTGCATTTAGCACACACATTGGCCATTTTGAGTTTGTGGTAATGCCATTTGGGTTAACGAATGCCCTCGCAACCTGCCAATCCTTGATGAATGATTTTATTGACTGCATTTTTGAGGAAGTTTGTGTTGGTATTCTTTGATGACATATTGATTTATAGCACCACACTTGAGGAACATAAAGATCATCTGAAACAGGTACTGGCAGTCCTCCAACAGCATAAGCTGTATGCAAGGTTAAGCAAATGCACCTTCAGTCAAGAGAGGGTAGAATATTTGGGGCATGTTATCAGCAGTCAAGGGGTTGCAACTGATCCTGAAAAGGTGAAAGCAGTCAGAGAATAGCCAATTCCACAAAATGTTACTCAGTTGAGAGGATTTCTGGGATTAGCTGGCTATTACCGGAGGTTTGTGAAGGGATTTGGGGTTATTTGCCGACCATTATTTAATTCCCTCAAGAAGAATGTGTTCGAGTGGAAAGGAGAACAACAGCAGGCCTTCCAGAAGATCAAGGAGGAATTGTCACAGGCACCAGTATTAGCTTTACCTGACTTTTCACAACCATTTGTACTGGAAACAGATGCATGTGGTCATGGGCTAGGAGCTGTCTTGATGCAAGGGGGAAGGCCACTTTCCTACCTCAGTAAGGCTATAGGTCCCAAAGCGGCTGCCATGTCCATCTACGATAAAGAGGCTTTGGCAATCCTTAAAGCAATGAAGAAATGGAAGCACTACCTAGTGGGAGCTACATTGGTGATAAAAACAGATCAGCAGAGCTTGAGGTTTATTCAAGAGCAAAGATTAGTCAAGGGGTTCAACATAAGCTGTTAATCAAGCTTTTGGGCTATAACTATCGAATTGAATACAAAAGGGAAAGAGAAAACCGAGCCACCGATGCCCTATCCCGGAAGCCACAGCAAGAACAAATGGCAGCTATAACCGTGGCTATACCCAGCTGGATTAATGAGGTAACACTCAGTTACCAGGGGGATGAAAGGTGTAAGGAGTTGGAGGAGAAACTGAGAATTGACCCTGATCCTGCACCGCCATATACATTACTTAATGGGATATTAAGGTATAAGGGAAGCATATATATTGGAAACAATACGGATTTGAAGCAACAGCTACTGAATTCTTTTCACAACTCTACCTTGGGAGGCCATTCCAGAGAAAGAGCAACCTATAAATGACTCAAGTTGTTGTTCTACCGGCCATCTATGAAGACACAAACAGCTCAGTTCATCAAGGAATGTGCAGTGTGTCAATGTAACAAGTCAGAGAACATACCCTACCCCGGGTTATTACAACCCTTACCTGTGCCAGATATGGCATGGACGCATATTACTATGGACTTCATCGAGGACTTCCTAAATCTGAAAACAAGGATGTCATTTTGGTAGTAGTTGATCGGTTTACTAAGTATGCTCATTTCTTATCACTCAGCCACTCCTATAATGTGCACCAAGTGGCAAAGTTATTCATTGACAACATTTACAAATTACATGGACTCCCAAATGTTATTATGACCGACAGGGACCGCATATTCACCAGCTTGTTGTAGCAAGAATTGTTTAGAGCTATGGGAGTAAGATTGCATTTGAGCAGTGCATACCACCCCCAAACGGATGGTCAATCGGAGAGGGTAAACCAATGTTTGGAGAATTATTTGAGATGCATGGCTTTCTCTAGTCCTAAAAGATGGCATTCTTGGTTAGCTCAAGCCGAGTGGTGGTATAATACCTCATTTCATACATCTTTGAGAATGACTCCATTCCAAGCTTTATACGGAATACCACCACCACAAGTGACTGAGCACCTCTTTGCCACAATCAGCAACCCCTGAAGTGAGGAATTTGTTACAGAGTAGAGAGGCTGCAATGGAAGCTATCAAGGCCAACCTTACCAAGGCACAAGCTCGAATGAAAAACTTTGCAGACAAGCATAGGACTGAGAGGGAGCTGAATATAGGTGATATGGTGTACTTGAAGATACAACCCTACAGGCACAACACACTGGGACTCCATAACTTTCTGAAGCTTCATTCCAAATATTACAGGCCATTTCGAGTTTTGGAGAGAATAGGCAAGGCTGCTTACAAACTGCTGTTACCTGAGGGAAGTCAAATTCATCCCCGTCTTCCATGTTAGCCAATTAAAGAAGCACATCAGGCCAAGGACAATTCCTAGCACTAGCAGTGAGTTACCATTGGTTGATGAGGAGGGGAATATATTGGTTGAACCACTAACCGTGCTGAGCCAACGAGTTATTCCAAGGAACAATGAACATGTTGTACAGTGGCTGGTACATTGGGTGAATCTACCGGAGACCTCGGCGACGTGGGAAGATGCTAACTTCATTTCAAGGGTCTTTCCGAACTTTAACCCTTGAGGACAAGGGCTTCGAAGGGAGGGAGTACTTGTCAGACCTGAGCTAAGTTCAGTCTGAATTTAGATTGCAAAGGCTGAAGAAGGATACTGAAGGGCAAGATGGAGAGCCCAGATGGCAGCGTACCTCTTCGTTAATTTGGATCGTATGGCTGAGAATCCTATGGTCACTATTTCCCGTTTATTTTCGCTACTGTTACTCGTCATTTCCATTTTCTGTTGAAGTTTGCTAGGAACAGATGTGTGGGTCATCTCTCGGGCGGCGCACTCCATATAAGCCGTCCCCATTGTAATATGCAGAGGCATCGATGAAAATGAAACCCTAATGTTGCTTATCTTTTCTCTTGTTATTTACTTTACCCCTTTTCTGCGATTTCCATTCCCAACTACCCCCAAATCAGATTCTGAAACACAACTCGTTTTTCCCCCAGTCTCCCCGGGGTCTGACAATGACCACCTAGAAGTTCTCTGGCTACTTGCCTGAACAGATATTAAACAAAAACTCACATCTGCATTTAATCTATACAGTTGCAATAGATCCTCAAATTTAAGCAAACTACCGTCAAGCAAAAAATTCGAACCTTACAGTTATAGCTACCATTTTAAGTTACTGTAAGCCCCACCAAAAATCAGTAACTGTATTCAAAAGATTAGGTATCCATATGTAGGTCTTTTCAAGGGTTTCATACAGCCAGCCCAAACAAATGAAGTTCACATGGAAATGGGACTCAGGAGGAACACTTATATTTGTAATATTGCTTTCAATTCCTAATGGCGTGAAAGGATAGCTGCTAGCCTGCTAGAAGGTTACGTTTTGCTAACACATTCTCAGAAGTCACAGTGTAAACTCTTCTAAAGCTGCTGGCATACCTTATATCTTTGTAGCTATACCATGAACCCTTCTTTGCAACAACTTCCATCAGCTCAGCACAATCAAGAACGCACCCCTGTGTGAAAATTTTGTTTAGGCCAAGATCCAGTGAGATCAAATGAAAAAAGCTGAAAAGTTTGTACACTGACCAATTTACTAACGCCCTCCCCAAATATGATTTCAAATTCAGCTTGCTTGTAGGGCCTGGAGACCTGGCAAACAAGAAGAAAAGTAATTATGCCTACTGTAGAAAGTATGGAGCATAATACTGAGCAAGAACTAGACATATTCTTGACATACTTTACTCTTCTGCACTCTGACACGAACCTTCACACCAACATCTTCATCTCCCTTGGCCTTGGCAAAAACAACAACAAATATTCTCAAGTCAAGCCTCTAGGGAAGATGAAACTTACTTCATTTATCTTACAGATTTTATCTTCCCGATGGGCCGTATCTCTAGGCGAACTGATGCAAAGAATTTCAAAGCTAGCCCTCCGCTGGTGACTTCTGGATTCCCATAGAATACTCCAATCTAGGACACAGGAAATTCATCAAGCGGCGGAATAAGATGGAAATGAAGAGTCAGCTGAAAGTTAATGTAGCGCACCTTGTATCTTATTTGATTCAAGAACATAAGAGTACAACCAGCCTTTGAGGCATTGCCTGACATCTTTCTCAATGCTTGACTCATCAGACGTGCTTGTAAACCCATCTGCTGCATCCCTATCTCACCCTAACAAACAGATGAACCAAACTGTTGATGCAACATTTTTTAATAGAATTTAAGCAAAATAAAAAAGAAAGAAAGAAAGAGAAGCGTACTTCAATTTCTGCACGTGGAGTGAGAGCTGATACTGAATCAATACAGATGAGATCTATTGCTCCAGATCTGCACATGCGGTCCGCAGCTGATATAAAACAGAGACATATTAGTCAGAAACTCTGAAAAAAAAGGCCCATAGTGATTTCTAATGTCAATACATAGAGGAAGAGAAAAGTCTTGCTGAAAAATGTATATGGTGTTACCTTCTGAGTTTGTTTTGATCCTTTTATCTACCTAATATGATTCATAAAGAAACCAAGATACTGATGGCTGACGAAATTTCAACACTATTCAATATAAAGATCCGAAAATGGGGAACATAGAATGAGAAACTATCTGTGAGCATAATAACACATGTTTTTCATTATATTGTGCCCCAAGATAGAGGGTGCGTGTTTTCTCAGTTGGAGGCTTGGAGCTATATATCAACATATGTAACTAAATAACTATGTCTTCCAGCCTAGTAGTTGTTTGCAATATTTTATGTATTTTCCAACTTTTGAAATAAAAATCGTTATGTGTGTTGGTCAACATTTGGTATTAGAGCTGGAGGCAGCAGTGCATCTTTTCCGCCTCGGTCTACGCGGCGCCAGAGGACCGTAGGCTTGGTTCGCTCACCTCGGCCCCAACGCAAGGAGAGAGCCAGAGGCTTCCCTCGGTCCAAGAGCTACGCCAGGGGCAAGTGGAGAGAGAAGAACAGAAGCTAGGTGAGAGATTCGTTTCTAGCTAGCTAGGAGAGAGAAAAAGGTGGCACAAAGTCCGGGCATAGTTCTTGATCCGTGTATGCTCAAGATCATGCCACGCTCTCGGGGAAGTAGCATCACCGGTGATGAGGAAACATCGGGTATGACAACGAAGGAGTTCCGCTTTCTCGCTGTATTATCCAATGCTCACGATGAGCAATTATGTAGCCTAAGCAATCAAGATGAAAATGTACATAAGGGCTCAAGGAGTATGGAACACATCGAAAATGATAACATCGATGAGCACAAGGACTAGATGGCATTGGAGGCCATCTATCAGGGCATCTCAGAGGAGACCCAATCATCAAAGCACGAAGGCGAGGACATCTCCAGCGGCGGTAGCCAAGGCCACAGGATTCAAAAGTTTGATAAGACAAAAGTGAGATGCTATAATTGCAACGATTATGGGCACTTTGCTTCAGAATGCCGCAAGCCGAAGGAGGAGAAAACGCTTCTTGCTAAAGCTCTCAGTGAACTAACCGTTTTGTGATGATGTTGACTCGAGTCCGGGGCATTGAGAAGATGCGTTCACCGTCCTAAGTAGAGTAAGTAGAATTGAGCCTAAGGTGTTAAAGAGATGCGCTCGTCATCCTGTGTCGAGTATAAGTTGGGCAAGTTATAGTTAGGACTGATTGCCTCAACAAGTTAGAGTATTTGCATGTAGATGGATGTGTACCTATTGAGTTGAGTTCCTGCATGCAACTATATGTTTAATTTGCATGTAGATCGCTTCATGTGGAGGCGTAACTGGTAATTCGGATCATGTGTTGAGTCTAAAGTCATCAACTAGAAGAAGGCAAGTCTGAATTACGGGGGAGATTGTTGGAAAGTAATTTAGACTTGCCAAGTAATAGGGTGTTAGGATCCTAATGCAAGAGGCATCGGATCAAAATTGGTTAGTTTGTTTACTTTGTTAGGATGATCGGGCCTCCCACTCGACACGGGTCAACATGACCTGTTCGTCGCCATTGGCACTGCTGTCACGCATGCGTTCCTCATACGCCTTAAGATAACCGATGACCTCTTCCATAGTCATTGTCTTCAGGTCTCCAAATTGCTCTACGATCAAGGCAATTGGAAGGAACTTCGAGGGAATGGTACGAAGGAATTTCTTCACCACATACAACTCTTCCACCTTCTCGCCAAGCCTAAATCTTGTTGACGATGGTCATCAACCAGATAGTGACATTGATCCACTCTGTCTCCTTCATACGCAGCACCTCAAACTCAGTCTTGAGAGTTTGCACCTTTGCTTCCTTCACACGATCGGCGCCAAGATGCATCATCTTCAATGCCTTACATGCATCTTTGGCCATCTCCTTTTTAACTAGTAGAAATATTGTATCACACATGCGAAAAGCCTAACAGAAGAAACAAACTAACCAATTTTGATTTGATGCCGATTGCATCAAAATCCTAACACCCAATTACTTGGCAAGTCTAGATTACTTTCCAACATAGTTGTCAAGGCGTCGCCTAGGCGTCCAAGCGGCACGGAGGGGACGCCAGGCATGCTCGCCTCGCCTTGGGAGGGAGGAAGTCGCGACTTGGTGGAGGAGGAGGCTGCGGGGGGAGGCGGCGGCGGGGAGGAGGCCGCCGGGAGGGGAGGAGGCTGCAGGGGGAGGAGGCGGCAGGGAGGGGAGGAGGCGGTGGAGGGAGGCGAGGCGGTGGGGAGGGGGGATGCACCTGGGAGAGAAGGCGGCAGGGGGAGGAGGCGGCGGGGAGAGGACCGGAGGAGGCGGCAGGGAGAGGCGAGACGGCGGAGGGAGGGTCGGAGGAGGAGGCAGAGGGAGGACCGGAGGAGGCGTCGGGGAGAGGACTGGAGGAGGCGAGGCGGCAAGGAGGACCGGAGGACCGGGGAGATGCTACGGGAGAGGAGTTGGCGAGAACTGAATCGGCTTGCAGATTTCAAATACGTGGTGACTAAGCTTGATATACGAGACTTCAAATGCCTTGTGCGACTTGGCTTGTGCAGGAGAGAGTCGGCGGGAAATGAAGCTGGCTCTGGTTTGGCGCGGCGACTCGCCTAAGCGTCGCCGCTGCGCTGCTGCGGCATCGTCTAGGCGTCCAGGTGCCCCTCGCTCGTCGTGGTCGCCGACTCCGCCGTGACAACCATGCTTTCCAACAATGTAGTTATGTACGCATATTAGAGTATAATCCTAGAATGTAGTTATCAAGTCAAAGTAGCAGCTCCGGAATAGACAAAAATATAGTTCAGTTCAGAATGGTTGAACAAATTCCATAGCAAAGAATGCTAAAATATAATTGATCCCTCAAATGACTAAAAAAGAAAAGGTTGATATGTCATTAATTAATCAATTACTTACTGTTACACGAAGGTCACTATTCACATGATGGAAGTTGAAAAGACTCACAAAACACCCCATCAGAAACAGAAGAATTATGATTGTAAAAAATTCAACCGCTTTCACTATGTAACCCCCCTTTACAAGTCAAGTAGAACAATACTAGAATAAATGCAAGAAAAAACATTAGAAAAAAACACTGAGTCCTCATAAATGGAAAATGTATTACTTTCTAGTGCCATTTCTCCATTGTCAGGCTGGCAGACAATCAGATTTTCAATATCTACACCAAGTGCTTTTGAATAAGCTGGATCAAAAGCATGCTCTGCATCAACAAGCATGGCATTTCCTCCTAGCTTCTGCATATTGGATATTGGAAGTCTTTTAGCATCTCAAATGTTTACCACAATTTCAAAAGTACAATGGTGTCATACTGTAACTTCACAAAACACAAACCTGTACTTCAGCAATCGCATGCAGAGCTAGGGTAGTCTTTCCACTGCTTTCTGGACCATATACCTGCAAGTTGTTTACATATCAAATTTTATTAGAAGTTAGTAAGTTACTATACAGGAGGTTACAGCTCCTAGCCGCACAAGCAAGAATGCAAGACCATAAAAACTTTTGGCAGAAAAAATCAAAGCAAAGAAATGAACAATCCCTTGCTAATTGGTGCTAGAAAGCATAAATAAGAAGTTACCTCTACTACTCTTCCCTTTGGAAGGCCACCACCCAGAGCAAAATCTAGTGTTAGACAGCCACTCGGGAAAGTCTCACTGGAAAGACACAGTAACAATCGGTATGAATAACATGAATGTAATTTATAACAAAATTTGATAGAAGGAATCAAGCAACTAGAAACATACACAAAAGCACCACCAGCACTGCCTAATCTTGTAACACTTCCTTTACCAAAAGAGTTATTTATGTCATTCATGGCTGCATCAAGAGCTTTTTGCTGCAGATGAAATTGTAGAATATGTCTTAATAAGAAGCAAAGTAATATCATGTTCTTTTGCATCAGTATTAAAAGAAATAGCATCACGATTTCACATAAATATGTCACAAAAAAAGTGAAGTCATATGACAGGCCTTTACAATTTCAACTATGTAAAGTTGAGACAGGATGACTCTTAACTTAGGGCAGCCTCTATACTGAACAAAACCATGAATGAAACATCCAAACAGAATTAAAACATATGATAACAAAGTCTTGTATCTAACTGCAGTACTGTACAACTTTTATTCCAGTTAATTACGCAGCAGAGGTTTGCCTTATTGTCGATAAAATATAGTGTTTATCCTGACCAGATCCTTCAGGTTGCACTCCACTACCCTAAATTACATCTCACAGGGTTTGTGTCATCTCATCGTGGCTCGAAAGGCCTGTGAGGCTGTGACTAATATTACAACCAGCGATGTGATACGTTTTGGTAAGAGATGTACTTGCATGCCTATCTCTATTTGAAAGTTCACACATGATAAATTGATAATGTTGTCAAGGAGAACCTAGCACAACCACACCAGCTAATGAGATAAGCCGGTAGGATGGAAATCAAATGCACAATGATAAGACAAGCATTTCCCTGATGCATAGTGCTAATCAAGTGCATCAGGGCCATGCTTGTGCATCATCCACACACGCACATGTGCACTCCATTAGGCAACGGCTATTCGACACCACTTGTGCCCCTTTGGCCCGGATAGAAGCAGCAGCAGTACACTCCAATTAGCGCAATGCCACTTTCGCATGCCATCTATTCGACACAGTGCCCATCCCACGAACAAGAATACAGGCAATGCACCACCGCAGCAAAAGCTACGGTTTGTCCATGCTTTCTCCCACCACCGAGGCACAACCCAGGCTGTCGACGCGACGCGACGCGACGACACGACACGGGGTCACGGACACGGCGCCGAGTTGTTCCTGCGGAGCGCGCATCACTTGTTCGACCAAATGGCAACAAGAGGAAAAGAAGAAAGAAAGGACAAGGGAAACAAGAACGAAGTAAGCGAAACGCTTCTTACGCGGTCGATGAGACGAGGGTCATCCTCACCGGAGAGAGCGCCGTTCCCGCCGCCGGCGACGAACTCGCAGCGCAGCGGACGGCCTCGCCCTGCGAGACCGCCTGCCGAGGCGCGCGGCGCGGGGGCCCTCCGGCGGGGACGGGGCAAGTGGGAGGGGGCGAGGCGCGCGGTGGCGGCGGTGGCCATTGGAAGCGTGGCGCCGAGCTCCACGGCGGCGAGAGCGTTCGATGTGTCTGCGGCGAGAGTGGAAGGGGAAAAGAGTGTCAGAAGAAAGGGGAGTGTTGATCGGCTGCCTCGAGATTCATGCGATGATCGGATGGGTTCATCTTGTAATACACCCTCCACCTGCGATACAAGTTCGGGTATATTAGAAAATATATTAATTAAATATTATTTAATAAAATTAAATCATATTTATTTTTATTAGATAGAAGTAATATTACTTTTTTCTATTATAGACATATACTCTAATTTTATTAAATATTATTTAAATAATATACGTTCTAAATATATGTCAGACTTAGCAACGATCGCGTTGCTTTCGCGGTTGTGATATTTTGTGGATGCGACTTTGCTTGTCGTTATGTTCTCGCTGCTGTTTCATCGGGCAGTCCAAGATGGCTCGTGTAATGTAATACTATGTGGCAATAGCAGTTTAAGGCTAGGGTTTCTTGTATAATCGTGTTGAGTGTTCATTGATCACCTTCCTCTCGGTAAATTAATTGCCCCTTATTGGTTTCTAGTTACATCTTCTGAATTTCTCATCAGTAGATAATAACATATTAATGTAGCTTTCTTTCTTCTTTTTTTTTGGCGAGGAACACCAAAGGTCAGACATTCCAAACCAATCAATCTAGTTTCGCAATGCAGGGGTTGGGATGGGAACATGGGTTTGGTTTTCAAAACATGGTTTAAGGTTGGTTGTGTAGCTTGTAGTTCTATAAATCTTACTTTGTCACCTAATTCGTATTCTTAAACTTTAATCTAGGCTTCACAAAACACAAGCGAGACATTTGGGTGGATTTGAGAAAAATAGTTTGCAACACAAGGGCGTGTTTGCTATTTTTAGGGAGGACTGTAGACGAGTCGAATTTGAGCGAGTTTAGTCTTCAAGGTTTGAGCTCGATAGAAACTCGAGTCAAGCTCGAGTCGAGCTCAAGTTGGATTCCGAGCTTGAATCTAGGAGCTCGACTCATTGAAGCTTGATAATAATTAAAATAATTTATTATACATTAATTTTTAACAATAAGAAAAATTTAAGTTCGAATTCGACTCGAGTGAGCTCGATAATGGTCAAAATAATTCAAATATGCACTAATTTTCAACAATAAAAAAGCTCAAGCTCGACTTCGGATCAGGGTAAGAGTTAATATGTATTACTATTTAAGCTCGAATCGAGGTTTGCGAACTATTTGAGCTCGGCTCGGTAAATCTCGCGAGTTTGAGATCAAACTCGAATTCGGCTCGTTTAAAACTCGAGACGAGCTCAAATTAAATCTAGAAGTCTAGAATTAACCGAGTTTGAGTAGCTCACGAGGATCAAGCTTTTTTTACGGCCTTAGGTGAAGACATTGCATTCTTTCAAAATGCAACAGGTCCTGGTGTGTTCCTTTTTAGGCCCGGAAAAAATTCTTCCGGTTCCTGTGAAAATTAAATTGTTCTCCGTGAAATATTTACGTTACAAATAGGACCTTAACTGTTAGGAATCTTGTTTACTTGTACCTTTTGGTCTGTGATATATTCCGTTTTCCTTTCTTTCTATACCTTTTTTCTTGCGTATTATTTGCTGATAAGGAAAAAAAGACATGCCCCTTTTACTTGTTCCATAAGGCTACGATTAGGAAGTTGTCAACGCTGATATGTATGATTTGAATAAGCGTCGCCCATCTTAATCTAGAAACCGTATGTTCGTGTAGGCCATCACTGGTCACGTAAGAAGATGATGTGAGAGTTTGAAGATATGGCATTCGGTTTTCTCTTTGACAAAGATTGCATGCGCCCAAGGCCACTCGGCTCTCTAGCTCGTTCCGTAATCGAGCATCTTTACCTAGAACTGCATTATACCATGCTGCATGCCTATCACTGGAATCGGTGCAGGTTCAATTCTCTGTTTGGTTTGCTCTCTCCGAGAAATCCATCAATTTTGTGATAGCACCGGTGGACACGTTAGTTTATTTATTTCCATTTTTTTCTCCGCCCTTTCTTCCTTGTTCCTTTAAACCATCTTAGCTTAATGGTGTCTACCAAAGCATAATAGAGTTGAGAAGAATATCTTTGAAACTAGGGGTGAAAACGGGTCGAGTTTTTCCCGACCGATCCGGTACCGAATCCGGCTGGTAACGAATTTGGTAAACTGGTTTGGTATCCGGTCGGATTCGGTTTCGGATACAGATATGTATAGTCGGATTCGGTAGCGGATTCGGTATAGCTGATATCCGACCGAATAGGTTTGGTATTCGGTAAATCGGATATTACCCGAATAGCAACCGAATAAATATTCGACCGATGAATCGATTGATAGCCCAATTGCCGGTGGTCGGCCCAAGCGCCCAGCACTCCAGCAGGCCCATCCCATGTCCGCACTTCCGCCCACCCCACATCCGGACGTCCCCACTCGGGCACTCCCGTGATTCACTCGGCGACTCCTCCAAAGACTAAAGACTCCTGACTCCATCACAGCATCTCCAGTGGCGATCCACCGACCGGCCCTCATCTCTCTATTCTTCTCTCCGCCGGGCGCCGCCGCGCCGCCACCAGTGGCGACCCCTCCCGTAAGGCGCTCCCCTGACCCCTCCCTCCCCCTCCCTCTTCTCGCTCTCTAGTCCTATCTCTCGATTCTCTCCGCCGGGCTCGCCGCAAGATCTGGATGACATATGGTATTAGGCTATTAGCTGATCCGCCGTGAGCTGCTCTCGCTTTTGATATTCTTTTGCGTGCTACTACCGGATTTTAGATCTGTACCATGTTTTTAGCCCCAATGCATTCCAGATCTACGGTATTTTAGATCTGTTAGATAAAGTATCCTGGAAGGGAATTTTTGCTTCGTGTGTGATGTGTCATATCTGGAAATCTATAATGAGGTATCAGGTATAGTACCTAAGACAGTTTCATTTTGTAAATTTCTCTCAAGGCATTGTTTTGGTCTCACTTTCTTGATATATAATCAGTGATTACCCTGATATATTCACTTCATAGTTGTTGTTGATTACCCTTCACTGCTGTCATCCACCATTATTTCTGCTGGTTAAAATTTGTGGGTATTTTGACTATTGAATCTCCTTTCATTTGGTCATTTGGAGGCCTAGTTAAAATTTTTAGGTCGTATTCTTATGCACTTGTAGCTTGTACTATATGGATAAATTCAATCTGCATATCTCATTGCAGGTGATAAATGATCTACTCGATCCTACTGGCCAAAATCTACAACTTTTAAGCCTCTACAACTTTTGCGCGTGAGGGAGGATGCACAGGTTTAAGCCTCTACAACTTTTGGGCTATCTTGGCATGCTCTTGTACTTGTGCTGTTAATTCCCTATTTTAGTTCTTTTGTATCTCCGCCTGAAACCTGTTCTTTTGTATACAAGTTCAACTTTTTTTCTGTTGTTATAGAATATAGATATTGTTCTATCCTTAACAAAATGTACCAAAACATTAAATCTACTGTTGAATTTAATGCCTGTATGCAGTTTGTAGGCCCTATTTTGATAATTAAATTGCCTCTCTGTTAGATAAAGTATATATCCACTGGTAAAGTACAATTCAAATGTATCAAGTATGATAGAATTCAATGGGACTGAACTGAATAGCCTTCATATTTGCATTTCATTTATTTTGTGTCGGCCGTATGGGACTGATGAACTGAATAGCCTGGATTGCTTCCAATTTTATCTTACCATATTCGAAAATCCGAATATTCCGAATTCGTATTCGTATCCGGTCTTACCGTATTCGACTCCGAATCCGAAGAAAAAATGTGGGTTAGGATATGGTTTAAGCAATATCCGTCCGAATCCGATCCGTTTTCACCCCTATTTGAAACGCCCCACGTTTTTTATTAACCTTAAGGAGCAAATTATAATGTTAATTAAGATTAATTATGTAACTAATGATTTAAAATACAGGGGAATTTAAACTTTTGTGTAATCTAAATTACAGTGACGAACGTTAAACAAATGCATTACTTTCACGATCTCATCGACAAGAATAGATACAATTGATATATATTAGAGGAAGAGATAACACTCAACTGCACGACAAGTAAAAGCGTACAACTCAATTAAAAGATATACATATATCAGTCCGGTACAACAATTAATTAATTACAACCCTCATACAATAAAGCAATTGCATCCATTACATGACAATTAAAAGTTACATTAGGTTAAATACAAGTATTACAACTCGCTGAACCCTGTAATTGTGTCCGTGTAGTATTACATCAAACATAAACATAAGATTACACTGTATGCATTTCATACATTTGCAACTCACCAAGAACTATAAAAAATATAAATTACATGCATATCATTTCATACAACGATTACTAATTGTTTGATTTCTAAAATAACAACAGTTTTAATTGCAAGAAGAATTAATGGAAAGATACTGAAAAAGACCGAACAAAAGAAAACAATTAAAAGAAGGATTGCCGTCAGAGCCCTAGGATTTAACTTCAGGCAGGGCATTTCGTTCACTAAGGTTCCCAAACCGTCCGGGGGCCAGTCGGCACCTCTCACAGCCATTAAGTCATCATTCGGCAATAAAACAAACTTGATTATTATTTCTGAAGAATCATTGTTTAAGCCAGCTGAAAATATCTCATCACACCCCATAGAATAGTAACGCATTTAAGTAATAAGGACCGAGCCAGCAAAACCAATCGAGAAGACACAACCACTCGACCAGCACAGAGGGAGTGTTAAAGACCAAAGCCAGCAAGGCTCAAGAGGCAAAGTACCATTTGATGACCACCATGGCCAGCACAACAAACAACCCAGAACAAGTTGAAGCCAACCAAACAAGGGAAGCAAGACCCAAATTGGCCACCATAACATCACCAGCCAAGCTACCAACCGCAGTCCATCTCACTCCATTCCCTCCAAACCCACCATCACCAACACCAGTCGACCAAAGGCAAGAAACCAAGAGGCCGGAGAAGAGGAGAAGGCCACTACAAGGTTTCCCACCGCAAGGCCGACAAGGAGGAAGGTGGCACCTCGACCATTTCCCCAGAACCACCCGATAGCTAGCCGAATGAGGTAGGCTATACCATCCATTTTCCCCATGATTTCATTATCTAGGACCACACAAATAGCATAGTAAAGCAATAGAGCACCACCATGTGAGCACAAATTAGATCGACGTAGCAAAAATTAGTGAAACTAAGAATCCAGCCGAGCCACCGTATCACCACAAGCACCCACGGCACTAGCACATCTCAAGTGAACCACCATTGCAGCGAGATGGAGCATAGCACAGAAAAAGGGACAAAGGAAGGGGGAGTTACCGAAAGGACGGGACGCCGTGGTGACGGATTGCCACTCGCACCCGACAGCCCATCCACACTCCCCCGGCGTGTGGATGAACTTCGAGCCCCGCCGTAGCAACCACATAGCACCACCCTCGCATCCACAAATCCAAAAGTAGCTTAAACCATGAATAACTCAAATCAAATCAAATCGAGAACTAGAGAGAGTAGTAGTAGAGAAAGGAAATAGGAGGAGAGGAGCCAAGCGGGGACGTAGGGAAGCCGAGACGACGGCGCATTAGAGGCGGCGGTGCAGATGGCCGAGGCAACGATCGGCCACGGCGGTGCAGCTGCCGGGCTAGAGGTGTGACGGCCGGAGGAGAGCTGGGGACTGGAGCCGGAGGAGAGCTGGCCGCGGCACAGGGAATCGGAGCCGGAGGGGAGCGATGGAGCAGAGGCCGAAGACCCGTGGGGACGGCGGCGCCTAGGGGACCATGGACCAGCGGCACAGGGGCCAAAGGCCGGTGCCTAGGGGTGAGCAAGGAGGTGACAGGATGGTGCCTGGGGAAGCGGCAGGGAGGCAGATCGGAAGGAGGTGGCGGGGAGTAAAATGAGGGGAGGAGGAAGAGAAGGTAGAAGAAGATAAGGGAGAGTGAGAGAGAGAGTGGATTAACGGGGGAAGGAAATGACCAGAAGGCCATTTGGCCAAAACGGGTGTAGAGAAAGAAAGATTAAAAGAAAAGGAGAGAGAAAAGAGATTTAAACAAAATTTAGAAAAAGGAAAAGAAAATAGTTAGAGCGCGCGATAAATATTCCTCGTAAGTCTTAAACCCTGACGTTCCAATGTATGCCAGATCATTTAATAAAATATTGTAAAGCACGAACTGCAACATACCACTAACGGATATTGGTTACTACTAAAGATCAGTTTAATGGCATTAGTAGATTTAAAGTTAGTTCATACCAATTAAATGGATATATTATCATTTAAATCACTCATTGCACAATTAAATACTTAGATAAATTGTGCTAATTATATTCACTTAATTAGTGCTGTTAGGAGACTGATAGTTTACACGTTATTAAAAATCGGTACCGACACGTGGACCACTCCCGGGCGTATTAAAAGATGTAGATAATCTTGTTAGTTGTATTTAAATTATAGAAACCCACTCATAGTTATTTCTGATCGTTAGAACTAATTTATTGTAGTCAAATGAATTAAAATTGTACGTACCGACTAAACTTGTACGTGCACTAATTAAATTCACGTACTGTTGTCTAAACCGTTTGATGCAGGCTTAAATATCCAGACATTTTGTTTAAGCCCAATTAAATGGTAAAAGACCAATAACTTATCATAACTAACCTAAATTAAATGTCAGCAGTAGGTTAAAACATAGCGTGTATCAATTTAAAGTAATGCATTGCCATCTAAACCATTTCATGTTGTAATTAAATACCTAACTAACTTGATTACCACGATCAGAGTCGAGTTGAGCGAAGCCTCACCCTAGGCGCACAAACACATCGACACCTCGCACTCTATTATATTCCGTAAATTAAGTCGTAGCCGACGTATTTATTTGTAGGCAACTATCCGAGTCATGAGAAGGACTTCACCTGATTCTACTTAAACCCGAATATGTGGTTAATCCAGGCAAGCCTTCCTTTTGAGCATATGATCAGAGTATCTTCAGTAAAATAAAGTATTTCCCTATTAAGTATTATCACATGCATGAAAACAAAAATCATGTTTGAATCAAATGATTGTGGTGAGAAAGAAAAGGCAGAGACCAGGCAGACAGTTGGAGAAGCCACTGTCAGGCCAGTAAATAAGTGCGTGGAAGGTCCCCAGGGCAGGAGAAAAAGGACAGGTATGGGATCTTCTGCATAGGGATATGATATAAGGTTAATCAGTCTTCATCCGTATGAATGGACCGTACTAAACGTATCAACCAACATTTCATCTACAGATGGATAGAGTTAGTAGTGCTATCATAGTTATTATATTCTCCACATGGGTAAGTATTAATTAGGGGAAATGAACCTAGGGTCAGCTGTTCTCCTGACATGGGGGATCCAAAACCTCGTACCCAAGACTGATCTGATATTCAGCAGGGGGTACGTGGATCACAATAACCCAAGACTAATCTGATATTCAGCAGTGGGGTACGCGAGGGCGATATATTACGCAGTGGAGTGTTGGGCGATGGGTTGAAAACCGCCCCAACCAACAGTTATGTCATTTTGATGGGTCTGGGTGAGGGTGGTATGCCGCCCAGACTGCTGATTACAAGTAACTGGATAGAGATATAATATACTGAGATAGTTACAAAAAGTCTGTACTCTGATCTGGGCACCGCATCTTAGGCAATGCAGAAGATCCATGAGCCACCAGGATCAGAGTGATGATGGGTAAAGCGGTACAAGCTTGCGCAATGCTATACAAATCATGAATTCATGGCTGTCTCCGGAAAAGGAGATCACGGAAACTTATGGGGGTTTTTGCTGTTCATACGAGTGTTCGATAGCTTTCGAAATTAATAATATGGATTCCTTCCAAACTTAACAACAAAACTTATTTTCTATAATCCTGAAAAAGAGGAGAATAAGAATGAGATTGAGCATGAACCAGAAATTGGGAATATAGATGTATATTCCTGGAAATGTAGAAGAGCATTCAGTGCATTTTGCTAATAATGCTTGCTGAGTACTTTTGTACTCACTCTTACTATTATCCCGTTTCTTTAGATGCATGATAAACCGGAGGATTGCTAGAATCTGGTGAAGACTACATGGATGGATTTAAGTACTACCTGGGTGGAATTCTTTGGACTCATAATATGAAGAGTAAAAGGCGGAGGCGACGACCATAACTGTTCCTAGAGAAATCCCATTTTTAAGAAGGTGTAGCTATATTATCTTCGCTTTAGATAGACAATAGCTAGAACCATTCTAATTCCAAAATACTGTAATATTCGAGCCATTGCGGCTTTGTAAAGAACTTCAGCCTTGCGTGGCGATATTCTTGTAATATTGTATTTTGTCTCTAATTATTGTTCCGCTGCAACACTCTGATGGGCTTATTATTCGTTAATGCGATGTTCTATCGGCTAAAACGAATAATAAACCGTTGACTAGAATCATTACCCCATGGTAATTATGCGGGTCGTTTCAATCTTAATAAAAACATGCCTGTCGAGCTTCTCGCCACAAGGACCATCTTGCCGTAGAGCTACTTTTGATCATTCCGTCAAGATAGTTGTTGTTGTACTCTCAGTGGTAACATCATCATCTCTATATTACGTATAGAGGGATTCATGGCCTCCCCTCTATGCAATGTAATCATTTTCATAAAAAAGCTCTCTACATTTGTGTTTTTACAAAATGGCCTCCCAGATTTGTGAAATAGTACAAGGGTCCTCAGTTCTTACAGAAAAACCCTGCCACATTGTTTTTTCTTGAAAAACCCCATCCGCTTCTCCGAAATTGCATACAAGTCCTCCGCATTTTTCATGAAGACCTTCCTTTTGCTAGATAGCACCCCGTAGTTTTTCCAAAATTACGCAGGGGTCCTTGATTTTATGCAAAAAACATTTGCTTTCCCCGAAATACGTATGGGCTCTCGCTTTTTTAGAGAATCCCCTCTTACGAATTTTCGTCTCTTTTATTTTAACCCACATGGTAGCTAGCGCGGCATAGCGCTGCACTTATGCTGCTAGTATATAACTATTACTCTAGTATTCTTGGATCGTCTCTAGGTCACCATCCATCTCATCGAACGATTTTTTTAAAATAATCTTTTTTATTAATATTATATAAATATACCATCGATTACCAAAATCACAGAAATAATCTTTTGTCATCCTATCACCATTTGAAATTGTGACTAACCTACATGGAGTCCTATATGGTAATGTGGATGGCTCTGTCGCCAATTGGACCAGCGACATAAACATGACCGCCATTTCGACCAGTGACATACCTTTTTTAAAAAAACTTTTTGATATTTATTTTTGATAAATGTATCGATTCATAAAAATTACAAAAATAATCTTTCGTCGCCATTTGAGTCTAGGGCGGAGGGGTGGACAGAAGATGCCAACTTCTATTGATATTTGAAATGACGACAGGGAGATCAATTGTCAATTAAAATGGCACCAAAACCCTCGCACCCTCTGTCACTTCTTGAAGACTGGAGAACTAGTCAAAATTCATTTCAATTCAGTACAAATACAAAGGGAAGAGAATAGTAGAGAGAAAAAAACATGGCTGACATGGCTAGAATCTGCAGGCGTAGGAAGGGATGATGGACACAAGCTGGGTTTCGAGGCCATGACCCTTACCTTGAAGACACGAGCATCTATGGTCCCATAGACCCCGCACCCCAAGCCCCGATCTATCGCTCAATACCAAGGAGTCCTACACCCCTACACTCCACGACTACCCACACATCCCTGAGCCTTGGCCGCAATGCAAGCATGAACTTGACGCAATGGTTCAGGACAACAACACACACCTAGGACATCAATTCTTTCGCTGCCCTCTGTTCCTGGTAAGTGGTTCATTTACTACCTATACCTCTATGCATGCACTGCTTGTAATCACCTTGTATTGCTTGTAGACAGCAGTTTGCAAGTTTACTGAGTGGGTGGATCAACCATATGCAATACTTGCCCAGGTTTACATCCACACTCTCCAAAGTCGCCTAAAAGAGTTGCGGAAGGAGCTCCAAATCAAGAGGGCCAACAAGATTCTATGGTCACAAGATTTGCTCTCGCGAACATGAGTGCTCGGCAAATTTTACTCCCAAACACTACGCTATGAGCACCTATTAAAAGGGGCCAAGCTCCATGTCCAGAGCAAACACTCCACTCAAGCTAATCTCGAAAATAGGGAGAGAGACATGAGAGAAGAAAGGAGTAGAAGAGGATATCACTCGGCAGGGTTAGGGATGTTGAACTACAAAGAGATATTTCAGAAGTGGAAGTGGTTGCCAAGAAGAAAGGATCTTACCCTGATACTTCATTCAAGGATGCACCCATGCCACCAGAGTTTCTACGCTCATAGTGCGACTGCGATAATCTGACACACATCATTTAGTTAACACATCCAACCACCCGTGCATCCCGATAGACGACCAAGCATTCCTACTTCCAAAGATCGACAGTTAGGATAGGTATGACATGGTATTCATTGAGAAAAAATATATGATAAACTACTCAGTGGCACCCGAGAACTTCACCTGATGTGAAAAATAATATTGTAATATATACACCCTTTGGTTGCTGCTATATTCATCGGTTTTTGCAAATTAATAAGAATGCCACAATAATTGACTCTTACAAATACCATACGTATGTGTTGTTCTTTTCGTTTACTACACCTTCAGAAGTTCATGATGCCATGCATGCACGATGTATTCTTTGTTTAGCATAATTTTAGGCTGTTAAAAGCCGAGAACGGGTTTTCTTGAAAAAGGGGAGGATGATGAGGATATCCTAACCTATATTGTTCGTTGTAATTCAACAAGTACTTCAGAACTACAAGAGTTAGCTAGAAGAGCTAGAGTTGTGAAAAATAAGCTTAACACTAAGGTGAATTCATTCCAAACTAAATTTAATGTTGTTATTCATAAAGATGGAATACTACCTTATGTTATCATATTGTGCATTCTCAAGTTTGTCAAATGGAAAATATTGAAACTGAGAGGGGGGAGATGGAGGCCGGGGCCAACGCAATAGAGAGCCATAAGGAAGAGGATAACTACATTTGGTGCCAAAGACATGAAGGAACAAAACCCACACAGATGGAGCTAACAAGAACAAAGCACATGTGGCTGGTTAGAGCATACAAGAGAAAGGTCCATGTGGATGGGGGGAAGAAAACCCATGCAGTGGGAGAGCAAAAAGGGAGGAGCCCAAAGACATAAACTACAAGTTTTGGATAAGATTTTTAAACTCAATTCGTACCTCCCATAAGCTTAACTGGATTCAAACTCAGATTCAACTCAGAATTCAATTCAGATTAAGTTCGGAACAGCCTGACACAGTTATTAAAAAGGTCATAACTTTCACAAACGGAGTCCAATTCGGGCATTCTTGTACTTGTTGGAAAGCTTATTTCAATACCTACGCAATGGATCTAGTCCCATCTTCAAATTCATCACAAATCAACCGCTATGACTGAAACAATGTGATAGCTATAAAATCTATTTTCCTTTTTGTAAGAGTTTGAGTCTAAAACAATATAGGGTTGAGTTGTATTTAGTTTGGGGACCATATGAACATCACAAGTGGCTATATAAGCCTTGTATGCATAGCCTTAGGGCTTAGACCACCTTTGAGAATAAATCTACTATTGTTTGTGCTTAAGTTCCGTGAGGAATTAGGGAGTTTCTTCAATCAAGATCGTTTAGCTTTTCCGTTGGGAATTGGGTGCACGATTGATTTTTGTTTGGTGATCGATGAAATCAACGCAAGTGTATTTTGGTGGATTAAAGAGTGTTTGTCCCTTGCACTGACATTGGAGGATCATTACGATTCATCAAGACTTCTGTGAGTATCCATTCTATGTCGAGAAGATCGGATGACCCCGTATCATCACCTGTTGGAAACTGTACACCTTGGAGGACAAGGGAAAGGCTGAGATGGTGGAAGACAAGGAAAAGGCGCTAATGGTCCCCTATGCCCCTGCTGAATGATAGGTTATGTTGAGCTGGGACAAGTCAATGGAAGTTGTGGAAGCTGAGTACTAGGCGGTCGTCATGAAGGCTAAAGCACGTAGGGGACACAAAAGGGAAAGGCACCGATGGACATAAATATATACGATGAATGACTACAAGCCTGATTTCTAAAAGATGCACATGTATCTTAACTATAGTTTGGGTTAATGGTTCATGCATGTTACCATTTGTATCATGGGAGTAGTGAGGCAAATATATGCACCTAACTAAATCCTATGCGCCAAGTAATTCACAGCTTCACTAAGAAGTCTTTAAGCCCTAATAGGTTACGATATAAGTCACTATATGTCAACACTGCCTACGTTGTCACCCTATTTCAATAAACTGTCCTTAAATTTGTTTCTTCCTTTGTTAAGTTATATGTTTCATGAACTTTCATTAATACATTGTCTAATTGTAAATATAAATTATTTTAGCCATATAAACTTTTCTTTAAATATAAGTTGTTCTATAATTTTGGAGACACATTTTATTCTTTTCTTTTACCTTTGTTCAATAAATGTCATTGTGTATTGCAATTGATATTTGTGTTGTGAAAAAAGGATTCATTTTGTATTCTAGCAAAAAAAACATGATGTTTTTAGTGTGCTAATTATTATATCGGGCTTGAAATTCGTAAATATGTAAAATAGAACTAAGAATGCTATGTGATGACTTTTTTTGAATTGTTCGATCTATACTAACTGAATAGGTTGCACACCGTCTTATCGCGATGCATGTTTTTATGCTTTCATCGTCCTACTAAGAAGGGGGGCTATCTCATGCTCCTAGGAGAAATCACGTAGTGCGGCAACTTTACAGAAATAACAAGAACAAAGCATGGAGAGGGTATCACTACGAACATCGTAGCACATGGATAACACATAGCAGTATATCACAAATACCCTCTAACTCAAATGTGCATACGCGGGGTTCCTCCTAGGCGCAACCCTACTAGTGGCCCCATCCCTACACTGGGGATGTGCATGGCCTGACGGGTAGGTTCATTAGTCTGGTGCATGTCGTGCCCTGGTTGGGCGAGTGATGGGTGTAGGAGTCACAATGCCTTGGCATGTCGGTTGGTTCGTTCCTAGTACGTTAGAGAGCTACAAACCACTGAGGATGTATGCCGCCTCGTCCTCCGGTGGTTGTGCCAACCAGTCATCTACTAGGGTGTTGTCCCACTTCGCCCCATGGCTTGTTGTCTAGTCTGCAACCTGCATGCCGTGGGTGGACCTATCCTCCACGTAGTCCTCGAGCTGGTGGCCTACAACGTAGGTACGATATAATTCAAAAGTCTATTGAAAGTCAAGTGAAGGCAACAAGAAGTGAGTGGCATACCTAGGTACATCCTACCGTATGAAGCCATAGAGGCTGTAGCCTGCCACGAGGATACCCCTAGAACGTCCAGTGGAGGCGCGCTAGGTGTGTGCAACGTGTGTGGTGTGCTATGGCTGAGCTCTCAAGCATGTACCATGGAAGCACATGACACGACATCGCTATCTATAATCAAATATCTAGAGCCCATGACGGGGGATCTCTTGAAAGCAAGATACACTGTTTGTGCATTTAATGAAGAGTTATTCTCAGCATTAAGGGGAGGAAAGGACCCAAATTTGGAATGTCGGGAACTATCATGGAATGATAGTAGCCTTCATAATGTGGATCCACATGCTAAAGAATCTGAACAAGCGGTTTAGAGGATAATAGATTTGCAAATTCTTGCAAACAAGATTCACAGGTCATAAAGAAGTGATGAAGATGCATATACTAGCGGTGAATGCACCTGTCAGAGTCGACCCCCCCGGGTTTTGGGTTCCACTCATGAATATCCTCCCTTGCGCAAAAGGGGGAGACCTTCTGTTTCAAAGATCTCAAACCAGGAAGACAATTGCAAAAAAAGATGTATAGAATAGGGAGAGACATTCCGTAAACTGAACATGAATGAAGAATGTCCACTGATAGATATCACACTCCACTAGAGAACTTAGGTGGGGACACCCCGTGCTGAAGCACAGGGGGAGGCATCTAGTGCTGGGGAGAGCGCACCCGCTGACACTAGGACAACAGAACACTCAGACTATACCATATTGGGAAATCATGGAGAGTTGATTGATTTTAATAAAATGTCAATCGAATTGGATAAAGAATTTGCCACAGATTATGTGGCAACAGTAGAAATATGCTTAATACAATTATGTGCTAATAATAGCTACTTTGCTTCTAAGGTTGCTTTCCATGTTGAGAATTTGGATCCAAAACCCAAGACTATTGTTGAGTGCAAAGGTCGTCTCGATTGGGATAAATGGAAGGATGTAATTGAAGATAACTAAACTTACTAAATAAAAGGAAAGTCTTTGGACCTGTGGTCAAGACACCTCGAGACGTCATTTCTATTGGACACAAATGGGTGTTCATAATAAAGCAAAATGTGCGCAATGAAGTGGTGAGACACAAAGCGAGATTAGCAGCACAAGGGTTCACCCAAAGACTCGGTATCGATTACGATGAAACATATTATCCTATATGGATGGCATTACATTCCGTTATTTGATATCAATGGCGGTAGGCATGAATCTAAATATGAAACTCATGGATGTTGTAAGTACATACATAATAGGTCACTTGATTCTAAAATCTTTATGAAGATTCTAGAAGGACTGAAGGTCCCACGTGTGAGCATGAATGATAATTGCAGCATATATAGTATGAAATTACAAAGGTCACTATACAGATTGAAAACAGTCGGGTCGTATATGGTACAACTAACTGAGCAAATTCCTTTTGCAAAAGGGATACGTGAATAATGAAGTATGCCCATGTGTGTTCATCAAGAAATCCATTCATGGATTCTGCATCATATATGTATATGTCAATGATTTGAACATTATCGAAACCACGGATGACATACTTGAAGCGAGCTCATATTTGAAGATGAAATTCGAGATGAAAGATTTGAATAAAACAAAATATTGTCTTGGCTTGTAGATTGAACATCTGACTGCTGGCATATTGTTGTACCAGATCACATACACCAAGAAAGTGTTGGAGAGATTTTATTTTGATAAATCTCATCTATTTAGGGGTTGTTCATATTGGTTACGACTGATGGATTGACTAAAAATGAATTTAAGTGACTTTTAGAAGGAGATGAGCGATAGAAAAAGTGAAGGATAGATGTGTGCGTAAGACGGGAGCGAAATGAGTGAGGTGCACGATGCGTTTGTAACCCCTACCTTATCATCGGAGTGAGACGGGAGCGAGAGGAATAGAGAAGCTGCTTTAGAAAACCGAGTGTTCATATTGGCTTTTGACTTCTCCAAGCAAAAGTCAGAAGAGAAGCCAATACAAATATGCCCTTAGTACTCTAATGATCATTAGGTCACTTGAAGCAAAGAAAGATCCATATAGACCTAAATGTGAAAAATGAAGAAGTTCCGGGGCCAGAGATCCTATACTTGCAATTGGAGCACTTTTAAATTTTGCAAATTTTATCAGTCCTGACATTGCATTGGAAATAAGTTATTTGGTAAGATATAGTTCCTAGCCTACTAAGCGGCATTTGAATGGGATTAAAGGCATTCTCAAGTACCTACAAGGTATTAGTAATGTTGGACTCTTTTACCCCAAGGGTCAAGATACCCAGTAGCTGGCTATCTTTCTGATCTCAATAATGCCAAGTCACGGATTGGATATGTCTTTTAAGTGGAAATACAACCGTCTCTTGGAAGTCTTTTAAGTAGATGATAGTTACTACGCCAACTAATCATTCGGAGATAATAGCACTATATAAGCTACTCGTGGGTGCATATGATTTAGAAGATTGATGCATCATATCCGAGAGTCATGTGGTGTAGAGATAGATAAAGTTCCCGTAGTTCTATATGAGGATAATACTACTTGCATTGTACATATGCAGAACAACTATGTCAAGACTTCAATGACAAAGCATTTCTTTGAGCAGCGGGAGAACGAGAATGTAGAAATATAGAAAATCCAAAGTAGTGAAAATCTTACGGATTTATTCACTAAAGCATTGTCAGTTTATACCTTTGTGAAGCATGTTCATGGCATTGACACACGAGAAGGCTCAAAGAATTATTGCCTACAAGGGAAGATTAATCTTTGTACATTTGTTCATCTTTCAAAGAGTGTTCCACTTTTTTCCCCTTAATTAAGTGTTGTTCCATTGGGTTTTATTAATTGAAGGTTTTAATGAGGCAGCACGTGCAATGGCAAGAACGTGATCTATGCACTTCTTTACCCTAACCGATTTTTTCTCACTTGAGTTTTTGAGAGGAGTTTTTAATGAGGTATGAGTATGATGTTGGCCAAGTGTCCAAAAGAATCTGTTATGATATTATGATATGTGAACACTTAACTAAACTAAAAGTTCTGATAAATTACTGGTCACTTCACTTGAGATACAAGAACGCTCCCCTCCTAACACTATACAAAGGGTTGGAGGGGTTGCGTATTGTACACATATATATCATCTACGAGTTAGAGCAATAAAATTGAGAGGCTATCGAGACTACATCTTTTATCTACTTCTATTTTTGTATATATTTGATTGTGTGCAATGCGACCAATACTTCAACACTACAAGTATATTAGGTTTAAAATCAACTTGACAACGCAAAATTAACTTGACAGGGAAGCGGCATGGGTTGTTGCTAAATATATGCCCTATTCTTTTTATCTAATGTTTTATGGTTTCCTCCAAATAGACAAATGGGATGATTTCTTCGTCATCTTTTCAAAACAACTTATCGGTATAGTCATTCCTTTTGCGCCTTGTAGCTCTCCTTGGAGAAGGATAAGAAGCACGAGATGGATAAAATCTATATAAATAGAATGAGGCAAGCGATTTCTTTAAGAAGAAAAAACCAAGTGTTCAGCTTATAAAAAGTAACATAGGTCAGCGTTGACGCCGATCAGGTACCAAAACTAAGATGTAAAGCAATATATCTATCTACGATATTACTAAACCTGAAGAAGAAAAGCAAAGAAGAAAGACCATATGCACCTGTAGATAAAGCAAAATCAATTGCGTTATACATCTATCTACTAACAAGAACAATCTTCCTCTCCAGGTTGACTGCATCACTTCACTTGGTATGGTTGTTTTTGGTTCATAACGGTGCTCTAGGAAAACCAAAAACTATAGCACATACGGGATATGAATTTTTTTTAAAAAATAATTTATCAATATTTAATATATTAGCATGAGTACTTACGCTAGAAGTAAAAATAATTGACCATACCCGAAAACAGCCCACCCAAACAATAGGAATATGCCGCTTGATGAAACGAAAATTCTCCGTTACTTCTCCCTTCCTGCCTGCCAGAGCCGACGACGCCTCCTACCAGGCTACCACCCTCTTTCCTTCCTTCCCCGCGTCTCCTCCCAAATAAATCCAATCGAAAACCCGACATCTCTCTCTAACCCTCCTCCCTTCCCCCGCCACCTTTGCCGGCGAGAAGCGCCGCCGCGCCCGTCGCTCGGAGTCCTTCGCCTCCCTCCCGCGTCGACCCCTTCCCGCAGCCACCGCAGCCGGAGGCGGAGAGGAGCTGCTAGGCTAGTCTCGCCCAGAGCCGGTAAGTGGCCTCATCCACCTGCTTCTCCTCCTCCATGATTTCTAGATCTCGAGCAGGCCTAGATCCGCACGGAGTAGCAAACGTTTTATCTCTTGTTAGGGTAGGGTAGGATGGGCTAGGGTAGGATAGGATAGGAAAGCGTTGATTGGTTGATCGATCGGTGCCGATCGAGCTCGCTTTTCCCCAATCCAATTTAGAATGGGAGGGGGAGGAGGTCCCGGCGACGTGGCTCGAATCATCCGATGATCAGATTGCTATGTTGATTTTGCTTGCTGTTGGAGTCGTATTGTTGCAACCTGTAAGGCGCTCTTGGCTCATTCCACTGTTCCCCCCTTTTTCTTCTCTGGTTCGATTGCAGGTATGCAGAGCCAGATCGTTTGCCATGGTTGTCGGACCGTTCTACTCTACCCGAGAGGGGCGCCCAGCGTGTGCTGCGCGCTTTGCCGAGCTATCACCACCCCAGGTACTGCTGGATGCAGCATGGTATCAATCGTTTCAGTTGCATGTTTTCTGCGTTGTTGGAGTCGACTATCATCGCCTCTGAGCATGTATAACCATTACGATCCAATCCTCAAGTTCAACTTTGACATCGTCGCTTCAATAGTAACATATACAATTTTCTGCTATTTGGTAAGTGTTAAGAAAACCTGTGTAGCAAGACTTCTGAGGACAGGCTAGGCAAAAATCTGTATGGCGTTTAACTTCATCCTCTCCACGAACAAGTTGTTCAGTTTGGTCATAAAAATCTGCTGTTACTTCAGTTCAAGCTTCTGCACACCTAGTTTTACTATCTGCTGCTTGTAGAGTACTCTGGACCTTCAGTATTCCAGTGCGACTCATTTCAATCTGATGGATAAATGTTATGTTGCACTCTATCACTTGTTCTCGAAATGGCAAATTTCTGAACAACATACAAAAGCCGTGGTCTCCTGGAAGAAGCATAGAGAACTAAGAGAAGTACCAGAGAAGTATTGCAAGCTTATTGGGAATGAATAAAACCATTTTTTAATTTAGAGCACTAACAATTTACAATTCTCTAATGCGCTTTGGATCTGTATCACACACAGCTTAGTACAAGATACGTGCTTTCTGTTTTCCGGTGGCTGAGTCTGAGTGATTCGGATACGGCATATTGAGTTGTTACTGCTTATGTGGTATTCCTGTTACATGTATTCTGTTGACAACTATATGTTCCTAGCATCGAAACTACAATGAAAACCCAACATTGCGCCTCCTCTCCATCCTGTTGACTAAATTGTGCTTTCTTGGTCTTTTTTTTTATTATTAGCACAATATTCATTTCTTATTTGTAGTATTCCAATTGTCACATCTCTGCTGTCCCCTTCATGCCAAATTGCTAATTAGAAAATAAACATGTTGAGCCACCTTTTGCACCAACCAAGCTCACCTTCATTAATATGCTTTGATCCCTCAGTTTTCTTCTCACTCTGCCTCTGTCATAAGGTGTGCAAGTAAAAAAAACCACAACATCTGCATTTAAAAAAAATAATAATAAAAGCTTATCCCTTTTGTCTATAGCAAAAAGCTCAACAAATTACACAAGTAGCACAAACTTTTGAAGGATCACCGTCCAGTTGTGTAACTTGTGTTAGTGGAAAGCTTCATGTTGAAGTTGAAGCACGACCTAATCTTTTTCACAAGTCACAAATCGTGTATTCTCTCTGGTCACATTTGTTTGCTCTTTACTTCCGACTATCCTCTGCTCTCCGGTCATATCTTCTAACACTATATAGCCTGTGCAGTGCTGGTTTTATTGATTGTTGGTTAATGGAGCAAATATTATAATATCATTCAATTAGTACAATTTTCCTTCTCAGTTTCCAAGATTTCCAAAGGTGTTACCATTGTAAAGTTTTATACTTGGTTCATAGTGCTAGATCGTTAATACATCAATTTAATATGATTATAGAAGTTATGGAAATTTATAATGCAGCACTGGAAATGGCTCAGCTTATATGTGGTGGTTGCCGAACTTTGCTGATGTATAGTCGCAATGCAGACACTGTGAGATGTTCATGTTGTAGTACAGTAAATCTTGTCAGACCAGGTACTAATTCTGTTTTCTGTCCTGTTTTTCTCTTTGAGCTTTCTACTTTACTACTTTTGACTTATAGGTAGGCATGTTATCTTGTATGAAAAATGTGAAAATTTGTTATTATATTGTTGGTTAATAATTGGATCATGCATGAAACTTTAGTTGTGAATCAATTATTGTTCCCCTAATGATATTAATTAGCCATGGAAAACCTGATAGTGGCATATAATATGGTACTGCACTACGTAGAACGGTCGCATCCTCACATGGAAATCTATGGAACACGATAGCATCATCACATGGAAATCTATGGAATGTGGTCTGTGTGTGTGTGTGTGTGTGTGTCTGTCTGTGTGGATGATGACTTGTTTGTTTTGAGTTTGATCTAAGTATCTAATGAACGATTTGTAATTGCTGCTCAATTTTGTCTGCCATGGAGTTTAGTGATGCGCTAAAATAGGCAGAAGCTGTGACCTATGCTATGTGTTTGACAAATGAGTAGATTTGAAAATTGCATTATAACAGAGCCCACAAGTTGCAGGTTTTCAATTCAAGACTGCATATATGAGTAAAAAATAATTGTGGTAGACTTGTACTTGGATGCCCATGTTAAGTCCACATTGTCGGTCTAGTAGGGCCTAGATGGCAAGGGAGTTTTGAAAGCATCAGTACAGTCCTTTGCCTGGAAGCCTTAGTTTTATGGCTAGTTCGGTGCATGAAACTTAACAGTATGTAACCAAACATTTCCCTTGGGGACAAATTATTTATCTGAAATTATAGCTCATATTGCAGCATACTTTGTGAATTGATACTCTTCGCAGGAGTGAAATATGCTTTGCTAATTCCTTATCAGGCAATAGTTAGTTACTGCCTTTGTGTTAAATTTACACTCTAATGGGAAGCCTAGTGCTCCCCCATCTTCCTCCAGAGAAAATGGTGTTCTTGGAGCATGTCCATTTGTGTGGATATCCCTTCTTATTTGTGAGTTTTCACTTTTGTTCATAATGCAGTGAATAATATGGCTCACGTAGACTGTGGCCAGTGCCGGACAACTTTGATGTATCCATATGGAGCACCTTCTGTTAAATGTGCCGTATGCAATTATATCACAAATATTGCAGTATGTTAAGCCTCGTTCTACACCAACTTGTGATGCAAGTGCTCTTTATGTTTTACAGCAAAATTTACTGATTTTGAACCATATTTGTTCTGAATCTCAGATAAATACCATGGCACCCACGCCATCTTCAAGGCCTACATCAAACGGATCATCATATAATGTCCCATCAACTTCTGCTGTATGTCCACGTCCTTGTTTTTTTAGTGTAGCAAATTGTTCTTGAAGACTAGAGTGATTTATCTCATTTTGATTTCATCTGCTGGCAGCCCACATCTCAACCCCAGAATGTAACCGTTGTTGTTGAGAACCCTACGACAGTTGACGAAAAGGGTAAACTGGTAAGCCTCCTTTTTTTTTTTGCCTCAATCTACTCAACTGTCTTTTACAATGCTGATTGATCATTGGAGTGCTTAACTAGTTTGTTCACTTGACAGGTTAGCAACGTTGTAGTTGGAGTTACAACTGGGAAGAAGTGACGTGTTGTCTGTCACTTAGTGCATCTGTGTTTTGTGTTCTATATCGGAGGCTGGATATATACCATGTATGACACTGCTATGTGGTGATTAGTTGCTTGGTTGACATTTAAAAAGAAAGATGCATCAAGTGTTTTTGGAATCTCGCAAAGGAAGACAGAAAGCTGTATTTTGAGTCTGTTGATTCTTTTGTATGTATATGAGCTCTGTTAGACTTCATTGTGTGATCAATTGGTCAATGGGGATGAGAAAATAGTTTCATGTAGTTATACATACTGTGATAAATGATTTGTTAGTTTGTGTTCTGTATTGCTGATGGTGTGTTGCTGTTAGCCTGTTACTCGTGTATCCTGGGCATTTTAAAAGGACTGCATTAATGGCAAAACAAGAGTGAAAAAGAACTAAATCAGAGGATTTGAATATATACTTACGTAAACTGCTTAAATGCCTAAGGTTCAGCTGGCAGGTGGGCTCTTCCTGGAGTTTATGGGAACTTTGACTATTAATATAGGTGCGGGCAAATGTTTGAAACTTTGACTATTAATATATTTTTAAATATTTAAATTAGATATATAAAAATTATATGTGTGGATTTGTTTGAAAAATATTTTCATAATATTATAATTTTATTGGGTTTTATAAATATATTACAATAGAAATTAGTGGTTAATATTGTGTTTTGAAAACCGTGTTGATATTTAAAATGATATGTATTTATGATCGAAGGAAGTTTGCTATTGGCATGATTGACATGTGTTGTTTGGTTTTTTGTATCCGTATTTTGGCTAGATAGACTAAGGAATAAGTCTAGTTTTGACCTTTGAATTTCAGATTTTTGGCCTTTGAATTCTGGTTATTTGTCTCCTCTAACTTTTAAATCCGAACAAATAACCCTTTGGCCCAATTTCACCCTAGTTGTGGGTGAAAAACAACCAGTTTTTTGAGTTTAGAGTGAAAATTAGACTCTACCTGGGGTTCAATAAATTAATTTACTAAAATGTATCATTTTCATACACGCACCTTTTGGATCGTTGATCTACTTTAATTTTTTTCATTCCCCGTTTCAATGCTTCATTTGGATGCAACCATATATTTTTTTTAAGATGACAGTGGCCGATAGTTATACAGTGAAGCTATAATGGTGCTACTAACTAGGGAGTGGTGGCAGCGGGCTATGTGATTGTAAGAGAGGTGTGAGTAAAATGATAAGGAGGGTTTTGATTTCAAAAGGTTCGAATCTGGAGATGATCATATAGGCACTTCTAGTTGGATGTACATTTATATTATTTAAATATAAATGATTGGGTCTAGGTAAAGCCTTGCAGTGGAGAATACAAAAAATTTAGAGTAGATCCATGATACAAAAGGTGCAAGGGTGAAAACTGGTACCAGTTAGTAAATTAATTTTTTAATTAATTTATTAGAAAAAGTCCATTTTTGATCCTTAAACTTTGCCCGAAGTCCAATTTTCACGTTGAACTTGAAAACCGTTTGTTTTTACTCCTAACCAGGGTGGAATTGGGTCAGGAGGTTATTTTCCCAAATTTGGAAATTATGGGTGAAAATAATCGATTTTTAAGTTCATAGTAAAAACTGGACTACGACCAGAGTTCTAGTGTTAAAAATAGACTTTTCCATAGGTCGTATATCGCGTAGGTCCCGTGGCTAGATAGGCCCAATTATTAACGTGGTAGATGCCTTCATTATAAGAATCTACATTTTACGTTACTGCACCGTATACGTTTAGTTTTGTCATCGCAAATCGTCTAACCCCTAAACCTAGATGTGGCTACCAAATTTGTCATCCTCTCTCTAGTTTTTTCCTAGTTGAGAAAAGGACGAAAATTTTCCAACCCCTAAACCTACGTGTGGCTGCCAAACATGCCATTTTTTAGGAGAAATCAATTATTTGCCACTTCAGGATTGGGCACCGCAAATATTAGAATTCTTGATTTACCGCCTAATTTATGGAAATAGCCGATATCAACCATCCTTTTGTGTATTCTGATATATTTTCAATTTTTCGACCAAAATTCACAAGTGAAATGCCCCTTTTTTACTCAAAAAATTTGTCATCTTCCTTGTGTGTGTGGCTTATTAAAGCGGAAAAATACTTGGACGAATTTTAATCTCTATTGATACTTTGAGATGGATGTTTATAGCCACTCCCTAGCCATACACAAAACCTAAGGATGACAAAACCTCAGTCATCTCCCACAAGGTTCACTCCATGAATATTGACTCTCTTCTCAAAGGCTTGAACTAAACTCTCAAAAAGCTTAACCTAGTCACCTCTCTTCCTCCTTATATACAGAGGCTCACAAGGGAAAACCTAACAAATACCGACAGTTGGATTTCATTTACTTACATGGGCTAACCTGTTAACCCAATATCATACTGGGTTTTACATTTACACATGCATGCTTCTCAAAGTACGTGCGCACGTACACACAACCTATTAACCTATTAGTGAATCAACACTTAATGCCCCCTAATCACTTAGGACAATGCCACGGTTTCACACACCGTCACTTTTTTGGTATTAGGCAATTTACCAAAATGCTCTTCTACCGTCTTCCACGAAGTTTCCCGCTTTTTTGCCATGAAGAATCGTCCATGCTTCATCATCTTTCATGTGGGCCTGATGACTCTCTACCAAGCCTCTTATGCGTCCGGATCTCACTGAACCGTCCTTGTTTGCAAATGACCCAATTCACTTGGTGCACCATATGTCTCTCCTCGCACATGATGACACCTGTCTTTCTTGACCGCATAGGACCTCAGCTCCTGCCTAAGTCTAGTCCCAGTCCATCTTCTCATTGCCCATCATATCCTTCATCGGTAGCTTTTGCTCCGACTCCTATCGTCTCAGCTTGTAACCACCTTGTAAGTCTAGGTCATCTTCGGTGGCTCCTTGACCGTCTAGGTCTCAGCTCCTCCTGCGCGTAGTCTTGATCCCTTCACCACTTTGGATCCAAGCTCTCCTAGTTTAGTCTTGGTTCCACCCGCCTCATCATGACGTAGCTCCAGAGATCTACGACCAATACAGACAAGCAAACTGTCACGTAGCACCGCACGAGACAAAGTCATCTATTGACACAATTAATCCAACAATGCATCATGCAAAATGTATGTAACTATATCACTGATCCTAAACCTATGACCAAATAATAAACCTATGTATACACAAGCAATGACTTAGGCCAAATCAAACCGATGCGAAACTCAAAACCCAAAAGACAACTCTCAACCGAAACTGCACAACACCCTACCGATCTAACCAGACCCCATACGAGTCAGACCACTAACAGGGGCAGATTAGATCGATATGGGCCATTGTTCAAACCGCTGAGGCATCCGGTTTGATTGCTACCCTTTGGCCAGTCAGTCTGGCCTGGTTGCCAATTGTTCAAAAAATCCGACAATTTGCAAACTTTGATTTCTAACCTTTTCAAATACCAAACTCAAACTCCACAAACTCTCTGAACCAAAAGTTAATTACTCATCATAACCATCAGGTGACCTCCACATAGTCTTACAATCTTTCTCTTGATGAATATATTGAAAAACACTAAAAAGAAAAGAAATTGAGTTTGTTTTTTAAAAGAAAAGTAAGAAGTCGTAAGAACCACACATTGTCCATTTAAAAGAAAAAGAAGAGCACATGAGCATGTTGGCAAAGTGTGAAATGGAGCAAACATCAAGAAATAACAAGTTTTCTATAAAAGCTCCATATCACACCTAAAACCGCACAAAAGCTCAATCTTCCTCATGGTCCAAAGAGAAAAGCAATTGCTCACCATTATCATTTTCATAGCAAGACAAGGACAAAAAAAAAATGCGAAAGAGAGCAAATGAAATGCAATTAAGCTCCCCTCACTCAAAAGTCTCATTTTGAAATTTTTTGTTTCCAATTAGCAAGATTTGCAACTAATACCACTTATATCATTAAAAATGCATATTCTCTCCCTTTATGCAATTTTTCACCCTTTAATGCCTTTTTCTCAATTATTCTTCCCCTTTTGGCAATAGAAACATCAAGGGCTAAAACTCCCCCTCAAAATATGCATGATGCTATTTGGAGTACAAGAAGCATAAGAGAGTATGTATGAAAGTGCAAAACCTAAAGAGTTTTGAAAATTATTCGAAGTGAGATTAAAGTAAAAGGATACTAATTGAAGCCATAAAATGCATACAAAACTATTTTGATCGTGATCAGGCATATATAACCAATCTAGGCAAGAAAACACAATTTAAAGCATTCAGATTAATTTCAAGATAAGCAAAGCTTCAAAATTGAAAAGTTTATTTAAAGATGTCAAAGTATGAGCTAAGCTATGTCAAGAAGGCTAAATGGAACAAAGAAGCTCAAATTGAATCAATTAGAGTGCTACAAGTTCAATATTGAATTATTTTGTTCAAGCACTTGCAACTGAGCTTTTAGCACTTATAAAAATAGATTTCGGTCTTATCTTAACAAAACAAATTCTGGACTAAGAGTCATCAACAACTGTCTCTGAAGCTTCAACCTTGTTCATAATTCTTTAATTTCTTAGCTATGTGCTAGATCTCAAACCTTACTAGGACCATCCAAAGTAAGAAGCTTAAAAGAGTAGCCTTAGTCATCCAAAACTTCCCCTAATTTCATGCCTAGTGTAATAGAAAACCGTCTCATGAGAAAGAATGGGTGAGATCAGTTTTTTCGCACGAAAAGAGATCATTTTTCATTTTATTTTTTAGTTCAAAAACAATGAGCTACTCTTGATTTCGTAATCAATACCTGACCATAGCTGTATAAGCTTAGGAGAAATAAACTCATGATTCAATAAAGAATTAGAATAGCTCAATCTAAAGCTCAATTTAGATTATATATTCAAGAGGGCATTCTTGACATATCATATATAATAATAGGATCACTAGAGAGCAAATTAGTCAAAAGATATAACCTTGCAAATTTAAAAGATACCAATGGTAGAAATTCATACCACTTATGAAATTTAGTTCAAATAGATAGGTTAAGCTAGCATGGCAAAGATTTAATTATACATATAAAAGCATGATAAAGTTAGCTAAGTAGGCACAATATGACAATAAGCTATATCGAATTAGAATTACATCACAACTGAGTAATAGTGAAAACTCACATCCAAATGCATATATCACAATGCAATGCCATGGATGCATGATGCAAAAAGAAAGTAAGAAAATAAACTCTAAAACTACAAGAAGATACTAATTGCAAGATACCACTTAAAGAAACAAAAAGGATCAAGCTCATTCTAAGAACAAGCTACAAGGGAATAAATAGTTCAAAAGGATTGAAACTATCAAAAGTCACTCCCTAAACTCTCCTCATAAGGAATGGCTAGAATGGCAAACAGAAGAGAATGCTAGGCTCTATACTCCACATGGTCTCTAGGATATAGATGACTCACAGCTAAGGAGCAAATCTAAAATATTAGAAGTCCCCATAACTGGACACTAGTGATTAAAAAAGCAAGTTCAACCTAGAAAACCCAAAATGTGCCTAAGAATGATTCTTGTAAGAAGTGATCCAATCCTTAGCCCAACCAACCTTCCAACTACTAATCCTCGAATGATATACAAAGCATGAATTAAAAGCAAAGGTAAAGCACATAAAATGAAACCTACGTCGCATCGCTTGGCTGTGAGATATAGTCGAAGGAGTAGAAGCTAAGCTAGGTTGCACACTTGGTCTTTCCTTTCTCATGTAAAACCTATATCACTAGAAAATAAGTCGTTTATTCCTTGAAACTGGAGTTAGTGAAGAATAGCATGCAAATCCACTTCCAAGACACATGATAATCAAGAATACTATAAGCCAACGTGAGAGGTAGACAATAAACATTCAATGCTCTCATAAGTATAAACAAACAATTTTGAGCATGAATATGAATGTACAAAGCATGCCAAGAAGTAAAACAAGAATACTACATGATAAAGAGATAAACCAAGCTATCTCTATATATATCCATGGTAGGCAATAAAGCAAATGAGTAATAAGACACATAGCATGGCAAGCATATAAGGACAAAACATGTAAGAAATACTATGGTAATGCTCATATATAGATAATTAGCAATATCAATTTTATTATCAACATCATGTAAGCATAAAATATGCCAATGAATAAAATATGCCTAAATTATGCTAACATGGATCAAAAGTAAGGTATGCTAACATAGATATATAATGGATACATAGATATCTAGAGCAAGATATCACAAAATTATGATAGTGAATATAACAAGATAATATAAGTTCATGATGAAAAACCAAAATCAAGCATACATGAAATCATGATCAAAATTCTAGCATATGTACATATAAGCATGAATAAGTATAACAAGATATAGAATAAATTGAGAATACCATATGCTAATGCCAAGAACTTAAAGCTCAAGTATTCACAAATGATATATCACACAACCATATAAATAGAAAACATGACATGGAACTAATAATACAAATACATGGTACAATGATATCAAGTAAGCACAAGAACACATGAAGTACAATACTAGCAAAAGCATGATATAGGATATTGCAAAAATAATGATGCTCATGAGAATAAAACTCATATCCACAAAAGTGAACAATTTGCTAGCACATGAATATACAAGCAAAATACACATAAAGATATGACAAGAATGTAATAAAAGTAATACATGTCAATATAGTATAAGTGAATATATGGATAAGCCCAATATATCAATTATGATCAAATATGAATATGAGAGCATGGATGTATAGAATAGCTCAGAGAGTAGGAGGAAACACCAAATATGAAATCACATGCCTCTTGGAAGCCATCAAAGGGAGTAAAGAACCATCAAGTGTTCTAATCACACAATGAAGCAAAAGATCAAAATCCAATCAAGCTCATGTTCTCTATCCCACGTCCCAGTAACAACATATGAGAAGAACAAGGTGCTCGAGTCTTGGACCCTGAAGGGTTAGTAAGCAAGTACATGGAAATCCAAAACTTGGACACACCATCACTAGAAGTATGTGAGTTAACATGATGCAATGAATGGTTCATACAAGAAAATCTAATCTTGTGAGCACGCAACGAGTAGACAACTTGATGAGAAAAATGAGCGCTATCTCTAGAACAGCGACAAGAACCTTGCTTGAAGGCACCATAATGAGAACCAACAAATGCAGTGCGCATCTCGATAGGGAAAATGAGATCCACCACTTGAGAAATAATGAAAATCCTTCCTCGGGACAGCACATATACTAAAACCAAAACCATGATAAACAAGTCCATGACGCCATCTAGCACCACTAGAGAAGGTGTCAAAGAAGCTATCAACAAAGTAAGTCTTCATACTAGGCTCATGAGTGTTCAAGCCATGAGAAAGGTTATGACACTTAGAGACTTAGAAGTATGAGCTCGACACATGCATTTGGTATGCCAAAAGCAAGAGTCTACTTAATGCCCGACCTTCCTATAAAATAAATAATGGCGCAAAGGTCTATTAGGAGATATAGTCCAGGAGGATAACCATTCTTACTCAAAAGAGAAGTCTCTTGGGACAAGCATGAAGGCCTCGTGTTGGCACTAGGTCCACACATGCTATGAAATGGGTGAGATGTGTTCGTCAAAGCTCGATGATGAACTCGACGTTTGCGCTTGACACGGTGACAGCAAAACTCAATAATATGTCTATCCTTCTTATAAAAGGTGCAATAGTACTATGAGAGGAAAAACAACATTGTCTTTAGAAGTCCCTTAGACAATACTGGAAGAACCACAAGAAGCATCACTAGCCAAACAAGATTTATCCAAAGTAATGACACAAGTACCAACATCAAGTGACTCAAGAGAAGTAATGATACAGTGCCAGCATTAATTTTTAAAACATCAATCTTAGGTTGGAAAGCAGCACAAGTGTCACAAGATTTGACGCTCATATAATTGCGCACTCTCTTCAAATAATCGAGTTCATTCTTCAAGTCAATGCAAGATATGCAAGAGATTAAAGATGTAATAATAATGTGCATGGAATGCATAGCATCAATATCATTTAATAATCTAGTATAATTCTTGCAAGAGAATAAATCATCATCAAGTAATTTCTTAGTTTCCAAATACATGCTAGGAGGACTAGATTTACGCTCATCAATTTTAGCCCTAGAATTATGTAATTGCTTAAGACAATAGGAAAATCTTAAATTTCATTTTTCATTTTCAGTTTTAACAAGTTCAAGTTATTCTACATATGTGGAATGGGCCAATTTTAACTTCTAAATTTCAGCAAGCATACTAGCATAAGAATCATGTTCATTCCTCGCCATAGACTTAAGATTGTCTATATCTAATATAGCACATTCAAGCTCATAATATAAAGCAACAAAACAATCACATGCCATAGAAGCATTTGATCTAAATAATTCATTTTTAGATTTCAAGCATACAAGAAAAAATTTTAAATTATCATTATCCACAAGTAATGACTCACAAGACTCACATGGCAAAGAAGATTTCAACCTAGCTACTTCATCAAGCAAATTATTCATTTCTTTCAGTAGGTTTCTCATCTCTAGTTTAAGAGTAAGTAATTTTGAGGTGAGTTTCTCCTTGCTCACCATTCTTAGTTTGAGTTGACGATAAATTGTAGAGAACTCCTTATGATCATCCTCTATGACCGCTTCGTGCAAGCCATCGTGTTCCTTCTCCTCCTTGGGCTCTTAGGGCTACTCATCCCTGTCACAACACCAAGAGAAGTGGCCAAAAAAAACCACATAACTTGCAAGTGTTACGATCTGTCCTTTTGTATTTTCTCACAATTCGGTTAATGAATTCAAGGTCGATCACTAACCTCATCAAGGTCATCGGCTAAAGTGTCACAATAAGATGGAATAAAAGACTCACAAGAACTCACATTAGCCTTCATGGTCATGATCGGTTAAGATCAATCAAATGCAATCCTTGCTCTAATACCACTTGGACCGAGAATAGCGACTAGAGAAGGGTGGTGAATAGTGCGTATTAAAATTTTCTCTAAGTAATCTTGATCCTTCACTCAAATAACTACAATCACTGAGATTAGGTATGGAAGCCAAAACAAAATGTAGCAAAACACAAAACCAAAATTCTATGAAAAACTAGTGAAACCAATCAGACCTATCCCTAAAATTCGCCAGACCTCTCCCCAAAACTAGTTTGACCACTCTCCAGTTCTAGTTTGACTAGACGAACATTGAAAATAGGCATATAAACAGTAAAATCGCTCTTAACTCTCCAATCTCGGTCTGACTAGATGCATAGTGAAATCAGGTGTATGAACAATAAAATCAGCAGATTTCGAACCCAAAAAACCTTCTAACTTTTGATCCACAACTCCAAATGACTTTAAACTTGGACTAAAGGCTAGATCATGACCTTAAGAATATGTCCTAACTAAAGATCAATAATGAACTTAAGAAAATTGGGATCTATTGGCTGTTGAACCTTTGCTGCACCAAAACTGGGCTAAAACCACAAATTGAGCTAACTCTGAAACCAAAACTCCAAATCACTTGAAATTGGGTATTCACCATATCTAGAATATTAGAAACTTATTCCAATCAACTATTAAGAAAGTTGTTGCTAAGGCTATGACCTTTTTCCGTTTGAAGTAAAGTTGTACCAAAAATAGGTAAAAACCTAAAACGGTGAATATGATTTACTCATGGGTGGATGATGGTTAAAATAGCTCTAGATGTGTTTTCACAAGTCATAGGAAATAAAAACTCTAAAGAAATCTAGGTAGAAATAGCTGGATCAAGAAATCACTTAGAGAGGCCAAAAAGAGTAGAAACCAGGCAACTTCAAAAACTTGCCAACTTGGTGCCTAGATGGATAGGGATTGATTTTTTGGGGGTCATCTCTATATCTTATATGTCCTTGTCACAGTAAGATCAAGAATGGGAGAGAGAAGCATAAAAAATATAGTCAAATCAAGATTTCATCACTTGAGCACAAGAGAGAAATACTTGAATGAGTTTTGATCTCTAGTGATACTTGGAGATGAATGTTTATAGCCACTCTCTATCCATACACAAAGCCTTTAAATAATGAAAAGCTCAGCAACAAGAGTCTCTCACATCTCCCACAAGGTTCACTCAATGAACCCTAACTCTCTTCTCAAAGACTTGGACTAAACTCACCAAAAGCTTAACCTAGCCACATCCCCCTCTCCTTATATATAGAATCTTACAAGAGAAACCTTAAACAACACCTCTAGTTGAGTTTCATCCACTTAAGTAGGCTAACCTATTAACTTAATACTATATCGAGTTTACACTTACACACACGCTTCTTAAAGTACACATATCCATTAACCCATTAGTGAATCAACACTTGATCCACTTCACATTTTCAGAATGTGGAAGACCTAAATCACTTAGCCCAATACTATATCGGGTTTACACTTACACACACGTTTCTTGAAGTACACATATTCATTAACCCATTAGTAAATCAACACTTGATCCACTTCACATTTTCAGAATGTGGAAGACCTAAATCACTTAGCCCAATACCATGGTTTCACATACTGCCACTTTTTTTTATATTGGGTAATTTACCAAAATGCCCCTCTACTGTCTTCCACGAAGCTTCAAGCTTTCTTTGCCATGAAGCATCGCCCTTGTTTCACTATCTTTCATGTGGGCCCAATGACTCACCTTCAATCCTGTCATGCGTCTGGATCCCACCGAACTGTCTCGCTTGTAAATGATCCAAGTCACTTGGTGCACCATATGCCTCTCCTCTCATATGACAACACTCAATTTTCTTGACCATACAGGACCTCGGCTCCTCCTTAAGCCTAGTCCCAGTCCACCTTACCTTTCCAGGTCATATCCTCCTCTGGTACCTTTTGTTCTGGCTCATCGTCTCGACTTGTAACCACCCCACAAGTCTTGGGTATCTTCGACGGCTCCTTAGTCGTCTAGACCTCCGCCTTACTATGATGTAGCTCTGGAGTCTTACAACCAACAAAGACAACCAAACCATCATGTAGCACCACACGAGAAAAAAATCATCAATTGACACAATTAATCCAACAATGCACCAAGCAAAATATATACAACCAAATTACAGATCCTGAACTTAGGACTAAACAATAAACCTTTGTGCACACAAGCAATGACCAAGGTCAAACCAAACATGAGACTCAAAACCCAAAATACAACTCTCAAGCGAAACTACACAACACCCTACGGGTCTAACCAGACCTCCATACCGGTCAGACCACTGACAGGGGTCGGTCAGACCGGTATGGGCCACCGGTCAGACCGTTGAGGTCATTCAGTCTGATTGTCACCCTTTGGCCGACCAAATTGGCCTGATTGCCGATCATTCCCAAAATCCAACAAGTTGCAAACTTTGATTTCCTACCTTCTCAAATACCAAACTCAAACTTCACAAACTCTCTGAATCAAAATCAATTACCATCATAACCATGGGATGATCTCCACATGGTCTCACAAAAGCGCATCTCTGTCCAGGTCTGTGCCTCTTGCTTGCTCATTTTCCCCATGAAAGATGCATTTATATGCACATTTTTACCTACTCTTGTTGTGCAAGATATATAAGCAAAGGCATTTTAGTTTGATTTAGCTTATATCAACTTGTAAAATTTCAACTTATGGTGTTTGATTTTTTTGCTCTATTGTGTTTCTTGTACATGTCAAAGTATGTTCATTTCTGTTATGGTATTACAAAATGAGGATGGAACCAAGGTAGAATACAGGGTGTGGAACCTCTTTTGATCTAAGCTGGCCCCTGCCGTGCTTGGTGGTGTTGACAGCATCTAGACTGTAAGTTTGTTACTTTGTCTAGTGGTGCATTAGCTTGTAATTTAAACTGTTTGAAAGACTTGTTGGTTCAAGGATGTAGTGTAAACTAGCTACCTTGTTATTGTTGATGGTTGTGCTATTATTTAGGCTCTTGGTACTGATGTCGAAACCCTAATATGTAAATCCGGACTTTGTGTATTCCATACTAGTCTAGGATCACGTTAGTGCACACAGTGTGAATATAGATAAAATATCAACCATAAACATGATTAATAAAGAAAAAGACTCAAATATTAATACTTATCAGAGTTACGACTTATGACCAAACTTATAATTAATAGCCTGAAAAGCTCAAGAAACTAGCAGCGAAAAACAGAAATAAGCATAGTAGCCATTCGACATATTCACAAGCAATCGACATGAGAGCAAAATTCTAATATGTGAAGTCATCGGAATATTCTCCTTCAGATACCTCCTACCGATATGGTTCCTCTTCTTTAACTGACAAACAATAGGCATAAAACTGTAAGTACATTGGTACTCCACAAGTCATTTATAACAATGATGTAATATAATATATAAGGCTTACCAATTCATAGCTGAGTGGTTATTTTGCAGAAAGCAATAATTGAAAGTAAATACAATAAATAGATTGGAAGCTAACTCTAAGGAAAATGATACATAAATAAATATCCAAAGGAATTAAAATAAACCACTAGTGAACTAACCATTCACTTCCTAAGGTTATCCCAACCAAGTTTTATGAAATGTCTACCCTTCGTGTAAAATCACCGAGTATTGTTTATAATCGGGACACAGTTATTCGAATTGTTTTACACTCTACAGAGGTTGCATAACTTTACCCACATGATGTGATCATCTCCACAATAGATAAAATTACAACAAGACCTTTACAATGCTCAACGTTAATCGAATTTTGTCTGCAAAGATTTCGCCATCGAGTAAGTTAACCACCTATGGCAACGCAATCACTCGAGCTTTTGTCGGCCCCTCTTACGTCTCATGGAAATCAGTATCCATGCTCATCACAACAGTTGAATCAAAATTAAAATATCACAAATTAATCATCCATGACATGTGGTTGCACGGTAAGGCTCAGATCAATGGCGCATGAAGTTAAGTCATTAGATATTACCTAAGCGAGACACCCTCATCCCTTGAAGTGAAATCCACACATCCCCCTTTACTGTATGACCACTCTTCCAAATGAAAACCAAGTTGTATGACCAACATCAATGACACACCAATGTCATGGCACAAAAATTTTATAACTGTGGCTACAACCACGCTTCAATATCGAATTAAGTTAAATTAATTAATTAACAACATGTAATGATGAAATGAACGTGACTATAAGCATGGCTAAGTATATTAAATGTACAACCCATATGACAACTTGTATTATATCACTAAATAATTTTTCATCCTATAATAACAATGGAATCATGGCATTTAAATTACCAAGGCGAAATTATTCAAGTTAGACAATAACTACCAGATATAAAGGTTTTTAATAAACTAGCAATGCATAATAATATAAATAAATAATAAATAAATATATTTAAAAATTAGGTTCAATATAATCAAAAGACATGACTTGCCTTGGCCTTACCCAGTTAATGGCTCTTGATCTTCAAATCTCACATCAACTCCTTCAAAAACGTGATCTAACGAGAGAGAAAATAAAACAAAGCACAACTAAAATAAAATAAAATTAAAATAAACTCCAAAAGCTTCAAAGAACCAAAAGTTAAAGCTTGAGTTTAGATGAATTTAGGAAAAAGAATCGGGTCAATTGGAGCTAGGACGGAGGAGAACAGGCTCTCGGAAGATTTAAATCTAAAGAAAAAGGAAAAGGGATTTATTGAAATTATTTTTCTAAAGGAAATTCCTATTTATGACGTCATCAGCTAATTTATTTTTTAGCTGAAATATTTTTCTAAAGGAAATTCAAAATTATGACATCATCAGATGACGTGGTAGCTGACTGGGCTTTTAGGGTTGACGTGGTAGTGATGTGGCAGGACATGTGTGCACTAGGGCTACCGTGGCATGCTAATATGGCCTGACACGTGGTTGCTGACGTGGCACCTAGGTAGGATCGGCTAGCTGATGTGGCATACACGTGGACGACGCGTGGTGGCCACGTAAGATTAGGGCTTGCATGGCAGCTGAGGTGGCGGTGCTAACTAGGATCGTCTCACAGGTCTACGGTACAATTGTGGCCGACGTGTGGGACCCAAATGCCAGAGACTCAGTGCACAAAGACTCAATCCACGGAGGATATGAAATGACATGCAGCGCAGGTGCGGGGTGGCGCAGATGACATGTGAACCAAGGCGATGGGCATGCAAACCGAAACAGCCGACGCATGAACCTAGGCAGCGAGGGTGGCATGACGAGCGATGGTGGCGGGGCTCACCTGTGGTGCAGCTCTACGATGGCAAAGAGGACGAGGTTGACGGCGGTAAGAGCAAGCGGCGGCGGCTCAGACGGCGAAGTTGCCGACAGTGACGCCTGCCGACGATGGTAAAGACGGCGAGAAAGAGAACGACTGTCGGCGCAGAGGATGAAGGCGTGGACAGTGGCGACGGGCGGTGGCTACTATTTATGGCGCAGATGCCAAAGTCTCCGAGTCATGAACGACGCGGAGTTCGGGATGGGCACGGAGCCACGGACGCCGAGACGACGGTGTAGTCCGTATTGGGAGGAAGATGAATAGTGCACGTTCACTCGGATTGATGACACATGGCACCGTGAGATTTGCAAATTCTTTTGGTGGATTTGAAGCTTTTTATAGAAAACTTGCTATATTCAGTCGCTTCACTCTTTCCAATCCTTTTGAGACTATTTTCACCTTCCCTTTGCAAAATTCCCTCATTACTTCTAAAAACACATTCTAATTGTATTTATGAGAAATTACCAATTAATTCAACAAGAGGAAGATTGAGGGACTAAGTCATGTTCATATTGGCTTTCGTTTAGAGAAGCTAAAAACCAATATGAACTCCTGACTTCTTAAAGTAGCATATGCAGTCTTTTCGCTCCTATCTCACTCCAAGAGTAAGTTAGGGGGTTACGGGCGCGTCATGTACGCCATTCCTCTCGCTCTAGTCTCACACACGCATCTTTTTCTCACTTTTTGCACCACCAGTTCTCTCCTTCTAAAAGATACTTTTTTAGCTGCTACTATTTATTTTCAGCCAAAAGCCTTCAACCGTAGCAAAAGGCCATCGACAGAAGCCAATACAAACACCTCTTATGTGAGAAAGTTTTAGATAATGTTATGATGAACCATTGCCAACTTTCTAGGTTGTGAAGAATTTATGTCCGAAAATAATTTCTTTGTTTTTATATGTGCAGAAAAATTTGAAGTTAACTATGGTCAACAACAAGGATCAGGGTTACGCTTAGGAGGAGCTAAGGACTAGAATGATCGTGGATGCTGGGTGAGATGGCTGAGTTGAAGCATAGCACAAGGAAAACGGGAAATGTTAAGGGGTAGGTTCGAGCGACGGGTTGTACCAAGAGACTTGGTCTATTCAACTAAGGTGTGCTTCGATGGATCTAAAATGAGAAAGACTTGCCAATCGTGGCAAGCTATTGGTGTACCAACACGTGGTGAGCATGGTGATTGCTTACAAGGGAGATAAAGACCGAGTCAAGGAAGAATATTTTGGTAAGTTTGCCAAATACTAGAAATTGCATTGGATCAAAACCGCAGTATTTGGGAAAGTGATGTGGGTCAAGGAGAAGCTTAGAATATCAAGTGGATTAAAGGTTAAAGACTTAGTGGATTCGGCCCATGTGCTTTACAAAGCATGTATGAGTTAAATGTGTGAGTAAAACCCGTGTTGTGTAGGGTTAACGTGTTTTTCGAAATGTTCTAGTAGATAGTATCCATTAGGATTAGATATGGACTAGTTGCCTCATCTATTTAATGGATTGGGATGGAAGCTTGCTAGTTAACCATACAACCATCTAGCCAACTATCCCAATCTCGTGTTTTCATGTTAGGGTTTGAGAAGAGTGAGTATTGTGATGTGCTCTTTTGTTCTCCAGGTAGAGTGGTTATAAAAATTTTATTCTTAAATAGCAATATATCAATTTTATTCATTGCTCATGATGTCTTCTTATTTCGGTTGATTTGCTCTTGTTTTTAGTGGTCTTAATTACTTCTCTTCCCTTCTTGATCTTGCTATGTGCCAATGAAGTGTAAGTGATGAAGCTAATTTATGGAGATCAAATTCCATCCATCTAGTCACTAGGTCTCGAAGGATTTCATAGTTGCCTGGTTTTGCTTCAAGTTATTGAAAGATTTTTCTTTCTACGATATGTGGGTATACATCTAGAACCATCATGGCCAGCTTCTGCCCATGAGCAAGTCGTACACCAAGTTTTCGGTTCTTGGCTGGTTTTAGTGCAACTTTGCTTATTCTTGAGAATGATTTGAACTTTGACAAGGATTCACTACTATAAAACATGTTATTACATACGGTTGAAAAGCATCATCACAGACAGTTTTGTGAGCGGTCTGAATTGATGGGTCAGTAATGTTATGAGGTTATCATAGACGACTTTCGAACCGTCTGTGATAGTTACTATCACACATGGTTGTAACTATGAACCGTCTATGATATTTGACCTATCACAGACGGTTTTAACTACGAACCGTCTGTGATAATCAAATATCACAGACGGTTCGTAGTTACAACCGTCTGAGATAATTACTATCATACATGGTTTTTAACAAAAATCATCTGTGATATTCTTTTCTTTTCCTAAATCTTTTTTCTGTTTATTGGCTAGTCTCAGGAATTGCTAGTCATGCCCTCTGAAACAAGCAGGTCAACACATGTCTACATCCAATTCACATCTCAATTCATTTCAGAAGCAAAAACATCTATTTCATAAATCAATTAATTGAAATAAAATAAAATATCCATTAACAAATACACATATACAATTAAGGTTAATCTTATTCCACATAAATTCATTATACATTGTGGAACTCTCCATCTTATTTTATGACTTTAATACTAAAAAGAACGTGCACTCTCCTTGAATTTGTACTAGGTTAGCCTGTTCCAACGCACTTGTAGGGATGGACGCACCCTGTCGATAGGAATATCAATGTCGTATGTACATATATAATTTGACCAGTGGTCAGAACATCGGTGCCTTGCCGGTCAGACTACACTCTCAGTGGCGGTCAAACTGGTGAGAAGCTGAGAACTTCTCTTGGGTTTTTAAGTGTGTCGCTTTGCTTTTGGTTTTCAATTTTGATCTTCATAGCTCTATAGTTATTGGAGTGAAGAATTGATGAATATTTAGAAAAAAAAATTAGAGGCATCATTCACTCTCCTCTGTTGTTGTACCAGTCCTACGGTCTGCTCGTGAAGTGGAGAAGCTGAAGGCTGATCAGTTCAAGCTGTCGGAGCAGGTGACCCTGGAGCCGTTTAAGCGTGACTATGCCTACGTTGTTGGTGGTTACAGGACGCCCAAGAAACAAAAGGCTGCGTCTTAAGAAGAAGAAATGGTGTTTTATGTCTGCAATCTATACGGTCAATGTAGTAGCGCGAAAAACTTTATCTAAGGGTTGTCTTCCATAAAAATCTAGGGTTAGGGTTTTGTTGTAGCTGTGAGACAATGCTGGTTTTACAGCTACCCACTAATGTTATATTGAATTTGAGCAGCCATAATTGGTTGAAATGATGTTGCCATACCTTATCAGCAAGTGTTCAGTATTGGCATTATTATCTAGGAAATCACTAGGCGCAGTTGGTATTTTTCATGCCCTTATATCCAACCTGAGCCTTATAACAATGGAGAAATTGTCACACAAAACAACCATTGACAAAAGTGGGTGCTGCAGCCACTGGAACAAACAAAAATGGGTGCTTCAGCCACTTGAACAAACAGGCAGTTCTTATCTTTCTTTTTCAGTTGCCGCAGAGTAATAAGTAGAAAATACCTCATTATGGAGATAGTAATTCTATTAGATACGATGGTATGGTGAAATCAGGGTTTATACATGTTCTCTAAAGAAATAGGGTATAAAGGACCTGTTCATTTGGAGATAATCAGTTGACGATAGCTCTGAAGTTTTCAGTAATGTGTTTGTGAAAATTAACTGTCCAAGATCTGCATTCCAGAATCAAGATTTTTGTGATGAAGATGAATCTGTCCAACATTTATTCTTTGAGTGCGTGGTAGCTAACAGTGCGTGGACAGAAATTGCTCAGATGTTTTACTTGTCCACTGGAAATGGTTATGAATCGGTAGATCGGCATTGGATTAACAACAAAACACAAGCTGTATTAAATTTGGTCACTGCTGCTGCATTACGGAGTATACGGAATTGTAGAAATGACATTTTCTTTTGTAAACAGATTTGACTAAATATCAAACAGGTGTGGAGAAAGATATTGGCAGTGTTGCGGCAATGGAGGTTTTTGCTCCAGGATACAGCAAGGCAAAAATATGGATCATTGTGGTGCACAACTGCAGAAATTGATGGAGGAACCACTGAAATTGATGTTCAGATGATTAGATGAAGACTTTGGATATGGAATGCAGGGAAGATACGCATTGCGTAAGTCAGGACGAGGGAGAGGAATGAAGGCTATTGAAGACAAGGACGACGAATCTGAAGAAACTTGAGTGAAGTTGGGACTTGGGAGTCATATTTCTGCTAAACGCGAACTGAAATGTTGGCGATGTTGCCGCATGTGAGCATACTTGTAAAACCATGACTCATGCAGTTTCAAATAAAATTTGGGGCCGGTGCATCCTTCGAGAGTTCGAGGTGCCTTGTTCGCCTAAGAAATAAAACTGGTTGAAAATGTACCCAGGTTTTTGAGATGGGAAACTTCAGTCTAAGAGGAGAGTATATGATGAATAATTCCTTTTGAGATAGGACAGGCTCGTATTCTTTTTACAGTAGAGATGCAAATCATTTCACTCAACAGTCGACATACTAGTAAATTTAGGGAATACAAGTCTACTGGTGAATTTTGTTTAATTTAATTTCCTCCGTTGCCACCTCCACGTATATCTCCGGTCAATAATTGATCTCTACGGTCAAGCCAGCTAAATCTGTGTTCCCAGCATGCCGCAATGGCCGGCCAGCCGCTCAACCACTCGCCAAAGCCACACCGTTCTGCGGACAACGCTCGCATGCTGCACGGACATTCTAATCTCGCTTATTATTTGATCTCCTGTGCTGCTTATTTATATCCCCCAAAATAATTTCGCTCATTGTTTCTTCCTCTTCAAATTAATTCTCCATTGATCAGAAGAGAAATAGCTCGATAGATTCATAGCAAATTAAGAAGCCATGGCTCAGGCTTACTACGGCGAGGACGCTGGCCAGGCCCAGCTCATCAGAGAGGTCGTCGACAACACCACAGAATCCCACTCCGTCGTCGATGCATCCAAGGTGACCTACAAGCCTGAATTTTGTGCGCTATTTTTTTTTAAAAAAAAATTTAGTTAGGAGACCTACAAGCCCTCTACCAACCAGTATGGCTCGATTTATGTGCGTGTTTTTCCTGACCCTCGGATGTATGGATCACTAACGTCCCTTTTCTTGTTTGTCATTATGAAATACTAACCTTCACATATAAGAGAATTTTCTGTTTCGAGTTTCATGCACCGAATTAAGATTCTCATCTGGGGTAGGGTTAATTCTGCATGATCAAAGGCAGGCGTCTGTTTAACTTGTACCTCTTTGGCCTCGATCGGCCACTGTTGCTGCCGCAGGTGGTTGGTCAGGTGAACCATGACAAGCTCTGCGATGCCGTCCACGAGAAGGTGATCAGCGCCGAGGTGAGCACCGTCGGCAGGCCCTCCAACGACGAGACCGCAGCCGGCTCTCAACACGGACGACGGGCCTAGAGCGAGGCCAGCGTCGCATCCAACTGGGAAACAGGGCGTTAATAATTAGTGGCGATGATCATTGTGCTAACCACAGAGGTCATCATGCGACTTTTGCAAAGCAAACTACGGTGTTAACTAGCATGCTATACGTACTACATATATGTGTGGTACATGCATGGATCATATGCATTTTGCTATACCTTGTCAAAAATACTCCCCAAGTTGTCTGTTGAGTAGTGATGATGTCACTATACATTTTGCCCATATCTTCTGATGCTAGCTATAGTCTGAATTCCTTGATCTACCAAAGCATAGTTGATCTACCAGCTCCCTCTGTCATGAGATAATCAAGATTTGTGCAATTGAATCCTTAAAGAGCACAGTGGCACTAAGCCACTAATACAATAGTTTAGGGAATATTTTGCATTTCTGACTGCAAAGCAGCCTATTTCTGTATTTGCCACCGAAAAAAAAAACATATTTCTTACGAGCAACTGCAATGTGTGTTGAGTGTGTGTATGGTCTTGTGCTTTTAACAGACAACTATCATATTTAGGACGTCGCGACCTACGAGGCAACACATTAACCACTAACTACGCCATGCGTGCCACCGGAACTCCGGAAGGTGAACTTGCGCCCATAACGAAAGATTTCTAACTAGCTGGGGCCTTTGTCTACTTTTTTTTTTCTCACAAGTTTATAGCTAGGCGGCGCCAAAAATATGCATTGTCCTGCATTGGCATATAATAATGTACTATTTATATCTACTATTTAAAAGAACCAGTTGATGGGTGGTATGTTCTTCTGACGGGTCATCAACTTACATCCTTTTCCAAGCACAACATCAATATTCTTGACCACATCATATACCTTTTTTCTACTAAAAGGCCTTGGTGCTGAGTCATTCTCTTTTTTTGTTAAATTATTTCTTCATCTTGTGGTATGTGTGATATCTTGAAAGGAATCTATGGTGACGCATGTACACAGTTTTACGCGAGTTGTTTAACCACACACTTTCGATATAATCTAAGCTATGCGGATAAGCTTTAACTCTTTTGTACCCAACTCCGATAGGATACCAAGGGTAGAAAAAATATTGATGGTGCAGAACAACATGGTGCGTAGAGTGAAATTCTCTCGTTTGTCCGTATCCCATACCTGTATCCCTTCGTTCCACAGTGTCACAAGATCTTTCATCAATGGTGCTAGGTACACATCAATATTGTTCTCAAGTTGCTTCACCCCTTGGATAAGTAGTGACATTAAAAAATACTTTTGCTTTATACACAGCCAAGGAGAAAGCTTGTACATGCATACATTCACGGGCCAGATGTTATATCGATTGCCCATATTGTCGAAAGGATTCATTCTATCTGTACTTAACCCAAAACTTATATTTCTCAGTTCCGCACCGAAGACTACAAATATCCTATCGATGTTCCTCCACTGGTTAAAATCAGCAGTATGTCTTATCATTCCATCTTTTTTACGCTCCTCCGTATGCCAACACAGCAATCTTGCATCATTTCGATTCGCAAAGCAACACTTCAAATGGGGAATTACAAATAGATACCACAATATCTTAGAAAGAAGTCCTTAATTCACCTCAATGCCCTCTTTGTCATCGGAGTCATTTTTATACTTGTATCTGGATGCTTTGCACACCGGACAAACATATAAGTTTGCATACTCTTTACGGTATAGGATACAATCATTTAGATATGTATGTATTCTTTCTACTTTCATTCCTATTGGACAAAGAATCTTCTTAGCTTTGTAGGTGATTTTTAGCAACACCTTTTGCTCTAGAAGGATGCTTACTAGGAGACCTAACAACATTCTGAAACTCCTGTTGGATTAACCATTGTTTGCCTTTAATTTGAGCAGTTCAAAAACGGATAACAACCTTGTGTATTACAGCTTGCAGCTCGGGAACAAAGATTTCTCCATGTCCTCCATCAAGTACTCGAATTTACCAAACTCTCTCTCACTATAGTTTCCTTCTGCATTATGTGGCATCTGATCCAAATTGTCATCATGCGACCTATCCTCATCAAAAGCACAGTCCACAACTGGCATATCATTGTCTCCCTCAACGATGTTATAACTACCTTCTAGTATAATCTTCTTTTCACCGTGACTGGTCCAACATTTATACCCCTTTTTGAAACCCTTTCAACTCAAATGAGCTTTGATCTATGTTGAGTTGGTAAATATCTTCATATTGTCACAATCAATGCATGGATAGTACATATATTTTATCCCCTTATTCAACATATCTTGCTTGGACACTTCTAAAAGTAGACACAACATAATTAATGTAATCTTCACTCACACAGTCCTCAACATACATCCAGCCTCGGTCAATCTACGCTACGCATGTAACAAATTAGTGTTGAATTGGATTATTGATGCTATTATAGCAAACCAGCCTAATACTTACACATAATCGTCATTCACCTTACAACAAATTATCTATATCTAAATTAAGTAGTTAGTTATGTATTATTCATGAAGCAATATACATACATACATATATATATATATATATATATATATATATATATATATATATATATATATATATATATATATATATAAAGCAAGAATATATTAAAGTAAACTAAGAGTAGTGACCTATTCTTAAATTAGAGCAAACTACCACGTTATCATTTTCAAGATAAAGAAATCATTTTCAAGTACAAGTTTTTCACAATTTGACCCACGTTATCGAAAACATGCATCATGCAACCTTAATGCCATGACCCAGATCACCCCAACTCAATCCAAGACTCAAAATTAAAAATCCTTAATTTTTGCACAAAACCAATCCTACCAAAGTGCCATCTTTACAAAATTAAATAACCACTTCATAAATATTGCAATGGTCATCACAACATTAAAGAGGACCTTCTCACATGGTCCTTCAGTTTGCGTTGTACGTATGATCCAAATTAAAATGGCTACAACATGATGGAACTAATCACTCACAAACTATATATCATTAAAAAAAAGTATTTTGTGGAAGCTGGTATGTGGTCAGATGGTTAGATATGCATATGTGCACCCAGCCCACCAAGGTTAAGTCCCAAACTTGATGCTGATGTCTACCAATTTTAGAAATACATATATACTTGTGTGTTCAATGTAAAAATGTATTTTCACGTTCCATGAGACATTTGATTCCTTAGATAAATTCCAAACGTGTGTAGTGGACGTGCACACGTGTGTGCATGTGTGCAGTTGGTATAAGTGTGGTATGTGTTGAGTGTGTATCTGCCTTGTACTCTCCAAAATGCAAAAACTCAACTGCAAGTGGGGAAGTTTGTCAAAAATCCATATACATCTCAAAGTTTGTTAAAAGCCCACACGTAAGTTCTATGTCATCGTAAATACCCCTCTCTCAACAACCAATTTACTCACTGAAGCTTCTAGAAGTCAAGGACTACTGATTTGGCTGTCTCACTGAGGGGATCGCACCCCAATCCATCAGGACCACGAGAATCCTCCTGTTCCTGATCATCCTTCTTCCTCATCCCCCTACTATCCCGCTCTTACGTCATATTTTATTCTCCCACGTTCGCCTTGTGGGCCCTACCCTCCGTCGACACGTCTTTTCTACACATAGTCCACAAGACCGGTCTACTACGATTACCACACAAGTGTCATGTAAGAGCTTTAAATCAGCCCGTAAGGAGGGATTTGCAATTGCATAGAACTTACGGTGAATTTTTTTTACAAATTTTCAGGTGCATGTGGGTTTTTTTTAAGAGAGAAAGCCTATCAAACATAAATTATCCATTTTCAACTTGAATCCGTAAAAGATCAACTTGCAACCCGAATTCCCCAAAACTTTCACTATCACATTGCCCTTCCTCGTCTAAGCTTTATTAAAAGTAGTACTACATGACAACTGAGAAGGAGAGTAGGTGGCTGGATATGTGGTCAGATGGTTAGATATGCATATGTGCACCCAGCCCACCAAGGTTAAGCCCCAAACTTGATGCTGATGTCTATCAATTTTAGAAATACATATATACTTGTGTGTTCAATGTAAAAACGTATTTTCACGTTCCATGAGACATTTGATGCCTTAGATAAATTCCAAACGTGTGTAGTGGACGTGCACACGTGTGTGCATGTGTGCAGGTGGTATAAGTGTGGTATGTGTTGAGTGTGTATCTGCCTTGTACTCTCCAAAATGCAAAAACTCACCTGCAAGTGGGAAAGTTTGTCAAAAATCCACATACATCTCAAAGTTCGTTAAAAGCCCACACGCAAGTTCTATGTGATCGTAAATACCCCTCTCTCAACAGCCAATTTACTCACTGAAGCTTCTAGAAGTCTAGAACTACTGATTTGGCTGTCTCACTGAGGGGATCGCACCCCAATCCATCAGGACCACGAGAATCCTCCTGTTCCTGATCATCCTTCGTCCTCATCCCCCTACTATCCCGCTCTTACGTCATATTTTATTCTCCCACGTTCGCCTTGTGGGCCCTACCCTCCGTCGACACGTCTTTTCTACACATAGTCCACAAGACCGGTCTACTACGATTACCACACAAGTGTCATGTAAGAGCTTTAAATCAGCCCGTAAGGAGGGATTTGCAATTGCATAGAACTTACGGTGAATTTTTTTTACAAATTTTCAGGTGGATGTGGGTTTTTTTAAGAGAGAAAGCCTATCAAACATAAATTATCCATTTTCAACTTGAATCCGTAAAAGATCAACTTGCAACCCGAATTCCCCGAAACTTTCACTATCCCATCGCCCTTCCTCGTCTAAGCTTTACTCGAAGTAATACTACATGACAACTGAGAAGGAGAGTAGTTTGCTGGATATGTGGTCAGATGGTTAGATATGCATATGTGCACCTAGCCCACCAAGGTTAAGTCCCAAACTTGATGCTGATGTCTACCAATTTTAGAAATACATATATATACTTGTGCGTTCAATGTAAAAACGTATTTTCACGTTCCATGAGACATTTGATGCCTTAGATAAATTCCAAACGTGTGTAGTGGACGTGCACACGTGTGTGCATGTGTGCAGGTGGTATAAGTGTGGTATGTGTTGAGTGTGTATCTGCCTTGTACTCTCCAAAATGCAAAAACTCACCTGCAAGTGGGGAAGTTTGTCAAAAATCTACATACATCTCAAAGTTCGTTAAAAGCCCACACGCAAGTTCTATGTGATCGTAAATACCCCTCTCTCAACAACCAATTTACTCACTGAAGCTTCTAGAAGTCAAGAACTACTGATTTAGCTGTCTCACTGAGGGGATCGCACCCCAATCCATCAGGACCGCGAGAATCCTCCTGTTCCTGATCATCCTTCTTCCTCATCCCCCTACTATCCCGCTCTTACGTCATATTTTATTCTCTCACGTTCGCCTTGTGGGCCCTACCCTCCGTCGACACGTCTTTTCTACACATAGTCCACAAGACCGGTCTACTACGATTACCACACAAGTGTCATGTAAGAGCTTTAAATCAGCCCGTAAGGAGGGATTTGCAATTGCATAGAACTTACGGTGAATTTTTTTTACAAATTTTCAGGTGCATGTGGGTTTTTTTTAAGAGAGAAAGCCTATCAAATATTAATTATCCATTTTCAACTTGAATCCGTAAAAGATCAACTTGCAACCCGAATTCCCCGAAACTTTCACTATCACATCGCCCTTCCTCGTCTAAGCTTTACTCAAAGTAATACTACATGACAGCTGAGAAGGAGAGTAGGTGGCTGGATATGTGGTCAGATGGTTAGATATGCATATGTGCACCCAGCCCACCAAGGTTAAGTCCCAAACTTGATGCTGTTGTCTACCAATTTTAGAAATACATATATACTTGTGTGTTCAATGTAAAAACGTATTTTCACGTTCCATGAGACATTTGATGCCTTAGATAAATTCCAAACGTGTGTAGTGGACGTGCACACGTGTGTGCATGTGTGCAGGTGGTATAAGTGTGGTATGTGTTGAGTGTGTATCTGCCTTGTACTCTCCAAAATGCAAAAACTCACCTGCAAGTGGGGAAGTTTGTCAAAAATCCACATACATCTCAAAGTTCGTTAAAAGCCCACAAGCAAGTTCTATGTGATCGTAAATACCCCTCTCTCAACAACCAATTTACTCACTGAAGCTTCTAGAAGTCAAGAACTACTGATTTGGCTGTCTCACTGAGGTGATCGCACCCCAATCCATCAGGACCGCGAGAATCCTCCTGTTCCTGATCATCCTTCTTCCTCATCCCCCTACTATCCCGCTCTTACGTCATATTTTATTCTCCCATGTTCGCCTTGTGGGCCCTACCCTCCGTCGACACGTCTTTTCTACACATAGTCCACAAGACCGGTCTACTACGATTACCACACAAGTGTCATGTAAGAGCTTTAAATCAGCCCGTAAGGAGGGTTTTGCAATTGCATAGAACTTATGGTGAATTTTTTTTACAAATTTTCAGGTGCATATGGGTTTTTTTGAAGAGAGAAAGCCTATCAAACATAAATTATCCATTTTCAACTTGAATCCGTAAAAGATCAACTTGCAACCCGAATTCCCCGAAACTTTCACTATCACATCGCCCTTCCTCGTCTAAGCTTTACTCAAAGTAATACTATATGACAACTGAGAAGGAGAGTAGGTGGCTGGATATGTGGTCAGATGGTTCGATATGCATATGTGCACCCAGCCCACCAATGTTAAGTCCCAAACTTGATGCTGATGTCTATCAATTTTAGAAATACATATATACTTGTGTGTTCAATGTAAGAACGTATTTTCACGTTCCATGAGACATTTGATGCCTTAGATAAATTCCAAACGTGTGTAGTGGACGTGCACACGTGTGTGCATGTGTGCAGGTGGTATAAGTGTGGTATGTGTTGAGTGTGTATCTGCCTTGTACTCTCCAAAATGCAAAACTCACCTGCAAGTGGGGAAGTTTGTCAAAAATCTACATACATCTCAAAGTTCGTTAAAAGCCCACAAGCAAGTTCTATGTGATCGTAAATACCCCTCTCTCAACGACCAATTTACTCACTGAAGCTTCTAGAAGTCAAGAACTACTGATTTGGCTGTCTCACTGAGGGGATCGCACCCCAATCCATCAGGACCGCGAGAATCCTCCTGTTCCTGATCATCCTTCTTCCTCATCCCCCTACTATCCCGCTCTTACGTCATATTTTATTCTCCCACGTTCGCCTTATGGGCCCTACCCTCCGTCGACACGTCTTTCCTACACATAGTCCACAAGACCGGTCTACTACGATTATCACACAAGTATCATGTAAGAGCTTTAAATCAGCCCGTAAGGAGGGATTTGCAATCGCATAGAACTTATGGTGAATTTTTTTTTTACAAATTTTCAGGTGCATGTGGGTTTTTTTAAGAGAGAAAGCCTATCAAACATAAATTTTCCATTTTCAATTTGAATCCGTAAAAGATCAACTTGCAACCCGATTTCCCCGAAACTTTCACTATCACATCGCTCTTCCTCGTTTAAGCTTTACTCAAAGTAATACTACATGACCACTAAGAAGGAGAGTAGGTGGCTGGCCATGGACCGCATCACAGTCGACGGAAGCAGACAAGTAACTACGGTTTGGGCCGCCACTACAGATTGTGGACGGTGAATTGTGCACACTGAGCTTGCGTGGCAATGGACCCTGACCGGTGAAGCCACCACTCCGCTGCTAGTTTGACCTTTGACACCACCCGAGGTGTTACGAGGGCAACTTTGTAGTAGAAGGTACTGTAATTCCTTCAAAAATTTTATGGAACCAAGTACAGCGTAAGCTAGGAGCCAATGAATCATAAACAAGGTTGCATCGCGAATCTTGAAGCACTTTTCTACTCCTATCCACCGTTGATTGGATATGATCCTATGTCAAATCAATGGTGGATATGAGGCTCTCCCTCACTAAATTTTTTCATAAATTTTAGACCAAATAGTACAACGGAAAAGTGCAAGAGTTTTGGCTAGAAATCATGTTCTTGTACATAACATTCAGCAAAGTCGTGGAACGCAGGGACATCACGTGGGCAGGAAAACCCAATTGCTAATTATCCCATCAAGGACAAGAACACATGCAGACAGTAGAAAGCTAAACTTTAGCATTGTCTCCCCAAGCCAGCTTTAGGGATAGAAATGGATCGAACGATCAAATAGTCTTAAATATGAATACGAATTTATATTTTTAAAACAAATACAAATGCAAATTCGAATATTCTCGAATATACATACGAATCGAATGTCATAACAAATACGAATTCGAATTGAATATGTACTTAATTTGATCGAATACAAATATCCTCCATAACTGGCAGTTGGGCTTGGCCGTTGAGCCGACCGGTCAGCATAGGAAACTAATCGAATACGAATTGAATAGTCTCGAATATAAATATGAATATTCTCAAATATAAATATTCTTAAATACGGATACGAGTATTATCGAATATAAATATAAATATTTTTGAATACAGATTTTACTTATTATATTTATATTTTTTTTAAATATAAATATCAGATAAAAATAAATTATTCGTTACCGTCCTTCACCCCTAGCCAGCTCCGTGGAAAGTGATCCGAGAGCTGTGTCCATGCGATGCGAGCCTGTCATCGCATCAACCAACCATGCCCATCCACAAAGGCACAATCATCTCGTCTAATCAATTATTCGCGCGTCGATCATTTTACCTTCGCCTCCAAGTCAGTACTAGCTACACCCTGGCCTCTGCTCTGCACTCCCTCTCGTGATGACAAAAGCTCCAAGGAAAAAGAAGCGGAGTCCCAAAAGCCGATATCTCATGAAATTCGGTGAAATCTAGTTTTCTTAGTACACCCTAAAAAAAGCTTAATTCGGCTAAAATTTCAATCCATTTTGAATTAAAAAAAAGCCTGATTTAGCTAAAATTTCAATCCATTTTGAATTTTTATGATTTTCAATCCATTCACCCATCAGCCCATCCAATCTTCGAACGGAGCTTCCCTGTCATCACGCCGGTGTTCCCCTCCGTGTTCTCTCGATCTGAACCATTCGCTATTGATCCAACGGCCTAAAACTTACACCGGTGGGCCGTTGGATCAATAGCAAGCGGTCCAAATCGAGGAAACACTACGCGTGGGGACAGGAAAGCCGTTTTCCCAATCTTCACCAATCTCTCATTCCTCGTCACTCCATCCTCCATCTCTCTCTCTCTCTCTCTCTCTCAATCTCTATCTCCAAAATCAAGTGCGAGCGGTGCCGTCTACGAGGGGGACTGAGGCGGCGTAGGCAAGGGAGAGGGGCATGCCACAGATGCGGCCACCGACAGTAATAATTTCTTGTATTCGAATTGTACTTTTGAATATTGGGACTGAAAATTTCCAAAATTTTTGAATTTCAGTTTTCCCAAAGGATTCTAATATTTGTTTTGTGCATTGAAACTATTTTCCCTGAAGGGGACACTGAAAGGATCAACACCTCAGAATAATATACTTTTTACTGTGCTGTTGCTGTGACACACACACACACACACACACACACACACACACACACACACATATATATATATATATATATATATATATATATATATATATATATATATATATATATAGGAAAATGATTATATATTCCTAGAGTACATACTCCCATTTCTAAAATACTCTTTTAACGCTGTTTTTATACTTTTTATCTATTTGAGCATACTCTAATAATGATTATAAGATACTGTAAAGAGAGTTCTATGAAAAATTTTATGAAAGTATATTTTTATAGAAAAATAAAGGGTTCTGATGGAGATATATATATATATATATATATATATATATATATATATATATATATATATATATATATATATATACGCACTCAAAGTGATAAAAGAGTATGTCAAATTCATTTAGATGGTATATCAGATGTTGGAGTAACTATACCTAGGAGTATAAGGTATTTTTCCTATATATCAAAACATTTCCATCAAGGAAATTGCTTGGACATGCCAGAAAGAGATTAAGGAAAGGCATGTATCATATCATCAGTTTCTAGCTCCAGGGGTTTGATGGCAACCACACATGGCTGCTGCAAGCTTGCTCTACAGTGTTGTGCTCATTAGCTTTTGAAATCAAAGGACGATCTATATAGGAAGCCTCTTTTTTATTTCTGGTGTAATTACTTTCTATATTATATCTCATAATGTAATAAATATCTCGCATAATGGAGAGAATGTACCTGTAGTGTACGAGTATTTAAAGCTATCTAGGTGGTATGTATAATTTTTTAGAGGTGATATATGTATGTTTTTAGACATACTTTTTTTTATGTGCTTATATAAAGTTATTTACAAAATATGTTAAAAATTATGAATGTCCTTGTAATTTTTTCATGTGGTTCACATTGGAGTATCTTATAATTAGTATACAAGTATACCTAGTGTGATAGGAGTATTTTAAGTTTATTTAGATGATATATCATATATGGGAGTAAAAGATATATATATATATATATATATATATATATATATATATATATATATATATATATATATATATGTGTGTGTGTGTGTGTGTGTGTGTGTGTGTGTGTGTGTCAAAACTTTTCCATAAAGAAAATTGCTTGGACATGCCAGAAAAGAGATTAAGGAAAGGCATGTGTCATACCATCAGTTTCTAGCTCCTGGGATCTGATAGCAAAAACACATGGCTGCTTCAACCTTGCTCTACAGTGTTGTGTTCATTAGCTTTTTTGCAAAGGACGATCAATATCCTCTTTTTGCGAAATCTGAGTCGTCCACTTCACTGCGGCACAGTTGATGATGTTTTATTTTTCTTTTCATGCGAGCCACAATTTAGCATGGTAAAATTTACCACTCGCCCAGTTCGGCGTGGTATATGAGCGGCGTGGGATTTCACCCTTAGTTAGCTGGGTTTTATCGTGCTTAGGTTAGCTGGGTTTTATCGTGCTTAGCCCTTTGGTTTATATGTGTCTAATTAACTTTTAAACGGTATGTTTTTTAAGATAGAGTTAATAAAAAAATTATATTAAAAATATACTAAGTTTAGTTGTACCGACTAAAATCACATATATCTATTTTTCTCTACATAATATCTCTTACAAACAACCAGAATTCAAAAATTAAAGTAATAACCCACAGCCTAAAAGAATCCAACCATTCACACCAACTAGGATAAGCACCTTATGTGACGCAACTCAAATTACACAGAGGTTGGTATAGACTAGACTGCTTGAAGTGTTACAAATTATGTCGGAGCATCATTGTCTAAGAAATATAGGCCCCGCTCATTTCGGTTTTTTTCGACTTCAGCTTTTTTTTCACTATTCACTACACTATCCACTAACTCAATTACAATGTTTTTTCAGCCAGCTACAGTGTTTTTTCAGCCAAAAGCCAAAAGCCATCGCTATTCCGATCACTCCTTAATCTATGCTCGAGCAAATAATGAACAACGATACCATAAGGTCGGCCATGTGGTGTGTACTCCCTGTGTACAGCTACTAGCTAACAAGGGCGTTAAATGGATAGTGCTGATATATATGTTGGGCTGCCCGGTGAGCAACGTAGATGTCCCAATAAAATTATAGTATTTTGAAAGTAATTTTTAAGACAAATTTGTACGTATGATTTTTTTATTTATCCCATTGTGATATTTAAAAAAGATTGATAACCAAAATTTTGAATATTCGACTACATATATACCAAAACGGCATTCTGTTGTGAACGGACACTACCATATAAAGGGTTATTACAAACGGTTTCTCAACAACCTGAATTTTTACGTCTGTGATAACAAATGGTTTGTGTACCGTCTGTAAAGGCTAACTATTACAGACATATAACCGTCTGTGATGTCTGACATATCACAGATGGGTTTTAGTCGCAGCCATCTATGATAGTAGAGCCTTCACATATGATTTATATCACAAAATCGTCTATGATAGTTCATTCTATACGTAAATTTTTTTCTGTTTTTCGGTTAGCCTCAGAAAATGTTAGTCATGCTATCTGAAAATAAGGAAATACGCAAATATATCACATAATATACAAATATCACAAATAAACAGATATCGATCATAAATAGATAGATATATCATAGATACACAAATTTACTAATTAGTTACAGGTTGATTCACAGAAAAAAAAGTATGTTGCCATGTGATATGTCTGTTATAAGATGTTCGATATAATTTTCTCTGTAGTAGTGGGAGGGAGTACGTCAAAAGTACGTTGGATTTGTAATATAGATAGTTGCCCTGTGAGGCGGCTCCAGTTAAGAAAAACCACTGTAAATGCACTTGCTGACATAAAATGCCACTAGTTCCCCGACATACTTTACCCCTGTTGTACTTGCCGATTTCTTAGTTTAGCTTAATTTACAAGTTGAGGCTGCGTGTGGCTTTGCACAAACCAAATCTTGTGATCGCCAACCAAAAGTACAATGCCAGCCGCTTAATGAACGAGAAGTCGCTTTTAATCTAGCGTTTTCGAAAAGAAAATTCAGTAATTAACCAGGGGCATCAGCCGTCAGCAGGTTGACCGACCGACGACGACAGGTGTGTGGTTTGCCTCCAAGTTCCTGTGACAGGGCCTGAAACATGGTCGAGATCTCTTGCGATGCCAGTCCAAATCGACCACTGCTCGTCCTTTCCGTGTCCAATTTCGAAACGTACGTTGCCATGTATTTTTTTTTTCCAACGAATTTCCTGAGGAATTATTGTTGCTTGTGATGGAGAGTTCTGACAGGTAGGTCACGCACGCACCGGTCAAAATTTGGTACGAAATGGAGCAACAAAAAATGTTCTAAGCCTCCAACTCTACAAGAAAGCAGCAATAAACTGTGTAGACGCCCCACTTGAACTTCGCCACCGAACGTGTGCCACTCGTGTTCGTAAGGAAGAAGATAAGTAGCCTTCTAGAAGACGTGCCCGAAGATCGCAATCTATATCCGTCATATGTAAATAATTAATCATATACGCATGCTTTAATTTTGGATTAACAAGGCGAAGAACGACAGAGCTATGTATAATTTTCTCTCTGCAAAACAAATTAAGAGATCCTAGGGTCCTGGGAGCTGAACTATATAATGTTTTTTTTTTGTTGAAAAAGCTGAAATACTCCCTCCAGTCACAAGGACATGGCATTTTGAACAAGGTACAGCTAAACTTTCGAAATTTTGATTGTCAATATTTTTAAAATATTTAAATGGGTACATAAAAATCATATATGTAGATTTGTCTCGAAATGTATTTTTATAATATTATAATTTTATTAGATTTATAAATAAATTATAATAGAAATTAGTGATCAAAATTATGTTTTGAAGATTATATTAATGTCCAAAACAATACGTATTTGAGATCAGTGGAGTATTATATTGCAAAAGAAATCAGGGACTATTTAACAATTTAATTGTTGGCCGAATATCTCGTGAGACAGTCGTGCGTTGGCCGTCGGACGGATTCGAAAATCGTATGCATGTTACGTGTTCAAGAGGAATTATGATCATTTCATAATTTAGTAGGGCCATACAATGTGCGTATCGGAGAGGGACCCAATTTCATATTAACAAAATGCCAAGTCGATGTTCTATCCTTCAAAAAAAAAAAATCGATCTTCTAGAAGTTCTAGATGTTTAGGTCCCCCATTTGGTCAAGCAACAACGACCTTCGGAAAGACAGGCTTTTTGACTTGATGAAATACATTTTATATATGTTATTCGTAAAAGAAAATACCAATATTAGTTTTTGTAGTGTGTGTTCAGCTACATAACTGGATTATATCAACTCAAAAAATATAGATACCTCGAAAAACATTCAAAACTTGTAAACCTTAAATGGACCCAGTCCTACGCACGAACCATACAACACTCTTTAAGGCACAGCTTGTTTCGATTTTTTTTCAGAATTAGTTTCTAGTTTCAGCTTTTTTTCACTATTTAGTAATTTATTTTTTTTCTGTTTTTAGATATTTTGGACTTTTTTGTATTTTTTTCCCATATTCCTTTGCATTGTCCGTAATAGGCTAACATGTTTTTTATTTTTATATTTTTTTTAATTTAATTATGCCCAATAAATTAACTCAGCTACAGTTAAAAAAATCAGCTATAGTAAAATTTCAGTCAAAAATCATCGCTATTCCGAACGCCCCTTAGCCGGCGACCTTAACCGCAGACCTATTTACTGTTGACACACAGTCCCGTGATCTCTACATCCTGGAATTTGCTCATTGTTGACAGTCGAATCACTTGAAGAAGTAATTAAAAAAAACATTCTAGGATAACAATAAAAATGTCATGTCCAAGAAAACTTTACGTAGCAACCGGCCGAAACAACATGTGCTTCAGATTAAATTTTCCTAAAAGGCGGATGCGCATGCCTTGCCAAAATCGCTGTCTAAATCAGGTCATTGCGTTCAAACCAATTAATCATCAAAATATTCCGGAGTAGTAGGTGTTTTAGTAAATCTCAATCTGTCTCCTAATGTTAGTTTCTAGACCAACCGATTTGTACTTCCAATATTCTAGGAAATTAATTTAGGTAAACTATATACCTTGAAACAAATCCTAACCAATTTGGGTTGAGTTTAATTGATCTAAAGATTTCACTGATAGGACCTTCATAAATATAACAGAAAAGGCTTTGGTCTACTTGCATTTTTTTATCATAAAAGGTTAATCGGTTAAGTTTAACAATTGGAAGCTCAACTAAAGGATATTGCAAATCGAGAAATTAACAACTCTCTCTGTTTTGTAATATGTATAAAGCCTTCTTTCCACCTAGACTTTTTTTTGTTGTTGCACAAGGCGGACATCAGTGCTACGAGCCTACACATGTAGCTTATACATTTTGTAAGGGTCTTTTTTCTATATCTTGACATATTACCTCAATATGCTTTTCTAAATGGTGGAAAGCATGAATCAATTCTAAGGCCCTGTTCGTTTCAGTTTTTTTTCAGCTTCAACTTCTAGTTTCAACTTTTTTCACTATTCAGTAATTTGTCTTTTTCTGAATTTTTTTTAGATTTTTTGAGCTTTTTTTCATTTTTCATTTTTTCCGTGTTCCTTTGCATTGTCCGTGATGGGCTAACACATTTATTCTATTTTTACATTTTTTTAAATTTAATTATGCCTAAAAAGCTAACTCAGCTACAGTAAAAAAAAACCAGCTACAGTGAAATTTCAACCAAAAATCAAAAGCCATCGCTAAAAAGATCACCCCTTTAAATCAAATAGACGGTTTCATTTCTATATTATCCTCCACAGCTAATTAACCGTAGTACTTTAAGATTTGTGCGACCCGGTTTTCTAATTAAAGAAGCTCGGAAACACCTACTACTCAAGTTGCCTCTATTAGAATTTCTTTTTATTATTTAACCCATTTTCAATTTATTTTTATTGATGATCCCTTGCCCATCTTATTTTCAAATCTGATCATTTTGGTCACGCCGTTAGTCATGGTATAACTAAACAACATTGACATATCAGTCATCATGGCGTAACCAAGTCCTACCACTCCATGCTCATAGCATGGCAGTATTGCTTTGTCACGCCACGATCAGCTGCATGGCAAAATGATCTCTTTTTTTTATTGCTAAGAGCTAGATTTATCCCGTGTAGCGGTGTAGTTTTGCTACGTCATGGATGTTGGTGTAATCAAAATGATCAGATTTAGAAATAAATTAGGCAAAAAAAGTTATTAATAAAAATAAACTAAAAAGTTTAAATAACAAAAATTGCTCCCCCTGTTGACATGAGTACGCGCGCTTGTTCCACCATTTCTTCTCTGTCCTCGAGTGTGCACAAGACTACGAGGGCCTTTCCGCTCTGAAACGGAGAGGCCAATATGAACTTCAACAAAACGATGACAAGATGTACGTACGCCAACCAAATTTGACCACCGCAACCTTATTCTCTGGTCTCCGCTCTAAGCAGGAGAATTCTACAAAGGCTTCAATTCAAACGTTTTGGTTTCCCAAGTATACCTGCACCTACCATGGTCTATGGAGGAGAGCCAGGTCTATGATTTGCTTTCGAAACGTGCGACTCGGGCGAGGGCTTGTTCAACAGTGTGATCGCGGGTGGCAGGAGGTATACTTGGTCGATGGACAGGAGGTATACTTGGTCGATGGAGAAAAGCTGAGCAAATTAAATTAATAGACAAGTTCAAGTTCCAAGCAAAGAAGATCGACGTCCAACTCAAAAGGGTGGAGTTACTTTGAGCTATAATTTATATCTGAAATTTATTAATTTTAAACTATTTATGATAGAAAAATAGTAGTATGTGATTTTAACTGGTATAGTTGAACTCGATACAATATGTACTATAATTTATCTGTAGACTCTATCTTAAAAAATATATTATTCAAACACTAATTACTGTATCAAACAGAAACCAAAGAATAAGCAAACTCTGCCGAACCCACCTAAATTTGACCGGTGCTGGATCAATTCAGGCAGTGATCGTTTTAACTTTTAAAAGCTTTAGCTTCTAGTTTCAGCTTTTTTTTTCACTATTCACTACATTATCTACTAATTCAGCTACAGTAAAAAAAATCATTTACAGTGAAATTTCAGCCAAAAATCAAAAACCATCGCTAAAACGTTCACCCCTCAGTCCAGTCTCCGTGAAGGAAGGTCGCATGGAAGGTCATTTGCAGGTGTCTTTTCTTAGACCATCTTGGGGTAGTTTGCTTGGACTCTTTGCAGTGGTAGTTGTTTGTCCGTGACCTTGTGGTGTGAAACGGCTCCCACAATGATTTACAACCGAATCTATGCGTTCATATATATGATGTTTTTGTCCAAGCTAGCATTGTGTAAACTTTTAACTGCTCTTAGCTATTTCAAAGTTTTTCAATGTAGTGCCACTTGTTTGATGTTTTATTAAACATGTTTGGGCAGTAATGTATCATCAATTATATGTATACCAATAAGATTGATGGAACAAAAAAGGGTCCATTATGGATTCAGCAGTCTAAAACTAGGGATCAATTAACCCCACGGATTTTATTAAAAATATTTGATTACTATTTATATTTATAGATAAATTTCTAAAAGTATAGAGATTTTATAAGGGGGTGATCGGAATAGCGATGGCTTTTGGCTTTTGGCTGAAAAACACAGAGAGCGGCTGAAAAACATCAGAGCTGAGTTAGTGGATAGTGTAGTGAATAGTGAAAAAAAAGCTGAACCTAGAAGCTGAAGTCGAAAAAAGCCGAGTTGAGCGCCCCCTAAGGGTTGACTCTACAGGGTTTAGATCCTGACTACACCATTGATGGATCCATAGTTGAAGTGACAAGCATGCTCGCCTTCCCTCCCTCGCAATGCTAAAGGGGGTGATCGGAGTAGCGATAGCTTTTGGCTTTTGCTGAAAAAACACTGTAACTGGCTGAAAAAACACTGTAGCAGAATTGGTTTATTGAGTATAAATAAATGTAGAAAAATGTAAAAAACCGAAAATAAAAAACAAAAAAAAAGTATAAGTAAATTTTTAAAAAAAATCGAAAAAATAATTTTATTTGCAGGTCATCGTAGCTACGATGCACTTCTGATGCAAAAATCGCTATCGCCAGCGATGGGAGAAGCCCATCTGATCGGGGCCAAAGTGTTATTTTTGCCAAGCAGTCTGCGTATGTTTATACTGTGATATGGGATGGGTTCTTTTTTATTATGATTTTGATTTGTCACTTTCTGTTTTAATAACTAACTTTTAAATGATGCGTTTTTAAGACAGTGTTTATAGGTAGATTATAGTAGATATTATACCAAGTTCAGCTATACCGATCAAAATCGCATATAACTATTTCTCTTTACATACTATATCTTATAAATAATCAAAATTTAAAAATTATAAACCAAAAATCAAAATCACGTTCTAAAAAAACCCACCATGTGCATGCTCCTCCAAAATACAACCTAGCTTTGTCTGTCTCCTTGGCGCAGCCAGCTCCTCTCTCCCAGCCAGCAACGCGCTCTCTCTGTCACCGCTGTTCATTTGCGAGCTGAGAGCCTGAGAAGCTGATTTGAGCGATGCGGTCATGGCAAACACAGGATGCGTGAAAAGCTTCTAGAACGCACGTGTACCGCGCGCAAGTTAACCAGTTTGGCACAGAAGCAGTTGCTGTCGTCTCGAGTGTTAGTGCTATGGGTACATGGCATGTATGAATCATCCACCTACACCTTCATTTGCTCGCGATTCGAGATTATTTTTTTTCTCTTTCAAGGTAGCCAGATTTTCCTGAGCCAAACCTTGGTCTTCGTGTATATATAAGGCTAATTTTGGAAAAATTCTATTGTATAACGGTGGTATAAAGAAGTTTATGTAACGAGCTAATCGAGCGCTAACATGTGGCACTATAGTACTTAGTGTACACTGTAGCACAATAGTTTTTTTTTGTGATTTCACAGTTTTTCAGTGGTGCTACAGTGTATATATTGTTTTCTACGTGTTTACGTACCACGTGTCAGCATCTAATTGGACTGTTACACAACTTCTCTATAACATCGTTACATAATAAAATTTTTTCTAATTCTGTTGTGCAGGGCGGGCGACGCCCGAGCGGAAGGCCGTCAGCCGAGATGTGGCTTCGGGTCGGAAGCCAAGCGATTGCGGCGCCCTTGGCCGTAGATCCGAGCAGCGGCTGTGGCGGCGGCGCCTCATGCGGTCGGCATGTCGACATGTATGGGAGGCTCGGCGGCCGCGGTCGCGTACAGGCGGCACGACGTGGCAATCAGCCGATCGTGATTCTCCCTTTTTTTTCAATCTATCTACAGTACAATCAACATCTGCTATTTTTTTATGTAATCTACCGATCAGCATTGTGCCGACAACTTACAATCTGCTCGCGGTAGATTAGAGCAGATTTGCATAGTAGAAAATCATCTAGAAAGTGAAATTTACAGAATTGAAAGCGATCTAGATATACAATTCAATCTACAAGTGCTTTAATTATTACCTTTGATCTACCAGAGCAATTCGTGCTGTAACGTGTTAAGAAACCGTCACTAGCGAGTCCAGTCTGACAATTCCTCTTTTATGTAAAATAGATGGATCAAATATAAGTAATTACAAATAATAAATTGAATACGAAGAGATGAGAAAAGAACTCCTTCCTTCATTGTTTTCTTGTGTATATTACAATGTGTAGAACTACTATTTATAAACTAAATAAAAGATGCCTATCAATAAATTAGACTTATAGAATTAGGTTAGATTTGCTAACAACCTCAAAGTAAATTCCCTGTCGGAAGCTTCCAGTCCCTTTATAAAAGACCAGGACTCAAAATCAATCCCAATAAATCGCTCGCACCAAAACCCCCGTCTCCATCAGCTCCTCCCCAAAGAAGGCCATGGTGGTGGGTGACGAGGAGTGGAGCGCTCCGCCGGCGTGGGGGGAGATGGACACGGACTGCCTGGTGCACGTCTTCCGGCGGTTGGGGCTCGAGGACCTCGCCGCGGCCGCGCCGCTCGTGTGCCGCGGGTGGCGCCGCGCCGCCGCGGACCCGTCCCTGTGGCGCGCGCTCGACCTGCGCCATGACCACCTAGCGCGCTTCATGCCCTGGGGCTCGCTCGCCGCCGCCTTCGCGCGCCGCTACGGCGTCGCCCGCTTCGCCTTCGCGGGCTTCCTCACGCTCTGCGCCTTCCGCGCCCGCGGCTCCGCGGAAGAGCTCGCGCTCCCGCCGCTTCTCGCCTCGCCGGCCGCCGAGCTCGACCACGTTGCCGCCGAGTGCCCCAGGCTTCGGCGGCTCGCGCTCCCCATCCTGTGCTCCGCCGACGAGGCGCGCCTCCCGGAGCTCATCCCGCGGTGGCGCCTCCTCGAGCACCTCGAGCTCGACTCCAAGCCGCCCTCCTTCCCCGCGGTCGCCGCGCAGCTCGCGCTGCACTGCCCGGGCTTCTCCAGCCTCAAGATCACCTCCGGGTCCATCAAGCCCGAGGATGCCGCGGCCATGGCGGCCTCGCTGCCCAGGCTCCGGTCGCTGCGTCTGGACAGGTCCTACCTTCCCAAGCAGGAGCTGCTCGCCATCCTCGCCGGCTGCAAGGAGCTCAAGGAGTTCAGCGCGAGGAGCTGCGTCGGGTTCGACGAGAAGGACGACGAGGTGGTCAGACGAGGCGCCAGGATCGAGCGGTTCGAGATCGCAGGGTCCAGCTTGGTCGACGAGCATGACAACGAGACGGTGATCGGCGGTGATGAGATCTGCGACTCCTCCTACGTCGACGTCATCTGATCTCTCTCGATGTGCATGGGGGTCTGATCTTGGTGTACGCACGGTGTACGTGTAGTGTGCAATGGTCTTCTAACTAGTTAGTATTGTTTGGAGGGAGCAATTAACTATTTGCTAATTTAGTGGTGTCTTCTCGGTGCCTTGTGTTTGATTGGCTCCTAGAGTAGTTGCAGCGGAAGACGGGGTCTTTCTTTCGCGAGGAATTTCCATGTTTACATTTGGATGCATGTCAGGGTAGATATTTTGGTGTAGCTGCATTGCATGGTGCACGCCAAATGTACAGGTAATAACCGAGTCCAATGTGCACATTGGCGTGTTTTCAAATGAGAAAAAATATGAATTTCACAAGAATTTCCTAGAAAACATTATAAGGCATTGAGCAAACCACCTACATGTTCTCTTCAAATGTTGTCTTTTCCCAACTTATACATCCTCCCACTATTGTATAATAGATTTAGACATAATAATTAATTTGCACTGCAAACAGATTTGCTCAATGCTTGATTTCCTAATTCTGAGCCCCAAAAAATCTTACTTAGAAAGAATTCATGCCCCTATGAGGAAAAAAAACCTTTCAAATTCATTAGTGTATGTCTCATTCGAATTGCTGGTCTTCCTGATCGATGGGGGAGTCGGTCTAAAAGATTCCTCTTTTTAGCACAACTAAATACTCCTAGTGTTTGATAAACCCAAGTCAAATCTTAGTGATATTTTGCATCCAAAGTGGATGCCATATTATATCACCTTGATCACTTTCACTTTTATTTCTGTAACTTCAATAAAACCAAGTCAAATTACTCGATCCCTTCATTTTGTGTTGTAGTAAAAGCATTTGTAACTGCACTCCCGACCTTAGAATTTAAATGGGTGGTAAAATGACCAAATATAACCTTGTTAACATATCGATCTTAACATAAGAAAAGTATTACCTACGAGCAAATTGTTGCAATTAAATATTGGTCAATGGATAGAAATTATGAAGATCACCACGAATTATTCTTGGAAAGGAGGAAAAGCAAAAGTGTAAGCCTGAAATGATTCATATAATGCAGAACGGAGGGAGTAATATCTATTTAATCTTTAATACGGAAAGTATATATATAAGCGTCGTTGTTGTGCACCAACTACTATCTACTTGTTTCTGGGTCAACTTAGTGGGTGTTTGGAGAGAGGATTCCTTTGGGATTTTTTGAGGACTTATTCAGTTATTTTAATCCAAATCCACTATATCTAAAAAAAAGCTCTTAATGTGTTTATTGAGATATATACTGCCCGGTCAAAATCAGACGAATAAGCAAAAGTATATTGTCGCTAAGCACGGGAAACAAAGAATTTTGCTGTGCCACTTTTTTATTTCCAGTACCATTAATTATCTATTGAACACTCGATCGTGACAACCATGGATATAGAGTCAGTGCTCTAGCTTAAAAGCTATGTCTTCTACTATAGGTTTTTGCTTGTAATAGTACTGTAGTAGCTTTTAGATTTTTTTAAATTTAAAAAATAGAAAAAAATATCGTTATATCTTTTTAAACAATACAAAGAAATAAAAAAACAAAAAAAAGATCAAAAATAAAAAAAAAGATGAAATTAAGAAGTCGACATATTCCAAGTGATTTCTGGTTTCTGAAAATTAGAAACCGACATGTTTGGAGTAGATCCATAGTTGCAGATTTTCAAAAAAACAAATAGTAGTGTTGATTTTGCTTCCTGATTTCAATGAAGCAACGGTGTCTGATCACGAACGGTGAGAATATTTTGTAGTCAACGCCGGCTCATCGTATTGTAGTCAACGCCGGCTCATCATCTTATCATATAAGTTCGTCTTACGCCATTTGTTCATGAATATGGATCATATTTTGATTCAACGAATATCCTATGTTTAACAAGATTGATAGACGATTGCATAGGAACTACTCCCTCCATCTGCAAATGCAGGTTACGATATTGTCACAATTGTGACCAATCTAGATTTCGTTTACATTGATCAGGATTTAGGACGGCTTTATTATATTTTCAATATCACAAGAAGTATTACTAGTCGAAGTAGATTTTTCCCCTTTTCCTCAGCGACCATTCTAACAAGTTTTTTTTTTTTTGAAGGAAATTCTATCAAGTTCTTGAAGAGATCACTTATGCACCACTAGTGTACTACACAATCAACGCAATGCAATGTGCTGGTATAGTATCTACAGTGGGTGGTCCAATCAGGATGGATGAGGCAGTGGGGAGATGTTTTAAAAAAAAAAGTTTAGTAAATTAAAGCCGTGACTTTAGCAGCTCAGCTTAATAGCTTGCGATGAGTGCAAAAGCAACTAGAGGTTTCTGACGTCGATGAATTAAACCTTTTGGAGATGCTTCGCTGCCAAACGCGCATGATGCATCCATGTGCTCCTGCCTCTTAACTACTGCTGCTGCTACGTTAAGAGTTTTTCTCTTCACATTGTTTGTCTTTAGAAGTCACTTGTGCAGAAAAGGTTATTATAGACAGTTCAAAAATATTATTACAGATAGTTTCATAAGTCATCTGAATTTATAGATCAGTAATAACATGATGTCATCACAGACGATAAACCATATCATAAACAGTTTGAAATTAGAACCGTCTGTACAGATGGTTCAAAACTAGAACTGTCTATGAAGGTACAGACGGTTTTAGTTCCGAATTGTCTGTAATATGATTTTTACAGACAGTTAGAATAAGAACTGTCTGTGATAGTTCTTTCCATACCTAAAAAAACTATCTAGCATGTCTAAAAATTTTATTTTTTAGTTAGCTTCAGAAATGCTAGCCATACCATCTGAAAGCGAACCAACATATTTGAATTTGAATTTTAGATCTGAATTACATATGGTACTGTATACATAAAAAGGACACTTACAATTTTACAAATATAAGTTTCACGGTTACAAATTTAGAAAGATGCTTACGCTACAAGAAACTATAGGCTAATGCAAGCTAGACTTACACATATTTCATTAAACTACAATATAAAATAAGTGGAGTGGAAAATTTTCAAGTAGCAGAAACAAAAAGGCAACGTACACCATTTTCAGTTTCTATGCCAAAATCAATAGAATACCACACTTTTTGGATGTAACAAGAAGAAGCCCCTTGCTGATACTGATGACTTGGAATAGTGTAGATCTGCCACTTCCTTTTTCCTTTCCATCTTGCTTCAAGCGAAATTTCAGCCGCCCTTGCCGAACCCCTTCTCGCCTTTGCCGCGCACAAACGAGTTGGAGTAGTATTGCTGGTGTTGGTTCTTGGAGTAGGAGGAGGGAGATTCATAAGGGAGGAGAGATAGGGAGAAGACCGGTGCCTGCCGTTTGATGCGGAGAGAATGGATAGGTGAGATAAGGATCCTAGAGGAGATGCCAAGGATCGGTGACGTGGCAAGGATTATCACAGATGATTCAGATTACAAATCGTTTATGATAGAGACATAATAGGTAATTCTTAAATAAAACCATCTACGATAACGAAAGAATCACAGATAGTTCTTATTAAAAATCGTCGGTGATAATGGCCAAACGGTAGATCACAAAGATAATATATCAGTACAATATAAGCAGCTAATCTTAAAAGATAAAATAGCAAAGTTTTATATGGCTTATATATGGTCATTTTAAAGGTTTCGATAAGATCTACAACTTTATAGTTGAGGCAAAACCCAGATTCCGAAGGAAAGACCAAGAAAAAGGGGGGGAGACAGAAAAAAAACTTGTGATGCAAATTCAGAGCCAAAGATGACCAATTTTAGGGGTTTTGGAGGGTGATTGGTGCAAGTAGATCATTTTTTTGGATTGGACTCGTAGTTAGCTTTCCAATGAGTACAAAAACGGACACCGTATGCAAAAGTTATGTCTATTTTATTAAAGGTGTCTCGGAACAGAATTCTACTCGGATTCAGACGGAAGATTATAAAATTTTGGGGGATTGCAAGGAGGGAAACATATACAGACGGAATTCACTATTGGCCGTTGGATGTACATTGGGCGATCAGCAAAACGTAAATGTTTGGATCGGGCGATCGGCTGAGTAACCCTTCGGACAACATTGAGCAACAGCTTCCATAACTCTGTCTGCTGTTCAATCGGTGTAGCACTCCAGATCTTCATTTCGTATGGTCCAACATTTCGACCGAAACCATTCGAACAGTCCGAACCTTTCAATACATCTAAGACACCCGATCTTCGTAACACTTCAACTTTGCATCTCAGCCGTCCAATGCATACCTCCTTTAAACTGAATTAAATAAACCTTTTTGTAGTAGTGAGTGATTATTTTGAGCTTTTGGTAAATTAACTTTGATGATACAACAACGGGAATCGATCCATAAGTTAAGAGTGTCCAAATGAAGCTAGAAAGCCTATGGAACTAATTAAAGTCGCAGAATGATTTGGTTGTTTGATCGATCGATCCTCTGGATGTTAGCGAGCAAAGTCGTTATGGTTGTTGCAGCATCGATCGGTGCGGATGGTTGTTATAAATTTGGGTAAAATAATTAACAAGCGGCAGATATCTGAAATCTGATGCCTCACCTGCAATGGTTCTCCAGTGGATAATAGAAGTAGGAATGCCTCAACGAACAGGTAACGCTAAACAATTACCGATTTTTGTGGATGGTTAATTGGGGCTAATGGTGCATGTTTTTTTTACACAGCGAATAGCAGTGCACGAAGTAATTCAGCTTCAGTGCATGCTTCTGCTTGTTTCAAGGAAATCATGCACACTTGTACTTGGTATAGGCAAGAAACTGACTACTGCCTCCATTTCATAATATGTGTCCGGCACATATACCAAAAGGCACAAAATTTAAGAAGTATTTAGTAGAATTAGAATTTTCTTGTCCCTATTAGATTGAGTAGTTCTATATCTATCAAATATAAATATGATCCAATTTCATTAAACATTACTTAAATATAGTGTCTCTTTAATGTGCTCGTTGGATAAATACTATGAAGCTGTGGAGTATAAAAATGCTATCAATTTAAAACAGAATGATTTGTCATGAGCAAGCAAAACTGCAACCTTTTCCAGGGCTTGTTCATATTGACTTCTACTGATAGCTTTTGGCTCTAGCTAATGAATAGTAGTGGTTGTCTAGCTGATAAAAGTGACTGATGAATAGTAGTGTCTAATGAATAGTAGTATATTATGTAAGAAAGACGGAGCAACAAAGGACACTGCAACATTTGTAGCACATGCAACTGACGAAATTGTGATATAATAAAATACAAAGTATGTTACAATATATGAAAGTGCATATTGTAGTGGATAATGAATAGTAGTGGCTGATAGAAACGGTTTATAGAAACTGGGGCGTTCATATTGACTTCAGCTTTTGAAAACAGAAGGTAAACGTAGAAACCAATATGAACTGCCCTAATGATGGTCATGGCCTCAAAGATGCTTTAGTAAAGTTAGGCACTAACTCTGAGTAGGCCTATAATATGTTGAACCTTTTAAACGATGTGTTTTTTTAAAACAGAGTCAATAGAAAGATTATAGTAAAAACTGTATTGAGTTTAGTTATACCGGTCAAAATTGCATGTGACTATTTTTTGTGCATACTACCTCTCACGAACAACCAGAATTCAAATGTTTAAACTATAAACTATCAGCCCAAAAGAATCCACCCTAAGATATATGCCACTTTAGGACAGAATCATAACAAAAGTGTGATTGGTGGTCTCATGTGTTGGGATACAGGATAGGCTACCCTAGCGCAAAATAAAATTTTCTACCACGTAAGTTATGAAGTCATGCAAGTAAGAGATGATCGTTACCACTAGATATGCAATGCAGCGAAAGAAGAGTTGAAGAGCCTAGTTCAATGTAGTGCGCATCGATGTAGTGGAAGTAGTTGATTTTCCTCGAGCCAATCGTCTCTTCCTCATGATTGTCTCAATCCTTGCTGTAGTCGCAGTAGCACCTCTACCGAAGTCCACATGTTTGAGGATGGAACACCGTATGTCAATGTGCTACCACTAGAATGCATAGTAAGGGTTTCGAGGGGTGACAGCTAGGGTTTCGATGGGTATGTCTCAGATACATATAACCCATAGATCATACACTCCTTTATATAGAGACTCCAATTGGATCCATATCTAATATGAGTAGAGATCGTATCTCACTCGGAGTTTATCATCCAGACCTTTACTATTCTAACTTGTTAACTGTGTAACCCTATAAGTTCATGCATACTTAATTGTAACTCAAAAACACCTTTTCCGATCATGGGTCAGTAGCAATCCTTAACAGAACATATTGACTTCCAAATATACACAAAGATCAATCTGGATGAACCTTATGCAATATGATCTATAACTAGGTCATAATCACTCACGATCAACTCATAATTCCTTACGACCGGATTGTATATAGTCACGACCAGTTTATATCCCCATACGATCAGATCGCAGACCAATCTGTGATATATCCAACTAGCTCACGACTAATTAGTATCTCCATAAGACCAGTTCGTATCTGATCAGATCTATCGACCTGTTTACGTATTCTCCTTTTACCTTACGATATCCGATTAAACTCTAGGTGAGCAACGTGTCACCCATGGACTATTCAATTTTTAACTTCATGTGGTCGACTCTTCGACCACTCGTAGTATGGCCATACAATTTATTTGTCCGACCACATCGAGGAGCCCAAAAATATATCTTTTGTTTGGTAAGAGGGGCAAGTTCTATATCCAATCTGTCACTTTCCTTTACATGTTTCATAATATACCTGAAAGTTACCTTAACAACTACCTAATTATGATATAGCGTTTGGTAACCGCAAAGTGTATTATTACACATGTAGCAAAATATGCTAATATCATGTACAAGGATTATACATCATCATTATTTGAGACCAACTGATAAAATATAAGACATAACAATTTCAATTGCGTCTCAAGGTGGGTCAATCCAACATCATGTTCTCTAACATATGTCCACAGTATTGATTTGATATCCCAATATATATGACCGATGAAACTTGATCATCAATCAATATATGTGCTAATCTATAAGTCATTATTGTTTCGACCGATCACATCTGACTAGGAATCATTTTAGCACGATATCATATAACGAATAAAGGGTTCCACCAACAAGTCACATACTTGTTGATGATTCATTCAAGAAACATAATAATATTTATTTAGAATATCATAAACATAGAAGTAATACGATGATCTCAATGATTACCTCTAGGGCATATCAAGTTGTGCTCATTTCGGCTCGTCCTTTTCTAGTTTTTTGGTTAAGCTTTTTGGCTTTTTTTCGTATTTATTTGTATTGTCTGTAATATACTAACATATTTTTTATTTTATTTTTAAAAATTTAATTACGCTAAAAAATAGTAGCGGTTACAGTACAAAATAAACTAATTATAATATAAAAAAATCATAAATCAACTTATAAAAATCTAACGGAGCGCTCTAACATTATGTTAAGTGAAATCAACTGGTAACACTTTGCAAGGCTGCAGAACAAGCACCTAAGATCGCTCGCGCAGACAAAAGCCGTAATAGCAGTACTGAACACTCTGTTGGAGACAGTTTTGGAAATCGGCCAGTTGCCAGTATCAGGGGTCAACAGCATTACACTATATATTTGACAAAAAAGATGTATTCCAATTTCGAGGCTTTCATTGGACAAGTCACAGCTCAACAATAGGTCTGTCTTTTGGGCTACAGTCTATACTTTTTGGTCGTAATGATAACGTAAAAAGTCAAAAAAAAAACCAATAGCTCCTATATTAAAAAACAATAGCTCCTACATTCAAAATAAAAATAAAATCGATTCTGCTCCTCTAAGTCCAGTCCACACTTTTTCTTTTTTGAGAAAAATTCTAGTCCAGACTTAGGCCCCGTTTAAAATGGTTTAAAACAAATTTCTACTTTTGATTTTTGTTTTTTTACTATTCAATAATTTCATTTTTTTTGTTTTTTAGATCTTTTGGGTTTGTTTGTCTTTTCTTTTTTTTTCATATTTCTTTGTATTGTTCATGATGGGTTATCATGTTTTTTAATTTTAAATTTAATTATATTAAATAAGTCAACTCAGATACAGTAAAAAATAAATCAACTATAATAAAATAAATATAAATAAATATTAAACTAAGCGCTACTTAGAAGGCAAGAGAAAAACAGTCGTACCATCATGTCACAAAATGACCTGCCCAAAAGAGTAGTTGATAAACACGCCATCTGCTGAACACAGGTGTCTTCAGTGCTACTCATTTCGGGTATGAACAGTAAAAAATGATTCAAAAGACGTACTGAACTATGGCACCAAACGGACACGCAAATGTAGCAGTTTCAACAATGCAAAGCCTTTTACGTGCGTTAAAGTACAATACGAATTCGTATAAGGCACCGCTTATGATTTTTTAGCTCTTTCTTTTTTTTCTTATATTCGTTTGTATTATCAGTGATAGACTAATATATTTTTTTATTTTTATTTTTTAAATTTAATTATATCAAATAAACCACTATCAATTATAATGTAAAATAAACCAGCTACAGTGTAAATTCAACTATAAGCCACTATTTTTCAGTACAAATAAGCGGTCTCTAAGTGTCTAAATGGGCTCATACGTCGATCTCATCTCAGTTTTTTTCATTAGAGACTCTGTGACATCCCAAAATTTTGATTTTTATTTATTTTCTTTCATTGGATTTTTCTGGATTTAAAAATCTATTTTTTCAAAAATTTTAAAATCAAGCCAAGAGTGTAACTAATTAAAATCAGTTAATTATGGTCAAATCAAGTCAAAATAATTTTATTTAGGTTCCTTGTCTTTTTCTGAGTTTCTAGGATTTTTCTGGGATTTTTTTTGAATTTTTTTGCTACTTTCTATCCTTTATTGAAATTTCTGGACTTTTTTTTAAAACCAAAAATCAAAATTTTAACCTACCCGCCTCCCCGAGCGACGCGTGGGCGGCCCAGATTAGCCCATGTCGCAGCCCGAGTTCATCCAGCCACTCGCCCTGCCTTTCCTCTCTGGTCGACGCGTGGATCGCCAGATATTGGCCATGACCCACCCAAGCTGATCTCAGCCGCTCGCTACCACTTACCGCCACAACGCTTCGTGCGCACTGCCACGTGTTAGCCATACGATGGTCCGCATCTCCCATCGCCACCGTCGATCCAGATCTGGATCGACGGCTGAGATCAAGCCACATGTCCAAGCTGTTGCCGTCAGATCCTACTGATGTTAGCCCTAACCTGCACCCCGCCGATGGTTCGTCTCCTTGGTGCACCCGGTCCACCATGGACCGTGAGATTGATAGCCCGGTCCCGCCCGTCAGAAACATTGTTCCGTGGACTCGTGAACGTGTTCCAGCCGAGTCAGCGCCACGTGTCAGTGCCACATCAGCCCTAGGTGCCACGTCAGCGCTACGTGTTGTGTCACGTCAACCCTAACCGACCTCAGCTACCACGTCAGCAGCCACGTGTCAGTACCACGTCAGCCCTAGTCTGCCACGTGTCAGTGCCACGTCAGCCCACCTGCCATATGTTAGTGCCACATCAGCTGTGTCCGCCACGTCAGCACTGTCCCCGTGCACTGTTCCGTGGACTGAGTCCACCGTGAACCTGCTTTTCCGTGCACCGAGTCCACAGCACAGTAACTTTTCTGAATTTTCAGTATTTTCTTTAGATTTAATTTTTCAAGAGCTTGTTCTTCTTCGTCCTAGCTCCAATTGACCCCGTTCTTTTTTTTCTAAATTCATCTAAAATCGAGCTCTATCTATTGGTCCTGGTTTCAAGGTTTTTGGAGTTTATTTGAATTTTATTTGATTGTATTTTTGTTGTTCGATCATTTTCTCTCTCGTTAGATTCCGTCTTCGAAGGAGCAGGAGCGCTGCTAGAAGATCCTGAGTACCTCACTGAGCCAAGCCAAGACAAATCGTGTCCTTTGATCATGTTGAACCTAGTTTTTAATCTATTATTTAATTACTTTGTTTTACTTATCGTGCATCGCTATTTTATTACAAACATTGTAATTGATAGTTATCATCCCAATTGAAATAATCCCTCCTTGATAATTTGAAATACCATATTGTCATTGTCACCACAGGTTGAAAAATTATTTAGTGATATCATAGATGTCACATGGGTGGTACGATTAGCATGCTTAGTTTTGCTTATGTTACGAATGGTTTATCATCGCATGTGAATAATTAATTTAACTTAAGAAAATATAGAATCGTGGTTGGTGCCACAATTATAAAATTTATGCCATGACATTGGTGTGTCATTAGCGGTGGTTATACAAAATTGATTTTCACTTCGGCGAGAGATGTGCAGTAAAGGGGGAAGTGTGGATTCACTTCGAGAGATGTAAAAGTCTCGTCTGGGTAATGTTAAGGACTTAACTTTGTGCGCCATTGACCTGAACTTTATCGTGCAAATCACATGTCTAGTATGGGATAGACCTGTTTGATTAATTTGTGATATTTCAATTTCAATCTCGCCATTGTGATGACCATGGTTGTTGATTTCCATGAGACGCAAGGGGGGTATGATGCCCCTAGCAGGCAGGATTGAGTTGAGGTTGAACATTGTAAAGGCTTTATTGTGATTTCCATAGATCAAAGTTAATCACATCGTGTGGGTACAGTTGTGCAATCTCTACAGAGTGTAAAACTATTTGAATAGCCGTGTCCCCGGTTATAGACAATGCTCGGTAATTTCACACGAGGTGTAGTGTTTTCATAGAAACTTATGGTTGAAAAGTGAACGGGTAGTTCACTATTGGTTTAGCTTGTGGATAGAATGTTCACAAGTGGTTTATTTTTAATTACGTTGACTATTTATTTATTATTGTTTTTCCATTAAAGTTCATTTTCAATCTATTTATCATGTTTGTCTCAAAATGTCATTTTATGCAAATGAACCCTTTTCAGCCATACATTGATACGTCTTGTATATTATATTGAATTCATTTATTACAAACGACTTGTTGAGAACCAATATACTCACGGCTGTATGCCCATGTTGCTCAGTTGAAGAGGAGTATTACCAGCAGGAGGTACCAGAGGGAGGATACTTCAGCGACTTCGCGGATTATGACTTCGCTCCCCAGTCGATTGCTTGTGGGCATGTCAAATGGCTACTACGCTTATTTTTGATTTTCCGCTGCTAGTTTTGAGCCCTTCAGGCTAGTGAGATTGTAAGTTTGACCATAAAGTCGTACATTTGATAATTATTAATATTTGAGTTTTTCCTTTATTTTAGCGTGTGTATGGTTGGTATTGCATCTATGTTTGACTGTGTGCACTAGCATGATTCTGGACTAGTGTGGTATACATAAAGAGTCTGAATTTGCATATTTGGGTCTCGACAAACACCTAGTAAAATTCTAAAGTTAAAACATAGACATAGACAGATAGTAGTTGTTTTTACAAGAGAACTTTAGTCAAGAGTCTGAATTTACATATTTGGATCTCGACAAACACCTAGTAAAATTCCAAAGTTAAAACATAGACATAGACAGATAGTAGTTGTTTTTACAAGAGAACTTTAGTCTTTATGCCAAAGTTAAAAGGAAAAGAAAATTCCAAAGTTTGGTTTTCTGGGCTTCGTAAGTTTCTTCGTCGGCTTTTGGAGTAGGAGGATTAGTGGCTGTGTCCTTGAATGACTTCAATATTTTTCTTTTCCTCTTGACTGCATCTTCCAACCTTTCAAAATCGTGAATTAGGTCTATCATGTGGTAGAGAAAGCCATCCCTAGCTTGCTCAAAATTGGTCACTGTTGTTTGATCAGCTAAAGAGTCCATAAGCCTCTCCATTGCCTCAACAGCTTCCAAAGCCTTGCGTGTTTCAAAGAGGACAAGGTTGAGAGCCAAGTCCCTTTCCCTAGCACGGAGAGTAGCTTCCATTGATAGTGAATAATCAGATTTAGTTGGCGAACTGCATCTCTAACCACCTAGGGAAGTAGAGCAGGGTGCGAGTGGATGATCTTCAGACGGTAATTATCGCTCGCCTGTGTGTGGTTATGGGCAAATAACTCGGTGTAGATGGATGAAAGAAAGGAGAGGATGGTTGCTAAAGGAACGAGCGCCATTGTTGATGGAATGAATGATGATCTTCTTTGCTGAAGGATTCATTTTTATAAATTCGACGTGTAAGACAGAGACGCATCATGAAGCCAAAGTGTGATTTTTGCATTCAAGAGAAATATATCACAGATGGTTCATTGTCAGAGCCATGTATGATATCTAATTATCACAGATGATTTGTTTTCAGAGCTATCTATAACTCATCATAGACGGTTCTAGTTAAAATCGTCTGGGATGTATCCATTATCATAGACAGGTTTTTTACTGGAACCATCTGTGATAATTCATAGATGGTCAGGTTTCTAAAACCGTTTGTGATAATTACAACACTGACGATCCTCCGGAACCATCTGTGATGAGACATTTAGTATAGACTTTTTTTATAGTAGTAAAACAGTGCAATGTAGGAAAGTGCTCAGTCAGTTGGCTACAAACTTGTCGCCCCTACAGGTATGGAGGACTGGGCATTGCAAACCTCAAACTCACCGGCATTGCATTCCGAGCGTGATCGGAGTGGCTAGCACGCGTTGACCCGGGTCGTCTGTGGCACTCTGTCCGTTTACCGGAAGACGCTGCCACGGAAGATCCGTTCTATGTCTCCACATCCGTCCAGTTAGGAGATGGAGCTTCAACTTTCTTCTGGATTGATCGGTGGCTGAACGGAAAGGGTTTGCGGGAGTTAGTTCCGACACTTTGGACCTCAGTGAAGAACTCTCGTAAAAAGAAAACACTTGTCAGTGAAGCTTTGCGCAACAACGAATGGAATTCCGACCTGCAAGGCCCTTTCAACGCTCAGGCCATTTCGGACTTCTTCAGCTTGTACCCCACTTTAAGCCAAACACAGCTCAATCAGGGGATCAGAGATGTCATCTCATGGCGATGGACGGCGAACTACAGGTACTCTCCCAAATCGGCCTACAGCGCTGTATTCCAAGGCTCGATTTTCTTCCCGTTCGCTGATGAACTCTGGGAAAGTGGAGCCCCTCTAAAAGCAAAGTTGTTCACATGCCCTTAAGCGTAGGGTCTGAACATTCTCGAGGTTATCATATCGAGGCATTTCGGTCCCCCGCCAATTGCCTCTTCTGCGAGCAAGAGCCTGAAACAGTTGATCACCTTCTCGTCTCCTGCTCGATGGCCAAGCAACTGTGGCATCGTACTCTTTCTTGGCTGTCGCTTGGCAGTACCGTCACTTTCACCGCACAGTCTCTTCAGGATCTTTGGGCGGCACTTCGACAGTCGGCTCACCACTCAGCGCAAAGGAATAGACTCCCTAATAATCTTGCTCAATTGGATGATTTGGAAGGAGCGGAACAGATTATGGCATGATCAGTGACACCTAGACATCGAGGAGTCCGTACAATGCATCAAGAACGAATTTCATGCTTGGAGCTCAATGGCACCGTCCAGCGTAGTTGGTCTCCTCAGCGAGATTAGTCTTCTAGCATGCTTCCTTAGCCTTCTCCGTTTTTCGTTTTTTTTTTTCCTTTTCCTTGATCCCCCTTCTGCTCCTCTGTTCTTCTCTCTCTACCGCAAGTCTAGCTTTTTGTACTCTCTTTTCTTCTTAATAAATAAAACGCAAATTCCTGCGTTTTCGCGAAAAAAAATTCTGGTCCACTAATATCTGAACATAATAATCAGATGAAAGCTATTTCTGGCAATCAGCTGGTTCTCTATAGCAGTGGACACTGGACACTCGTTCAGAATGACCACTCTTCTCAGACAACTATGCCTATGAGTGCTGATGAGTCTGGTCAAGAATGCCCAAGAAAAAAAGTATGTAAGGCACATGTCTGTCCAACTTGAATATTTACTCGACAAATCATACAATCTTGTGAAATTTTACAGGCGCAAATTCCAAAATGGTGATGGTGTCTCATGCAAACGTTGTGGCTGTAAGAAGTCGAAATGCTTGAAGCTGTAAGGTTCCTTGCATTATACTGCTATGTTTCATGTACATTTACCCAGTATTTTGCAATAAAAATTCATCCGGAAGTTAACCAAAGATTATGATATTATTGCATTTGGGTTGTTCTAAGGTACATTTAATCATGAAATGATGTCTCGTACCACTGGTTCAGGTTTAGGGCAGACAAATGCATGCATATTGTGCTTGATTTGTATGCATCTTTTACTATTTAATTATTTAATCCTACTTTCAAACTATGCTTCTAAACCTGTTTTTGGCTTAGTTCGCAGATGTTTGTATGTGCTGGTTTCTAGTTGTTCTCAGTTCCAGATCTGCTGTCCAAACTAAAACCACGTTGAAACTGGCCGAAAATCGGCTGGTTAAACTGAGTAAAAAAATTCCTAATTACAATTTTTTTCTAAAATTTTACAGGGAAATAACATGTTCTCTTTTAAAATTATCCTCGGATCTCAGACGGAGTTGGTGAAAAAGCCCATAACTTGGTTCTAACTTGCTCGGGATTCAGCTCCAGTTATGAAAAATTGAAAATCCTGGCTTTCAACAGGAAACCCAGGAACCTGTGCGTACTGTGGTTCCTGATAGTTTTCTCTCCCCTGCTTCAAGATATTAATGTTGGGTGCATCTAGTTGTTTAGTTTTAGCAGTTTAGGCCTTAAGGAGCAGAGAACATAACCGGTGACACGTTTGCAATTGTGCGAATTTTTACATCATTTGCACTAGAGATTTGACCAATGGCATTTGCAAAATTTTCCTTTCGAGATATGGTGTTCAAGCTTCCTTTTGCAGTCATATCTACAGTATGTTTGCTGCACATCATCTTTGCATTCTGTTGTAGTAATTACGGTTTCTTAGCATCTCTTTATACAAGAATGACCCCTTAAAGTGAAGATAAGAAGTATCTAGGAGGTTCTCAATTTGATAGTTGTAGTTAAAAATGACAATATTTTTATACATACTGATTACTTCATTAGGCAGGGTAATCCTTGTTATGTAAGAGGTTACTATAGCATACTATTCACACGTGGTACTATAGCAACCACATGCACTGTTCATGTGGTACTGTAATTAGGGGTGAAAACAGATCGAATTCGGTCGGATATTACTCATTCCATATTCTATCATATTTTTTTTCTCGGATTTAGAATCGAATACGAATAATACCGGATAGGAATACGAATCCAGGTAGTGTTGTTCATAGATACGGAACGAATACAGAGTGGTTGCGAATACGATAACGAATATCTAGTCAGATATTACGAAGGAATACAAAGGGCATATATAATGCGCACGACACCCACCATGTATTTCTAAAGAAATTTTTTAGTAGGATTCTGGTAGAAAATATTTCAAAGGTGGCTCCATTAGATTTCTTGCACTTCCAGAAAACTTATTTGGATTATATTGGATTTATTAGAATTTTTTGGATTTTATTTGAAAGCACAAAGCAAGAAAACTCATTTTAACTATTTTTTAAAAGCTAAAAATAGTTTATATTATTTTCCCAAAGCTCTCCTAGATTTATAGCATTTTTTCAATTGTTTGGAATTTTTTTGAGTTATTTGCATTTTATTGGATTTGTTGAAATTTATTTGGATTTTTCTAGATTTTATTTGAAAGCCTAGAGCAAAAAATTTTATTTTAACTATTTTCTAAAAGCTAAAGATAGTTTATATTATTTTTTCAAGTTCTCCTAGATTTATAGTATTTTTGTGAATTTGTTGGAATTTTTTGAAGTTATTTGTATTTATTGGATTTGTTAGAATTTATTTGGATTTGCTAATGGGCTGATGGGTAGCTTGGGCTGAAAATGATAAGTTGGCTGATGGGCTGGATATCCGACAAATATGTCCGGGTATTATCCGATAAAATCTTGGGTAGTATCCGTATCCGTCAGATAGTCTGCTCCCGATTCTGATTCTGTATTCAAAAACAACTATTCAAATTTGACTCTGAATTCGACAATTATCCGACATGACTACCCGAATTCGATCCGACTCGGATTTGACGGTCGATCAATTGGGAGGTATCCGATTCGTTTTTACCCCTAACTATAACAGCCACGCGCACTGTTTACATTACTATAGCAACCTCGATTAGTTTTCTTTCTTAGGGATTAGATAGATTTGGTTAGTTTAGAAGTTTATCTTTGATTAGTTTGTTTCTTTAAATTAAATATTGTTGCTTAGAGATCAAGTCAAGTTATCCCGATAAAAGAGATAGCATTGTATCTTCTTTAATCAAACAAAGATGAATAAATAAGTTCTTATTCCCTAAAGTCCAGCTGTAGTCGTTCCCTTGACTGGCTATTCTAGATCTATTCCTCCCTCAATCGGTGCCCTCCTTCGTTTAGCGCCGTTCTACCTCAAGTTGTCGCTGTCTGACCTCGCTTCGACAAATAATTACCCCTTTGTTGTGCTAATCCACAACAATTAGTATCAGAGCCATTCACCATAACTTTCGGTGCCGCACCATCTCTTGAAGAAGTTGAAGGTTAACAATGAAGACCAGAAGGTCTTCAACCGTGGTCATTACCATAGCTCAAGGATGAGCTGCTTCACCGAGAGGGTGTAATGTTACGTGAGATGTTACTGTAGCATACTATTCATGCGCAGTACTGTAGCAACCGCACGCACTATTCACGTGGTAATGTAGTAGATGCACGCACTGTTCATGTTACTGTAGCAACTGCGATTAGTTTCCTTTCATAAAGATTAGATAGATTTAGTTAGTTTGGAAGTTCATCTTTGATTAATTTGTTTCTTTAAACTAGATATTATTACTTAGGGGTCAAGGCAAGTTATCCCTATAAAACGGATGGCATTGTATGTTCCTTAATCAAGCAAAGATGAATAAATCAGTCCCTAGTCCCTAAAGTCCAGCTGTAGTCGTTCCCTTGACTAGCTATTCTATATCTATTCCTCCCTAAATCGGTACCCTCCTTTGTCTAGCGCTGTTCTATCTCAAGTTGTCGATGTCCGACCTCTCTCCAACGGATGATTACCCCTTATTGTGCTAGTCCACAACATCGTGAATTGGTAGAATATGATATACTAAAATCTCTATATTAAATGGCAATATTTCTATATATACTGATTACTTGATTAGGCGGGGTAATCGTGAATTAATAGAATAAGGAATATGAAATATTGTTCTAGGATACATCATTGTTCAGTGAAAACCACATTTGACTTTTTGTATTCCTTGTAGTAAGGTGATAATCTTTACCAAGGTAAACAGAATACATATTCAAGTAGCCTTCAATCATGTTTGGATATCCTGTCAATTTTAGACCCGTTATTTATCTGTACAATTTATCTTTCCTAATATGCAAAGTTAAATGGGCTGTGCTATACTGCAAAAAAATGTTTACTAGACAACTGCCCCGTTGAAGTGGTTCACAGCCAAATTTCCTATGTTTCGTTTTAGCATGATGACTTAACATTTGAAAATAGAATTCAACCAATGATATTACCCCAAATCAGAAAGTTGAGACATGATCAAACCGCAGCGCGAGGATACACAAGAGAGGTGGTTTACATCAAGGATATACTGAAAATATTAAGTAAATCAGCTATTAATTCATAAGCGGGTTAATGGTTGTGTACGCTTTGAGAAGCGTGTATAAGAGTAAAACCTAATATTAGTTGAGGTTAACAGATTTCTTCGGTTGTCTTAATGGGTTGAACACATTAGAATTTGTTGTTGCTTATTAAAGGGGCTTATTAAAGGGAAAAAGAGAAGGTGCTAGATCCAATGATTTAGGGTTTAATCTTTAGGGTTGACACCTCTTCATGCTTTGAGAGAGAACTTAAGAGAAAAGTGTGGTACTTTGGGGCTGCACCTTGTAGCATGCAAGCTACTGCAATCTCTCATCTATCCTTGGTGATATAATCTCAAACTTGTTCTTGAATCATCTTGTAAGTTCTTGATCGTATTCTTGTGTTCTTGAGAAGTTTTTGTGGATTTCTTATTTTACCTCGTTCTAGTTTGATTTGATATGTGGGAACAATGATTGGGGTATCTTAGAATCCATCTAAGACTATCCTAGTGGCAGTGCTCATTTTGGCTTTTAAACCAGTTTCTGCTTTTGGCTTCTGTTTTTTTCACTATTCAGTAATTTGTCTTTTTCTGGGGTTTTTTAGATTTTTTTTGGCTTTTTTGGCTTTTCTTTTTTTTTGTATTCTTTTACATTATCCGTGATGGGCTAACATGTTTTTTCTATTTTTATATTTTTTTTAAATTTAATTATATCAAATAATCCAACTCAGTTACAGTAAAAAAAATAAGCCAGCTACAGTAAAGAAGCTGTAAGTCAACGCTAAACTGAACGCTGCCTAAAGAGTCACGAACTAGCATATATTGAGGTTTTTGTATTTTGTCCTATTTTAGTTTAACCTTTCTTAAAACGAAGAAAGGTCAAGTCCTTGCAAGGATTTGCTTTGATTTCTTGGTGGATTAGATTCATAATATGTATGTAAAATTTTAAGTAGTTTGAAGCTTTGGTTCATAAGTTTTGTCGATTTTAGGATTTAAAATTGTGCTGAAAATATATTCTGCTCTTAAAGAGATGTTAGACCAGTAGCCAACTACAGTGGTGAAGCTAAAAAAAATGGAGGGTGGGCTCAAAGCATATTGGTGGTAAGAAACATCAGCGAAGCCATACTCGGAAACATCATAGTCTACACGTGAAAAGCGGCCCAAACAAAATAAAATCAAAAAAGTATAAAATAGGTACTCAGAAATATACTATGAATTTAGATGAATTTAAAATTTTGAACCACTTGATTCAGAATTTGGATGGCAGAGAACGAGTCATTGGAAGGTTTACCAGAGGAGACAGATAAAGGAGGTAATATGTAGTGATGTTGTTTTTGTGGGTGATGCCTATTGATATGACTGGGCAGCACAGTTTTTAGAACAAGTTTATCATGATTTTGATTTGATTCTAGCAAACTGAGAAGGAATCGTGCTATAGAGAGCAGCAATAGCTTTTGCTTTTGAGCAACGGAAACGCTTAGAGCGGAGAGAAAGGCAAAAAGTAAGCAAATAGCAAGCAAAATGGCAAGCATTACTAAAAGTGGGTTGTTAGTTGTTACCAATGGCAGAAGGATTTTGATTTGCTTTGCTCAAGCAAAATGACAAGCAGTAAGTAATATGAGGATAACAAGTAAATATACAAAATCACTTTAACTTTATTTGTTAGTTACCAGCGAAGGAGGTGAGGCTTAAGCCTCACTAACCCCCCGCTAGCTACACCCCTAGACAACTAGACTACTAGAGGTCAAACTGCCTAGAGATTAAACTGCTAACCAAATAACGATCAAACCATCAGAATCTATCAAGGCACATTTTACTCTGTTTTTCGTAGACATCACTGTGGTTGTTAAAAGACCCTAAACTTCTTAGCTAATTATAGCTATTGGAGTGAAAAACTCAAATATCTTGGAAGAAAAATAATTTAGAGAAACCAATATTTATAGCTCCTATTTAATCCCCTTCTAGTCACCTTCTCACTCCTACAAATAATCAAGTACGAACAATCCAAGACTATTTGGAAACTCATGCTACACATTCAATGTACTTAACAAAAATATCGTCGCACGTTTACCGGTTTATGATACACGTAGGATCTCTTGAGAGATGGTACATAAAATCCAGTTTATAATCCTGCTAGGAGAAGGGATTCCAAAAAGAAAAGGAGCCCAACAAATTTGTGAAGTCCATAACATATTTTGAGGACTTAGCTATCTTCATATCCACTAAAGTGCTACATATATAACGATGTGTATACACCATCATGATAAATTTGATGAATGGTGATGAACTACAAGCCCATCGGGACACCAAAGTGTTTTAATCTTTACAGCATGACCATCACTCAATTTCGCGGCCCCTGGTCTCCACAGGGAAGAGAATGCAAGCAACTCCAGCGAGGAATAGCACCAGCTCTAACACAGCGATGGCTTCCATTTGATGGCAGCTTCGTAGCATGGCGACGGCGACAATAGGGCAAACAACCCCACCGACTCTACCAATGGCGGTCGCGATTCCAACACCGGTCGAGCGTACAGAAGTTGGATATACCTAGAAAGACAAGAAAAATAATTAGCTCGTAGAAAACTACTTCAAGGAGATATCTTCCAAAACTTTCTACAAGATTGCTTCAGCCAATGCATGGCCATAATGCTGCAAGAAAGTGATGTATTTCTTCATAATAACATTCAAGCGTTCTCAGCTAAAAATTTGACCAGTTAACATAGCTCAGAACCTAACATGGGCAGACCATATGACAGAACTATGATGGCTTTTGGTCTGCAAAATGGATCAGAATTGGGCAGACTTCATTGTAGTCGGGAGTTATCTAGCAGGATGGTCGTTTTGTTCACGAGTGGTTTGTGAAGACACTCGTTGAAACATTTTCCGACTGATCATTACTTATAATAGATTTAGTGATTTACTTTAGAATTTAAACTATGACATACTTGCACACACAAACAAATTTAATTTGGAAGGAAAAGAACCACGGTGGGGAGGAGAATGCTTAGAAGATGTGAATGGGTGTGGAATACTCTCACTAAACGGGCTCATATTATTATGGTAGATACAATTAGGATCTTGGATTCCTGTTCTCAGGAAATTTCAAGGTTCAAAATTATCTGCTAAACACCTTGTAAATCTGATAAGAATACTCATGGAATTTGCAGATCAATGATATTGAAAAGTGGATGCTTTGGCTAGGAAAATATTATTGTCCTCATGCTTATGTTAGTGTGCAAGTCTTTCATGGCATTTTGTGCCAGTGTACAACTAGAAATTTAACTCATAAGCTGTAACTCAATATAAAGAGAATGACAGTAATACATAGTATGGTAGTGCAGCGAGAAAACATCATACTACTATCAATTTCATAAAAAAGATACAATACTGTGTCTTATTTGTACAAGATTCTTTCGACACCAGGGTAATCACCTAACTTGATTATGTAATGTAATGAAGATCTATTGTCTCCTAGAACAAATTCAGTTTCAATCCGTGCCAATGTGATCAAAGGAAAACCTTGAACATTGAATGTTCAAGAATCAAAACTACCAAACTACCAGTTGAATACAATACGATGGCTATATGGATGGATATACAACAACAACAAGTCTTTTGTTCCAAATAATTAGGGTAAACTAAGAATGAAACCTCTTCAAAATCAAATAAACAAAAGCCTTATAATAAAACCTACAAAGCAAAACCCTAAGCCTATATCTTGCCATCTGAGCCTAAAACACTGCCCCAAAACTTTCTTCTTATGTCATGGTCCCGATACGTAGATCGCTAATTTTCATACGCTCCTATCCAAAACTAATCCTTTGGATACATTACAATCCCCCAAGTCTCTTTTAACTACTTCCTCCTACGTCAATCTTGGTCGACCTGCCTCTTCTTACATTTTCGGTACGTCTTAAAATTTCACTACATATCGGTGTCTCAAAAGGCATTCGTTGGAGATGTCCAAACCATTTCAAGCATATTGAATAAGTTTATCTTCAATTGGTGCTACCCACATCCTATCACGTATATCATTGCGGATTCGATCCCGCCTTGTGTGACCACAGATCCACCGCAGCATTCTTATCTCTACTATACTCATTTTCTGTATATGTTATCGTTTAGTTGCCAAGCAATATAGCATTGCAGGTCTGATCATCGTCTTATAGAACTTATCCTTTAACTTTTGCCGGACTTTTTTATCATACAAGACACCCAATGCTTAGCGTCCTTTTACCCACCTCGCTCTTATCCTGTAGCTCACATCTTCATTAATCTCACCGTCCCACTATAGTATCGATCCTAAATATCAAAAAGTGTCTTTTCCTAGACACTACTTGTCCATCCAGACTAACATCTCCATCATTTGGCCTGGTACTACTAAAATCACACCTCATACATTCAATTTTAGTTTTACTATATTTAAAACCCTTCGATTCTAAGGCTTCTTCCACAACTCCATATTCCAATCGACACCTATCCCATCAACTAGCACTACATCATCAGCGAAAAGCATACACCAAGAGATATCTCTTTGTATGTCCCGCGTGATGTCATCCATCACTAAGGCAAAAATATATAGACTCAACGTTGACCCTTGGTGCAGTCCCATTTTAATAGGAAAGTCATTAATATCACTACCACATATTCTGACATTAGTTACAACATCTTCGTATATATTCTTGATTAAGGCTATACGGATGGATATAATATTCAAATTTACAACTAAAATGCCTACTAGATGGTATTTTCAACAGATTAATTCATCATAGTATGACAACCAAGTGACTAAAAAAGCACATTTACTATATGCCATAAAAAGTTGATACAAACCTCTGGGGCATATAAACATAGAATTGTGAAGCTACCCATGGCAAAGGCGCGAGCACCGAATAGAAGGGCAGTTGTCAGCAGCTCATTCTGATGAAGCACAAGTGGTCCAAGGAAACCACAGCATGTGAACAGCATGCACCACATTGTAGCTTTTCGGCCAAACCATTCAACAAGGACAGCAGACAAAAATAGACCAGGAATCTCTGGTAGAGTAGTAGAGAGATGAGTTAGTGGCAAATTCCATAGCCAGTCATATTGGGTAGAGGAACAGACATACTGTATGCTACCTGCTAAACTAGTAACAAATGTATCTTTGTAAAGGTTGTCATCTTTTTGACGCACTAGTGGCACTACATATTTCAGCCCAGATGCGCAGCTTCTATTTGCATCGCTCAGCTGTGTGGTCAGCAAGACTAGCCCATAGTAAGCAAACGAATTTGCGTAGAAAACAAACCAAAGAAGAAGAGTTGATCTGCGCAATTTTCGTGACAATAGCCTGCGGAGTGCAGTAACGCCACCAGATTTGGAGCTCATGGCACTGTCAACTGTGCACTCCTTCTCTCTGACTGGAAGAAGATGTTCTGCCTCAGAAGTAAGAGAGCTGTCGTCAACTTTGCTTTCTTGGTGGTATGTGAGAACTCCAGGAGGAAGAGGTGCTTGGTTCATCATAGAAATCCTCTCCAGCACAAGCGTCGCATCAGACATTCTATTTTGTACACAAAGATAGCGTGGCGACTCGGGTGTAACTCCAAAGAAAGGAAGCAAGAGAAAGCATGGAAGGGCACTCAATGCTAGCAACCACCTCCAACACAATGTGGATGTGACAACCTGCAATAGGAACAATGGAATAATATTTCATAGAAATCGCCTTTTAAAAAATGTTTCATAGAACAATATGGAAGTGTAAAATATAAATCAGACGTATAAAATTGCAAACGTGTGTCTGAACTTTTACTGAACTGCAGTTATTTTAAACTTCTAGCAGAAAATTGAAGTTGAAATGAGAAGGTAAAAGTATGATATCAGGTGATGCAAAATTACGATATTGCAAATATTCTTACAAAATAGTACAAGATGCTACACAAGTATGAAAATGATAAATATGGTAGCACATACAGTGAAAACACAAAAACCTGAAGAAACAGACATGTTCTCCCAATTGACACAACATCCCAAATAGTTCTGGTTTCAGAAACCTGCTTCGGTCATATTCTTACGGGTTTTGTTTCAGCACCCCTCTTTTAGAAAAGTTTACGAATCTTAAAGCAAAGTAGTTAATATTAGGTGATGGCAAATATGTACCGACCTATAAAAATATCATATGGAAGATTAGATACAAATATAGACCTGAATATTTGGTAGGGGAAAATCTTTAATTTGATTTTTTTAGGTTATGCATATCTGCCCCACCTTATATTAACTACTTTCCTTTAAGATTCCTAAACCATTTTAAAATGAGGTGTACCGAAGCATATATCTCTATATATGTATTATTTGTGGTTTTTATTTATCCATTTTTCTATTTCTATATACAACATGCATATGCAATATGGAAACAAATTTAGCATGAAAAGGTGAAAGCTACAAGCCACATTAAGGGCAACAAAAGGTGCCATACCCATGCAAGTGAAGCCTCCAAGACTGTGCCAATAGTCCAAAAAAAGGAAAAAATAACCATCCAAGTGCCACGATTTCGTGAAGGAACAAACTCCAAAAACCAAGATAAGAAGACATGCCCACCACCCACTCCAATGCCAACGAGAAACCGAAGAGCCAGCAAGCATAAATAGTTAGGAGAGAAAGCACTTAGGAAACCCATTCCGCTGGTAAACAGAGTTGAAAACAGTAAGCCAGTCCTGAAACAAGAAAAATACAAGGTTTGTTCAGGGGGTAATTTGGTAAGCTGTTGCACTTATGTTACAAATTCTAAAAGAGGACAAATACCAAAGTTGGATAACTGCACATCAGGAATATGTAAATCAAATTCTTAACAATGGAATTGGCATGGTGAAGGTCATAACATTCTCAAGAATCAGATATACTTGTGCACAAAAGCTGAAACATGGAAGTGCTTGTGAGAGTTAATCCTTTACCTTCGCCCATATTTGTCAGAAACAAAGCCCCAAGCACAAGCTCCTACTAGCATGCCAGCAAACACTACACTTGATAGTAGACTCTCATCTTCGGCTGAAACTTTCCACTCCTCCCGCACCAATGGTCCAACAAATGACAACAGCATGACCTCCATGGCTTCTACAACCCAACCCATGCCCGCATAAACAAGAACAAGTGCTTGGAATTTCCCGAACCCCATGGCTGAAAGTGCGTCATCCGTAGTGTATGTTTCCATGATAGCAGCGTCTGTTGATTCAGCAATGTCAAAGGCAAGTCTGTAAAAAATATGTTAGTACAAACTTCTGGTCAAGTAAGCAAGTATTTGATCATGTCATCTTCCGGCTACAAAAAGTATGTACTCCCTCCGTCCACAAACGTATGTCGCTTTTAACTTTTTACAATCTCCAATGCAAGACTTTGACTATAATTTATTATCATAATATACTAGCAAAAATAATCAAAATATATATTATGAAAGAATTTGCAAGACAAATCTAATGGCATTATTTTTATGTAGTCAATATATATACTTTAACATATATTAATGATCAAATCTTGACCACACAGAACCCACGGTGACCTACATTTGTGGATAGAGGAAGTACCACATGATAAGCTCATACTGAGATACCAAAATCATAACCAATATTACTTACTGCATATATTAAGAACTGAAAGTTAGAATAGCCCCCTTCAGTTCGTTTCTGCAGGATGAAGCATACAGTACATGAATCTACACAATGTAATGACAATGCAGTTAAGGATGCAAAAATAATAAGGGCAGGGTCTTCCTTGAATGGGAGACAGGAAGCAAGCAAACATCTGATGAAGATGAACTCATTCTTTTCACAGCTCATCGACACCCAGTAGACCTTTACACTAAAATAACACCAAAATAAATGTAGCAGTTAGTATACACAAAAGCTTTTTTCTTCAACCTCTGATGAAAGTTAAGGCAATGTAAAGTTTCAACAGAGAAGATTTTTTGAAAAAAAATGTGAGCAGCTCCACTGTATGTACAAAATTCACTGCACAAAACTATAGATTGAAACTTTCTGTTGGATATGTTACTTTAAATGGCTCATCACCCAACAGTTGAGGACCTAAAACAGAACTCAGGGAAAACTTTTAGATGGCTCATCATCCAACAGTTAAGGACCTAAAACAGAACTCAGGGAAAACTTAGTTATTGCTAAACCACAGTACGTAACATCCCGAGCTTAATTTGCATGGAATTGAATATCCATGGCTATCTGACATAACTTCTGTTGTCAATCATTTGTTTAGCGTACGGATGTCCATGGCCGAATGAGCTCTTTTACAGTACCCACTAATCAACGTGGATCGTTCAGTCTTTTCAATCCAATGGATTTTAGGATGTGCTTGTACTTCACCACCTAGTAGGAGGTAGTATAATTCTTTTAAGGGCAGAATTGTAATTATGCATGATTACTCCTAAGGGCACTTATGAGTAAATCAGTAATTCTGCATCCTGTCGCAGCCGCAGATTCTCAAATGCCAGCCCTAATGGATGACAAATTCTCATGCACATCGCGCTCAAATTGGGCCGTATGGATGACATGAGCAGCAGCATGCCGAACTGCGGCATGGTGCCATGCTAAACGAATTCCATGGCCACCGGCGGCGTATAGTGAGACAGCAACGAGAACGTTTCTGCGTCGGCGGCGGCGAAGGAATTTTATGCTAATGTGCGGTTGATTTAGGTTGAAAAAAGTTTGTATAATACTGAAATTAAAAGATTATAGAGTCCAAACAAAAAGTCTATTTAGCCCATAAGAAATCGATAGCCAGATATATCTATTGCCACCCTTTTTACTACCGGTAAACCTTAGCGAACAGAGGAAAGTAACTACGGGCCATGATTTCGGGATTACCTGATTAGCATAAGGCGTATGGTAGATACGGGACTGGAAATCAAAGAAAAGTTTAACAAAAAAAAAAGCAGGAGAAAATTACTACTTGAAAGCAAAGATTATTTCCAGAGAAAAAGAAAATAAAGCAAACATTATTTTTTTAAAAAAAAAAGATCATTTCGAATGTATATCAGACCACTGATTTGAGTCTGCAGAAGCACCGGGAGACAAAGAAGAAAGAGAAGTCCCGGACCATGCACATCAGGACACGCGACGGCATTAAATGTCGAGGGCCGTGTCAAGAACAGCGGCACCGCCGCCGCCTCTTGCCGTACCTCGACAGGTTCCAAGCATGGTACTGCCGGGAAGTGCGCTAGCTAGGAGGAACGAAATAGATAATTCGCAGGAATCAAGGCGCAAACAATTGGCGATTCAGAAAGGGGGAGAAGAGGAGGGGAGGGGAAGCGGAGCGCACCGCGCGGACGGATGATCCTCGGAGGAAAAGCAGCAGCAGCCAACCAGACGGAGGAGGAGGATGGCGAACGATGGAACCCGCGATTCTGGTGTCCTCGGCCCTGTGTGTAGGAACAGATTTAGTCCGATTGAATGGTGGCTAAGACTAGACGATGGGGGCAGGCACCGGAGTAGTAGGAAGGAAGGGAAAAAGAGCCGCGATGACGTGCGGTACGGCCTGACCGGGACGCCGGGCCGGGCCGGGCGGGGCGGGGCGGCGGCCTGACCTGGCCGGCCACCCACCCACCACGAGCTCGCTGCCTACGCCACACACGTGGAAGCGGAGTTACCTGGCTCCGATTTGCTCGTGGACGCGAGGGATTGGGGGGTCGTTTTCAAACCATCATGGAGCATCATCTCATGTGAGATGATAATTCACGTGGCGGCCGAGACAAGGAGGACCAGTATGCTGCTGCTTGCTATGCCTACGGGGGGAATCGCCGCACGCCACGCCGCTCCGCTGCGTGCGGCGCTGGCGCTGGTTGTTGCGACCTCGACACGTCTCCTCCTTCGCCGACCAAAGGCTCCCGCAAGAAGAAAGAACCGTTTCTCTTTGCCATGTATTTCTCTTTGCCTGGTATTAGGCCTGCACATTTGAATTTCTGCTTTTAGCTTTTTTAGTTTCATTATTTTCTTAAATTTTTTTTGAGTTTTTTATCTTTTCTTTTTTTCTTTTATTCATTTATATTATTTGTGATGATATTTTTTTAAAAAAAATTTAATTACGCTAAAAAAAAGCTAACAACAATTACAATACATTTTCAACTATTATAAAAAAAAAGTCATAAACTTGGGCTTTTCAGCCCAAATAAGCATTACCTATTAGGGACTACTCATTTAGGCATTTTTGTTGGCTTATGATTTATTTTGCACTATAGCTAACTTATTTTGTATGTAGGTGTTGGTAGATTTTTTTAGCATAATTAAATTTAAAAAAATAAAATATATGTTAGTTCATTACGGACAATGCAAACGAATATGAGAAAAAAAGAAAAGATAAAAAACCCAAAAAAACAAAAAAAACGAAATTAAGAAATAATGAACTAAAAACCAAAAACCAAAAGCTGAAACCGAAACGAACAGAGTCTAACATACAATTGTCTTTGTTATAGAACTTTATTACATTTGATTGAAAATATAGTTGTATTTGATATTTGTATGTGACTAATCTTCATGGCTATGTGCAGATCATTCTCTTTTCTCCTTATCAATGAGAATTTCTACGATTCTTTCGTTTTTATAATTATTGTGGGAATTTTTACATAGCGAAGAAGGTATTGTTGTAGGGGTGACTCCCACCTAAACCCAGCTAACCTGTTAGGAAATTATAAACCCGAGGTAGACATGTATAATGACATAGTTGCCCTTGGGAATGATACTCGGATGTAAAGGTACGATCGTAAAAACACTCCCTACAAGATATATATACATGATGCAAGCCCTAGGGAGAACCCAAGACGGCATTGCTAACTCTCCACTACCAAGCATCAAGATATCAAGAAGGATGGCACCGAAGAAAGCTTCATCATCGGCGGCAAAGAAGAAGGAAAGGGTCGCAGCGAGGTCCCGCGTCAACACCAGGGCTTCGGCATCGGCGGTCGCAGGTAAGAACGACGACGCTCACCGCGCAATGATCGACCCTGCCACCGCCGATGCGACGATCGACCCCGCGCACTGCTGACGTGACGGTTGACCCCGCCCTACGCGTGACGTCCTACCCAACCGCTAGCGTGACAATCAACCCCGACAGTACCGGCCGGGTGCCAAGGAGCGGTAGCGTCGACGCCCGTCGATACGCGACCACCGTCCCTACACCTAGTGCGGGAGCGCCAAGCGGTCCCGGCGGCAACACGGGCTTTGTCATCGACGCCGGAGTCCATCGTGTCGACGTGACAAGCAACCCAAGGGCACAAGCAGTGGTTACAGCTACCCCGGCAGCGCGACCGGGTGCGCCATCGCCTCATCTACGCCGGCAGTGGAGAATGCCCTGCTGGCGGCCCTTAGCACGCTCCGTTAGCGGATCTTCGTGGGGCCGTGCAGAGAATGTAAGAGGCTCGGAGTCAGCAGACCCCGCCGGTGGTCGCGCCGGAGCCCACGCCCGAGTTTTCCTACATACATTATCTACATTGCGTAACGAGTTTTCGAAAATACTTTCAGCAAATTTTGCACCTCAATTTTTATATCACAAATTTCGTTCGTACTGTACACATAAATACATTACCAAAGAAAATTCTTAATTTTTGTAATTACAAAAGAGCAAACAAGACTCTACATAAAAATCATATTTTTTTAAACATCATTTTGTATATCCAAAAATAATTATATTTTAAATATAACTCTATAAACACATATAAAATTTGTATTTATACACATAACAAATATACAGACTAACAAAAAAAGTCATTTAGCTACAGTGCAGTCGTGCGGTCCCCGACCGCACGACTCACTCGCTATCTGATGCGATCGTGCTATCCCCAAATCCGCACGATCGCTGTTATAAGAGGTCGCATGGTCCGACCGCACGATCGACACATGTCGACTCCCTGGAATCCCGCGGTCGCTAAGAGGGTTAGAAATAGAATTTTTATGCGTAAAAAGCTACATTTAAAATTTATAGGGTATACAATACTATAAATGTTCAAAATTCTTCATGTGGCCGGCGAGGACCCCACCGACTCCCCCTTGCCACGCGGTTTCTCCGCACGGCCTTTGCTCGTATGTTTTTTCCGATTTTAAAGTTTCAATCTCAATTTTAAATTCCCGATTTGAGAGCTTTTTTGTGCGAATCAAAAGTATCCGATTTGGAAGTTTTCGAATAGAAAAAAAATCTGAAATGATTTAGAGTTTCTGAATCGATTTTTTATTCATTTGAAAGTTTCCCAATAGGAGGTTCTGTTTTTACTCCCCTTCTTTTCTGTGTGCGCCATATATCGTGTTCAACAATGTCCATCTCCCCAAGAGACAGCTCCATGGTTTCACCGGCACAACAGCTAGCCAGCCAGCCAGGTGAATGAATGAATGAATGAATGATGCAACAGTGAGATGTGACGAGAACGAAAGAAGCAAGTCTAAGCCGCAAGCAAGCAAGGCTGCTGCTGCTCCTGTGAACCACCGTTGCTAGCTAGCTAGCGAGGTGTTTGGTTATCTGGGTGTTCCTAGCATGTACTTAAACAAATAGCAACCAGGCTGGGCTAAGCTGAACTCCTAGGATGCAAGTATGTATTGTTTGGATGTCGGGTTAATTGCATTAAGATACGCAGGATGCATGTGTGAAGGTGGGGCCCTAATTGTGTTGTCCTGTGAACGGCAAGCAATTTAATTGCGGACATTTGTTTGACCAAGGAGGGCGCATAAGAAAGCGTGCGTGCACCTAGCTAGTGCACCCACAAAGTAAACGTATAACAGCGGCGGTGGCAGCTCCAGATTGTCAGCACGCTTGGATGGGCCCGACGGATGACGGAACCTGACTAAGACATCACTCGATTTACCTTTTAATTTCTGCTCTTTTTATTATTCATTATTTTTATCTTTTTTTATTTTTAAACTTTTTTGTTTTTTTTCTTGTTTTTCTATATTCATTTGCATTGTCCGTGATAGGTTGACATATTTTTTTTTCTATTTTTATTTTTTAAAAAATTTAACTATATCAAATAAATCAACTCATTTTTAGTAAAACATAAGTCAGCTACACTAAAAAAACTATAAACCAACGACATTCTAAACACCTCCTAACTAGTACCAACTGCTACTCTATTTATCTCATCCATACTATACATACCACTGTAGGTACTAGTATGTTACACTTTACCGTAACTCATGGGAAACTAATCAGGTTCACAGCGTCCTTCATCAATAGCTTCAGTGAAACTATAACATCCGTAACTATAAGGTGGCTGATGAGCTGGCAATGATTGACGAGGTCACATTCCAGTGCCTATGCAGTGGGTCTGCAAGCTCAAGGTATGATCCTTCACCACTATTATGTGGAAAGTCTGTCGCACCACCTCTGAATCTCTGTGCACGGAGCTATGGACCTTCCCGGGATAGGAACCGTCTACACACATCACCATATATCTTGCAATGGCTTACTGCGTAGCACCCTTATTGAGGAAGCATTACCCTTCTACTAAAGTGTCTTTATCGAAAGACCATTCTGATCCATTTTCGAATGGCAAAATTAGAGAGGACAACGCAATAACATCCAACCTAGAGGAGATATACTTAACATCTGTGTACACAATATCTCTAGATAGACTACCCCCCACTAGGGCCTAAATCAACCTTGTCTTCACTGCTAGCTGTGTCGGCATCCTTCTCGTCGAAATGGCTTCCATCTGACTTGTCATCCAAATATTCATAATAGTCAAAATGCACTGTTTACCATCTCCCTGCACCTTTGGTTGGTTCAAAGTTATGAGGCAACCTCGATAGCCCTCCATCATTCCGTTTGGCATCATCTTCCGCACACCACCACCATGGGTAGCAACAGTAGGTTACACTTCACCGTCAACATCCCCACCAATATTACACTCCACACCACCATCACCAACCAATTGCGGCACTTTCACGCCGCCACTCTCGCCGACCTCACCCTTGCTCGACGATTTCATCCTCTTCAAAAACTGCACATACACTATTGGCCTCCTATATATCACCGTATCAAAAATTGCTTGCAATATCTATGTACTGTCCCCAAGTGACATTGCCCACCACCTTTTCAGCTCCTAGAAACACTCCCCTGAAGCTCTAACAATTTTGGCTGTTACCGCATCGATAACAAATTTCTTTATTCCTATCTCCCTATCAAATTCAACCTGTATGCACCTCCTGAGCTCAGAGAGACCCATCTCTTTTAGCCTCAGAGCCCGAATTACAGTCCGTTCATAATTTTGAAGATCCACCCCATACGGCTTGTCCCATACAACACCCTCCCTGCATAACATGAACAAATATTTCATATCCAATATCACATACCTATCACCAATATAGATAAAAACCACTTATTTCAGACGATATAAAATACAGCTAAATATAATACAAAATAATTATGCACATGTACATAACTGAGCTACCAATTATACCTATGGCAATGTGCTTATAATATAGGAACACACACAAATACACACACATATGTATGTTGTGCACAATACTACAATCTTAAAATCATTTTCTGCATTATTTACAATAGCACCGAAACAATACATATATATACGTATACGTATACACATATTTCCTAATTAGAGAAGGCAGTGAGAATAATACAAATAATAGTGCATATATCTTCAGCTATTTAAAAGAATCATCATTATCACCACTAATACGTCATTAACATGGCTAATTGCAAAATATTGTCTGCACGAACTAAATACATATATCAACTAAATATGGTTACCAATCGCATTTTATACTACTAAACTATTGTTACGCTAATGACATATTAAGTGCATTGCTCGCAGACGAATAAAAACATACCTCATCTTGAATGTCTTCATCAGATCTATGCTAATTCCAACTGCAAAATCTCTTAATTCGTAGCAAAAACACATCAAAAAACTAATTTAAACTCTCTTCTACTCTCATTTCTTTCTTCTCCCTTGGCTCTCTCTCTCGGTAGGGAAAAAACTCAACTGCACGATTTTGGATAAGAGGGCAGAAAGGAGTGCGAGCTATTTTATACGTGCGGGGAGGCGTTGGCGACCGATAGGACCACGCGAACATAGGGACAACGTTAAACCCTACCAAAGGCCACGTGAATTACTGCTGAGCAGATCGTGTCATATCGTGTCCAGCCGATCGGCCACCGAACCATCTACCATAGCTCGGCAGCACCAACCAAGCCAGGGCAACTCGGCATGCCTGTGGGCCTCGCCGGCTCCCGCGTGTCGTTCTCGCCTGTCACGCTTGCACCGTTGTACCGAGCTTCGGTGGGGTGATAAAAGACGCATACTGTCTACCACATCTGTCAAGTTCGGGGTTAGGGCTAGAATTGTAAAAAGGGTGTCTAGGAAGTAAATTTAAAAAAGAAAATACGCTGCGGTGCCAACATGCAAACAGTTTGGGAAGGTGGGGGAAGCGGAGCGCACCGCGCGGACGGATGATCCTCGGAGGAAAAGCATCAGCAGCCAACCAGACGGAGGGGGAGGAGGATGGCGAAAGATGGAACCTGCGATTCCGGAACAGATTTAGTCCGATTGAATGGTAGCTAAGACTAGACGAGGGGGGCAGGCACCGGAATAGTAGAAAGGAAGGGAAAAAAGAGCCGCGATGACGTGTGTCACGGCCTGACGGGGACGCCGGGCCGGGCGGGGCGGCGACCTGACCTGGCCGGCCACCCCGAGCTCGCTGCCTACGCCATACGCGTGGAAACGGAGATATTTGTCTCGGTTTTGCTCGTGGACGCGAGGAATCTGGGGGGTCCTTGTCAGACCATCATGGAGCAGCATCATGTCAGACGATGATTCACGAAGGCGGAACGGAGGCGGCCAAGCGAAGGAGGACTAGCATACGGCTGCTACGCCGGGGAATCGCCGCACGCCACGCCACACCACCGCGCTGCGTGCGGCGCTGGCTTTGGCCACCTCGACACGGCTCCTCGTTCGCCAGCCAAAAGGCTCCCGCAAGAAGACAGAACCGCTTTTCTCTTTGCTAGGAAACTCTCTCGGCTAGAAAAGAGCAAGTCGTGTCTGCCGACTAGGGCTGTAGGGCATAGTGATCCGGAGGCGGACGTTAGGATTGGGGCACCCCAAATTTCCAATCCAAATTAAGCTTGACTAATGGGCCCCCACTTTTTTTTCGTTTTTAGGGAAGCCTCGACAGGCCGACGGCCTAGTACTGTGTGATGCCCAGATGGAGTTCAGTTTAGGCCCAGCAAAAGAGCACATAGGCTTCGATTCTGAACTACTAGCTGGGCTTGGTACACTCAGGCGGTTAGGTCCAAGAGTTGAATACTGGCTCCACCGATTTCGAAATCCACATTCAGGCCCGCCACGGTGCGGGGGAAACGCGCCTCTCTCGGGTGGAATTACTCGTGGAATTGTACGGCTAGATGCTACGGTATAATTATCTTTGTTATATAATTTTTATATCGTTGATTGAAAATATAGGTATATTTGACATTTGTATGTGATTAATATTCATGGTTATATGTAGATTATTCTCTTTTTCTCCTTATTAATAAAAAAATTTCTACGATCATTAGTTTTTATTATTATTGTAGGATTTATTTGCTCACAAAACAAAAAAATACCTTAAATAATTTTTTATTTCCAAAGGAAACGACCCACTGCCACATCTCCCCACCTCCAGCACCCTGACTCTTCACCACCACTAGTGTTGGCAAGGATGGCAACGGGGCGGGGCGGAGGAAGCCTCCGCGGCCCCGCCCCGCCCCCCGCCCTGCCCCGTTTAGCTTCGCGGGGGGAGATTGCCCCCCGTCCCCGGTCCCCGTAGGGACCCGACCCCCACGAGGTCCCTGCGGGGGATAAAAAAAGAATTAAATTTATTTTTAAAAAATAATAATATAAATTTATTTATTAATTGATAATTAGGTAAACATATTTTTTTAAAAAATATAGTTTTAAAATATATATTCTAACATATAAATTTAAATTTTAGTCTAAATATACAACAAAAGAATACAATTTTTTATACTAAAAAACTATAATATATTATTAAATACATTTATTTTATTTTTATCGGGTCCTCGTGGGGCCCCGCAGGGCGAGGATGACCCCGTCCCCGCCCCGCGAGCATAGCGGGGCCCCGCCCCGTTCCCCCCGCAGGGGGATATTAGCCCCTGGCTCCGCCCCTCATGGGGAAATTCCCCACGAGGCCCCACCCCCGCGGGGGAATTGCCACCTCTAACTACTAGCATGGAAAGGCGGTGCTGCTGCCTTCCTCCCCACACCCTCTACCTCGTCGCCACCCTTGCCTTTTCCATTTCCATGATGTTATCTCTATGGCTGGTGAGGACCCAAAGATATCCGATCTGGTATTTTTCCAATAGACAAAATTTTGAAAATCATTTAGAGTTTTTTAATAGAACCTTTTTATTCATCTGAAAGTTTCCGAATAGGTAGCTCTTATGTTTAGAAAGGAGGACGTTGAGAAATGTGAGGAGGAAGAAGGCGAACTCACGGTCGCCATATAGCGTGTTCAACGGTGTCCATCTCCCCAAGAGACAGCTCCATGGTTTCACCGGCACCACAGCTAGCCAGCCAGCTGGTTAATCTAAACGTGTGCTGATCTTCGCAACAGGGACTGCAGCAGCTAGCTATCCATTTCCGACAAAGAACACAAAGACGCACGAGAAAAAAAAAAATGAAAGATCAGGTGAACGAATGAATGATGCAACATGTTAGATGTGGCGAGAACGAAAGAAGCAAGTCTAAGCCGCAAGCAAGCAAGGCGGCGGCTGCTCCTGTGAACCACCATTGCTTAGCTAGCTAGCGAGGTGTTTGGTTATCTGGATGTTCCTAGCATGTACTTAAATAAATAGCAATCAGGCTAGGTTAAGCTAAACTCTTAGGATGCAAGTGTTAGTTGTTTGGTTGTCTGGTTGATTGTATATATTAAGATACGCAGGATGCATGGTGTGAAGGTGGATCCCCAATTGTGTGGTCCTGTGCAAGGAAAGCAAAGCCCCGCTTATTTCAGTTTTTTTTTCAGGTTTAACTTCTAGCTTCAGCTTTTCTTCACTATTCAGTAATTCGTTTTTTTCTAATTTTTCTTTTGATTTTTTGGACTTTTTTGCATTTTTTCCTCATGTTCCCTTGCATTGTCCGTGATGGGCTAACATATTTTTTTTCTATTTTTACATTTTTTTTAAAATTTAATTATGCCCAAAAAACCAAATCAGCTACAGTAAAAAAAGACAGCTACAGTAAAATTTCTGCCAAAAGCCAGACGCTATCGCCAAAAGCCATCAGCTATATTATGGTTTCTGATTTTTAAAAACTAAAAACTATTTGAAACGTATTGATCTTGTAACTTGTTTTTTCTTTATCTTTTTTTGCATTATCCATAAAGATGTAACTGTATTTTTTATTTTTATTAAATATTTAAAAAACTAACAGCCGCTGTAGCAATGTTATTTTAGACAAAAGTCATGTGACTTCTAAGCATGAAATTAATCGGCCAAGTGTGGGGACTAGAGGGGTGCAAACGGAGCGGATACGAACAGATATTGCTCATCCGTATCATTTTTTGTATTTTTTCTTGGAGTCAGAAATAGATACGGATGGTGCTGGATACGAATATGAATGCGGATATTCTCGGTCACGAATATGGAGCGAATACATATTGCTCCGAATACGGTTAGTCTCGGTTATGAATATTTAGTCAGATAATGCGCGAAAACAAAAATCATATATATCACACATAAAAAGATCAATCGACCATACTGCATTTCCAAAATAGAACTATATTAGTAGCTTAATAAGCAAATTTAATTGTAACAGATGATGACAAGGACTAGTTAAGCAAGTAGTAAGTAGTTATTACTAAGTAGAAAGTTCTAGCTAACCAAGCAGCAAGTAGATGATAAAGGATAGTTAAGCAAGTAGTAGCCACACGTCACATGATCCAAAAGCAAGAACTACCTATAGCCAAGTACATTACTAATTTATTTAACTTCATTATGTCACATAACAAGTTCACAATACATGTCTTATTTAGCAAAAACCAGCAATGAGCCGTCTCTAACCATACCTGCAGTGGAGCTTAGCCTCAGTCATTATCGCATCCTACAAAAAAAAAGTCAATTGAACTTTTAGGAATGAGTAAGGTGACTAATTGCGTCTGTTCCAACTTGTAACTAGCATAGTGATTTTATTGTCTTCCACGTTATGTGACTTATCACCAATGTCCTCTTTCAGAGCTGTGGCGACAAAAGAATTTTTCAGTTTCACATCTGACATCAGAAGGGAAGAGAGATGACGCAGAATCATTTAGTACTTCGCATGATGTTCCCCTTTGAAAATTCCTTTGCAGCCTGCAGAGTTGGTCAAGTTCGCCCTGACATTTGTGAATTGTGATATATAGCTGGCCAACGCTTTAGATTTAAGATTTGGTCGGGTTCGAGTTACTTAGTTTTCTGGTATCAATTTGGTTGTCCAAGCCTTATAAGATAATGTAGCAATTTTAACTCTAGTTCATTTCTTGTACACGATGATATACTTTTTCGGAGCACCAATCGCTCTCTCTTTTCTTCTTATTTCTTTTCCTCTCCTCTCGTTTTCCCTTACCTCAATTATATGATTATAAAAACTAATTTCAAGCCTAACACTCGGACTCTTAATCCTACTTCGATTTCTATTTCCTTTCTCTACTTCCATACGTATACTTTGTAAATACTAAACAAACTCTCCAAAAAATAAATTAAGCCTACTAAAACAAGATTAATTTTAACAATCACCCCATTAATCTTATTTCTCCGTCTTGATCACACCGATCTTTTCTCTGTTTTCTGCTTCTTCCTTTTACTTGCACTCCTGTGCACCGTTCCTTCCTGGGCCATCACTGCCCTACTGCCTACACTTGCTCCATCATGAGCCTCGCACAATCCGACGCTTGCCGCGCCTTGCACTTGGACTGAACTCATCCTCCCTTGCCTACCCACCTGAGCTTCGCTATTATCTGAGCCTCCCGCTCTTCTTTCTTAGATCAAGCCTGCTCTCTTTCCCACGTACATCTTAGCTGGGATTAAACCGTCTCTAATTTTTATGCTTGTGCATCCTATCTCCACTGTTGACGACGCTTCCCCAAAATCACAAAAAAATGCACCAAGCTGTACTCCAAGTCTTTCTCTTGGAACTTGTACACTTTTTCCTCCTGAGAGTCTACCGCCCGCACGAAGTCCTCTGTCTGCAGCTGTATGCGTACCATCTTCAATTTCGCACGCACCTGCTCTAGCCTTAGACCCGCCACCTTGTGCGCCTGAGCTGCTTTCCATGCGCACCCCTTGAGCGTCTGAGCTGTTCTCCATGCGCACCCCTTGAGCGTGCCGTGCCGCACCTGGGTCCCACCATCTTGGCCTTCTGCATGCCCTGTTTGGCTGCCCCTATCTACGCTTAGTGAGTCTCATTTTTGGGTCCCGCCATCTCTTGACTCTTCTAAGCTGCTCTTTAGATAAATCTATTTACAGGTTTTTAAAGAAATTTTGTACAACTAGTTTGAAGATCTTTTCACCTTCATCAACAGATCATTGTTCTTGGTATAGACACACAAGAACTCATCCTGCAACACCACTCTGCACTCTTTTTCTGTCATCTGTCCGAGACTAATTATGTTGTTGCACAAACTTGATATATAATAAATCTCTGTCAACAACTTCTTATCTTCATTCTTGTATTGCAACATCATCGTCCCTTTGCCTCTTATCTTTACCATAGAGTCATTGCCAAACTTGACCTTACCCTAAACCTTCTCGTCGAGCTCATGGAACATGAAGCGATCTCCCGCCATGTGATTGCTTGCTCCATTATTCAAATACCACTGATCTGAGTGATCGTGGTTGCCTTTCTTCGTGTGTAGTTTTGGAACTACGTTCTTCTCATTTAGCATCATCATGACCGGTGCCTTTTCAACATATGATGAGAGAAGTAGTACTGATTCGTCATCTTCTTCTTCATCTTGGGCGAGGTTTACCTCTCCGTTCTTCTTTTTTGCTTAGGTAATTTAAAGCATAATGCCCATACTCGTTGCAGTTGAAGCACTTTATGTGCCGTGACGCGTAGTGCTCGTATTCACCACATTCAAAACACTTGACATGTGACTTATCATGGGATCTGTCACCACCGCCTTGCCAAGCGTTATATCCACGGCCACCTTTGCCGCCTCAACCACTCTAGCCACCTTGCCTGTGCCATCGCCCGCGATTGTTTAATGAGTCACCGCTCCTTGTATCTCCTCTTATCAGCAACACTTGCTGATTATGAGACTGAAACCTCTGCTCAGTACGAGGCTGAAACCCCTTCAGTAGCTCCTCGTGCGCCTTGAGAGAGCCGGTGATCTTCTCGATCTTCTTTTTCTTCAAGTCAGGGGAGTACATAAGCGTGGTGACGACAGGCACATACTTTTCTGATAGCACGCGCACATACTTCTTCACTGCTACAGATTCCTTCATCTTGTCGCCAAGAGAAATCATCTGATTGTATAGTGAAGTCAACTTACCGGCAAACTCATCCATCGACTAGGTTCTTTTATCTGGAGATTCTCGAACTTGCTTCGTAAATTCTAGAGCCGCACCTCCTTCACACGATCAACTTCCTCGTGTATCTTCTGAAGCGTCTCTCATGCCTCTCGTGCCATCTCCTTCCCAACGAGCTGAAGCATCATCGAGTCTGGCACCGCTTGATAGATGATAGCCAAAACCGCTTGATCTACCTTGTCTTCTAGCTCCTTGTCCTTCCCCTTCGGATTGACTGCACCCCAGACTCCCTGGGCGCGCTTGTTCGCCTTCATCTTCATTACCCACACCGGGTAATTGTCGGTCGTCAAGAGAGGGTACTAGGAGGAGATTAGCCCACCCTGAGCCTTCGCCTTCTCGCTGATATTCTTCAGCACCACTAAGATCAACAAGCTCTGATACCACTTGTTCGAATTTTAACTCCCGCTCATCTCTTGCACACGATGATATACTTTTTCGGAGTACCAACCGCTCCCTCTTTTCTTCTTATTTCTCTTCCTCTCCTCTCGTTTTCCCTTGCCTTAGTTATATGACTATTGTGCCTTATAAAAGGCTAGTTAAGCCTAACACTCGGACTCCTAATCTTATTTTGATTTCTATTTTCTTTCTCTACTCCTATACGTATACTTTGTAAATACTAAACAAACTCTCTAAAAAATAAACCAAATCTACTAAAACAAGATTAACTTTAACAGGTAATATAGACTCGATGGGAAGATATATTGGCGGCAGAAAAAGGTCAATACATGAAGTTTTGCTCGCTTGCATGCCATCTGCAGATAAATTTCCAAGTTATAGAACAGCTACTTTTCATAGTAAACAATATTAACAAATCATCTCAATTATGCGATAAAGCAACTCACGTCTCAAACCACTATTGCTAATTTCGTCCCAAGTGAGGTTAAATGTGAAGGTTCCTAGAGACTGGTGTAGCCTAAATTTCTCGAACGATAGAAGCACAGGAACTGAAAATTGTTCTCTGAACATCAGTGGTATCAAACAGATTAATGAAACTCGTGCATATAGGAACTCCATCACTGGTCACTTGAACAGAACAATCAATGACAAGTTCCCATAATGCATGAAAATTATAAGAAAATGCAAATTCAATCCACAGCAACTTTGCAACATAAGGCATTTAGAAATTTACAATGGGAGGAGATAATGGCAGACTGGACAATCTAATTTTTCAAATCAAGGTCGAAACAGAGACAAATAGCCTCTTCAGTTACAGAAACGAATCACAATGGTCAAAGTAATTGACATTATATACAAAGTGAGCACTGAAAACTGCTTTACCACGAGAGGCCTCCATAATAGGATCTTAAACAACTTTCCCAGGCATGTTTTTCAACTCGAGTAGCAATAAGAAATATGCCAAGAGTATATAAGTTTATGTCAGAACATTACAAATTCATAATAGCTACTCTATATCTTTACCGTTGTTAATGAAAGCAATGAATGAAGCGAAATACTAACATTTAACACCCCTTAGTTTGCCCATGATTTTGACAGAAGAAAACATAAGCTTCAAAAAATCATACAATTAAGAAACAGAATATAAATCATATTGTATCCATCTATTGCAGTGCAGTACGACAAATGGGGCAAAATATACTTGTAGCAGCATAATGAAACCTCATGGACAATAGAAAACACTAAAAACAACAGTGCAATATCTGCGTTCCTGATAGGAGCCAAAGACAGTGAATAATGTAAAGGTTTAATACAACAAAATAATAAACTTGGATGAAAGGGCATTGAAACAAGTTGGTTCATTGGATAAGAACTCCATTACTATCACTTACTAGTTACCACAAGAGATGGGAGGGAAGGCGGGAGTCCCTGGTGGCGGCATGGGAGGGAAGGCAGGAGGGAGGGAGGGAGACCTTGGCAGCGGCCGGCCGGCGGCGATTTGGAGGCCGTCTGTTGGGATATGGGTAAGCTACACTAGCGTAAATTAAATTTTTTTACCGCATAAAATAGAAAGCCATGCGAGTAAGAGATCATAGATCGCTACCACTAGACGCGCAGTGCAGTGGAAGTAGAGTTAAAGCAGTCGATTCAATGAAGAGCATGTCAGTGTAGTGGAAGCAGTCGATCGTCCTCCGGCCAACCGTCTCCGCCCCGTGATCGTCTAGATCAACGCCGCAGTCATAGCAACGCCTCTACCGAGATCCACACGTCCAAGAAGAAAACACTGTGCGTTGGTGTTCTAGCACCAGCATGTACGACATGGGTTATGAGAGGTGGCGGTTAGGGTTTTGATGGGTGTGTTTTGCGATACCTCTCTTAGTCCCCACACATCTCCTTATATAGCCTACAATCAGATTCTTATCCGATACGAGTAGAGATCAAATCCCACTTGAAAACTATTGTCCAGACCCTTATCGTTCCAGCCCATTGTGTGACCCTGTAGATTCATGTATATTTGACCATGGGCCGAAAACTCTTTTCCGGTTCATAAGTAGGTAGCGATCCCTAGTAGAACATAATGACTTTCAAATATACATAAAGATCATATCAGATGAACCTATATAGTGCTTATGTACCGATCTCCTTACTTTATGATATCAGATAGAACTCAAGGCAAGAAGTGTGTCATTCTATGATAACTCGATCCTTTCTTCGAATTGTGATTGACTCTTCAACCTCGCAGTGTCTCATGGTGGGTTAACCCAACATTATAGTCTCTAACATATGTCCACATTATTAATTTTATATCTTATATCTATGATTCGTGAAATATGATCATCAACCAATAAATGTGTTGATCTGTAAATCATAATTATCCCACATAATAATATAAGATTAGAGATAATTTAGAATAACATCAGAACATAAATAAAGAGTTCCACGAATAAGTCACATACTTGTTAATCAATATGAAAAATATTTATTCAAGGGATAAAATAATATATTATTCAAAAGATCATAAACATATAAGTGATACAATTATATCCATGATTGCCTCTAGGCCTGGGGAAGGCAGGGATGGGGGTCCCTTGCGGCGGCGTGGGGGGGAAGGCGGGAGAGAGGGGGGGAGATCTTGTTGGCTGCTGGCCAGTGACGATTTGGAGGCCGCCGTGGGAGGGGCGATGGCTTTCGAAGTTAGGGCCTGGGGGGGGCTAGGGAAGGCGGGGGCACTACTATAAAACAGGCTATACTGGACGGGTACATCACAGACGATTCATACGAAATCGTCTGTGCTTAAACTATCATAGACGGTTCATACTACCAACCGGCTGTGACATTTTCACAGATGGTTATTAACACAAACTATCTGTGATAATTGAGACAACATAGACAGTTCATGTTAATAACCGTCTGTGAATTTTCATAGACGGTTCTTAATACGAACTGTCTGTAATAATCGAGACAACACAAACGGTTCGTATTGATAACCGTCTGTGAACTTTTACAGACAATTCTTAATATGAATCGTCTGTGATAATCGAGACTTCACAGACTGTTCGATAACAAACCGTCTCTGATATTCATTATCACAGATGGTTCGTATTAATAACCGCCTATGATAAGTCACAGACGGTTATTAACACGAACCATCTGTGATATTTGATTTCACAGACCGTTTGTGGTTGGAACCGTCTGTGATAATCTGCACTATTAATTACTGGGTGTACTTGCTCGATGTCGACACAAATCTGTCTTCATTGCGCTGCATCGGTGGAGCAAGGCGGCTGACTTTAGGGAGTTCGGGGTGAAAACATATCGCCGTCTTCTTAGTGATCCGATCAGAGGTTAGTACTCAATTACTTTTAATAACTTATATGCATGCATGTTTTTGTAATAGAAGGCCAGAGATGATAGCTAGGTTTTTGTTTAATTTAGATCTAGTTAGCTAGCTAGGTTTAGAAAGATAATGTTAGTTTGCTCAATTTCAGAATGGGTAAGTAGTGGTACGTAGTTCACTAGCTTCAATATATTCTTTCTTAACATTATTATGTCATGAATACGTGGCTAGCTAGCTATATACCTACGTAATATATATTGATGCATGTCATGTACGTGTAAATATATATAGGTAGTCTGATTTGCTATGTAGTAGTGGTAATAATTATTTTTGACACCCATTTGTTACTTGTGTAGCGTAGATGGACCGAAGCTGGATGTACATTGAGAACCGTGTGAGTGAAGAGTACATTAATGTCGTGTCCGTTTTTAGAAGAGCGGTCGAGCTGGATATGTTGAAGAAGGGGATGAAATATATGTATTGTCCATGCATTGATTGTGATAATTTCAAGATGTTTAGCAACTCAGCGCAGATCGAAGCTCACTTGATTCGAAGGGGTTTCAGAAAAGGGTACAAATGTTGGATCAGTCACGGTGAAGACAAGAGTATACAAGAAGGTAGTTATGATATAGTCGAGGGAGACAACGATATACCAGTTGTGGACTGTGCTTTTGATCATGAGGATAGGTCGCAGGATGACAATCTGGATCAGATATTACATGATGCAGAAGGGAACTTTAGTAAATTCGAGGGCATGATGGAGGACTCGAAGAAACCTTTGTTCTCGGGCTGCAAGCCGCAATACACGAGGTTGTCATCAGTTCTAGAACTGCTGAAATTGAAGGCAAGCAATGGTTGGTCCGACAAGAGTTTCACGGCATTGTTAGGTCTCCTAGTGGACATGCTTCCAAAGAGAAATGTGTTGCCGAGAACCACCTACCAAGCTAAGAAGATTTTTTGTCCATTAGGAAAAGAAGTAGAAAGAATACATGCATGTCTGAATGATTGTATCCTGTACCGTAAAGAATATGCTAGCTTACATCTTTGTCTGGTGTGTAAAGCATCTCGATACAAGCGTAAAAATGACTCTGATGATGGGAAGGACATTGAGGTGAAATAAGGACCTCCTGCTAAAGTGTTGTGGTATCTTCCTGTAATCCCCCGTTTGAAGCATTTATTTGTAAACCGCAAGGATGCAAGATTGACGCGTTGGCACTGGGAGCAGCGTAAGAAAGACGGAATGATAAGACGTGTTGCTGATTCTGCCCAGTGGAAGAACATCGATAGGATGTTTGTAGATTTTGGTGTGGAACCGAGAAATATAAGGTTTAGATTGAGTATAGATGGAATGAATAATTTTGGTAACATGAGTAGCCGACACAGCATCTGGCCCATGACTCTGTGCATATACAACCTTCCTCCTTGACTATGTATGAAGCGAAAGTATATTTTGATGTCACTACTTATCTAAGGGCCGAAGCAACCTGGCAACGATATTGATGTGTTTCTAGCACCATTGGTAGAAGATCTTGCAATACTGTGGAACAAGGGGGTACATGTACAGGATGCGGACAAACGAGAGAACTCTACTCTGCGCGCCATGTTGTTCTGCACTATTTATAATTTTCCTGCCCTTGGTAACATGTCAGGGTTGAGTACAAAAGGAACCAAAGTGTGTCCGCACTGCTTAGATTATACCGAGAGTGTATGGTTGAACAACTCGTGCAAAACTATGTACATGCGTCACCGTAGGTTTCTTTCAAAGTATCACATATACCGCAAGATGAAGAAACAATTTAATGAAAAAAAAGAGAATACCTTAGTACCAAGACCTTTAAGCGGGAATGAGGTGTATGATATGATAAAGGATATAAACGTTGTGCTTGAAAAGAGACGTAAATTGAGGAAGAACATGTGGAAAAAGAGGTCAATATTTTGGGACTTGCCTTATTGGGAGCACTTAGAAGTTCGCAATTGCATCGATGTCATGCATGTAGAGAAGAATATATGTGACAGTTTGATTGATCTCTTATTGAACATTCTTGATAAAAGAAAGTATGGTGTTAATGTAAGGCGTGACTTGGTCGTTATGAACATTAGGACCGAGTTAACACCGATAGAGACCGATAAAGGCCGGACGTACCTTCTTCCAGCTTGCTACACTCTGTCTAAATCCGAGAGAACTGAACTGTGCTAGTCCTTATATGGTGTGAAGATTTCATTCGATCACTCATGAAGAAACTTCTTTCTATGAAACATTTGAAATTAATTGGCATGAAGTCTCACGACTGTAGTGTGCTAATGACACAAATGCTATCTGTTGCAATTAGAAGTATTTTGCCGAACAAGATTCGAGTGACAATCATAGGGCTATATTATTTCTTTAACGCAATTGCTCAGAAGGACATTAATCCCGATGGATTAGATGCTCTGCAAACCGAGGTGGTGACAACTCTATGTCATCTAGAGATGTATTTTCCTCCATCATTTTTTGTTATCATGGTCTATCTTATTGTCCACCTTATGAAAGAGATAAAAATATACGGTCCCGTGTTTCTATGTCATATGTACCCTTTCGAGAGGTACACGGGAGTTCTCAAGTCCTATGTACGTAATCAATCTCGACCGGAGGGTAGCATCATCGAAGGTTATACAACAGAAGATGTCATTGAATTTTTCATCGGCTACATGGCTCAGGTTGAGCCGATAGGTGTACCTCTATCTCGTCACGAGGAGAGGCTAGAGGGTATCAAGACTATCGGAAGGAAAGCAATAACTCTATATCAAAATACATATGCTCAAGCCTATTTCACAGTTTTACAATACATGACTGAAGTGACTCCATATATTGAAGAACACAAGGACATGCTACGTCAAGAGAATACAGACTAGTCAGAAGTTTGGATCACAAGACAACATAGCCGTCAGTTCAACGAATGGTTGAAGGCGCAATTGACTAGAAGGTCATCAAGTGAAACACTACAATGGTTGGTAAAAGGGCCAAAATTTACAATTGTGATATGGCAAGGATACGGCATTAATGGCTACATATTTTATATAACAGATCTGGGTAGAAAGAGCACAGTGTAGAACTTAGGTGTCCGTATAGATGCCTATGATGCGCACATCAGTACCGCTGGCCCAAGCTCGTACTACGGGCTTGTAGAGGAGATTTGAAAGCTTGACTACGTAATTTTCAAGATTCCTCTTTTTCGATGCCGTTAGGTCCAACTCCCCCGGGGTGTAAAGGTTGATAAGTACGGTGTCACTACCGTGGACCTCGAATGTGTAGGATACAAAAACGAACCATTCGTACTTATGAGACAAGTTGTTCAAGTATTTTATGTAACCTACCCAGCAAATAAGAAGCGCCATATAGTTCTTCAGGGAAAAAGAAGGATTGTCAGAGTTGAGAATGTTGTGGATAAGGAAGAGTACAATCAATTTGATGATTTACCTCCATTCGGAGACGGCATCAGGCTCGAGGAAGAACAAGACGATGAAACAAGCTATATGCATGTTGATCATTGTGAAGGACTTTATTTAAAATGAAATAGCCAAGTGTAATAAATGTAACTATATATGTTCCATTGTAATTGTAAAATGACTCAGGAACTAAGAAATAGTTATATTTATGATTATGTTTGCGTTTTTCATAAATGTAACTATATTCCATTGTAATTGTAAAATGACTCAGGAACTAAGAACTAGGTGTAGTAAACTATCACAGGCGGTTTATCGGAAAAAATCGTCTATAAATAGAACCATTTTTGATAATATACATATCACATACGGTTCCTTTACGGAACCGTCTGTGATAGTTTCCCTATAAATACCCGCAGCTAGGTTGCAGAATCTGCACTCACGCACTCTCCAGCGCCCCTGCTAGGTTTTGCTCTCTCCCGCCGTTGTTCCCTCCCAACGCCGCCGCCGGTCCCTCCCAACGCAGCTCCCTCCCGCCGCCGCTCCTTCCTGCAGCCGCTCCCTCCTGACGCCGCTCCCTCCCCCGAGCCCGGTGCCCTCCTCCCCCGACTCTAGCTCCCTCCTCCTCCACGAGCCCGGTGCCCTCCTCCCCCAACTCCGGTACCCTCCTTTCTAAAACAGACCTTTTTAGATGAAATGTCATCTTTATAGAATAATGTAGAGCTTATAAGGATAGTTGTTTCATGTATTTGAGGTGAAGAAGATTTATGATGATGTGAAGAAAATCTTTCTATTAAAAAATGATGGAAGATCTTTTTAGATTTGTTTCATGTAGTTGTTTCATGTTTCATATAGAATAATTAAGATATGTTATTCATGTTTCATATATTGATATATATATATATATATATATATATATATATATATATTGATTTAGATGAGATGTATGAGGGTTTAGGGTTAAGTTCAAAGAGCAGTTAGGTAGTATTAGAGAAACTCCTTTTATGTCTTATGAGGATTTGAGACTTAAGGTAGCTATCTATAAAAAGGATATGCTAAGGCAACTCCTTTTTCTTGGGTTGAACTCAACTAATCTTTAGAACTTTGTCAAAGGGTATGAAGCAAGTGACACACTCCAGTGTATCCGGTTCAATGAACTTGATACACTGGTTTGTGTCATTTGCTTTATAAAACTTTGTTTAGGCCCACACCTCACTGCGTCCACACAGTTATCCAAAAGTTTTTAATATATGCCACATAGACCTTCAAAGGGCATGAAGCAAGTGACATACTCTAGTGTATCCGGTTCAATGAACTTGATACACTAGTTTGTGTCATTTGCTTCATAGAACTTTGTTTAGGCTCACACCTCACTGTGTCCACACAGTCGTCCAATAATTTTTAATATATGCCACATAGACCTTCCAAGGGCACGAAGCAAGTGACACACTTTAGTGTATCCGGTTCAATGAACTTGACACACTAGTTTATGTCATTTGTTTCATAGAACTATGTTTAGGCTCACACCCCACTGCGTCCACACAGTCGTCCAACAATTTTTACTATATGCCACATAGACCTTCAAAGGGCATGAAGCAAGTGACACACTCCAGTGTATCCGGTTCAATGAACTTGATACACTGGTTTGTGTCATTTACTTCATAGAACCTTGTTTAACTCACTGCAGTAACTTCAATAAACTGGACATGCTGCACTTGTTAGCTACAAGGTCTATTTGGAAGGCCCATATCTCACTGCAGTTAGTTTTTTCTTAGAAGAGAGATGGCGTCTACACAATCTTCGTCGTCGTCATCTGGGTCTCACGCTCTGAAGATTGGAAAAATTAAGTGTGACCAAGGAGTATCGAAAAGGCCAGATGGCCGAATGACCATCACGGTGGTATCTCTGGATGGGGTCCCTCTGCAACCGAAGAAAGCAGTAGCATCATTTCAGACTACCTGCGGGACAATTGGAAGGCAACAGATCCCCATCACCATAGCAAGCTGAAAAAATTTGATAAAGGATCACAAAAATCAGTTATGGAAGGAAATTACAAATTCGTTCGAGATCCCAGTAGAAGTACATGGTCAAGGATCTTACGCCCTTCACAAGGTATCCTTTCGTGTCGCCGAAAACATGGGAGGCCTTTGTGCAGATGAAGACAATGACCGAATTTGAACAACAAAGTACGGCGCACAACGCTCTCCAGTCACAAAACACTCACCCTCACAGACTCGGCACCATTGGGTACGCGGGTAAAATCCCGCAGTGGAGGATGTAGGACGAGGTCGCAATCCGATCAGAGGCCTTCCCGTCATTTGTCGGGATCGCAAACGAGCGCGCTCAAAATTGGTTAAGAGCGAGGTCATCAACCACATTTTCGGGTGTCTCTTTCAAAAACCTCGCAGATGAGGAAGTGTCCCAACGCTTGGTAAGATATCTTAAACTACGTAGTTGTTAACACCTCTTCAACTTCATGGGTTCAAAAATAATATGATTAATTGCCTCTTGCAGCAATCATTGACTACCGAATCTTCTCGTGGCTCCTTTCAAGAATACAGGGAGAGAGATTTACTATCATAGGACTTAGGAAACAAGGAGCACCTAGGTCACTTCGAGGAGAGATAGATTCATTGAGGGAAAAACTGAGACAAGTCTGCAACCAATCGCAACCCACCCCTACTACTGTATCTATCGATGATATTCAGTTAATGTACCTCTTTAGAATGCTACATAGATCTCTCTAGTAGACGTCTTAACTCATCTTGTGTCGTTATGTAGGAACTCATGCTTTACATCCTCAGAGTCAGGCTTGTTGGCTCTATTCCCGTTGACGCTGGGCGGGGGATGGTGTATCCATTACTGTCAGGGACGCTGGTGCACGGTATACAAGTAGAGACCGGTTTCATAAAGGTTCAGGTGGACATGATTAATGATATTTTTAAGACCGTCCCTCTTAAGAAGCCCCCAAATGAAGAGATTAAGACATTAGGGGATGCCGTCCACATATTCATTTAGTGGCCCAAGAGGGACATCGCCCTCGACTTGTCTGTGCCACGATCTCCACATCTAGTGTCCCAAGAGGGATATCGCCCTGGACCCGTCACATCGGCTCCAGTGGCTCCACCTCCAGCTCCGATTCCAAAGCCTATTGCATCGGCTCCTGTCGAGACGCCACCGAAAACGTATCATAAGCGAGGATCTAAGACTCAAGGAAAGAAAATTAAGGCGCATCCCGGGCCATAGAAGTTCATTCTAGGAGTGTCGTTGGTCCTCGAGTCATAATTACCCTGGTTTGGTTTGGTTTGCAATACATTGCATGCCTGGTACATGCAGAAGTCTAACATGAAGCCAAACCGGCAGAGTGCATTCACTCTGAGATATTCGGAGGAGCATTTCCTCCACGACTCGGATTACATCGTCGTGACATTCGAAGACTTATTCTTACTATTCAATCTCGACGAACTCGACACCTCACTTCTACGATGCTGGACACTGTAAGTGTACTGTACAATGAAATTCTACATTCACGTTATATCGATAAATGTCATTACTCTTTCTTTATGTATAGATACATGATCCAACAAGTCCGGCAATCACGACAACCGGTGGGTTTCCTCGACCCTCACGTGGTCTCCGAGTAAGCTATCAACAAAAATGTATCCTTCGTGCAAGATTGCATAACGAGGGGATTGATTACTCACAACGACAAGGAGTACGTCATGGTACCCTTCAACCAAGGGTAAATGCTTCACTAGTTGTCACATATGTTTCATTTGTATTTTACATGCAGCATGAACTTAGAATTAATCATTATGGTGACACACATGACTAGGTAACACTGGATTTTGATTGTGATTTTACCAAAATGGAGCAAGATAATATATCTTAATTCCCTACTTAGGAGCAACCACGACTTCAGTCGTGTGCGAGAAGTAATTAACAGGTAAACTTATTTTCTCCATACATAACTCTATTGTAATATTTTCTTCGTTTGCAACAGCCGAGGCTAACTTTTTTAATCATATAGCTCGTTTACCGCTTATGTTGCCCTAGGAGGAAGACACAACAAATCCAGTGACACGCTGCGACACAACACGCGATTTTCGGTACCCGCTACAACACAACAATCCTATATCACACTTTGTTATAATGCCTCTAGAATTGATAATACCTATGTACGTAATTCTATTTTTGCAGTGCCACAAGCAGCTACAGAGCAACGTATGTGGATTCTACGTTTGCCGCCATATGAAGAAAATCATGGATACTAAGATCAATGATCCAGAAGTTTGTCAGGTCGTTCCAATAATTATTATTTTCTAATTATATATGTGTATATATACACACACATGCTAATTAATGACTTAACATTGCTCCTAGTGACAGCGGGTGGAATTCGACGAAAGTACATATGATCTTGATCAACTCGTCGAAATTCATGAAAAACTCACCGAATTCTTACTAGCACAGGTCATAAGCAAGGCTGGAGAGTTCTACCCTGACAATGGTGATAATTAGATGTTGAAACATTGGATTCAATTGTACAAATCACTCAATTGTGCTTAATCAAATAATTCATTTGTCATATCTGTGTAACGATTTTCATTCTATATATGTATGTGATCTGTTGGCTGTTTGTTACATTCGTAATTCACTTTGAGTTGCAATTAACTTATCTATCATTATCTGTAATCTGCTTGCTTGCTTTCAGAGGGCATGGCTAGCATATCATGAGGCTAGCCAAAAAACGGCAAATAAAATTGCTGTTGCAATTGCTATCATAGACAGTTCATTGTTGAAAACCGTTTGTGATATATATATCACAGACGGTTTCAAAGACTGAGCCGTCTATGATATGAATGATATTATAGACGGCCTTTGTTATTAACCGTCTGTGATATACACAATATCACAGACGGTTGTTATTCCGAACCGTCTGTGATATGTATGAATCATATCACAGACGGTTCGGAATAACAACCGTCTGTGATATTGTGTATATCACAGAAGGTCTTAACCATCAGTGATAGTCGAGTATCACGCAGCGCTTTTTATAAAAACGTCGTCAGAAAGTCGACTATCACGCATTTATTTTTCTCAAAACCGTCAGAATGTAAGTTATCACAGACAGCTTGGAAGCCGTTTGTGATAACCACATATTATCACTGACACATAAACACAGACGGTTCGGGAACCGTCTGTGATGACGGTTCTGAACCGTCTGTGATAGGACTATCTGTAGCAGTGGAGGGAGGGAATCCTTGGCGGCGGCATAGTAAGGGAGATGAGATGGAGGAAGGGAGAGTGGGAGATCTTGGAGACAGCTGGCCGGTGGTGATTTGGAGGTCGGCGTCAGAGGGCAGTGGTGGGGTTTTGGGGTCGAGGGTGGGGCTTGACTCAGTTGACTGAGAAGAGAACTAGAGAAGGGTTAGGGACTTAGGACTGGCAATTTTGGATAGTAACCGGAAGTAGAATGTATTTTATCTATATGTATGTATGTATGTATGTATGTATGTATGTATGTATGTATGTATGTATGTATGTATAATCATTTTTCTACCCCAGGTGTAAAATACGCATCAGGAAGTTACTACTGTTTATGAGTAAAGTTACTACCAAATATATGTAGAGTTACTACTAGTATACAACTGGTAATAACTCTATATATATTTGATAGTAACTTCGCTCACACACGACAGTAATTTTCCAGAGCACAAACTGGCGTGCACAGTGCACGCAACGTAGATTAGTGCAGTGTGTGTATATTGGAGCAATTAATTGTACAAATAATCCATGAGAGACATAATTAAGAATGTTCCAAAATGTTTCAATTTACTGATGGTTTGTGAAAGAATTTTTGTTTGCCTACAAATACTTGCACTTTTTATTCGTATTACTGTTCAATGCATATAAGATATACATCTAAAATCTTCTGTTTGAAATCACACTGAAGTCCTATGGAATCGTCTGCATGCCTACACATTCTCTATCTATCTATACCTATACCTATACTATCTTTTATTCGAATTCCAAAGTAAAATGCCAAAATACCTAGTGTTAGGAATAACAACTAAATGAGAATTTATAATTGGATTTGTGTATGAAATCGAAACTTAAATTTCCAAAGAAAAAAGACTCCATGTCAAAACAATTTGATTTGTGTATGAATTCCAAAAATATTAAAATTTGCAACTAGAAGTAAATGAAATTATATATTCAGTTTTTTAAAAATCATAAATCAAATTAACTTATTATTAGGTTGGTCAACATTTATGTTGGATAGTACCTGGTGTGCAACTTTAATAATTAGAGCAAAGTTATAATACGATAGTTAGATACCCCAAGGAAATTTCAACGACGTTAGTCAAAAAAGAAAAACATCTGGCCATCCATCTAATGGGGCCAACTTATAACGATATTAAAAGAAAGACCAGGTGTGCAAGTGTATTAGCTCTGAGAACTATTCCAAATTTACATAAATTTCCCTTTTGGTGAAATGTAAATGTCACTAAATATTCTTGAGCTAGCCTAAGACATGCATTGTTTGCATTGGCTGCCTTTTATTTCTGAAAAATTCTCTAACACAGTGTGATTAAATATTAATCCTAAGAAAACTATAAAATCTTACATTGATTCATATTGGCAAAACCTAATTTCAAGCATCACCTTATAGTGGCAAAGTCTAATTTTGAATGTTGGCATGAAATAGTCATTGTTACCATTTCTATGGCAGCTCATATGCTGCAATTGGCAATGTTCCGACTTAGCAAAGCCAAACCAGAGAAAAAAGAGTCTTCATGCCACGTTTCTCAGCTTTCTTTAAACTTCAGCAAAAAACGTTTTTTACTCTGATATGATCTTAGCACAAAGAACGAAAATATTTTAAAATATCTAGCCTGTGCAACTGCACGGATTCGACCACTAGTACAAACTAATTTGTAGGAATCAAATGGCAGTTTAGCGATTAAAACCTCTTACATTTGGCTACATGTTCCATGAATATAGTTGTGTGATGATCAGTCGGGAAGTTGGTACAATGGTAGTTTGCATACATTGGCTGAAGGTGCATATGCGCCCAGCCGTGTGACATCGTGCAGCGAGAGAAAAGGCACATATACCTTCCGTAGCCTCAACTAATGGAGAAGCTGAACCAAACTCCATTTAGCACGCATGATTTTCGCGTGAATTCCGTAAGAAACACCACATCTAGAGAGACCAGATGTTTTCTTTTCTACTTTTTTTTTGTGCAGAATTACTGCATCCCAAAGAAGGTGTAAACTCGATGCTCTTTTGGAGCTTCTCTTCCTTGTAATCGAAACATGACCTCACCATACACTAATACGTACGTCAGAAAATTTACATGTTTTCCACTCCAAATGTTATCAATTGTTCATTCGGCACTCTAAAGCATAAAAATTTCTGTCTTGCATGCCAGGGCGACTACCGTCCAAAACTTAAAATACCCGAAATACCCTTCTCCCCCTTCCTCTTCATCTTCTTTTCTTTCTCTCAGCTCCTAATTTCAAAGAAACAAGAGAGGCAGGGTGTCGCGGTTGCAGGGAGGAGCCCATTCACTACGTGTTCGACTTGCTAAAGGTAATTCCCGGCGTTTGGGCCTGCTACCGCAGCGCACCGGAGCTCATGCACTCACACACCAGCGGCGGTGAATATCCTGTATAAAACGTCGGGCTAGGGTTGAACTCTGCACCTTGAAGCCACGTCGAATCTCTTTCTTTTCGTTCTTTTTTCGAAAGGCACAATGGTAATTTGGGCTTTGTCAACCCCTTTGACCCCATTAGGATGTGGGGGGGGGGGGGGGGGGGAGATGATTCCAACCTCTGGAGTTGCACTAAACTTAACGTCTAAGGAGCGGCAAATGTGCAAATTCCAAGAATTCTAATAGCAAACATGCAATTCATCCTAATAGATTTGGCAACAGGCCTCCCGATCAAGAACTAATTCTTTACCGATAGACTCCGCCTTAAAAAAATATACCGTTTAACAGCTAGTACTGTAGCAATGCAAGCCAAAGGCAAATCATAAGTGCTTCCGAGCCCAGTCCTTATATATGTCTCTTTTAGTATAAAACCAATTTATCAAATATACTAGTCTAGTTAGAATCCAAACTTATGACTTTGCCATTTTGACATTCAAACCAATATTCATTTCTAAGTCACATTTTATTATGAGAGCGAACTCACTCCGCTTTCATATCCATTATTGTGAGAGCGAAATCCCTCCGCTTCCACTTCCATTTCTGATTTGATTATCACAACCATCACCAGTTTGTTATTTGTATATGAAAACTATGTGAGTGTAACGTTTTTACACTTTTGCCTATGTTAGAGGTTACGGCTATTCGAATAGCTTGTAACATTCTGCAGAGGTTGCATAGTTTTACCTACAAGGTATGATTAACTCATAATATTGGTCGTAGATGTGTGACTGAGAAAATCATAACAAGACTTTTACAATACTTAGTTACGATGCTTATTTCCACTCCTGGGATAATCATAACACTGGCAACAGTGACTGCTCCCTTCCCAGGTTACGCATCACCCCCAAAACGTTCCCATCCCAAGCTACGTTTTCAATGAGGGACCCAGTTGTTAGAAATCTAGCTACAAGGGTAATGACCGTTACGGGTCACTCCCACCAATCATAACAGAAATCTAGAAATCCATAGACCAATGTTTGCATAGGATTCACACCAGAGCTAAGCAAATTAGTAGGCCAGGTCTTTCCTATAACTAGACTTGTGGTTGCATAATTTATGTGTAGAAAAGTTGAGCACAAGAATTTAGTCCTTAAACAACTCAGGCGAAACCAACCATAATCCCTACACAGCTATTCAACAAAAGACACGTGCAATCGTTGTATGGCCCATCCAAAAATAACATGTCTAATCCCTGCATAGCCAATTTAGAATGACACATGCAATCCCTGCACAGCCAATCCAATATGTGCAATCCCTACATCGGTCTACAACCAACCACTCGATAGAGTCTCCACCATTTTAGAAAATATTTTTCCATTTTCAGTGATAACCCATAGTACCTTTATTATCATGTTTTCATGTTAGAGTCTCCACCATTTTAGAAAATATTTTTCCATTTTCAGTGATAACCCATAGTACCTTTATTATCATGTTTTCATGTTCAGTTGGCAATGTTTGTGTCGAACTTCATTTTATCACTACAACATTTCTAAGCACAGACATAGCCTACTAGAGCTCAATCAATAGTGGAGTTATTACTATTTGCAAATATCCCAAGTGAAAGCATCTAGTCTCTTAAAAATTATTTTAGTAATTAATGACAATATGTGTATATGAGGCTAACATGTGTATTGAGTATATGAAAGGTTTAGTCTCAGTGACGAATGTGAGATGCATGCTAAAGGTCAACATGAAGATCAATAAAGCTCAAGACAAAGGTATAAGTAGTATATGATCTCTTTTTAATTATACTGGTCTTAGGAGAAAAGAATGGAAGATTGAATTTTATGTTATATGCTGTACTATGAAGATGGATCATGACTAGTAGCTTAACAACATATTCTTGTGCCATTTGGATTAATTTAGGATTACACATGCACTTAGAATTTAAATTGAAAGCCAACTGTGTATTCTTAGAAAAATCAGTAGTACCGAAGTTTACTTGATGGTACTACCATTGTGCGATATGACTAAGAAGATAGTGTGGTACTACTATAATCCAGAAGTATCGAGATTTAGTTGGCGGTATGTTTTTCTAGAGAATCACTTTTGAAACTTGTTTGCTACTCTGAAAAATGGTAGTACCGGAGTTATAACAGTGGTACTACCACACCCTGAAAGGACCGAATGAATGGACAGTACATTTTTTTCAGAGAGGACCAAGTGTTGATCCTCAAAATAAACAGAAGTACCGTGCCAAAATTCGGAACTACCGCAGAGCGGAACTACCCCATTTATAACGGCGGTAGTACCATATCACAATTTCAATGGCTAGTTCAGAGGCTCTACTATAGATGTTACCGAGCTTCAGTACATGTGTGGTAGTACCGGTCGATGAACGGCGGTACTACTGTTCGTGCTAATTTTTTTCAGAATCTGGCCTCTAATGGTCAAATTTGGTTGGTGGGGGTATAAATACCCTTCCACTAGCTCAAGGACAGATGCTTGAGACTTTATTTAACAGCTTTGAGCTTAGAACACTTTCCCCACACCTCATTTACTTTCATTGCATTCATTTAAGGTTGTTGAGTCAAAAGTCAAGTGTATTCATTCTAAGCGAAGCTGTGATTCATTACTCTTGATGCTTGCCGGCACATAGACGTCTTGGTGAGAGATTGCACCGTGTTGTCTTCAAGGAGATTATGAAGAGGCCTGGCGCCAATTTGTGAGTGGCTTAGTGTTTGCCATCTCCGGAGCGGAGGAAGAATAACCACTAGTGGAATCGAGGAGTAAAGCTTAATTCATGGAGTCGGTCCAAATCGCTTGTGCTTTTCTCAACGTGGACTAGTGAAGACCGGCAAGTCTTCGATACCACAACAAAACATTGCTTGTCATCATTTGGTTATTTGTTTGCCCCTACCTTTTGCATTTATATTTCTAACAATATAAGATTATTGAGTTTGTTATATTTTGTTGTGCTAGAGATATATTTGTAGAGTATTATCTTGTGGTGCCTTAGGTTTACTAGAAGTAGGTGTTGAATTGCAATATAAATCTTGTTTAGCTCTAAAATTGTAAAAATTAGTGTTGTGGCTACAGACCAAACAAAGAGAGAGAGAGTATGGTAGTGGAGAGCTTGGTGAGCAATGTCCTCTTGGGTCTTTTCCAAGGGCTACCACGATATATATGTGTCCTTGTGAGGAGCGTCTTTACAATCGTATCCCTACACGAGTCTTCTTCTAAGGGCAACTATGTCATTGTACATGTGTACCTTGAGTTTACAACCTCCTAACAGACTGGCTGGGTTTAGGTGGGGGCCACCCCTACAACAATTAGTTTAAGAAAAAATTAGTTTAAGAAAACATAAATTTTTATAACATCCTATTCACCCCCTACTAATCGGTTATCCTTGATCCTACACCAGAGTGATATGGCAAGAAAACTATAACATCCTGATTTTTTGGGATTTTTAAAACTCTGTTTTTAGAAATTAATTTCTGAAATTTTTCTGAATTTTAATCAAGCTTAAATTGAATTTATAGAATTTAAAAGGATTTAATCTGATTAAATTAAACATTAACATAAGCTAGAAGTATTTTATTTGGGTTCCTTGCCTCACAAGGATTTTTCTGGTATTTTTGGTGAATTTTTGGAATTTATTTGCTATTTTCTAGAGCTCCTAGCATTTTATTTGCATTTCTAGGAAAAGAAAAAAAGAAATAAAAACCTCCCGCCGTTTCCACGCCGCCCGATTCCCTCCCCCGCCACGCGTCGCCCATTCAGCCCGCTCCCCGCTCGGCCGCCCTCGCTCCCACCTACCTCACTCCCCCGCCGCCCGATCTCGCCCACCGCCACGTGGCACGGATCCGCACCGCCCTCTCCCACCCATGCGCACGCCGCTTCTCCGCCGCCCGATCCACCGCACGCCCACGCGTCAGTGTCCCTGCCGTCCGATCTCACGCTGCCCGCACCGCGTAACCCTAACCCACCGTCATCCGCATGCAACCGTGACCGTCTGATCTCTCGCACGCCATCCTGGCCGTCCACGCGTCCCAACCGCACTGGCATCTGCTCCGCTCCACCTCCAGATCGAGCCGCCTCGGTTCGTGTGCCTCGCCAACACCGCCACCGTCGCCTCCACTCTCGCGCCCGTGTCGCCGTCGCCGTTGTGCCTCGCCGCCATCGCCGCTCGGAGCCGCCGTCGCCGCCTCCCTATCGGTGAGCCCCGCGTTGTCCCCGTCGCCGTGTCGCCTCCTTGCCCGCCCATGTCGACGCCTAGTCGCCGGACCCGGCCACCCCCACGTCGCCATGCGTCGGTCATCCAATGGCCGCCGGGCCCCATCCCCGCCGTCCATCCGGATCTGAGCCGATGGCCCAGATCGCGTCGCGCGTCCACTTCTCCACATTCGGATCCCGCCGCCGCCGCCGCGCTCGGACACCGCCACGTCAGCCCTCCACATCAGCCCTCCACGTCAGCCCTAGCCTACGTGGTATGCCACGTGGCCATGCCACGTCAGTGCCACGTCAGCCGAGCCTGTCCCCTGGTGCCACGTGTCACCACGTCGGCCACCACATCATCGTGACACGTGTTAGCACCAGCTCTTGCCATGTCATCCCTAGCGCACTATTCGGTAGACCGGGTCACCGTGGACCTGTTTCCCCGTAAATCGAGTTCACAGCACAGTGTAATTTTCGAATTTCCTAGATTTCCTTTAGGATTAATTTTTCGAGAGCCCGTTCTCCTCCGTCCTAGCTCCGATTGACCCCGTTCTTTTTCTAAATTCATCTAAAATCAAGCTCTAGCTTTTGATTCTAGTTTCATGATTTTTGGAGTTCATTTGCTTATCATTTTATGTGTTTTTTTATTTTTGGTCGTTTTCTCCCTCGTTAGATTCCGATTCCGGAGGAGCAGGAGCTGCGCCCGAAGACCAAGAGTACCTCACTGAGCATAACCAAGGTAAGTTATGTCTTTTGATCATGCTGAACCTAGTTTGTAATATATTATTTAATTATTTTATTTTAAATTACATTGCATCGCTATTTAAATACAAATTTTGGATGACGTAGTTATCGTCCCAATTGGTTGATCCTTCCTTGATAATTTTGAATACCATATTACCATTGTTACCATAGGTTGGGAAACATACTAGTGATGCTATGATAGTTGTCACATGGGTTGTACGATTAGCATGCTTAGCCTTGCTTACTTTACGATTGGATCATCATCATATGTGAATTATTAATTTAACTTAATGATATATGGAATTGTGGTTGGTGCCATGTTTATTAAAATTTGTGCCATGACATTGGTGTGTCAATTGGCGTGGTTATACAAAATTGGTTTTTCCCTCGGATGAGTGATCGTGCAGTAAAGAGGGAAGTGTTGGTGCACTTCGAGGGATGTGAAAGTCTCACCCGGGTATTGTTAAGGATTCAACTTTGTGCGTTATTGATCTGAGCTTTACCGTGCAAACCACATGTCTAGTATGGGATGGACCTGGCTGACTAATTTGGGATGTTTTAATTTCAATCTCGCCATTGTGATGAACATGGTTGCTGATTTCCATGAGGCGCAAGGGGGGTGTGATGTGAAACTCTAGCGGGCGGGATTGGGTTGAAACTAAACTTTGTAAAGGCCTTGTTGTGATTTTCTTTAACGTGAGGATTATCACATCGTGTGGGTACAGTTGTGCAACCTCTGCAGAGTGTAAAACTATTCGAATAGCCGCGTCCTCGGTCATGGACAATGCTCGGTGATTTCACACGAGGTATAGTTATTTCTAAAAACTTGTGGATCGTGGTTGGACAGTAGATGGTTAATTCACTGTTGGTTTAGCTTATGGATGGGAGGTCCATAAGCGGTTGGTTTAGCTTGTGAATGGGTGGTCTGTAAGTGGTTATGTTAATTCCTTCGATTATTTATTTATTATTATTTTACTTAAAGTCGCTTTCAATCTATTTACTGTATTTACCTTTAAATATCATTTTATGCAAATTAACCTTTCAGTCATCCTTTAGTAAGCCTTGCATACTATATTGCATTCATTTGTTACAAACGACTTGCTGAGTACCAATGTACTCACGGTTTTATGCCCAATGTTGCTCAGTTGAGGAAGAGTAGTATCACCAGCAAGAGGTTCCTGAAGGAAGGTACTTCGACGATTTCACGGATTAGGCTTCGTTCTCCACTCGATAGCCTGTGAGCTTGTCGATTGGCCGCTACGCTTTATTTTGGATTTCCGCTGCTAGTTTTAAAGCCCTTCTGGCTAGAGATATTGTAAGCTTGACCATAAGGTCGTACCTTTGAGATTTATCGATATTTGAACTTTTCCTTTATTTTATCGTGTGTATGGTTGTGATTACATCTATGTTTAACTGTGTGCACTAGCGTGATCCTAGGCTAGTGCAGTTTATATAGAGAGTCCGAATTTGCATATTCGGGTCTCGACAAAAACATCAATAATCAAAGAGGAAAATACTAGTATCAAGTGCATGCTATAACTAGGCATTCAACCTTTAACATAGCATTTTAGCCATTACTATATTATGTATGCAGGTAGATTTGAAAGCAAAATATTGCATTCAAAAACTAGGTTTAATATAATCAATTATAAAGATTTGTCTTAATCAAATGTGGCTAAGATGTGATTTTCAGTGACGGGGGCGTCCGAAGTGTTGAAGACTATACACGCCAAATCATCCATATTCAATCAACAATCAAATTAAAATTTAAATAAAATTCAAATAAACTCAAAAAATAATGATTTTAGCACTGTTGGAAAGCTTTTGAATTTAGATGAATTTAGAAATAAAAATAACTGGATTTGGATTTGAAATGAAAAAGTTATGACCTTTCAAATTTTAAACTAAAAAGGAAATTCATAAAATTCTGATAGGTGGGCCATCTAGATTTTCTTTTTATTTTGAATTGTTTTTTGAAGGAAATGGTTCGGTGGCTAACATGTGGGGTTAGCCAAGGGTATTCTTTTCTTTTCTAATTCTTTCTTAAGGAAATCTCTGGGTGGCTGACAAGTGGGGTCTAGGGATTTTATTTATGTTTTCTAGTTATTTTAATTCGGGAATGCGGGTGAGGCTGACAAGTGGGGTCACGGCTCATGTAGACTAGGTTCATACGATCATATACTGGGTGGTGGGGCCCATTAGTTTGTGATAGTGGTCCATAGAATGGGTCTATGCGACGGGTTGGGGATGTAGGGCCCGCATATCAGTGGGTCACGATTTAAATTCTGGGTTAATTAGAGATTCTAATCTCTAGGGCCCACATGTCATATGGCCATTATGTGCGTCATTAACAATAACTAACCAATGGTTTAACTAATGGCTTGGGGGCTCATCGGACAGTGGCTCCGGTCATCTTCTTCCTTGGCTCAACCATGGCCGAGCTTGGCACCGACGGTGGAGGTGGCAGCATGCTATCGTGAGGTGTAAAATGGAATGTGGTGGCTGCTACGGCTCTATTGGTGGCGACGGCAAAGTCGGAGATGGTGTGAGGCGGCGGCACGATGGTGAGGACAGCGGTGGTTGCAACGACGAGCATGGCAACAGTAAGTGCAAGCGCAAAGCTTTAATTAAAGGCGGGATTTAGCTTCTACATGAGGTTGTAGTGCTAGAGAGTGCATTGGCACTATGGGGGCGGCGGTGAGCAATGCTCTCCACGATGGCTGGGGTTGGCACAGCGAGGGTGGCGGTGAGGGGGAGCTACAACGTGCTAGGTGGATGCTAAACTAGTTCAACTTGTTGGTTCTACTTGGAAGTATATGGGAACGAGAGGGCTTACCGTAGGACAAAGCGGAGGGGAGATCGGCAATGGCGACGTCGTCAGCAAAGATGATGCACGGCAAGGTCTTCAGATTCAACGCTCCTAGGGGAATCGGGCATGAGAGAGTGAGCATGGGGTAGGTAAGGATGAGGCAAATTCGAAAAGCACAACAATGTCAGCGGGGACTTGCTAGAGAAGTAATTCAGTGATGGAAGACGACAGCCAGAATGGAAGACCTAAGCTCAATTAGTTTTGATCGGAGGTGGAGAGAGTGGGAGACTGCGAGGAAGAAGAAGAGTGAGTCGAGGCACGTGTGGTAACATGGTTGGCCTTGGCTTTTATAGCAGGGAAGAGGGAGAACGACTCTAGCGCCATGAGTGACCTTGGGCACCGAGCTTGTGAGAGGGTGTGGGAGAGGAAGAGAGAGTTCAATGGCTGATGGGACTACCTCACGGCGACGAGACTAAGTCACGACACTCTTGGCTTGATGCGCGAAGCCTTTATTGCTATATAGTGCGTGAAAACAGGCAAATGGATGAGATCGAGCGCGCGTGATGAAGAAGGGAGGAAGGAAGAAGATAAACATAACTAATAGGTGGGACTGTGCCCACACATCAATGACGCGCGAGAGAGAGGAGCGACGAGCTGGGTTGGCATGCGTGGGCCGCGATGCGGGAGGAGAAAGTGGGCGCGGGTCAAGCCAACAGGTGAGATTTGGCCCATGGCCTTGGAGGGAATTAAATTAGATTTAAACTTTATTTTTGGTTTGGAATTTAGTTTGAATTTCTAATTTAAATTTTCATAGGAATTTGTTCACGAAAGTTTTATGAAAAATTCCTGCATCCAATTCAATTTAAGAAATTTTATTTTCACAATTTTGTGTTAAGGATTTTATTTTAAAAATCTCAAACCTCAACCAAGCTTGGGAAAAATTTTAAAAATACACTAAAAATTTTGAAACTCATATATGTTTATTTGGTAGTCAAAATTGAGCTGTTACAATTGATCAAGATTCAAGAACACGAGCGCGCCGTTGCATTGACGGTACACATGCAACACGAAGTCTTTTTATCTGACAGTGTACCAACCCTTTTCTTTTTTCCTTCTAAAACCAAAAGGAGAAGATCCCCACTTTTGCTCTCCTGCCCGGATAAGCAAAGCAATCTTCTTCTCGCCAGCTTGCATTGCATATCTTCTTTCTAAAAGAAAAAAAAACAAGACGTGGATTAAGATCGATGTTGAAAGGTTTCAGACGAATTCAATAATTTAGCATTGTGATAAGTTCTTATGAGGCATTTATATTAGTTGTAGCTGATGGTTTTTGATATAAAATAAATAGTAGTGACTAAAATAAATGACTTTTAGAATAAATCCGTGAGCGGTGTGTGAGATGGAAGCAAAAGGAGTGAGGTGTATGATGTGTCTGTGACCCACTGCTTTATCCTTGGAGCGAGATAGAAGTGAGAAAGTGGGAAAGCCGCTTCGAAAAACTAGATGTTTATTTTTGTTTCTGATTTTTTTCAACAGAAATCAATACAAACACCCACCTGATTAGTTATGTTCATCCTTTATCTATTAATTAATTTCTCCTGCATTTGATCCTACTACTGCTCCAGCATGTATATGTTCATTTCAAATCTTCAATCGAGCTTGTCTAGATTCCGAGGGCATAAAGTTTAGTGTAGTACCGGATGCCCGATGGCCACGCAAATGCCAAATTAACGCGCAAGTTTTCCTCTCCACTCTGAAAGAATATGCTCCATTTGTTACTTAACTAAAAAGAAACTGGTCCAATAAACTAATTTAATTTAATAAAAGTGTACATCTTAATTACTAACCGACATCGGATTTGTGCTAGTATATATATAAAACAAGCGAACGGGCCTCTAGCGTAATGGTTAGAGCGCTCTAGTAGCACTCCTCAGGTCCTAGGTTCGACTCCCAGTGGGAGCGAATTTTCAGGCTGAGGGAAAAAAATCCCCTCACCTGCTGCCACACCAAAGCACAGGTCTAAGGCCCGGCTCAGGTCGTTGGTCGTTCTCACGCGGGTGACGGTGCCGCTGTGTAAGGGTGGAGCAAGGGTTCGAGGGTTTTCTCGATCTGTGTGAGAGGATCTTTTTCTTAAGTATAATACCCAGGGGTCGTTTTACCCTCCGCAGATCGAGTTTTTTTATATCTAAAACAAAGTTAAGGGCCTGTTCTTTGCGGTTTCTACAAGCGGTTTTTGGCTTTTGCTACAGTAACTAACTTTTAAACGGAGTATTTTTTTAAGATGGGGTCTACAAGTTAATTGTAGTACATGTTAAAAAATTAATATCTGTATCATCAAAAATCGCAAGTGAGTATCTCTCTTTCTGCAATCTCTGTTGCAAACAGCCAAAAAATCATCAGCCGCAACCAAAAGTCATCAACCACAGCCGCAAAGAACAGATCCTAAGAAGGATCCAGTGTTAGGATCTCACTACGCGCACCTGGCCAGCTCGGGTTCGGCTGTCGGTGGCCAGCGCACGACCGGTTAAGTACAGAGCTGCTTATTGAATGACGAGCGAGACAAGGATGTTTACTTTACTGTGATGTGGTATGAGCAATTTTGCCGACAAATATCAAGCATATAGCGATGCTTCAACTTTCAATGAGAAGATAAAAATGTCTTCAAAGTCCACGCAAGCAGTGCTTCTCTGGTATTTGTCACTAAATTACTGCACCGTCTTAGTGGAACTCCGGGTTGAGTAGCCACCATTGCTCAATAGCTCACGCTTTCAGATGAACTGATCGGTAACACACACAACTCAACAGTTTACAACATGGTTCAGGTCGATGGACGAAATTTGAGACGTTGCTATCATGCACATGAACTCTACACGATAAGTTCGACATGTAGGAACTGTAGCAAGCTTGACATACAATACATACGGGTAGAGCTTCTTCTTCTTCCAAGTAAGATGGTAGGATTGTTTGCAGTAGCTGTTATGTCGCAGTAACGAAGAGAGATGGGGCCGACAACGAAAAGGTTCCAAGATGATACGTCACATCAGGGACTCAGGGAGCGTTGTCGGTCCGTGTAGTAAAAACTAGAAGATGTGTGTGTAAAAGGATCGGCTGTTGCTATGAATTACAGGCAAAGAAACCTAGATTAATGATATTTAGCTGTGGATTGAAGGGCTCCGCACAGAGGAAGCAGGTAACTGCAACTATCTCATGATGATAGACTTCCAACTCTTCAAGGCATGTACTCTGCTTCTGTGAGTAAATCACTAGTAGGAGCAGGTAAGAAATTAGCGGCAAGAAATGTACTAAATGAGGGGAGCGAGCAAACAACAGAAGGTGCTAGTTACTGTTCTTGCAAAGAACAGTTGGACTACCCGAGAAGGGCTGCAGCTACCGCCATCCTGCTGTAATAGTTGTGCCGTTTTTTTAGAGCTGTCAAATTAGAAAAAAAGTGTGCTTTAGATATAGCTTATGGTGCATTTTTTTCAGTTGCGATTGATGATTTTTGGTTTTAGCATGAGTGTTTGTGTGAATGAATCTGTTGTAGGGGTGGTCCCCACCTAAACCCGGTCGGCCTGTTAGAGAGTTATAAATGCGTAATGACGTGAATGCCGTGTAGGAAGTATTTGAATGTAAGGGCATAACTGTAAAAACACTCTTGAGCGCATAAATGTATGTGACGTGAGCCATGAAGGGGGCAGACAACATTGCTCACATAACTCTCTATTACCATCTCTTTCTTTGTTTAGTCTGTAACCACAACAGAACCAAATGCCAATAAACCGATAAACCGCTTTGGAAAGACTGTTTCCATGAACCGTTTCAAAACGATGACAAAAAAAATCGTACCATTTGTTTGTTCGAGGAAAATTATAGACCATAAGATATAAACTCAAAAGAGCAGATCATAATATGTGCTGGTACTGTAGCATCTTGTTATGTGATCCGTTGATCTGAACCGTTAGAACTTGATCCGACTGTCCGGATAGAGGGATTACAACTTTTCAATAATCCAGCACCTTTTCCTTTGGCGGTGAGCAGAGAAGAGGACCAAGACAACGGCTGACAGCTCACAGCTAGATGATATGACTGGCAGATCAATGAACTGGAAATCCACTGCTCTGTCCAACGTTTCCCTTCTCCACGGAATCAATGGGATCGGCTGTTTCTCTCTCGCCCCCCTCGTAAATTTGTAGTCCCCAGCCTGAACCCATTCTGCATCCGTGATTGTACAAAATCATACTCCTAATCATTCTGCATTATACAATCCCTCCATTTTTAGCAACACTAGAGAGGAGTACCCCACAGGAATCATTAATTAACCAACTAATCCTCTAAAAAATGGCACGAGCTTCTCCCATTTTGCCAATCAGAATTTCCCAACGTTTCCAAGGACGCACATGCAAGTCTGAAATGGGGGAGAGAGCCGGTGGTACTCCACAAAAGCGTCAGGTTTTATAGCGAGAAAGAAAGAAATCAATCCGTGCTTGCGCCGTCCCGGTCAGTCCCCAACTCACTCGCAGACAAGAGCGCTGTTGCACCAACCGATCCAGCCTAGAACTTCGCACCGAAAAGAAATTTTTTTCCCACCCCGGAATCGAACTCTTGTGCCCCAAACTTTGTCCTTGCTTTTCGGTTAGAGCAGTGGCGAACAGACAAATCCCCGTCACCACCGCGCTGCTCTCTGATCCGACTCCCACACTCTGCTCCAAGGAAGGGGAGGGCTCCAAGGAAAAGAAGAATCTTGCTGCCGACACATACACGCATTCACATTTGGTTGTGGTGCTGAGAAATCCTTTGGGTTGCTGGTGGGAGATGATGGCCTAGCGGCGCGATGGGGAGCAGCTGGATCTCTATTGGGTTGCAGCTGCAGTTGCAGAGGAAAAGGAGTAAAAGTTCCACAGTAAGATTATCTCTCTTCTCCTTTTTTGCTTGGTATGTCTGGGTCTTTTCTGTGATTTGAGTTCTCTTCTTTCGTCTCCTGTTTCTTGTGGCGTTGGCCTCGTCATGATGTTCTTTGTGTTGGCCTCCTTTGATGGTATTGCCCTTCCTTTGCTGCAAGATTGCCATTTTGCACGTTTTTTTTGGGCCTGTCTCTTCATCGTCAGTGGTGAACTTTATGAAATGCTGCAAATTCATCTTTTTCTTGATAGCTTTCTAGCCCAATTTTCCTTCTATCTCTTCAATGATTGGCGTGGTAAATCCATCTCAGGGAATTCGGTGCAGGATGACAGTTTTCTTGGTGCATTCAAATTCTGGTTTTGGGGGCTCATCAAAGGATGCCCTTCTCTTTCTGGCTTGATCAGTGATACATAACGATGAAGTATGCAAGCAATTAATGTGGTTTCCTTTCTGTTGGGTTTGGAATTCTGCTGCATTTTGTGGGTCATTTGGGAGCTGGGAAGTGGTTGGGCTCATCTTTTATTTGGGTTGTTGGGTTTTCTTGTCACTGACCACCCTTTTCTCTATCATTCCTTTATTATTGCTTGATGCTCCATTCCTAGCTCTGCAAGCAACCTCAGTTTTTTTATATAATTTTTGGTTCAGTATAGTTAAGTAGAATTTTTTCGCTATTGGTTAGGTGACCTTAAGCTTCTGATTTCCTCAACTTCTGGAAAGATATGGTATTATTTTGCTTTGTTTCTTTTTGGATGAATTCCTGTTTCTCCTCTTTTTCTTTTGCTGTCTCTCCTCCTTTTCAACTTTGATCAAACAATTGATCACTCATCAGATGATTGATGTCGGAGTTAACTCTATACTGAATTTATGTCTTTATGTTGCATACCCTCCAATTTTGTGACCAGAACATTATCGAATCGTGGAGCTATCTTTTGGAGATTGGGATGGTTGCAGCTTTTCTGCTTCTGATTCATCATTGCTTTCTTTCATCATTTTCTATCTATTTTGTTCATAAGCAAGGCAACAACACAACACATGTTCAGAATTGGGTTAAGTCTCCACAAACAAATTTATTACTTGGAGGTTTAGCTGCTGCTTTTGCTGTCTTGTGGTGTGTTGAGTGGGGAGGAAGAAATCTTAGCGTTGCAGTACTGATCTTCAGCTTTGGCCTACTTTCTGAAAGTGCATATAAAAATGGGAGCTTCTTTAAAAAAATGAAAATAAGAACAGATAGTGATCCTTTCTTTACTCATAGTTGTTTCGTCATGTTAAGAATAGCTAGTATTCTTCTTGATTCTCCAGTCTGAGAGTTCGTATTATTTTGCAGGTAACTGACTGGTGTTAGATTGATTAGTTCTTTTCGCTGTCGTACTTCCTTCGCTGTGGCATTACAGAGGATCAAAGTGTTATTCAAAATATAAGAACAGCTCTGCTGTTTAGCTTGTTGGCATAATGGCAGCAACATCACCAACCAATACAAGGCGCAAGTACTCGTGGTGGTGGGACAGTCATATCTGCCCGAAGAACTCAAAATGGCTTCAAGAGAATCTTGCAGGTAAATTATGTTGACATGCTGAGTTATTCTTGTGCCATTTTCTTAGATGACTGGTTCCTTTGGATTCTAGAATCTAGAAACTGAGCATGCCTGGCTACCCTGTCATGGTGATCTGGCATTAGAGTTGCAATCCTGATTCTGAAGCAATAAGCAAACACAGGGAAAAAATTGAATTCAGAATCCATGGCAAGTTCCTGGGAGTTCAATCTATAAACAGAAATGCAGAGTTGATTATACTTTATTATTTTAATATGCATTTTGAAACATACAATAAAAAATTCATTTTACAGTTGAAACCTGAAAAGTGAAAAATCTCCACACTGTACAGCATTTGATTATAGAATACTGCTTTTAGAATTTGTGTAATTTAGTTTTCAGGAGAGTATAGAAGCACTACTCTTTGATTAATAGGATCACTGCCTTGATCTAATAGCATTGCTTTATGTGGTCTCAAGGATGTAAATGTGAGAAGAAAAGGTTCCTATATCTAGACAATATTATCTCAAAATGACTTGCACTGTGATGGTACGTGTGTAAAAGTCAGAAAAATATTGTAGAAGCACATGGACAACTTCAATGCTGCAATATAACAACTTAGCAAGAACGTGTTCTTCTGCAGGCACTCAGGTCTTGGTTTAGTTGGCTACTTTAATGAACGACCAAATGATAGTTTTATGTCATTTATTTCATGTTAGTTAATTGAGATTGGACTGATAGTTGTACTGAATTAGTTTAGTAGTTGAGCACCACGATAGAAAATATGAGCTTCACCTGCACATCAGCAGTGCAGTACATTCATGTACAATTTGTTATTATTATGCTAGGTAGAGAATTAACTGAAAAGTCAGGTTATAAAAACTACTACTCTAGAAAAGCTTAACAACTTTCAGAAGTGAACAATGAGAAGATATCTCTAATGAGTGATGGTACCAACTTCCTTTTGGTCAGTCATGAATTGTGATTCTTGTGGCAGAAAAACCTGAAGATGTTAAATCAACTGATAAGTAAAACACATCGTGATTGATATTCTTGTTGCTGAGTCTTGCCAAGGATTCAGGTTCTAACATGAACATGATTTTGTAACATCAGCAATCTTGGAGGAATATTATATAAAGGATCTTACATATGGAAATGCTTGATCATATATATCACTTTCCTGCCTAAAATGGTTAACATCAGAGTGTAACTTCTGAGTGTAGGTATTTGGGAAAATGATCTATTATATAGTTTGAACTTGCAAGATTACTATAAGTGGGACGTTTTTTAGGCACTAGCATGCATGTACTGTGATGATCATACATGGATTATCATGAATTTGTGGATTGCCATAAATTGTTCATTCTGTGAATAACCCGCCACTCCATAAGTAGTAGAGGGAATGCTAATCTAAGTTGCATGTTCTAAAATTCAACTTTCCTGTTAAAATGCATAAACGAATGGGTATTATGTGTTAAGGATAGAAAGGATAGAATAGGATTATTATTTGCTTCCTTATATGTCTCAGTTTTTTTATCTGTACATGGTATATTTCCCTGTATATCCCTCTGTACTCCTTATATATATTGCCCTTTAGGCCTCATGAATATACACGCAATATTTATAACATGGTATCAGAGCCAGGGCTCTAACCTGTTCCTTCCGCTGCCATCGACGCCGCCTAGGCCACCGCCACGCAAGCCGCCGCCGCCGAGCCACCGTTCTGTGCTCCGCCGCTGCCGTCTCCACCATGGCCTTCGCTCTCGTTGTGGTCGCTGGCCAGGTCGCGCCATTCGACGCCGTCCATCGGCCGCCGACGACGCCCGGCTACCACCCGCCGACTGCTCGCGCTGTTGTCACTCTTGATCGCCACCGCCGCCGTCGTCTTTCCATTCGCCACCGCCACCGCCACGGCCACCCGCCCGCCGCTTGTCGGGCCACCGCCTGTCGCCGCTAGTCGCCCGCCTTTGCACAAGCGAGCGGATCTGATCTGTTCTGGTTCACTCAGATTTGATCTGATATAGTTTCAAAAAATGTTGATTTAACCACCGCGCCGTCCAGCGCCGCCTGTTAGACTTTGTTGCCTTGGTCACCACACCGTCCAGCGCCGTCTACCGATGGCTTCCGTTCCATCAACTGCAATCCCATTCTCGGGAACAAAGCTCTGTGGGACAAACTACAGGTTGTGATCTTCTCTCATGGAGATCACGCTCGATGGTCTCTGCCTTTGGGGATATGTCACTGGTGCACGACCTTCTCCGCCACCACCGGTTTAGCCTCCTCCCAGGCAGTCTATTTTTGCACCTCCTGTAGTTGAGGCTGTCAAGAAGGAGGCAGAGGCTGCTGCTGATGAGGCCTTTCAGTATGCCATTGACGTTTTCGAGCGCTGGTGTGCTGATGAGGCCCAGGTTCGCGCCATCCTCGTGGTCAGCGTTGACAACTCCATTTAGCCAAATATTGTTGGTCTACGGTCTACTCGACAGATCTGAGAGTACTTGCGTGAGCGCTACCAGTAGAGCAGTGATGTTCAATTTTTTTCGCTTCAGCATGAGTTGGAGATGCTCCGCCAGGGAGATTATTTCGTCAATGACTTCTTTCAAGCCCTAGTCAATCTCTGGCGCCAGCTGGATGAGCTGGCCTCTCCACTTCATCAAGAGTGTCATAAAGTGCAGAAGGCGGATCATGATTGCCTTCGCCTTTATAATTTCGTCTGTCGATTTTGCCCAGAGTTTGAGCCTGTTAGGACTCAACTGCTGAGCTGATCGCCGCGACCAACCATCACCAAGGCTCTTTCGACACTTCGGGCTAAGGAGTTTCGCCTCAGGTTAGCAGCACAGTCTATTACGACTGTGCTTGCTGCCCCTCGACTACATCAACTTCAACTACGGTCCCATCCCAGGTTCCTATTTCCGCTCCTGTTTTCGCACCAATTGGAGTTCATTGCAACTACTAAAAGAACTTTGGGCACGACTACCAGAGTTGTGTGGTGCGAAAAAAGCGGAACAAGGAGCGTAGGAGTAGACAATCCAGGGGGTAGGGAGGCCCTTCATTCATAGAAGGACAGACCAGCTCGTCAGGTTCTCAGCGAGGTGACTCTGTTCAGCGGCTCTGCCAGGCTCTCCTTCGGCTCTCTTACAGCTCAATGGGTTCTGCAAATCTAGCTTAGACGTCTCCTCCAGGTATTTCTTGGGTTCTAGATTCTGGTGCTTCTTTTCACATGACACTGGACTCCACTCCACATCTCTTCAGTAGAACCTCCTATTTTTCCTATCTCTGTTCAGATAGCTGATGGTACTTCCTTGTCTTTTAGCTATCAGGGCACTCTTTTGCCCATTGATTTTTCTGTTCCAGCTGTTTCCCATGTTTCTCAGCTTACCATGTAGCTTTTTTCGGTGGGATAGCTTACTGATCTTGGTTGTAGGGTTGGTTTTGATGCTCACACCTATTTCGTCCAGGATCGATAGACAGGGACGGTACTTAGAACTGGCCGGCGTCGTAGGGATCATCAGGGTCTCTACATTCTTGACTGCCACTACCTTCCGTCCACTTCAGTTACTCCTACCACATCTATCTCCACCGCAACTGCTGCCACCACCTCAGGAGTTTTTGCGTAGTGGCATCACTGTTTAGGTCACCTGTGTGGGTTCCGTCTTTCATCATTAATTCGTTAGGGTGTTCTTGGACGTGTTACTGTTGACACATCACATCCATGTTTTGTTAGGATTGTAAGCTGGCTAAACAGCTACAACTTTCGTATCATTCTAATGAGTCCTTGTCTTCTTGTCCTTTTAATTTAGTTCATTCAGATGTATGGGGACCTGCGCCTATTATCTTCAAAGGCGGGCATAAATTTTATGTAATTTTCATTGATGATTATTCCCGTTCTACTTAACTTTTTCCTATGACTAATCGTGATCAGTTTCTTGCGATTTATTGTAGTTTTGCTGCGATGGTTCATACTCAGTTTGAGTCCTCTATTCGTACTTTTCGCTGTGATTCTGCTGACGAGTACTGTTTTGGCGCTTTTAGACAATTTCTTTCTGAGCAAGGCACTCTTTACCAGTTTTCTTGTCTTGGTGCCCATGCTCATAATGGGGTTGCTGAGCGCAAGCATCGTTATTTGATTGAGACTACTCATACTCTTCTCCTTGCCTCATATTCCACCACAGTTCTAGGCTGAGGCTGTTTCTACTGTTGCATATCTCATCAATATGCAGCCTTCCACTACTATTAAGGATGTCAGTCCTATAGAGTGTCTCTACTCCAGAGACCCCCAATACACTCACCTTCGTGTTTTTGACTGCACCTGTTTTGTCCTTCTACAGCCTCGTGAGCGCACCAAACTGTCAGCCCAGTCAGTTGAGTGTGTTTTTCTTAGTTACAGTTCTGAGCATAAGGGTTATCACTGCTATGATCCTTCTGCTCGACTAATCAGGATCTCATGAGACGTTGTCTTTGACGAATCTCGACCTTTCTTCTATCGAGATTCGGCTCCTCATCCTTTTCCACCATTGAGATGATCTCCTGGTTGTTTCTCCTTGACTCTTCACCCATTTCTCCCCTTTCACAGCATTCCTCTAGCCTGTATCCAGTGTTTCCTTCTGTACCTCCACAGATTGTGCTGCCTCTTGCAGCACCGCCTCTTGCTCCTACAGCACTACCATCTCGTTTCTCTGGGGTGTACTACTCCAGGCGTCATCATCCTTTACCAGATTCCTTTTCTGGCCTCTTGCCAAGACCGACGTCTGATTCATCTGATGATGCTCCTCGTTACGTTCTTCGTGACCGGACATCCCTTCGGCCTCATGATCGTCTTGGTTTTTCTTCGGTAGCGTATGCTCTCTCTGTCACTGAGCCTACCTCTTATCGTGAGGCTGTTTCTCATTCTGAGTGGCAGCTTGCTATGGCAGAGGAGTTTGATGCTCTTCGACGTACGAAGACTTAGGATATTGTACCAACACCTGTGCATGCTCGTCCTATCACGTGCAAGTGGGTGTACAAGATTAAGACCAGGTCTGATGGTACTATTGAGCACTACAAGGCTCATCTTGTGGCCCGCGGTTTCCAGCCGGAGTACGATCTTTGATTACGATGAGACGTTTGCCCCTGTTGCTCATATGACCAATGTTCGCACTCTTGTTACATTTGCTTCTGTTCGCCGGTGGTCTATCTCTCAGCTGGATGTTAAGAGTGCTTTTCTTAATGGTATGTTGCATGAGGAGGTTTACATATAACCACCACCTGGGTATTTTGTTCTAGATGGATACGTCTGTCATTTTTGTCTTGCTCTTTATGGTCTCAAATAGGCCACTCATGCCTGTTTTGCGCGTTTTACCTCAATGATTACTGCTGTCGGTTTCACTATCAGTGCCCACGATCCTGCTCTTTGTCCATGTCTCATCTCAAGGTAGGACACTGCTTCTTTTATATGTGGATGATATGCTTATCACTGGTGATGATTCCTCTTTTATTACATATGTGAAGAAGCATCTCAGTGAGCAGTTTCTGATGACTGATCTTAGTTTGCTTACGTACTTCCTTAGGATTGAGTTTTCTTCTACGCCTGAAGGTTACTACCTCTCCTTGCAGAAGTATGTCCAGGTTCTTCTTGATCAGTCTGGTTTGCCTGATACTCGCACTGCTGAGACTCCTATGGAGCTCTCCCTTCAGTTTCGTGCTATTATTGGTGATCTTTTTGAAGATCCTACTCGTTATCGCCATCTTGTTAGGAGTCTGGTATATCGTATGAGCATTCGCCCTGATATTGCTCATGCTGTCCATATTTTGAGTCAGTTCATAGCTTATCCTACTCATCTTCACTACAACCACTTTCTTCATGTTCTTTACTACTTGCATGAAATCATCTTTCATCATTTGTTTTTCCCTAGCTTCACCTCACTACAGCTTCAGGCGTATTCTGATGCGACTTGGGCTAGTGATCCTTCTGATCGTCATTCTCTTTCTGCTTACTATGTTTTTCTTGGCTCCTCCTTGATTGCCTGGAGGACAAAGAAGCAGACTACAGTTTCCCGTTCGAATGCAGAGGCTAAGTTGAGAGCTTTGGCAGCAGTAACAGCAGAGATTACTTAGTTGAGATAGTTACTTGCGGACTTTAGAGTACCTATGAGGAGATCTACGACCCTTATGTCTAACAGTACAAGTGCTATCAGTATTGCTCGAGATCTAGTGAAGCATGAGCTCACCAAGCATATTGGTGTGGATGCTTCATACACTCGCTCACAGGTGCAGGAGGGAGTACTTGCTCTACAGTTTGTGCCTTCAGAGGTACAGCTTGTTCACTTCTTCACGAAATCATAGACAAGGGTACAACATGTGTATTCTCTCTCCAAACTCAGTATGTGTGATCCACTATGAGTTTACGAGGGGTGTTAAGGTTAGAAAGGATAAAATATGATTGTTATTTATTTCCTTATATATCTCAGTTTCCTTATCTGTATATGCCATATTCCCTTGTATATCTTCCTGTACTCTCTATATATATTGCCTTTTGAGCCTCATGAATATACGCACAATATTCATAACATTATGAACAATGCAGTGTTCGCTTTATCCTGTCCTTGTATTGGATTGTGCTTCAATTTCAGTGTTTTGAAAAGTTTTATGAAGTTTGTAGGCTCATATTTTTCGAATGCTTGATTACACAGATATGGATAGCAAAATTAAGCTGATGATCAAGATCATTGAAGAAGATGCTGAATCATTTGCAAAAAGAGCAGAAATGTACTACCGAAGACGACCTGAGTTGATGACTTTGCTTGAGGAGTTGTACCGTGCATACCGAGCTTTAGCAGAAAGATATGATCATGCAGCTGGGGAACTCCGACAGGCCCATAGGAAAATAGCAGAAGCATTTCCTGATCAGGTTCTATTGGACCTGGACGATGATCTCCCAGCTGAAACTGCATCCATTGAAATTGACATGGACAATCCAGACATGATTCCATATTTCCTCTCTTGCATCAGTGCTAATGATTCAAAAAGGCGTGCTAAAGGTAAGTTCTGAAAGCAATTCCAAAAATAAATGAAATGCTGAAATTAAGTCATGACAAACAAAATGTGCTCTTGCAGATGACCAGGATTACGAGAAGCTGCAGAAAGAATTAGCAAGCTTGTCACAGGAAAACCAAGACCTCAAGAAGAGGATCTCATCAGTGTTAGAGCGGAGCAACAATGCTGAATCCAAGGTTCTTTGCCTCAAGGAGTCTCTTGCACAACAAGAGGCAGAGAAGGAAGCTGCAGTTCTGCAATGCCAACAATCCACTGCTAGATTACAGAACCTCAAGTCTGAAATATTGCATACCCAGGAGAAGTTCAATAAACTGAAAGAGGAAATGCAAACTGGATTGCTGCCTTTAAGCACAGCAGACGAGCGTTTCCTTCTGCTTGAAAGGGCTAACCAGGACATGCATTTGGAGCTAGATAAGCTGAAACATTTGTTGAAACAGAAGCATGACGAGCTAAATGAGAAGCAAGTTGAGTTGGACAAGCTTAACATCTCTACTGAAGAAGAGCATCTAAAGTGTATGCAAGCAGAAATGGTGAAGCTCTCTTTGGAGAAGCAATTATTACTAGCTGAAGACAAACTGAGGCATCTGGCTCTTGAGAAGCAGAGTGAAGTAAACAAGGTAAAGGACAGTGAAACAATCAAAGTTATGCTTCAGAAAGAATTGGAGAAGATTCTAGAAGAGAACAAAAAGTTGAATGATCAATATCACTCTTCTTCAGCAGTGATAATTCGTCTGCAGGATGAGATAATTTCCATGAAGACTGTGCAACGCAGACTTGAGGAAGAGGTTTGTCAACATGTGGATGAAAAAAAGACACTTCAACATGAGCTTTCTCACCTTAAAGAGGATAGGAGTGACTTGGAGAGGAAGCACTTTTCTCTCAGGGAGCAAATACAATCTGTGAACTTAAATGTAGAATCACTACAAGCTCTTGCACAAGAGTTGAGAGATGGCAATGTTGAGCTTAAAGAGATTATCAAGAACCACGAGAGCACGGAAGTTCTGCATACCGAAAACATGAGGCAGCTAGAGAGGATGTCTGAGAAGAATGCACATTTGGAGATGTCTTTGTCAGCTGCAACCACTGAGCTTGAAGGCTTAAGGGAGAAGAAGGTAGCATTGGAAGAATCATGCAAGCACCTCAATTTCAAGATTTGCAGCCATCAGTCCGAGCGAGCTGTGCTTGTTGCACAGATTGAGGCAATTTCTCAGAGCATGGAGAAGCTGCTCGAGAAGAACGTCTTCTTGGAGAATTCATTATCCGACACTAATGCTGAACTCGAGAGCTTGAGGAGGACGTTGAAAGAGCTTGAAGAATCTTCAGAGGCCCTCCACAATCAGAATTCTGTACTTCGATCTGATAAGAGAACTCTTGTCTCTCAGGTATACTGTGTGAATAACTTTTTTATTTTCTACCAGTTGTCATCAGAAACTAAACTTTGGTTGACCTTCTTAAGTATCTACTTACCTTATTGTTATTTTAGGTTGATAGCATCAGTGATACTCTTCTGAATTTGGAAGCGCAATACACAGAGCTAGAAAGGAGACACTCAGATCTACAACAGGAGAAGGACTCGGTGCTTGATGAAGTGATCAAGCTACAGGAACAGATAATGCTGGAGAGGAAGGAACACAAAGATCTTGCACACTTAAGCAAGACTCAGTTTGATGCTTTACAGAAGCAAATTAGCCTATTGCTAGAGGAAGGCAGGAATAGAGAGGAGCAGCTTGAAGAGGAGGAGCTCAAGATTGTCAAAGCCCAGATAGAGATCTTCATCTTGAAGCAGTGTTTGGACGACATGGCAGAAGCAAATTCTGATTTCTCAGCACAATTGCAAAAGAACAGAGAAGCATACAAGGTTCAGGGGGAGAAATTGGACTGCTTGTCACAGCATAATCAGAAGCTAACTGAAGGGATTGGTTCAGTGCTGAAAGTATTACATTTGGATGAGAAGTATGAATCTCTAGACCAAATGAAGCTTGACATCATTGTGCAGCTCATCTTGCATGAGATCAACTGCCTACTGAATACATTATCTGATGCCCAGGATGTGAAACAGAATGAGCTTGTTGAGAAGTCACTTGTTGTCACACTGTTGGAGCACTTTGGACAGGAGGTGTCTGACCTGAGGTCAGAGCGGAACATCCTGAAGCAAGATCAGCAAGCAAAGAGCGAGGAGTTGCTCCAGCTGCAGAGAGAAAGGCAGGAAGTGGTGAAGATCAGCGATGAGTTCTGGGAAGAGATGGAGGCTCGTAACCGCAAAGTGGATGAGCTAAGGGCTGAGGCGAAGTTCTTGGTTGGACAGTTGTCGGAACTGCAGGAGTCCCGGAGGTCACTGCAAAGTGAGATTATCAAGCTGATTCAAGAGAACTCTTTGCTGTCAAATGAACTATATGAATCCAGAGAGAAAGAGAAGATCTATGAAGATGATTTTGGAACTCTCATCAGTGAAGCAGTCAGCAAAGATATCCTTGCTGTGATCTTTAGAAGCCTTCATGAAGAGAGGGCCTTGCAATTGAAGTCTTTGCATAATGATTTTGCATGTCTCCAAGTTGCAGGTAGTAAGCTTCATCAGGACATCAGGATGATGAACAAAAAGCTTGGAGACTTAGAAATCGAGAATAACCACCTCGGCAAAGAACTCAGTAGAACCATGAGTCTTTGTGACCGGTCTAGTGCAGAAAATGCCACAGGAAAAGGCCATCCAGCGTGGAGAGATACCAATCTCCTGAATTCTGGCAGGAGGACCCAACAAAATTATCATGTATATATGGAAATGGGACAACATAAACAAGTTGACAATGCTGGCCTTGAGAAATCGAATGAATTGCTACAGGAGGTACTTAAATTGCAGAGCAAAGTGGAAGTGCTTAGGAGCAAGGAGAAGACTCTGATGGACATCAAATCTTGCGATGAAGAGATCACCAAATTGATGGCCAACATGCAAATGGCCATCATGAATGCGGCTCTGTTCAAGGAGACGGTCCTTGAGCTCATCATAACATGTGAGAGTTTTGAGATAAGTGCGATGGTGCAGAAGGAGGTGCTAAAGGAAGAGATCACCCGAAGGAATTCATATGTAGATGAGCTGAAGGACAAGCTAAATGCTGTAGAGATTGAGAACAGAAGACTGAAGGTCGATCTAGATGGTGATTTCACAATGTTAGGATCATTGCAGACCGAAGTCAGTGCCCTAGAGAAACAAACCTTGTCCCTTGCCAATGATTGCTTGCAATCAAATAAGTTCAGGATGGAGGTATGCATTCCCTTTTCCATGTTCTTTTCAGGATCTGAGGATTATGATCTGGTGCTGCTGTAATATAATATTCTGCCATTCTCTAACATGTAAAACCTTTTTCAGTAGTGCTTCAGTGCATCAAACTCAACTATTTTCTCCTTAACCTTCAGTTGAAGAAAGAGATTAAATTCTTTACAAGCACTCTGCAGTTGCAAGATCTAATTGTTAAGGGTATTAGTATCCAAGGTTATTAAGTCGACAAGTCGACATTACCCTCCTAGTGACCGACTAGTCGACTAGTCGCTGACTAGTCGCAGGCACTGTTTATACTATTTATACGCTATTTATATGAATATGTATATACAAAGAAGGATTTTATTGCAATTTCAGAAATTAAGAGGACTAAATCGCAAAATGCCGATTCCTTATAACCCCCACTACTGCCGAATCCTTATAACCCCCGCCCCCACTGCCTCGCCTCCGACCTCCGCCCGCACTACCTCGCCTCCGCCCCCACTGCCACCTCTCTTCCTCTGACCGCAGCGCCTCTCCTCCGCCCCCATTGCCGTCTCTCTTCCTCCAACCACCCCCCAAGCGCCTCGCCTCCGCCCCCACTCCCACCTCTCTTCCTCCGACTGGAGCCGACGGCGGCGAAGCAGGAAGCGGCGCCACGGCGGAGACGGCGGATCTGGTGGCGGCGGTGCCAGATCTGGCGTCGGCGATGGCATATCCGGCAGCGGCAGCGGCGGAAGTAGTGGATCCGACGGCGGAGACGGTAGATCCGGCGGCGGTGATGGCAGATCTGGTGGTAGCGGTGGCAGATCCGGCGGCGATGGTGGCAGATCCGGCGGTGGCGGCGCAAGTCGAGTCGACTGCTCCAGTCGGTCCAGCGCCACCGACTTGTCGACTAGTCGACGACTAGTCATCGACTTGATAACCATGTTAGTATCTTTTCCTACTTTCTAAGGTTTGTGTCCATGTACTCTATAAGTTAGCACATATGGGCTGTGCAATATACAAGTCTCTATTCTTACATGGTATCAAGGTTCACTACCGCTGTCGGTCACCGCCACCGCCGCCGGCCGCCGCCCTCGAGAGAAGCAATCTCCACTTCCGATGATGGCCATCTCTAGTCCAGCTTGGCCCGACTCACTAGACCTCCGGCTGGCCTTCGGCCTCCTCCGCGGTGCCGCTTGCACGAGCCTCTGTGCCACATCTCCGCCAACCACGGATCCGGTCGTCTCTGGCCTTCTACAACCGCCACCGCCCCGGATCCGGCCGCAGTCGCTTCGGATTGGGCCACTGCATCAGGTCGCCTGTGTGTCCGTGCCCACCCCTACACATGCGCTGCCGCCTACGCATCCGCGCCTCTGGCTAACGCTGCGCCTGCAGGCCATCGCTGCGCCTCGGCCAACTCGCTGGCGGCCTCTTCCGCCATCGACCGTCAGATCCAGCCCGACCAAGCTTCAGCCGGGTGAGGGTGATGGAAATAGCGATTGGAAGGTGCTCGTATCTCTTGGCTCCTCAGATCACTAGCGGTGGATTGGAGCCGAGATGGGAGCATTGGATGGGCTGGGCTGGTTCTTTATTCTTGATGTTGCAGCTAATATCTACTGTCCTTTGAGTCTTTTCTTTTACGTCTTCCGTTGCGTCGATCCAAGTCCGTTGCCATCTTTCTATCAATTCGTCAAAGTCGTGCGAGTCTACAAAATTCTTATCAGTCAGCCGATTACTTTGCTAGCAATGTTTCATCTTTTTGGATGAGTGTAGTCCTCTTCTTCCTTTCACATAGCTGCAGCCGCCACTCTTCTCTTTGAGCTGCTGCAGATCGTATGATGCTGCCGCCTCGAGCTTCTGTGTTGCTGCTGTCTCAGGCTTCAATCTGCACCGTTATGCTTCTCTCTCTTTTCGGTTTGATTTGACTGCTCTCTCTATTTGTATCACCTTCAACATTCTCTTCATCGTGTTGCCGCGGTCGACTTTACTCCCGCTTGCCTATATTTTCCATCCCCTGCGCTTTGTGCTTTCTGGGCTGTCGCACGATTTCGGATGATTGATATTCGATACAATTTTCTAAGAGCCGCACGCTATAACGACAACTTTAAGATTTAGATTTTGAATTTTCTCTACTTTAGTACAACCCTTTCAAATACAATATTGTATTTCTCACACTAACTACTAATGATATGCATGGGAAATCTGGCATATTTTCCCTCAAAATAAATATGTCCCTAAAAAAATAAGTCTGTCATTTACAATTATCATGAAGTTATCCTTTTTCTTTCAAGGACTCATTTTGCTTGTTTCTTTTTTTTTTAGGAAAATGCACTATCACCTCATCCACTGAAAACCATGGTGAAATCCAGTGGTGATCAAAATGCAATGAGGGTGGTGAAAGACATGGAGCTGCAGAAATTGCATGGAACAATCAAAGCACTACAGAAGGTGGTCATGGATACCGGTGTCCTTCTCGAACAAGAGAGGCTTGATTTCAATGCCAATCTGCAAGAAGCAAGGAATCAGATTGAGGTGCTGAAGCTTAAGGAGATCTTGGATGATGATTTGATTGAAATGAATTACGAGCAAATGCTGAAAGACATACAACTTGACCTCATCCAAACTAATTCAGGCCGTACAACTGATTCTTTTGGTCAGGAAAAGAAGAATGTAGCACAAGTAGATGACAAGATGCTCAATTTTCATGGCATTGTTGGACCAAGCAACAGCCATATACATGGTGATTTGAGACCACCCCAAAGTGAGTCCCTTGAGAGGGACAACAGTAATCAGTCTCCTTCCGAGCTAATGGTCGTGAAGGAGCTCAGCGTTGATAAGCAAGAACTACCAAGGTCAATCATCACAGAGCCACAGCAGGAGTGGAAGAACAAGGTCATTGAAAGGTTATCTTCTGACGCACAGAGGCTCAATACCCTCCAATCCAGCGTTCAAGAACTCAAAACAAACACTGAGGCATCAGAAGAGCTCGAGCTCGAAAGCGTCAGATACCAAATAAGAGAAGCTGAGGGTACCATCATGCAGTTGATCGACACCAACAGTAAGCTGTCCAAGAAGGCTGAAGAGTTCACATCCGCCGATGGTCTTGACGGGGACAACATTGACTTGAGGAGCAGACACCAGCGGAAGATCTTGGAGCGTGCAAGGAAAATGTCAGAGAAGATTGGGAGGCTGGAGGTGGAAATGCAGAAGGTCCAGCAGGCTCTGCTGAAATATGAGGAGGAGCAGACTAGCAGAAGAACATCAAAAACCATGCAGCGGCGGTCGAAAGTGCAGCTGGTAGAGTATCTCTACGGTAGAAGGCAGGACAGTCGGAGGCAGCAGCGAGGCTCGCCTTGTGGTTGCATGAGAGCGAAAACCATCGATGACTAACTCGCCTTCACGCCGCTTCTTTTTTAGGCGAAATGGGAGGTCAAGCTTTTCAGCTTCATAAAATGGAGCAAGTCATTTGTTTATGTTTTTTAGGTAAATAAGTGGATATGTAAGGATTGTAAATGGTAGACATTAACTATAACCAACTGTTATAAATTTACTTCTGGGCTTGTGAAATTAATGCTAACATTTGTTGCTTCTAGCTTCTGACCGTGTCCCATGAATTTTCTGAAGTGAACATTACAGTGAAATTTTCTGCAAACAAGAGAGGGCATACAAATAATTATTTGGAGAGCATTGTTATGTGAATTTGTGTAAATTTAATAACAGATTATTTCTTTGCCACTTTTGCTATGATAAGATTATCAACTGGATTGTGATTCTGAATCTGATGAGCATTTTTTAATGGAACGATGAACAATGCTGTCAGAAGGCTGCATTTGATTGATTATTTCTTTACCATTTTGAGCAGGGCCTCTATGACTACCGACCTTTCCAGAGTTGAAATGTTGAGGCACAATCAGCTTATCAGGTCCTCCAATCCATGGATGCGTTCGAAGCCAATTTTTGAGTTTAGTAGAATAAAAGCATTTCCTAGAAGATCAGCAGAGTTCACATCCTTCTTCTCAAAGGTTATGTCGGTCCTTCTATAACCAGATTGTACGACAAAACTTCTGTAAACCATACTTCACAGTTCACACAGCCTTCTGCACTCTTTTGCTGAATCCCCTTAGTGGTCAATTCTTAATGTTTGTCATTCCACTATTCTGTAGGTAACCTGTCAAAAGGAGAAGACTTGAGACAGGTCAATAGAAGCATGCTTTAGTCATTGCATATTGGGTTGGCAGTGTGAGAATTCAGACAGATCATCGAATCCATCCACTCAAACCGAGTCGGTGGGTATCTAATGCATTTCTCAGAACCTGACGCATCATTTGGACAAATCATGTTACATTCTTGCGATCTAACTTCTTTCTGGAGGATATTGACCAAATTCCCGAAAGGTGTAATTTTTTAGGGAAGGACATACGATGCACACATACTTCAACACCTCCCCCGCGACGTCTCTGCCTCTGATCACGTTCTGGTATGCGTTTCCTTCTGTTGTGGCATGCATGTTTCATCGTCCTTTAAATCGTTCTTCCTTCTATGTCATATATGCCGTGGGCTACAGTTAACAATGACCCACTGCTTGTACATCCATCTCTCCTAATCTGACATGGATCTTGGACTACCAATAGAGTTTCTGATAACACTTTGATCGGGCCTCGTAGCTGTTGAATCCTGATGTTTGGTTTTGATGTGATGCAGTGGCTGTTACTCTGACGGCTATATATTATCTGCTTGACCATTAAGGCCAGTTGCATGTACACTCTCTGACACTGGTCAAATTACGGCAACATATTGATCAGGTCACTTGCTCTGAACTCTAAGAAATCCCATGAAACGATCAAATTCTTGACCCTTCCTACAAGAATAAAAATGCTATGAAACGATCGGATGGTGGGCTTTCTTGTCTGCAGGCTAGATCGATGGATGACATTGGATGCCACCATGTACCAAAAAAATTGAACGCAACCAAAATTCTCCATTGGGTTTCTTTGTCTGCAATTCAGACGAGAAAGCTCAGTCTGATCAACAACAGTTCTGCTAGCCAGCTGCACTTCTTGTGTTGAAAGCTTCAAGGTCTACTACCAAGTAAAAACTTTTTTTTTAATCTCATCGGAGTATTCGACACAAAAGAAATAAGCTGTCGGCGACAAGTGTGAGCGCTAACCTTCCTTGGTTAATAATAATTGAGGGGGGCAAAAGGAACAGGTAAACACTGACCTAAAACTGCATTTGCAGTAGGAAGATTTGCAGCTAGCAATGCAATCTCACCGGCTACCATTTTCCCTCACCTACCGGATTGGGTTAAGCTGGAGGATGACAGTGAATCTTCACACACACAGAGGAGAGAGAGAGAGAGAGAGAGAGAGATGCATTGGATGCAGATGCCAAACACTTTGCCAAAGATGTGCCCACAAGAGATAGGTGAGGAGATCATGTTCCAAAACTGCAATAGAAATCAGTCAGGTTGCATGTTTCCATATGTGCTCCTCTCTCTGAAGTATACAGATCCTAACGACATATACATGCGCATGAGAGAGAGAGAGAGAGAGAGATTAACCAAGCGCACTGTGAGGTCTGACCTCATGCTGATCTTGATTAGGATGCCCTCAGCATCTTCCAGCGTCTCTCTCTCGTCCTACAAGACAGGGATGGGGACTGGAGAGCATGACCTCTCACCCGAAACCCTTTTGCGCGCAGTGCTGTGCTAGCTATCTAGAATCATCAATTGTCCTAGTGTACATGCACTTAATCATGCATAGATCACTAAAACATTACAGCATAAACACTAGGTACGGAAACATGAGCTTGCACGAAAGAGTGAGTCGTACGAGTGGATACAAAACTACGAACTGCAAGGGCTAGCTCGTTCGGTACGGAGGAATTCTGAAAGAATTGCAGTACTGCTAGCTCCCAGACAGACTGTTTCCTGCTTAAATCGTTTTGTTCGATGGGGATTATGTGTCAGTTGGTGTAATTGGGAATTTATTAGACTTTGTTTTAGAAGAAAAAAATATCGGATTTGCTATGATAATTAAGTCAACATCCATAACTAAGCGTAAAAAGTAGGGAGTGTCTATTGAATATTCGACTATTTTTTGATTTTTTTTATTGGTCAATTTTTTTTGCCATATATGTATATAACATTTTTCTCTCATATTTGTTATATTTTTTTGCTTATGTATGCAACATTTTAATATGTATACAATATTTCTTGATAGAAAAATGTTGTAGTTATCGGGAGAATGTTGCAGACACTTTAAAATATTTCATATATAGAGAAAAATATTGTAATTATGGATAAAAAATATTACATATATGACAAAAAAATATTAATTTGGGCTCAAAGAATAGTCGAATGCTTTTTAGTACTTCCGTAAAGAGTGATCTCTCCAACCTCCCCACCGAAAACCCACTATAAATAGCCACCTGAAAATCCCAGACTACACCACAGTGCTACACACGCTTACTTCCGATCTCCCAAGAGCTCTCGTAGTTGAACACCAAATTTAACCCTGACAAAATGCCACCACTCTCAAGGCCAAGAAACACAGGAACTCTCCAACACCTCCTCCTCCTCTCCCTCCTCCTCCCGTGTGTGCCCCAGCCCCTCCCCTCCCCTTCCCCCTCCCCGACGCCGGCGCCGCCGTCTCTGCCGCTCTCGCCGTTCAATGACCGCCTCGACGCGGCTTATATCGCGTTCCAGGCGTGGAAGCACGCCATCACCGACGACCCCAAGAACCTGACCGCCGACTGGTGCGGCCCATTCGTGTGCAACTACACCGGCGTCTTCTGCACCGCCGCGACCGACGACCCGCACATCCTCACCGTCGCGGGGGTTGACCTTAACCACGGCCGCATTGCGGGCGAGCTCCCCGACCACCTCGGCCTCCTCGCCGACATCGCGCTCATCCACCTCAACTCTAACCGCTTCCACGGCACGCTGCCCACGTCCATGCAGCACATGCGCCTCCTCTACGAGCTCGACGTCAGCAACAACCTCCTCTCCGGCGCCTTCCCTTCCTTCCTCACCTCGCTGCCGTCGCTCAAGTACCTCGACCTGCGCTTCAACAACTTCGACGGCCAGCTCCCGGACGCCGTGTTCGGCCGGCAGCTCAGCCTCGACGCGATCTTCGCCAACAACAACCGCTTCAACGTGTCGCTGTCGTCGCAGAGCCTGAGCAACTCGACGGCGTCGGTGATCGTGCTCGCCAACACCCGCCTCGCCGGCTGCCTGCCGCCGAGCATCGGCGACATGGCCGACACGCTCGTCGAGCTCATCCTCCTCAACGCCAGCATCAGCTCCTGCATCCCGCCGGAGATCGGCAAGCTCAAGAAGCTCAAGGTGCTCGACCTCAGCCGCAACGACCTCGCCGGGGAGCTGCCGGAGACCATCGGCGACATGGAGAGCCTCGAGGTGCTCAACGTGGGATACAACATGCTGTCCGGCGTGGTGCCGGGGGCCATCTGCGAGCTGCCGAAACTGAAGAACCTCACCATCGCCGGCAACTACTTCTGCGAGGAGCCGGTGTCCTGCCTCCACGTCCCCCTGCGCGACGACCGTATGAACTGCATCCCCGACTGGCCACACCAGCGCTCGCTGGAGGAGTGCATCGCCTTCGCCCACCACCCGCCGGTGCACTGCGGCGCCGACGGGTGCATTCTTCCGCCGCCGTGAAGCTTTCGCATGAATTATAATTCGTATATCTCTCCGCGTACGTGGGTGAGGGCATGGGCGTGCGTTACGTACGGGCGTACATGACATTGGCGCGTAGTTGGTGGAGACTGCAAATCAAGCTGCACGTGGGTTCTAGGAGCACTACTCACTATATATTATTGAAACATGGTTGCTAAAAACACAAGTTAATTTCGATTAGTATTCGTCAATACGTGTGTTTGGTGGGTGAGAAGGAATATTGGAGTAGGTTTTGGCTTTTGTTCATTTTCTTAGCCTTTTGTTTCCATGCACAGCTGAAACGCAAAGCTAATGTAACTCAAAACAATTGTGACATGTAAGTATGGCCAAAATAAGGATTTGAATAAAGGAAGTCTCTTTACGACTGTTCCTGCACATTCATTTTTTTGTGCAATTGAGTCCTTACACTATTGCCAAATACGTACTTAGCGACGGAGGCACCACCCGGCTCACCGGCGATGAGCAGTGCGTACTGCCAGCGTCGGCGTAGCGACCAGGGGCGATTTCCTGGGCAGGCGGCGGCGGGCACGACGGTTGGCGCCGTCTTGGCGACTTGGTTGTTAGGAATAATCTTGACTGATGCATGTTTGACTCTTGCATATAGAATAGATGTGTCAGTCACGTTCATGTGTTGAATGTTTTGCATTAGCATGGGGCCTGAAACGTGCTGTGTTCACGTTGTGGGCAGGTTTAGTTTGTGCATTAGTACATGGTCATGTGTTAGTCACATACACGTAGAGTTAGCATGTTAGCCTGTGCTAATCAGTAGTGTGTTTGTTGCAACGAGATTAGCTAATGGCCAGGTCAATAAGCCGGTGAGTAGTTAGCTGCATGCAGGTTAGTTAGGCACGTTCGAGGCGTGGCCTGAGGACAGGTGAGTGGATCGTGTCATGCGGCGTGCGCATGTGTGGAGCGTGTGCTCGTGCGCGTAAGACCCGGTCAGTTGAGGCTCCCTGTGCATGTAAGCTGGGCTATATGAGTCGTGTACTTGCATGTTCATTCTGAGTGGAATACAGAGAAAAAAGAGGTGTTCGCCACCGCAAAAAGAACTTCTTGTATCCATTACAAAATCAGCTCCTGTGTGTGTTAGTTCGGGTGAGTTCGTTGCTACGTCGAGCTGATTGATCCCTGGGCGGTTCCTTCATTTGGTATCAGAGCGAGGTTGGTGAGCAAGCAGTGATGACGACGCCTCCGCCGACGAACGCCGGCGACGGTGACTCCGGCTCCCCTAGCGACAACTCGCCGCGAATCGTCGCGGTGGAGCGCGTCGTCTCCAACATCGGCGGCATGATGGAGCTCCGATCGACGAAGACGAACTACCACGAGTGGGCGCCGTGATGCAGTCAACCCGGAGGGCATGGAGCTCGGGATGTCGTGGAGGCGGGCAAGGCCGAGCGCGCCAAGGATCGGCGGGCGTTGGCCGTCATCTTGCGCGCGGTGCCACTGGAGCTGAAGGCCGGCCTCGCCGTGAAGAAGACCGCCAAGGAAGCTTGGGAGGCGGTCAAGTCAAGGCGGATGGGGGACTCGCGCGTGCAGGAGGCCAAGGCGCAGCACCTCCTCAAGCAGTTCGAGAATGCGGCGTTCAAGGATGGTGAGGCGATCGACGACTTCGCCGTGCGGATCGGCTCCCTCGCCACGGAGCTACGCGAGCTTGGGCAGAAGATGGAGGAGGAACACGTCGTGAAGAAAATGCTACGGGTTGTGCCGGCGAGGTACAATCAAATCGCGTGCTCCATCGAGATGTTCGTAGATTTGAAGACGATGTCGCTCGAGGAGCTCGTCGGGAGGCTATGCGTGGCGGAGGAGCGCTGTGGCGGCGTTGAGGAGGCTGCGGACGGCGCTCGGCGCCACCGCCACGGAGGAGATGGGAGGCGCGTCAACGTCAGCGCGGCAAGGATCGGCGCGGCGGTGGAAACAATGGCGGTGGCCATAGTGGTGGCCGTGACGACGACGACGATGACGGAAGCAGCAGCGTCTACTCCGAGAATGGCGAGCGCAAGTCGAAGGGCAAGAAAGGCAAGTGCTACAACTGCGGAGTTTGTGGGCACTTTGCTAGCGAGTGCCGCAAACCGAAGAAGGAAGAGGCGCTCCTCACGACGGTGGATGACGAGCCGACTTTCCTATGAAGCGACGTTGCAAGTCAAGATTAGGGGAGGCATTGTTAGGAATAATCTTGACTGATGCATGTTTGATTCTTGCATATAGAATAGATGTGTCAGTCACGTTCATGTGTTGAATGTTTTGCATTAGCATGGGGCCTGAAACGTGCTGTGTTCACGTTGTGGGCAGGTTTAGTTTGTGCATTAGTACATGGTCATGTGTTAGTCACATACACGTAGAGTTAGCATGTTAGCCTGTGCTAATCAGTAGTGTGTTTGTTGCAACGAGATTAGCTAATGGCCGTGTCAATAAGCCGCGAGTAGTTAGTCGCATGCGAGTTAGTTAGGCATGTTCGAGGCGTGGCCTAAGGACAGGTGAGTGGATCGTGTCATGCGGCGTGCGCATGTGTGGAGCGTGTGCTCGTGCGCGTAAGACCCGGGCAGTTGAGGCTCCCTGTGCATGTAAGCTGGGCTATATGAGTCGTGTACTTGCATGTTCATTCTGAGTGGAATACAGAGAAAAAAGAGGTGTTCGCCACCGCAAAAAGAACTTCTTGTATCCATTACAAAATCAGCTCCTGTGTGTGTTAGTTCGGGTGAGTTCGTTGCTGCATCGAGCTGATTGATCCCTGGGCGGTTCTTTCATTTGGTATCAGAGCGAGGTTGGTGAGCAAGCAGTGATGACGACGCCTCCGCCGACGAATGCCGGCGACGGTGACTCCGGCTCCCCTAGCGACAACTCGCCGCGAATCGTCGCGGTGGAGCGCGTCGTCTCCAACATCGGCGGCATGATGGAGCTCCCGATGCTGACGAAGACGAACTACCACGAGTGGGCGCTCGTGATGCAGGTCAACCTGGAGGGCATGGAGCTCTGGGATGTTGTGGAGGTGGGCAAGGCCGAGCGCGCCAAGGATCGGCGGGCGTTGGCCGTCATCTTGCGCGCGGTGCCACCGGAGCTGAAGGCCGGCCTTGCCGTGAAGAAGACCGCCAAGGAAGCTTGGGAGGCGGTCAAGTCAAGGCAGATAGGGGACTCGCGCGTGTAGGAGGCCAAGGCGCAGCACCTCCTCAAGCAGTTCGAGAATGCGGCGTTCAAGGATGGTGAGGCGATCGACGACTTCGCCGTGCGGATCGGCTCCCTCGCCACGGAGCTACGCGAGCTTGGGGAGAAGATGGAGGAGGAACGCGTCGTGAAGAAAATGCTACGGGTTGTGCCGGCGAGGTACAATCAAATCGCGTGCTCCATCGAGATGTTCGTAGATTTGAAGACGATGTCACTCGAGGAGCTCGTCGGGAGGCTACGCGTGGCGGAGGAGCGCTGTGGCGGCGTTGAGGAGGCTGCGGACGGCGTCCAGCGCCTACTGCTCACGGAGGAGTAGTGGGAGGCGCGTCGACGTCAGCGCGGCAAGGATCGGCGCGGCGGTGGAAACAATGGCGGTGGCCATAGTGGTGGCCGTGACGACGACGACGATGATGGAAGCAGCAGCGTCTACTCCGAGAATGGCGAGCGCAAGTCGAAGGGCAAGAAAGGCAAGTGCTACAACTGCGGAGTTCGTGGGCACTTTGCTAGCGAGTGCCGCAAACCGAAGAAGGAAGAGGCGCTCCTCACGACGGTGGATGACGAGCCGACTTTCCTATGAAGCGACGTTGCAAGTCAAGATTAGGGGAGGCATTGTTAGGAATAATCTTGACTGATGCATGTTTGATTCTTGCATATAGAATAGATGTGTCAGTCACGTTCATGTGTTGAATGTTTTGCATTAGCATGGGGCCTGAAACGTGCTGTATTCACGTTGTGGGCAGGTTTAGTTTGTGCATTAGTACATGGTCATGTGTTAGTCACATACACGTAGAGTTCGCATGTTAGCCTGTGCTAATCAGTAGTGTGTTTGTTGCAACGAGATTAGCTAATGGCCAGGTCAATAAGCCGGCGAGTAGTTAGCTGCATGCAGTTAGTTAGGCACGCTCGAGGCGTGGCACGAGGACAGTGAGTGGATCGTGTCATGCGGCGTGCGCATGTGTGGAGCGTGTGCTCGTGCGCGTAAGACCCGGGCAGTTGAGGCTCCCTGTGCATGTAAGCTGGGCTATATGAGTCGTGTACTTGCATGTTCATTCTGAGTGGAATACAGAGAAAAAAGAGGTGTTCGCCACCGCAAAAAGAACTTCTTGTATCCATTACAAAATCAGCTCCGTGTGTGTTAGTTCGGGTGAGTTCGTTGCTGCGTCGAGCTGATTGATCCCTGGGCGGTTCCTTCATTGGTTGGCACTGGCAGGCTGGGAGCTGAAGCATCCATCTCCATACATCATCAGTGAAGGAGGCTGAAGCAGTCCATCTCCATTCTCCATCACGCCCAACCGGCGACATCCATCTGAGTCCATCTCCATCCCAATCCACCACGAAGCTAGCAACACCAAGCGATCACTGCTCACTGGTCCCTAGGGGTGGAAATGGATCAGATACGATCGAATAGTCTCAAATACGAATACGAATTCATATTTTTAAAATAAATATGAATATGAATTCATATTTTAAAATAAATATGAATACGAATTCGAATATTCTCGAATACGAATCTAATGCCGTAGCGAATACGAATTCGAATCGAATATGTACTTAATTCAGTCGAATACGAATATCCTCCTACGAATATCATAACCGGCCGGTTTTTGGTTACCGATTTCGAATTCAAATTTTGATACCGAAATTTGGCCATTTTTTCTGATGTTTTCGGTTACCGGCCGATATGCATAGAAAACAAATTGAATATGAATACAAATATAAATATGAATACGAACATTCTCAAATATGGATACGAATATTGTCAAATATAAATATGAATATTTTTTAATACGAATTTTAAAAATATGAATACAAATATAAATATGAATACGAACATTCTTAAGGTTTAAGCTCTTGGGTGAACTGGCTGGTGCATGCAACTCAATATGGTATCAGAGCCAAGAGGTCTTGAGTTCGAGTCCCGGTTGGCGCAATGAAAAAAAATAATTGTAGCCCACTTCTATTCCATATCTTAGGCCTGAGAGAGTCTATACGTGAAGGGGAGTGTTGAAGTATAAGTGAATCGTCCACCTTTTCTCATCAGCTTAAACTTTTAGGTGAACTAACTGGTGCATGCAACTCAATATTTTGCTTTGTAGAATCTCTTCTACATGTGTGATTGGACTTTTGTTGACGAGCCATCAAGCTTGTCGTACTGAGGTACTTGTTATCGTTTTTTTTCTTTTCTTTTCATCCATGGATATTCAAATGTGTGTTGAATTGTATTGTGATTATAAACTTTGCTTGTGTCATGCGTACATGGATTTGTTCGCATGTATTGGCAATACTTGCGCTCGGGGCTGGCGGCTCGGCCACACCTAGGCTCCCAAATTTTCTTGGCTCTGCCATTGCAAACACTCCTCCTAGTTTAGAAAAAATAGGGAAAGCTCATTTTTTAGTCTGAACTATGTCTTGATCCAGTTTTTCAACCCTCAACTCCAAACAGTCTCAAACACAACTCTAAACTATCCAAACCATTTGAAACACAAGCCTTGACCCATTCTAGGACGGTTTTGCCCGATGTGGCATTCATATGGACCCAATTATGCGGATATGGCATCCTAGTTAGCTAATAGATAAATAAGCGAGTCGATGTGGATGCTACCACATCAGCAAAACCGAATCCACATGGATGTCATGTCAGGCAAAACCGCCCTGTAGTTGCCAGTTCTAGAAAGTTTTGGAGTTGCCGACTGAAATTTAGAGTTTGGCTGTAGTTGAAGATTGAAAAATAGATTAGGCTATAGTTGAAGATTGAAAAATAGACTTTATCACATTTTATCACATTTTATCTCACTTTTGCTACATCAAAAGTCACCAAGAATTAGCAACAGCAGTCGCAAGATCATCCCGAAATCTATCCATAGACGGGTCATTCAATTATGATGTCGACCCGTTCGATGCATCTTAAGAAATTGTATAACTTTGATATCTCAAAGGATTCGTAGGCACATAGTTAGGATCTCGATCACACCTACAGAAATGCTAATCCTTGCTACCATGCCCACATATGAAGTTGTGGAGAACCATAGTAGCCGCAACAATCTTTTTCTTGTTCATTGGATAGCTCGGCATCTCGAGTAAAATTGGCTACTTCATTTTCCATACACCAAATTTTCACTTGTGGGGTGTGCAAGGTTTTGAATATCTCTCTTTGCTCCCTTTTTACAAACAACTAGGTGGAACTAAAGTGCTCATCAGTGCCAACAGCTACACCGCATTCTTCCACCCAGTCCTGATCAACATGTATGGAGAAAGGGTCATATTTATTGTCCAATGACTACAAGGTTGACTAATATTTCCCAGCCATGTCAACTATCCTCGTAATCTAGTCTTGCATGACTTGTGCCGAACTTGATTTAGGTTGTTTGCCCGTGCCAACAAGTGCATGAGCTACTCTCTTGCCTTTACCATTGGAGGGGGACTCCTCAATCTTCATCTCATCCAGCTCGTCAATGTGTTTGCTCAATTTGTATACTTTTCTCACCCCATTATCAACATTTTATGCGATATTCTATGCTTAATTTTGCCATTTGGCAACTAACCCTAACGATTTTTGGAGACGTTGGATATTATAGTCATGTGTAAGGAATATGCTGAAATGTGTCATATTTTGTTGGAAAGAACTAATAAGCTTCCTAAGAAAACATGTCAAAAATGAACTTATCAAATAACAAATTAAAGGTCACCATGACGTCTACCTCATCAAACATATTGAAATGCACATATTATTGGCCTAAATCAAAGGTTGGACGTGAAAATTATGAAGCCTGGAAGCCGCGGAGCTCAGCTTGCCAGCTAAGGCTGTGTGTTCGGTTTTTTCGGTTCGGTATATACGGTTTGTATGGTAAATACGGTGTTCGTAATTCGGTAATATACGGTTTTTTAGAACTACGGTTTGGTATCGGGAAATCCCAATTTTTTTCGGTGCGGTAGCGGTAATTACCATATTCACCACAGTTGACGCGAATTACGAATGATCTAACTATCCAAGACAAAGTAGCAAAGTAAAAAACCAAGTCAACTAAGCATTAAGCGAGCACACTGCAGACCTGCAGTACAGCACACACACGCAACCAAGTAGTGAGTAGTAACTATTAACTAGCAGGTGGCAAGTAGCAACCAGTAGGCAGTAGTGCAGTAACTCAGCAAGCAACCGACTGAGACATCAGACAGCATGTGAACAAACTGAACAAAGCATTAAGCAAGCACACCAAGCAGGCAAGCAGAAGCAGTAAGTAACTGACTAACTGGATACTTCAAATCGCCATAAAAGTAAGCAAGCATTTAAACAAGCAAAAGCAAGCAAGCAAAGCAAAATAAGCATTTAAGCAAGCCAGCATGTCAACCATTTGCTAGCCTTTTATCCAGTTAAGAAAAGTAAGCACTAAGCATTTAAGCAAGCAAAAGCAAGCAAGCAACCGACAGAGTACAGACAGTGAGACAGTGAAGCCAAGTAAGCAACTAACATTAGTTTTACAGTCCATCCACAACCAGATGCAGTCAGCCAGTCATGCAGCCAAGCTTTTAGAAATTCTCGCAAGCAGTAGCAGTCAGTAGGGAACAGAACTATACAACAAAAGACTTGGATAATATTTTTTGACAACTATACAACAAAAGACACTCCTTTATCTTCAAACATCAAGCTCGATCCGAGGAGAACACGCTTGATGTTGGAATAACATCATCTACTTGGACTTCCTTTTGAGCACCTACATGAGTAATTGAGTACATGACAGAATCACTCATAAATAGCAATGTTAATATTAGAATCACTCATAAATAGAAATATTAAGTCTAGATTATAGTACCTTCTTCAAATGTAGTCAATTCCTTTAGACTGGCTTCAATATTGATGCGCTTTGAAAGACGCAACCAATCTTGTGCACATATCAAACATTGAAGTGTTAATGGAGTCAACGAGCTTCTAAAATCATCAAGAACACGACCACTAGTACTAAAAGCTGATTCAGAAGCAACAGTTGATATGGGGATTGCTAATATATCACGTGCCATGCGTGAAATGATAGGAAAACGAGGTGAGTTGCATTTCCACCAAGAGAGAATGTCAAAATCTTTAACATCATCTTCTGCATCTTCAGCAAGATACTTCTCTAATTCAGATTTACCACCACCGCTAGTAGAAACTTTCATTCTTTTGTTGTATAAAGACCTCATAATATTTGTGGATGCACTCATTGATTGCTCAATAACACTAGTTGATTCTTTAGTAATTTGGCTTCCAACTTGAGAGTATTCATTCTTGTATTCTCCAAAAAGATCTAAGAGTGCCTTTCGTACCTTGTCCCATATCTTAGCACCTGTAATCTGGCCATATGTTTTGTTGATTTGCCATCGGAAAAAATCAGATTGCTTGGTCCTTGCATAGACATTAAAACCAAAGTCATTAGTGAGTGATTAGGAACACAAGCTATATCTTGGATTCTTGGTAAAATACAGGAAAAGGGAAAAAAGAAGCGTATACCTAGGATCAAGAATGGCATCTCATGTGAAGTTGACAGCCTTTCGCAAAAATACCTTCTCGATTTTTCAAAGCACTCCACATATAGTTTATAGCACCATCATTTGAACTTGCATTATCTACTGTAATAGTGCACACATGCTCAATGCCCCAATCAAGCAAGCATTTATCTAGTGCTTTCCCGATGTCTTCCCCTTTGTGGCTGTCTACCAAACAGAAGTTAAGTATTTTTTTTCTTAAGTTGCCAATTGATATCAATGTAATGGGCAGTTAGAACCATGTAATTCTGAAGTGTGGAAGAAGTCCATGTGTCAGTTGTAAGACTAACAGTTTGATGAGAGTCTTTAAAATACCTTTTGAGCTTTGCTTTCTCAGCTTCATAAAGGCGGCAAACATCTCTATACATTGTTGTTCTAGATGGTGGACTGAACCGAGGACAAGCTTTGGACATAAAGTCAATAAAACCTTCATGTTCTGAAAAAATAAAAGGCAGCTCATCTACGATTATCATGCGCGTAAATGCTGCCCTAACCTCTTCAGTGTTGTATTGCCAAGGAACTACACAACTACTCCGGCCATCTCCACAAGGTTGCAAGCTTAATTGAGTTTGATTGCTACTCTTATTTGGATGCTTCTTTCAAGTTTTTGCATGAGAGACTAGGGAGGAGGTACCATTCTTTTGTGAATCGCATGCAAGGATTCGAGAGCAATAATTGCAGCTAGCCTTATTCTGGTCATCTGGCAGTCGTTTATAATGGTTCCATATCTCCGATCTAGAATTCATTTGTTTTTTCCCATCTAGACTTTTATTGGGTCCAATAGCTTCATCGCTGCCCACAGTCACACCGACACCAGCAACAGGCACACTTCCTACACCCTCAGACTCGGACATCTAAAATACCAGAAAAGAATGGAAGACCAAGACTTAAGTCTCAGACCATCAGACATTCAAAAATCATAAATCCAAAGTGCAAACAACGTTCTTGCTAAATGCTAACAGCCTAACATAATACATAGCAAGGTGAACAAGTACATATCTAAAGGAATCCTTGATTCTTGCAGATTTTTACCTTCAATAGTTGGGCTCGGACCTCGGATAGTCGGAGCCTTGGAGCCAGGGGAGGCGCGGCGCCCGGCAATCTACCCGGTGGTCGGTACTCGGTACTCGGTAGAGGAGGGCGAAGCCGCGAAGATCCAAAGAGGAAGGAGCCATCGGTCGTGGCCAGCTGCGTCTCCTGCGCAGCTGCGCCCTGCGCTCCTGCACCAGCGGAGACGCCGAAGAGGCGGAGAGCGCCGTCCGGCCGCGTCGCCTGCGCGCCTGCGAGCCTGCACCAGCGGAGACGCCAGAGAGGCGGAGAGCGCCGTCCGACCGCGTCGCCTGCGCGCCTGCGCCAGCAGAGACGCCGGAGAGGCGGAGAGCGCCGAGCGGCGAGCGGGACTGGATGCCTGGAGACTAGATTTGATTTCTAGGGTTTTCTAGCGTCTCAACTCTCAATATCCGATCTCCTTTTGCTATTAGACTATCGCTGCTAGGAGCGGCGCTGGGCCTGTGCCCTGTGGGTCGCTGGCGCTGGGTGCCTCCGTGAGAGTTGAGAGTTGAGACCGTGACTGGGTGTCTTCGGTAATATCGGTTTTTTTGGTTTTAAGCAGATTTTTCTCGAAAAAACCGAATACGCAAAAACCGCAAAATCTGATAACCGAACCGAAAACAGAAAACCGGTCAAACCGAGTTGACCGGTTCGGTTCGGTTTTTTCGGTTCGGTACGGAAATGCACAGCCCTATTGCCAGCCCCTGCAGGGCTCCACTCTCAGGATCTCGAGACCCCATTTTCGACCCAAATTGAAGCCCAAGGTCAAAGTGTAGTCCGATGTTGGCATAGCATGGCCCCACGCACATTCTGGAAGCTTCAAGAACTGACTTTGAGTCAGTTGAGAGTCTAAAGTGGCCCCACGCTTATCGCCTCTCCTCATTGTTTTGAATCGAGACTCTTCCCTAGGGGTCCCTATATAAGGAGGCCCTTCCATGCCAATACCATCCAAAAAATTCTGTTGAAATTCATCGGAATCACAATATTAGGGTTAAGCATCCAAGAAGTCACCTAGAGAGTGCTACTTTTGTGCTGCCCCATGCTTCCACCTCGGTTTAGCCCTATGTCCTCTCCTTAGACTTTCCTCCATAGATAACCATGTGTAGCCTCGATCCTCGTATGGAGTAGTCATCTTTTCTTCCCTTGGATTTAGGGATCTTCCTGTAACCTAAGACATATGAATTGATATATTATTTTAGTACTTTTATGCTGTGATTGTGTTTACTTGATATCATGCTTACTTTCATTCGTTAAAAGCTTAATCAATTGTTTAGTTGTATATGTGAACATGGTGTTTAGATCTATTAGGCCGACCTATATCAAGTAATGCAAGCCTTGCCGGTGGTGATTAAGGCGATGGACCTGTGACAGGGGAAAAGAGTGAAAGGGCCGGCATAGGATTGTAGGGTGAGAGCCATTATAATTTGAAAAGTACTAATTGACTTTAGCTCGATCTAGTCTTAAGTTGTAGTAAGTGAACCTAACCTAGGGGAGGATCTCTCGTATATTCGTTAAACCCAGTTTCTCTCATTTTTATTTTGGTAAATTTGTTTTAATTAATTTTCCACATCTTATAATCATTACTTTTGTTAGTAGTAATTTATTCTAAGTAGTAAACCTATTCGCTGTTTCCCTATGGATTTCAATACCTTGAAATACTCCTTGGTGAAAAGCTACGAACAACCCATGTGCTTTTGGTATTAAATTATTGCGTGTATCTCGTGTCAACACAATGTCATCCTCAGAATCAATATTGGCAGTGTAGGAGTGGGACCCATTGCAGGAGGCTAATGATTAGCACCATCATCGGTGATCTTTGAATATATTCCTAAAATGGTCTTCATTTTGAATCCCTTTTTTGTTAAACTTCATACAACCTGGTGTCATCGATATGAGATCGAATGGTAAACTTGTAGGCATTCCTGGTCGGATACCTTGATCGCTGAGAATGCAAGGGAGAAGACTCAACGAGATTTACACTCAAACAACTATAAGTGTATTGCATATAGGTGGTGAGAGTTACAAGTGGCCTCCTTCTCTCCATTTACAAAGGGTCCTATTTATAGAGTAGGAGGGAAAACTTTTGAAGTTACATGCTTGTCCCCAGGCCTTAGCTTGCCCCAAAGGGTACTTTCGTCCATCATGTTGGGTGGGTCCCTCCATGTCCAAGATACATGATGTCATCGACTTTCCCGCCATGTGTGGCTACACTAGACCTGGTCCATAACTTGCTGAGGTTGGTTTCTAGACCTAGGCTCGGGGCAGAGCTCTAACGTGTCACATCTTGCTGAAGTTGTTGTAACACACTTTGATGCACCTTGCCTCTTCGGAGTTGCCATTGACTACACTTACCCCAACACCTGGAATATCCTGTGAAAAAGAGAAGAAGACCCATTAGGATCAATAAGAAATATTTGTTGAAAAAACGGTAAAAATTGACACAACACTTACTTTGTTAGCTTTCCTCCACCATGCAAGGGGTTGAGAAATTGTGCCCTTCGCACTATCCCAACCAACACCGATCTCGAGTCTTTTTTTCCAAATAGCATACTCATTCTTCAACTTATCCCATTTGTTCTTGAATTGTTGTACTCAAGGCTAGTTCTATCCTTAAACCTCTTTCCTGCTTTAGCATATCCTAAATGGTTCAAGTGGGTATGTGGCCGATTCCCAACCCTAACTTGTTCCGCAAACAACTCACAAACTATTCTAGTGTGCTCATCATTCCACTCGACAAAACCTACCACCAGCCATGTCATAATAGTCCTACATGCATCAATATGAACTAACCAAGCACCAGAAAATACCCTACCAAATTGACTAGCCAAGCACAAAAACAATTGTGTGAACAATATCAGCATGTAGGTATAACCATCTAGCTAGTCTAATCAGCTATAATATTTTTTTTACCAACATTAGATAGCAGCACTACAGTTGAGTGAACAATATCAACTATCTTCATTCACAAATTAAACAAAATGGCATTCACAAATGAGTGAAATTTGTAGCAATGACATTCACAAATTAGGTAGTCTAATCAGTAGGCGACATTCAGAGCTGACACATGGCATTCACAATAGCGATGTCATTCAGAAGTTAAAGCATGTGTAACCTCTTGAATTTATTGCAAAGTAGGTGACATTTATAATTGAGAAATGGCATTCACAAATGAGTAATTCTTACATGTGGAAGTACTCAGTGGCATTCACAAAATTGACTAGTTCAGACACTAACACATGAGCTGCAAAAGTGTTTCACATGAAATAGATCGACACATGAAATAAAGCCAATTTCGTAGCCAAATCATAAAAATTTGCAAATTAAATGGACACAACAATTATAAACCCAGGTAATTAATGAGCATGGACAGATATACTTGACATCTAGCTGTGTCCAAAAAATTCACTCAAAACAATTAATTTCCATGTGTAACCTCTAGAATGTATTGCAAAGAAGGTGACATTTAGAACTGAGAAATGGCATTCACACATGAGTAATTCTCATAGGTGGAAGTACTCAGTGGCATTCACAAAATTGATTAGTTCATAATCTAATACATGACCTACAAAAGTGTTGTAACATCCCAATTTTTCCTCTTTTCAAACTCTTTTATGTGGTGTAGGTCCCCTAAGAATTTTCACTGATTTTATTCGCTTAACAAAGCTTAACTGAGACTTTCCTAAATTAAAATAATTTAATGTCACTGCATTCAACATCAATTGTTGCCAAAATTATTTTATTTGTGCTCTTTGTGCTTGAAACTATTTTCCAACTTTTTTGGGAATTGTTTAGTGCTTTTGCTATTTTTATTTGTGCTCTTTCCCTTTTTGGTATTTTCTAAAATAAAAACTAAATAAAACCTTGGAAGGCTTTGTGGTCCGAATTCCCTCTGACTCACCTCTCTTCCTCTCTTTCCTGGCCCCTCGCACCCACGCAGCCCAGCCACCCCATCGCTCCTCTCTCTCCCCTGTGTGCTAGCCCAGCCCAACCCGTGCCAACACCGTGTTAAGCGCGTGTGCGCCACACATTTGTGTCAACCCTACCACCACCGATGTGTAGGTCTGCCATACCTGTCATCTCCAAGCCGGACTCAGGCCTGAGTCCACCGCCGCCTCGGTTATCTTAGCGTTTGTACTGGCCTCACCAAACCGTAGCCGTCCCTTTAAAAGCCAAGGAACCCCTGCATGTGCCACTCACCATTTTGCAACTCGTGCTTGCTGTTTTCACTAGAGGAATTGTAAGCAACTTGGCCCCCCTTTTCAGTAATTTTAGTGTTTTGGTGATTAATGATGTTTATTTGTTAAGACTGACTATGTTTCAAGGACAATCCGACTAGGTCAGATCACTAGTTAGATCAATTCAACAGAGGACATGTCAGAGTTTTCAATTGAAGTCAGATGGTACAAGTCACCCAGAACATTGATCGAATCAATTTTCAAAGAGGGCATGTTTTGGAAGTTCAACAGGGTCAGATGGTATGAGTGGGTCAAACCATAGGTCAGATCAATTTATAGAGAAGTGCTCAATGAAACTTGGATGATCCGAGTGGGACGGACTAAGGGTCGGATCAATTTGACAAATACTTGGTCTAAGATAGTTTCATGTGAGTCAAATGATCTGAGTGGGTTGGAGTATGACCTAGATCAATTTCACAGAGAAGGTGTTCTTTATGTTTTACACTTGGCCAGATGATCTGAGCCAAGCGGATAATTCAAGTGGGTCAGATGATCCGAGTGTGTGCAACAGCTATATTTTTTACAACTTGAAGCGTTTAAGCCAAATAATCTAAGTGGGTCGGATGATCCGACTCAAAGGGGTATTTTGAAATAACTATGCCTACCAACTATTTTTTTGAGAAGAGGGGCGACCTTTTTATAGACCCTATTAGCGTTCAAGTTAGCTCTCTTAGGACTCCATTTTAGTATCCATCCTATTGATGAGCATGTTCTTGTGCCATTAGAATCAATCTAGGATCATGCATGCATTTGAATTTGAAATATAAAGCAATTGGTGCTCTATCAGAAAAATCGGTAGTACCGCCATGTAAAATGGGGAACTACCGGACCTCGGTAGTTCTGGCCTCCCAGAGTAGTATGTTTTTTTTCCAGAGAGCAACCTCTTCAAAACATAACCATTTGGGTATCGGTAGTTACGATTTTTACACAGCAGAACTATCGGACTGCAGTAGTTTCGGGACTTACACAACGAAACTACCAGAATGAGGTAGTACTGGCCCAACTGGGTGGTACGTTTTTTCCAGAGAGCAACCACTTCAGAACTTAGCCATATTGGAATCGGTAGTTTTGATTTTTACACGGCGGAACTACCGGACAGAGGTAGGTCCAAATTTTTTGTGCGGTACGTTTTTATAGAGAGCACCATTTTGGGTCTCAAAGAAAACGGTAGTACCACACCAAAAATCCGAACTATCGGACTGTGGTAGTACCACGATTACAACGGCGGTAGTTCCACGCCGAATTTCAACATCTAGTTCTGACACTTTGAATATAGTCGTTACTGTTGCTACAGTGCATTGCGGTAGTTCCCCAATTTGTACAGCGGTACTACCGCTTTCCCTGATTTTTCAGGATAATCTATTACAATGGCTATATTTGTGTGTTTTGGGTATAAATACCTCCCTACCAGCTCCTGTATGGCCATAGTAACTCCATTGTAATATACTTGAGCTTAGAGCATTCACTTCACACATCATTTGCATTCACTCCTTTCATTTGAGGTTGTTGAACCATGTCAAGTGCATACATTCATTAGATTGATTCTTAGCACTTGATAGCCGTCAAGCGAAGCGTGATCTTTTACTCTTGGTGCTTACCGGTACCTAGACAGCCTGGTGGTTGATCGTAAGGTGATCTCTTCAAGAAGCTTGTAAAGAGGTCTGAGCAAATTGTGAGTGGTTCGGTACTCACCATCTTCGGAGAGGAGCAACAGCAACCAATAGTGAATTGAGGAGCTAAGGCTTAATTCGTGGAGCCGGTCCAAGAGTGCTTGGGCTTTCCTCAACGTGGACTAGTGAAAATCGGCAAGTCTTCAATACCACGGGAAAAACTTTTTGTGTCTACTTGTGGTTATTTTTTGATCATCACTTTTGTATTTACATTTATAGATTTGCAATTATCAATATTGCCATATTCTCTTGTGCTAGAAGTTTAATTGCAAACATTAGTTCTTGTTGTGCCTTAGGAGTAGTAGAATTGAGTAGGTTGAAATTAATTAATATTCTTGCATAGTGATCACTTGTCATAATTTATTTATAAAGGCGAGAAATTTTAGAACCTCTTATTCACCCCTTTCCAGTCGGTTATCCTTGATCCTACACCTTCCTTGGAGGAGTTTGTGGGAGGCACTGGGAGGCTTGTGCAGGTTTAGAGTCCACTTATTCGAAGTGAAGAAGGATTACCATGAGCGGGTGGTTTGATTCCTTGCACGGTCTCAAGTTGAAGCTATACTCTTGTGAGAGTGCTCCAACGTGGAGTAAGAGAGATCATTGAATCTCTGAGACCTTAGTAAAAAAATTAGTTGTATTCCTTGTCCCTTTTACATTTCTATATTTACCCTATTGTCTTCTTTCATTTCCTAGCTCACTAGAATTATGTAGGTTTGGAACTACGTTGCAAAACTCCAATAGAAACCCTAGGCACTTAGGTTAGGCTGGTAAATATTAAAATTTTAATTTAGCCTTTTGTGAATAAGAATCATAATTCACCCCCCTCTTGCCACCATTATCATCTCTAACTACAGTGACAAGAGTCACCATGCCTGCCACTTGCTCATCTGTTCCTCACTACATCGGCGAGCCAAACTCAAATCCGTTCACGTCATATTGCATCCCTCATTCTAATCTACTTACCCCTCAATTTGATATGATTTTCATCCATTATGCATGCAAATTGAGCCGAATCCATATTTTTCGCCGCTGACCCTTTGCGGTCTGATTCCACCACTATTTACCTTGCCATCAGGTTCATTGTTGCGTGTTCTACCCAGAGCTCCCCTTCCCATCGCTGAAGCACTATCGGAGACCATCGCTGCAGTCGCCATTGTTGTGCCGCCGCTCGCCAGAGGTTGCCACCGGCCTCCCCGTCTGTGTCATCGAGGTCACAACTTCGCGTTCTCTCGGTTACACTCCTTGCCCGATCGAACCCCGCACCCTTCGACATCGCCGCCGTCAACCCTCAGTTCCCATGTGCCACCCGCCTCCGTGTAGCTGACGTGGCCACTCTAGCCCCTGTACCACCTAAGTGCCACCATGTCCAAAACTATAGATCCAAATTGTGTGAACCCAGTCCTCTGTGAGTCCTCTGTGAACTGAGCCTATGATGCATGGGTCCCACATGTTAGTTCTATATTCCATGAACCCAGTGCACCGTAGACCCAAACCCTAGTCTGTAGACCATGGTCCCACTTGTCAGTTCTTAGCCTTTTTTAAATTCTCAAAAATAAAGATTCCCATAATATTCTTTTGGTCCCACTTGCCAACATATGTTCTCTCTCTCCTTTGTTATTTTCCCAAATTATTTCCACCTGAGCCACTTCTGGAAGCCCGTTCTCCCTCATATGAACTCCAATAGAGTCTATTCAAGTTTCTAGATTCTTCTAGCATCAAACCCTACCTTCAAATTTCTAGATTCTTCTAACATCAAACCCTACCTTCTAGTATATTTATTTTAAATTTTGGAGTTTCATTTTGCCTCTATTTTTATTTATTTTCTTTTTGTCACTTGTTTCACATAGATGTTGTCACCTCGGGAGCCTACGAAGGTGAAGAGCTTGTTTAGGGACAGAACGAGGAGCTACTCCAAGGTAAGTTTTGTGCTTTCACCATGTTGCACCCAATTTACAAAATTACTTTGTCTTTAAATTATTGCATGCTACTTGAATTATCAAATGTTTTATTATTTCTAGGAGTAGTTATGCAGCCCCATTGTTATCATATCACCTTGTTGATTGTATGCCATGATCAATTATAACCTAGGCTGGTTAATTATTAGTCGGTAATTATCATAGCACCAACGTGGATTGGTTAGTGTAGTATGATGCTTAGCCATAACGAGGTTATGAATATGTAATGGCTATGTGATCAACTGGGTGCTGGGCAATAATCAACAAGTGTGGTTAATGATTTAGACTGGGGTGAGTGGTGGAACTTAGTGACCGGCCATGTGTGCTGGACTATGTAGTACTATGTGTAGGTTTAGTGTATTCGGTAGTCTCGCCTTGGAAAATTTATGGACTTTACCATGTGTGCCATTGAACTAAGCCCCAATAGTAAAATCACATGCTCTAATGGGAAGAGGCTGGCGTAGTAAGTTACCAAGTTTCAACATTGGCTTCCTCAGGTTGTAGATTAGACTATGTGTAGGGTGGAGGGTGTGTGTCGTAATGTTTGGACCACATCATGAAAAGTTCATATTTTGAAATTCAATGGTGTACCCGTGCACCTGTTCGCTATGTATGGATATTCACTTTGTACAGAATAAGGGTGTAGGTAGGTTACTGGGAGGGCCAATAGTTGATCATATCCTGTGAAAAAGGTTGTACAATCTTTGTAGAGTGTTATCAAATCTATTTGAATAGCCATGTTAGTGGTCATGAATGTGCTCAAGGACTTCACACAAGGGGTAAATCTTCATAACATAAAACTAGGAGGGTTGGCTATATGGGAAATTGGCTTTGGCTTTGTGAGGCTTAGTGAAACTTTGTGAAACATCTTGTTTATTTATTACTTCTATTGTTCAAATTATGCTTCTAATATATTTATCATATTCTTTTAAATGTTGCTTTATGCTAAATAAACATGAGACCATATCCTTTGTTTAAGCCATGCGTATAGTAAGATAGACTCTGCATTCTGTGTGCACAATTTATAGAATACTCTATGTATTCACCTTGCAATAACCATCATTTAGTTGATGAAGTGGAGGAGTCTACACCTATCTTGGAGGAGGAGCTTTACGAGGAGGTCGATCCTTAGGTCTTGTTCCTTGTCGACGGGTTTCGCTAGAGTTTATTTCATTCTACTATAGTTATCTTATTTAGTGCTTGAGCCATGTGTAACTGAATAAATGTAAACTCGACCTTAAGATCATAATAATTGTTTATTTATGAAATTCAGTATGTTTATTTCTTATTTCGCTATGCATGGATGATATTGCATTGATGTTAACACTGTGGGTATGTTCATATTGGCTTCTACTTTTGATTTCTACTTAGAGAAGTCAAAAGTCAATATGAATAACCAGCTTTCCGAAGTGGTTTCCCCACTCATCTCACTCTGGAGATAAGACAGGGGGTCACAGGCGCATCAGACATCTCACTCTTCTCACTCTTGTTTCATACACATATCTCTTCCTTACTTTTCCCACTGCTCGCCCCTCCTTTTAAAAGCCACTTATTTCAGGTGTTACTATTTATTTTGAGCCTAAAACTATCAACCATAGCCAATATAAATAGGCCTTGAGTACATTAGCATTGTTCTGAACTAGTGTAGTATACACATGATCTAGATCTGCATATTTGGAATCTGACAAATGCATCACATCAAACAGATCGACACATGATGCAGAGCCAATTTCCTGGCCAAAGTACAAAGATTTGCAAATTAAATGGATACAACGTTTTTATAAACGTACATAATTAAAGAGCAACATATATACTCGACATCTAGCTGTATCCAAAACAATTCACTCAAAACAATTAATTGCTCGGGACTCAGTTGTTCATCAACACAGTGAAGATCAGTGGCGGACCCAGGGCTAAAATCTAGCTATGGCAGACTCGCAAACGTGAAATAAACACTATTACCTAAAAGCAATCAATCATCAATGCATGCCTTGTGAGGAGAAAGTTGACTTATTCAAAGATGATGTATAATACCAAGTTTAGCAGTTACCTGAGATCCCAAAGACGAAGGTAAGAGGCGGTATTTGAGGCTGCACCGAGCACAAACTCAATCGTGTGGATCAGCTGGTGAACAAAAACTTTACTGAACTCAAACTCCTCATGGTGGTGTGAGTCTTCATGACAATGTTCTTCCAACTCCATCACTGATTCATCTGTTTTACAAGAAACTAAATATTAGGCACCATACCAAGCTTGATGGGAGGCACTGACAAACCAAGTAGCATGAGCTGACAACTTATTTGCACTATTCCCCAATACTTGGTTTTTAAGAGAAGAGGCAACTCAAATCATACAAGAAAGAGTAAAAATTAGCTACACGAGGCCAAAAAAATGAATGGCCAGGACTCAAAAATGAGAATAAGCAACAAGACCAAGAATGCTTTCAATGATATTAACCTACCCAAAAAGAGGAAATCTCTAGCTCATTGTAGAAGAGCAACATGCATAAGAAGAAAGAAAAGGTTATGGATGTCAATCAGTATATTGATCGGAATTGTAACTTGAAATGCTTGAGTCTTTATCATTAATGAAAACTGAAGTGAACATCTAATAGATTATGATGGCAAACAATTTGTCAGTGGTAATGACTAATGAACGCCGCCGCTGACAGTACACTAGTCAGTTGCATCATCAAAAACAATCATTCGATTAAATTTCTACCGCACTGAATTTCATTCATCATTCAGAATGCCACGCTCGTAAGCAGATATGGTCATCAGCTCTGCAGGCAGCGGCTTAGACACTCAAATTGCCTTGATGTGCTATAAAACCATAAGTCTAATTCATCAGGACCTGGCGAATCGGCAGTTGGGAGAGAAGTTTGCAAAGAAAATCTGAGCACACAACAACAGTACAATAGCCACCAGCCCACAAGGCAAGGCACCAACCTGGCAACCTCCGAAGTCCGAACGCCGCGCCGTGCCAGCGCCACCAGGCAGCCACGCCATGTGCCCGCGTCCGCTAGCCACTGCACCGCCTTGCAAGGCTAGGGTTAGGGTTGGCTCCTCTCCTCTCGGCCTCTCGGGGATGGGACAGATGACTTGGGGGCTTCACCGCTTCAGCTTGGGCTTGGCGTATGGCTTCACTGCCGACTTCAGTGCTTGAGCTTCCATTGGGCCAGGGGGCTGGACGCCTCCACTCGCTCCTGGGCCGCACGCGCGCACCGCGTCGTCAAAAATAGCCACTCCTGCGAGGCTACAACGTAGTCCGCAGGACGCCCTCCACGGTGGCGCCAGCTCTGGAGGAGGGGGTTCCACCGGTGACGGAGCTCGAGCGACCGCCCGACCTCGCCCGAAGGGCGGGTCCGCCACTGGTGAAGATGCATCACAACTTTCTCTAAAGCCGCAACAGATCCACACACATCCATTCAATAGATCTGGCTCACCTTGATGAGTTCACCAGGTAGAGCTCCATAGTGAAGAGAAGGTCGACGTCGCCGGGTGGGGGGACGACGAGCTCATGCACCTTGGCCGTGTGTGTGGGTACATGCCTTCCTTCACACGCCGGGGATGCCAGCCATCTACACCGCTACCTTCAACATCACCTCTCTCCCTTCTAGGGCGAATGGAGAGAGCCTAGAGAGACGTGCGACCGAAGGGTTACCAAGTGACATTCTGCGGGTAAATTCATTGAATACACAGGGGCATTTGTAGGGATGAAAAACGGTAAAGGATAATCTGTTTTATTATTCGTATTTAAGAAAAGACGAATATGGTAAGTACAATCCATATTCGTGAATGTTCGTATTCGTATTCGAGACTATTTGATTCGTTTCAATCTCTGGGGACCTCTCCGGAGATGATTGTAAAAAGAAATTTTCTGATGAACCAATATTCACAAGCAAAAAGTGAAAATTACTTTGCATAATTTTCAACTCTATACGCTACACTGCTAGCTCGTGCAGACGTGTAGTCATGTTAAATAAATTTATTCTACTAAGATTTGTTACAAAAGTTTTAGGATATTCGCTTTCGACCGAATTAAATACATATTCGATTCGAATTCGTATTCATTACGACATTCGATTCGTATTTGTATTCAAGAATGTTTGAATTCATATTCGTATTTGAGAATATTTGAATTTTTATTCATTTTAAAAATATAGATTTGTATTTGTATATAAGACTATTCGATTCGTATTCGATCCGTTTCCATCCTTAAGCATTTGGCTTCGTTGGCTCACAGCTCCCCGTTGGCTCGAAAAATTGTACTCCGCTCGGAATTGCTCCAACTCTGAAAATTTGTGGAGCTATGAGCCATACCAAACAGGGCATAAATTGTCTTTATACATTTGAATACTAGTTTTTTTTTGTAATTTTAGATCAACGGAAAATGGCATCCACATTTGCACAAATGTTCACGCGCCGTGCGAATTCAACTTTACTAGCCATTTGAACGCTTGAGATGTCGAATATTTAAATCCGATTGGTTTGGAACCATCCTTGATGTTGCCTAATTGAGGAAACTAGAAGAAAGACAATTGAACAGGATCAAATTAATATGCACTTTTGATATTTACTTAATTGGCTTATATGTTGAGATTAGTCCAAGCAAAAAGTAAGTGCGCTCACCAACTCAAAACCTATGACATTACGTGCCAGGAAAAACCTCGTAGACGCATGGTTCGTTGTCTATCATTGCATATATATCAGTTGTGATCTTCACAGTTGGAGAATCATTCAGTCTTGAAACACACAAAAGGACTTCTAAAGCAGGTGACTATAATTAAGGGCAAACGTACTATACACGCATAATGGAAGATAAAAAAAATGCTCCCTTAAACACCATACGTCCAGTTTGTGGAATATGATGAACCAATCTTCATGTTGAAGGGAAGATGATTAATTTCGTGAAAATAAGCTCCCAATGGCAACGAATTTGAAGTTATCTCGTGCTAGCTTCTAGCTTTGTCTTTACATGACTTAGTATGTTATCAGATGATCATACATTCACACAGCACACACGTGATGTGTCCTCTTAGCTCATGACTAGAAAAGAAGAGATCGGGATATATTCGTGACCTCACTAAACTTCTACTGAACCGTACTCTTATATGCGTAAAGATGAATAGTAGAATTTAAATATAATGGATAGAGTCGTACACTCATAACTCTACCACCCCATCAAGAGTTGGTTCTCCGTTTTTTATGGGTGTTAATTACCATCAATCTAGAGTATTTAAGAAAATGTGAATTTAATCTCTATCGATGAAAAATGAGCATGTTTTGACCTACAGAACTTGCATGGAAAAGCATCACATGCGTAAGTACTTGACCTAGCTTGCTAGCTAGCTAACTCATGCATCCTCTAATTTAACAATTTTACCATTTTCCTTCACGTGCCTCTCCATCAAAACTTTTGGTCACTTTTGATGCGTAGGCTCAACCAGAAAAGTTAAAAAGAAGTGGAAAAATGGACAGAGAAATGCATGTCTACTGAAAAGACCAGCCGCAAACAAAAAATTTGCAGCATTTATTTTTCACACACCAAACATCGTGCTAATTTGCAGAACCAGAGTTACAAGAAGATGGCAAAAAGCCTATAAAAAAATTGGCTTTTTCCTAGTGTTGATGCATGCCATGTGTATCAGCAGGCGCGAGTTTGTAATTAATGAAAATATTTTTTCGAGGGGCTTGTGCTCAAAATATGGAAATGGTTGGATTTAGGTGCCGATCAGAACGGCTTTTAGGATCGCTAGCGGTGGCGACTAAAACACTGTAGCAGGTACTTTAGCTACAGTACCTGCTACAGTAAAATTTATTATTTTTTCTGTTTTTTTCGTTTTTTTAAATTTGCTTATACTTTTTTTCTGTTTTTTGTTTTCGGTTTTTTATATATTTTTTTACATTTAATTATACTCAATAAACCAACTCAGCTCAGTGTTTTTTCAGCCAGCTACAGTGTTTTTTCAGCAAAAGTCAAAAGCCATCGCTATTCCGATCACCCCCTTAATCTTGGTCAATTAGAAACAACTCGGTTACGAAGAAGATTAGTTAAGGTTTCCTAGACTAGCCAGATTATCTTGAAACAAAGACTAGCTATATTACAAAGATAGGTAATGTCATTAATTGTTAGGTCCCAGATCAATATATATAGGTAATGTGATTTTTAATTACCTGAGGGAGAATTTGCACATATACACCAAAAAGCTACGTACCGTACCCCAGATATATGGCCCATATGGACAAAGCAATATAATGATAAGGGAACATTAACAACCGAAGATTCTTGTGCAGTTCTCAAGATTGTCCGAGGTGTATTTTGTGACCTACATATTTCATGTCTATAAACATATTTCTTGCCTTTTTGCTTTGCGCCCCATATTCCAATTCTTAAATCAACCAGGCATAATGTAAAGTTAACTAGCTATGAGGCGCACAACATGATGGTAACAAATTAAAAGGCGAGCCAATGATGAAGCGTCGCACTTCCAACGTTATGTGTTATTAGGAAGCTACATTTATGATGTAATCTGCGTGAGGATCATTCTTTTTTTTTTCTGCGGCTGATGATTGATAGCTATATCTGATAGCTTTCAACCTTAGCACAAGAAACCATTATATTTGTTTATTTAGATAATATCGTAAACCATAAATTGAAAAGAACATACCGATATGAACAGGTAGTGGCTCATTACCTCTTAAAATAATCTAAGAAAGTACTTTTCATGGCAGTGAGTGACACAAGCGTCAACTGATTAGCCGTTCGAGAAGATAGTGGTTGGAAAATGCTAGTTTAAAAAAGATATGGAGTTAGAGGGAAGGCAACTAAAAGGTGCTAGTAGTATATCTGATAGAGCTTGTCATGTTCATTCTTGACGAAGCATGCATGTGCCCTGTCTTTGTACTCTCCCCATGATCCCTTGCTTTGGCAATTATGTTGTCATTAGTGATGTCACTGAAAAACAATGTAATTAGAATAACAAAAAATGAACTACTGGTCAATACATATATTACCCAATTAATACATTATTCAACTGTAAAAAAAATATTGCAAAATGTCTTGTTAGGGTCATTGATCCAATTAATCTTTAGGATTTAGTTTTGTGGAGGTGGTTGGACGTATACAGGCATTTTGGTGAGCAGTCTCTTTCTACAGCAAGTTGCGTTGGAGATCTTCTCTTTATGCAATACATGCTTGAAAATTTTTAGGAATATAAAAAAGTGGCAAACACCATCACTCAATCATCAAAATGACTCCCTAGCCTACATACATATCCAAATGGACTAGCAAAGTGAAACACACACACACACAAAGGGTTAAAACTTTGATTTATCATAGAAATGTTTGCAAAAAAATGCTGTTTAATTAAGCTAATCAAATTTCCCCTTTTTGAAGAAACCGACTCTAATAGCCGATGGTATGTGGATCACAAATATATAGAGATGGTTTCTTTTGTTTTGGTATGCGTTTCATAATGTGGAAATGCATGTCTACCAATTAACTTACTCCGCATGTCGTAAAAAAAAATCCCCCTTTTTTTCTAGGCGAGGTTAAATTTCCCCGGCTTACCTAACAAATAAAAAAAGAGTATGATAATCACACAACTATATATAATGCATATTCATGAGGTGCCGAGGATGGCCATACATCAATGTTATGGCCATCCTCGGCACCTCATGAACAGTAATCATGGTACATATCATCCCACAACAATGCGTTTCTTGGTCTGGCTGACGGGTATGCGTGGGTCCACTCTTAGGAAATTTGTGTTTGTGAGGGGGAAAGCAAGGTGGTCCAGTCTTAGGAAATTTGATCAGGTCACAGATGCGCACGCTCTTGTACTCGCACCACTACTACTTGTAAGTTGATTTTTTTTGCCGATCCAGCTGCCAAATACCAATCGAGAATTTGGGGCGATACATAGGGCAAATCAAAGCTCAGTTGAGGCGACCGAGCGAGAGAGAGAATTGGGCCGGCACATGTGGAGGCGGGCGGCCCATACGCCATATGTGGGTGGGCTAGGGAGGCAGCAATGGAACACGGCCCATACGTTCGTGTTACCATAGTCTCCTTTGGGCTCAGCGGTCGACAGGACATTAGGAAGGAGGGGGTGCAGAGCCGATCGATGCGAGTCCGAAATTGCTTAGATGTCCCATTCAGCGTTTGTTTTCCCAAAATCTGTAGAGCTATCTAGGATTAAACTGCAATTGTTTGTAAATGTATTGTGTTCAAAAACTCCATGCTGAATTTTCTGCCCTGACTGATCTTCTTAATGCAAAGACACGTGCTGCTCTTGATTGTCAGTACATATTTCCTCACAAGTCACAGCATGGTAGCACAAAACACCAAGAAACGAGTATGCAAATGATTGGGCAGAGAGTTTTCTTTTTTTAAAAAATAGATATATGAAAGGAAAAACACAGTGGAGGAAAATAAGGAACAGTATATTTTTTTGGCAGGTCGGTATCCAGCAAGTGGTAACTAACTAGTGTATACAACACGGTGTAATCGCCGGAGATGGAGGCCCATTGTCGGACCCCAGAGCAACGACTCCTGAATCCTCTGTGTAAATCGCACTAGTCTAGGATTAAGTTAGTGCACACAGCGGATAACAAAGATTTATACCATGCACAATGACCTTTATTCATTAACTAAATATGGGCCTAATGGCCAAAGGTTATATCAATGGTTCATAAAAAAATAAATACAAACAGCAGAAGAAAACCAATGAAGCAGCAGCCCATCCTGCCTGCCCACAGGCGAATGACTGTAAGACGCGGTCTAGTTGTCACCATCCTCACCGAAGTTGTTGACGTCATCCTCTGGCAACAGATTTTAGCAAGGTGAGCACATAAAATACTCCTAAGTTAAGCACATAAAATACTTACGCAAGTAACACCAGAAGTTTTAACAGAGTGAATGCATGCATAGAGATAACAAAAGAAGGCTTAATAAAGTTATTTGTGCAAAAAAACAGTACTGAATTTAAATACAATAGCATAAGTGCAAAAGCTGAATTTTTAATACATCATATGAAACAATATTTTAACCAAAGTATTATCGTTAGTGTAGGCTCCGACCTACACTAACCTAACCACGGGCATCCCACCCGGACCATTGTCAAAACCACTGTTGTTTGTCCGAAAAATCAAATTTTATAAAAACCAAGTCTAATCTGTGCAAACTCTATTCAGCATGTCCATGACCGTAGACACGGCTATCCATGATAGATTAAAACTCTGCAGAGGTGTACAGCTTTACCCACAAGACACGATCATCCCATATTGCCACTAGATTAACACACTTCCTTTGGTGTGCGGCGAGGAGATCATGACAAGATTGTTACAATGATCCATAGCCATAACAGTCACGCCGCCACTAAGATTTCACCACAACTTGAATCCACGAGTTGGAGCCCCCTCTTGTGCCATGTGAGACTTCTCGCGGCCTATACCACGCTCACATTTAACCTATAGCGAAATCGTATTTGGACCTTCACAAATTACTTAGCCAGGTCCATCCTATACCGGACTTGTGGTAGTACGAAGTGACTTCGTAAAATGATTCACAGAAACGGTCCTTAAGTTGATTTAGACTCAACCACATACCCACATGCACGATAATCAACCAGGTGTCACCAAACACGAGGCATGCCGGCACTCACCGCCTAACCAATAGCCTAAGTCCAAATCACAAGTTTCCATTTTCATTTTTAAACCATTTTCATAAACTATCCTTGACTCACCGAAGTCAAGATTTCAAAAGAACTATCATTTCATGTGAAATAGTTGATCCCACCTAAAATTATATTAAGTCAGGCTAAACATTTCTATAAAAGTTCTAGTCAATACTATGGTACTAACTAGTTTTCTGCTAGGGTGACAAGGTATATGAATTCGAGATTCAAATTGGCCATATTCAAAGGATTATGGGTATATCTAACATTTAAACTGAATTTAAATTAAATTTGAATAGAAGTACACATGCATATACAGTAAAACAACATAAATAAATTTAAAATATTAGGTTCAACATGATCAAATGTGTAACTTACCTTGCTTCGAAGTTTGCTGAGATTCATCGAGGTTATACTCTCCGGATTAGTCGTAGTCTACACGCGAAAAACCAGAACAAACTAAACTCAAATAAAATCTAAATAAAATCCAAAAATTATAAAATATCTGCTGGGAGATAGAATATGAATTTAGGAATTTGAATGGTTTCAATCGGAGTTAGGATGAAGAAGAGTGACTTCTAGTAGTTTGAATTCCAAGGAAATGAATAAAAGGAATTATTAGAATTCTTTTCTTTGTGAAGGAAAAGCGGTTGGAAGCTACAATATTTGTGTATGGTCGCAACCATGATCGAAGGCATAGTCACAGCCATGGTTAAAATCATGGTCGAATCAACGGTTAAAGTCATGGAGGTCAAAGTCAAAGATATAGACTTCGAATACAGGTGAAGTCGAAGTCGAAAATTCGATCGACAACTTGGTCGGAACTTTACAGTGGTCGAAGAACACTGTAGTAAAATTGATTACTATAGTGTTCAAGAACCAAGGGTAGTCAAAGTTGAGCAGTCGGAGAGATCAGAGGGTTCAGAGAGATCGTAGGGTGCGGAGGTTAAAACGATCCAACAGCCATGGTCGGTTCAAAGACGGAGTTCGAAGTCGAAGGCTCCGAAATCGAAGGTCAAAGGCTGTAGTCGAAGTCTCCGAAGGTCAAAGTCAAAATCGGAGTCTTCAAAGGTCGAAGTCTCTAGGGTTGAAGGTCGAAGTCAAAGTTGAAAGCTCCGAGCAGTCGGAGTCTAAGAAGCCTCCAAACAGTCAGAGTCTAAAGAACCTCTGGACGGCGGAGTCTAAACAGCCTCTGGACATCGGAGTCTAAAGAGCCTCCGAACGTCGAAGTCTAAGAATCAGATGGCTGGAAGAGGTCGAAAGTTGTCTTCGACTCGATGGTCGAGGTCGTGATCGACTTCAAGTAGTACTCAGTAGTCGTGTGGCTACCATGAGGCGGTTTAGGCTAACGTGGCACGCCGTGTGGGTCGGATGCGGGCATGGCTTGCCAAGTGGGTAAGAGAAGGGAAGGGCTTAGCAGAGGCCGTTAAATGGGAATCGAACGTTGTTGAAGCACGGAGATGTTTGGACTAGTTTGAATGGTCAAAGGACCGTTCGGACCATTCAAACAGAAAAAAGAGAGAAGGTGGTGCTGAGGTGGCTCGGTGCGCGGGGACCAACGGTCCACTAGAGTTCCGGTGAGCGGCGGCGTCTGGCGAGGGTTTAAAAAGAGGGAGGAAACTACGAGGAGTGTGCTGGTGCTTCTATGCATTACCACAAGTGGCTGCAAGGTGGTCGGCGGCAAGATGAAGCGGTTGCGCAACTCGTGCGGTGGTGGCGACGATGTTCCAACGGTGAAGAGACTCAACTAATGGCCAATCGAGAAAATTCAAAAATTATGAAATAAATACTGAAAGATAGATTATGAATTTAGAAACTTGAATCACTTGATTCGGAGTTTGACTAGAGGAAAACGAGCGATTGAAAAATTGGTAGCAGCCCTTTGTGAACAGTAAAAGGTAGCAGCCCTGTGTGAAAAGAAAAATCAAGAATATTCCAAAGGAGTATTCCTGTGTGAACAGTAAAAGGTAGCAGCCCTTTCACTGATTTTGGTCGTGGCGCTGGCGTGAAAAAGCACGGGAGATGAAGCCAACTTGCAAAATGAGTTGCTAAGAACCCAAGGCACATGTAGGAAGTGATGGCACGTCAAACGGAGTACGGTGACGATGTATACGGCACCAATGACATAGGGTTGGAGAGAAGAATATTTTTCGGGCATGAAACATGGAGAAGTAATGTATGCACGGCCTAGAACGTGGTGAGGCGAAGTTAGAAAAATTATCGGCAAAGCCGAAAACTCAACGGAGGCGACGCAATCGTCGTTTGAACGATGTTGGTGCCGAAACACGAAAAACTCAATATCTTTTTGCTCGGTGCGGCGGATTCAAAACCGTCTGAAACGTAGCCTCCTGGGATGGTTTGACACGTTTTGATGCGAACGGATTGTTGAAAGCATTCCCGGACAGACGGGGACGTGAAGTGCTATTTGCGGCCATGGCTAGGTGTCGGGCGCAAAAATCTATGGGAGATTTTTAGACAAACGGAGTAGAGCACGGCGTAAAACACGTCAAGACGAACTCAACGGCGCAGACGGCTCGACCAACGGACTAGCGAAACGCGGTAGATAAGACTTTATGTAGCCGACAGACTGACATCGACATTCCGGGCAAACGGAGAGGAGATAGTATGCGAAAGTTGCGGCGAAACGAAGAGTAGAATGTGGGAAACATGGTGCTCACCTTGTTTAAGATCTGGCATGCGCGGTCGACCGGTGACGACGCGAGAAACGGAGACCCGATTTGGCCTACGGTGGCGATGACGCTCCGGTGAAGGCAAGGTGAGCACCGTATAGAACACGGCGAGACGAAACTGGGGATGTGCTCAAAAGTGGCGGAGCTCCACCGGACGAAGTGCAATAAGCCGAATAACACCGCTTGGAATACAAAAGTAAAATTTCGATTGCGGCCAAGAGAAGAAGAGTAGGGACTTGAGATTTTCGGGGTTGAGTGAGGATGAGGAGGGGCTCACGGTGCTTCCTTTTATAGGGGTTGAGGAGATCCGAGGAGAGAGATCAAATGACCATGTCTTTGAATGACATGGGTTAAATTCTCGCGAAACAGCTCATTAATGAGATGGGAAACGGTAGGGAATGAAGAAGTTTGATGAGAGGATGTGATTGTAATTTATTTTACGCAAATCCGTTAAGAAAATAACAAGTTATAAAGGTTTAAAGAAAAGCTTCCAAACGTGCGTTCATGCCGTTCAGCTCTATACGAAGTGTTGCCAGGCAGAAGATTGGGAAAAAAAATAGGAGGGAGAAAAAAAGAAAAATTTCAAGAAAAATATTTTTAAAATCCTTGGAACCTAAAAAGATTAAATAAAATAATTTTTGAATTAATTGATATATATTTTTAATTTTTAAAAATATTTTTCTTTTATAGCTTTAAAATAATACAATAAATAACAAATAAAGCTTAAAAATCTTAGAAAAATTCATAGAAGTTTCTAAAGCTATTTTAAACTTATAAAAATATTTCAACTTAAATTTAGATATTTTTCTTTGTAAAATATTTTTTTTTGTTTAACAGAAAGGCTCTTTTCTTTAAAGCAGAAAATTAGGTTAGCGAAAATTTTAAAATTTTAAGAAACTAAATAACTTTGATTTTTATTTTAAACTAACTTATTTATTATTTATTTTATTTTTACTTTTATTTTTTTACTTAAATTATTTTTCATAAAAATAATCTTTTTTAAGCAGAAAATCAGGCAATTAAATTTTTAAAAACTTAAGAAACCAGAAGTAAATATTTTATTTTAAATTAAATCAAATATTTTGAAATAAAACAGCTGGGCTATTACACAAACCTATCTACATCAGAGTCTAGCCCGTCGCTTTCTTCTACTATTCAATTGCCTGCTGAATCAACGGCTTTTCGGTTGCGGCTTATAGATTTTAGCTGAAATTCTTGAATTTTAGTTGTTTGCGATAGAGATTACGGAGAGAAAGACACTCGCTTACGATTTTGGATGGTATAGATATTGAGGTTTTAATGTATACTATAATTAAGTTGTAGACTTCATCTAAAAGATATTTTGTTTAAAAGTTAGATACTATAGTAAAAACCAAAAATTATTTTAAAAAACTAAAAAAAATAGACCTTTATCTTCCTTCCGGTAAGTGGTGGCAGCGTCTCCCCCTAGAAGCGTTGCGTAAAGTCTATCAGCTGTGGCATCAACTCGATCGTTGCGTCAGGCCTACCTGCAGCATTGTCCAAATTCTGATGCAAGCTTATCTGCTGCGACATCAGCTCAGTCGCTACCAGAATGCTGACTGCTCATACAAAGCTCACCATTTCAGAAGAGCACTGATGGTTTTTCCTGGAACCTCCACGTCCGATGATAAATCCTTTTTGACGCAAAATGGTCAGGTTAATGGAAGCTTAATGGACGCAAAATGGTCAGGAATCTGTTAAGTCGTGAGATATCTTTTGTTTATTTTGAAGCTACCAATTTCTTTTTTAACGATATTGTAAGATGACTTTCGGTATGTGTACAGCTTGGCAGCCTACATGCACATGATCAATAGTTAACACTCAGCACTGCAGAGTCAAAAGGATATAAACAACGCATGGGACAAGAGAAATTGTGTAGTGGCGAACTTTAGATGTACTAGTTATTTGATTATTATGCAAAACACAATGGCAAATGTATTCTCCTGTGAAACCAGAAGTTGCTCAAGGATTGACACGGAGCAGCCCAAAACATGCATAATAAATTCCTGCAAACAAGTGTCCACATGGCAGTGGTTGGCACGTAATGAATAACGCCCACCAATAATCGGTATGACATGAGCAACAACTGCGCAAGACAGATATCCGAATCCGAAAATTTAATTTACAAGAAATCACACTTTTCGATAGCTATCTGAAAATCAACATATTACAAGAACTAGTCATGAACTCATAATGCACATCTCCAACAAATGTTTGGCCAATAACCTAGTAAATGAGAACACATGGATGAATATGAACTTGTGTGACTTGCGAGCTCGCGTGAAGGCATCGGTACTACAATGGTAACAGGAAACGGATGAAGAAGCGAAAGATAGTGCAAGTGACTGCAGACATCCTACATAAACATTGCCGACCGACATAAGAGTATAAAGTAAGACAACAAATCAAGGAAAAAAGATCAATTAAGACTGCAAACATATTCAACAAGAGATGACATGCATTACTTCTATATTCAGAAAACACTATAAAACCTACAGATGACCAACATTACTAAAAAAACATTATAAGGCATAGGGTAATTATGGCACACACACTCTCTCTCTATGTATGTATATATGTATGTATGTATGTATGTATGTATGTATGTATGTATGTGTGTGTGTGTGTGTGTATAAAGTTATTAACCATTCCCTGCTTTCAAGTTACGAACAAAATTGGTCATACAAAATTAGGTAGATTAAGGAGCGGTGCGAACCGAGAAGCGGCAAAGCAATGGTTGGAGCTGAACAAGATAGCGAGGCGGCGACGGGGCTCATCGGCGGACGGCGGTCGTCGGTGAGGATAGACTAGTCGAGCGGTGGCGCTCAGCGAAGATTACAATGACAGCTGTTGGCCGAAGACAAAGATGACGACAGCGGCTGCGAAGGAGGCGGCGCACGAGCGATCTCGACTGCAGGGTGCAAAGGACGAGGGCGGTGGCTCAGCTTTATACTCAGACATCGGGGATGGCCGGGTCATGTATGGCACGGAGGCCGGGTCGGAGACGGCAAGCGGCGGTGGGAGTCCATGAAGGACATGGCCTAGGAGTCCAACTTGAGGACGATGAACAGTAGTCGGACCACCGGATGAATGGCGCGTGGCTTGGGGAGGAAACGGACGGTCGGGATTAGACGACACAGATGAATAGTGCTCAGGCATGTTCAAACTGGGCGAACGGTGCGGCCGATTGGATGGTCCAAAAATGATCAGATGATCCAGATGGGTACGAACGTTCGGACTGTCCAAACAGTAATTTTGATCGGACAGCTAGGTATGTGCAGCATGTAGCAGATGGCCAACCCGTGGCAGCGACGGATCGGACCGGTCTAATCAGTTCGGGAGGATTTAGGGGATTTTCTAATTTCCAAAATTGGAAAAAAAATAAAATAAGCTCTAGAAAATAGCAAATAAATCCAGAAAAATCATAGAAAATTTTTAAAAATTTGTTGAGACACAAGAAACCCAAATAAAATATTTTCAACAAATTTTAATATTTATTTTATTTATATTAAATTTTTAATCAATAAAAATTTAATTTAAGCTTGTATTAATTTCAGAAAAATTCAAATAGTGAATTTTATTTAAAAAGCCTTCAAATAACACTGAAAATCAGGATGTTACAGTAATCATCAGGGGCTACTTACAGCCACGGAGTGAGGCGCTGTGGCTGCTCTGTTGCCGGTGACCCGGGAGCAGTGCACGGCGTGGAGCATGACTTCGCCATGATGCGGTCTCAGGTTGTGGCGACGGGAAGGCTGATGATATGGGATGGCACTGCAGGGCATGTCATTGCTAGAGCTTGCTGATGGCGAGGTGATGCGATGGAGGCGACGGGTGCAGGGCATGGTGTAGATGTGAGGGCGACAAGGTAGAGGCGTGCACTGTGGCTAACGGAGGCGGCGGTCCAAGTGGTGCCTCTTTGTCTTGCGGTCGAGCAGTGAATCAAAAAGGGAGGAGTCGAACACGACCACACACTGTGGTGACGAGGGAGATGGATATGGCAGCGTAGATGGCTAACGACGACTGCAGGGGCGCAAGGGCACGCTGGCGTCCAGCGGTCACAAGGGGATAGCACAGCAGGAAACGGGCCACCATGGCAGGGGCCGACGGGGAAAAATGATTGCCGTGGTAGAGCACTGGCAAGGAAGAGGGACGGAGCCGAGTTGGCTCGTCCAGAAGAGTTTAGGGTGAAATCCATTTTTTATTTTTGAATTTTAGCTCTAATGTTAAGACTAGACTTGCATTTAGTTTATAATTTATGTATATATATTTAAACTATAGACCTACCTCCTAAATTAGCTTCCCATTCTTAATTTTCTTTTTTAAATCTTTTTCTTTAATTCTAGGTTTTGTTGTATAGACTAAGATCTGTTATTGGATCAAAATTCACATTTGGGATTTAACCCTTGATATTAAACAATACAAAGTCTAGATAAATCAAAATAAAAATCCAGAAGAATTTCATATGCCAACAAAATATAGCAAAAGTTTTAAATTCTTCTCATTTTTGAGAATTTCCAAAATTGGGGTGTTACACGTGCGTACGTCCGAATTCAACTGTTATATGCAAGGACCACATGCATGTCTGTATGTTTATATTTATGTATGTATGTCTGTATCGGACACATGCATTTATCAAAGTATGTATGTATGTAAGTTTGTGTGATATGCATAGCCGCTTGTGTATCAATTTTATGTACGTGAATCAATAGCTCATTAAATCAGCAAAGAGCTAAATGCAATCAGCTCAAAAGAACAGTACGGCTTTGTATCATCCAGTACTATGTGCCATTGAGCGGTCACAACCCGGGAAACATATACGTCCAGTCTATGGAAAAAAGAAGCAACCTACAAACATATCGTTGTCAGAGATGTGTGTAGTTTTCCTTGCAAGTTGCTGATCACTAACATCTCACTATCATCCAGTACCTAACTGCTAGCTCAAGCATGATCCATTGTAAGCTGCTTTTTTATCTTTCTTTCTTTCGTTGTTTTTTGTTTCTCGGTTAGTGATCGATCTCAGCTATAAGCTGAGGACGCAACAAGAAGAGTACTAGCAAGTTCTTGCACTACTGCACGTACACGACTTGCATGCATAGCTAAGTACTATTGCTAGCTGTGTTATGCAGGTCATGGCTCAATTCGTTCAAGCATTATCCAACACAGTATCCCCACAAGCAACGCTCTATCTCTTGCTCTTCCCTCTCCTCATCCTGCTACTACACTACTTCATGGCAACAAGCAGAAGATCATCAAGCAAGCAACTCAGCTATGGTAAGCTCCCGCCTTCGCCTCCAGGACTCCCAGTCATAGGGCACATGCACCTTGTTGGCTCCGACACTCATGTCTCCCTCACCAACATCGCCAAGAAGCATGGTCCTGACGGCCTCATGCTCCTCCAGCTCGGCCAGGTGCGCAACCTCGTCGTCTCATCCCCGTGTGCCGCTGAGGCAATCCTACGCTCGCACGACCACGTCTTCGCCACACGGCCACCGTCCACAGTCGCGGACATCCTCATGAGCGGGTCGTCGGACGTCTTCTTCTCCCCCTATGGCGAGCACTGGCGGCAGGTCAGGAAGCTCATCACCACGCACCTGTTGAGCGCCAAGAAGGTGCACTCGCTCCGCCGTGCCCGTGAGGAGGAAGTGAGCCTGGTGATCACCAGGATCCAGGAGGCGGCCACCACACGTGCTATCGTCGACATGACCGAGCTGCTCAACTCATTCACGAATGACATTGTGTGCCGCGCTGTGTCGGGGAAGTTCTTCCGGGAGGAAGGCCGGAACAAGCTGTTCCGAGAGCTCATCGACGGGACCGTGGCTCTATTTGGGGGTTTCAACCTAGAAGACTACTTCCCAAGCATAGCAAAGATAGATCTGCTCGCAAGAGTGGTGTGCAACAAGGCCAAGAAGTTGAAGAAGAGATGGGACGAGTTACTCGACGAGATCATAGATGACCATGCAAGCAAATCATCACTGGGTCATCCCGCCAAGCATGATCAGCAACAAGACCACCACGAGAGAGACTTCGTAGATATTCTGCTCTCTCTTCAACAGGAGTACAATCTCACTAGAGAGCATGTCAAGGTCATCTTGATGGTAACTTCAATCCCCCACAGACGCTAGCTAGCTTATGTGTGTTTGATTTTTTTTACAAAATCATCATGAACATCGATCCCTAACAGAGAGATTATCTGAATATTCCAACTCATTTTTGCTTGGTCCATATGTATTTAATATTTGTTTTGTGCTGAGGCTTTCAGTCCATGCAGGACATGTTTGCAGCAGGCACAGACACATCATACATAGTCCTGGAATTCACTATGGCTGAGCTAATACGAAAGCCACACCTCATGACCAAACTACAAGCTGAGGTTCGGAAGCACACCCCCAAAGCCCAACAAATGGTCGAGGAGGATAACCTGAACAGCATGACCTACCTGAAAGCCGTCATAAAGGAGACGCTCCGGTTGCACCCACCAGCACCGCTCCTCCTCCCACGCCTCTCCATGACCAGATGTACTGTCAACGGTTACACGATACCAACTGAAACGCGTGTCATCGTTAACGCATGGGCTCTTGGTAGAGATGCCATGTCCTGGGAGAAGGCTGATGAGTTCATGCCAGAGAGGTTCTTGGACACTGCAGTGGTCGACTTCAAGGGGAGGGATTTCCAATTTGTGCCGTTTGGAGCTGGGCGAAGGATCTGTCCTGGGATAAAATTTGGGATGGCCTCTGTCGAGATCATGCTTGCGAACCTTGTTTGCTGCTTTGACTGGGAGCTCCCGAATGGGCTGGACAAAGAGGACATCGATATGACAGAAGTGTTTGGATCGTCGATACGTCGAAAGGAGAAACTCTTTCTAGTCCCAATATCACAAGATGTCAACCGTGCATAATACAACACATGACTGGGGCTATTTGTATTGTTTGTGCATATTAATCATAAATTCCACGCAATTGTATGGCTAGATGCTATAGTATATAAGTTTATGTTCAAAAACAAAAGTATATAGAACTCAATGTGTACATTTTGATTATATTTCTCCTTTTATTCTAATTAATATATAAGAATTCCTGGCCTCTAAAGCGAATGTGTTCAGACAATTAAGCCTGTTTGAATTAGATAAGATGTACTGGCAACAACCTTTTAGTGGCGCGTCGATGCAAGGTACAGTAAAAAAATTTCGAGACTGGCATGAGTGCTACCTTTCGTTATAGGGCATGAGTGCTACCTTTCGTTATAGGATGAAAGAAAGGTTGTTTAGCTCAACTTAGGTAAAATGGCCCAGGCGAGCAACAACCCATTACAAACCAGACCTAAGCCTCAAATCAATGCTAAATAACATGCGCAAGCCAACTAATTAGCTAAGGACTAAAGTAAAAGATCTCCCCGAGCCAAAACTTCCTGCTGAAAGACTTGATGCGTTTGAACTGGTGAATCTTGGAAGGTCCTACAGTATAAATTTTCTAGAATTAATACTACTAAAAAAAGAGTCATCACAAACGGTTTGAAACTGTCATCACAGACGGTTTTCTAAACCGTCTGAATTTATGGGTCAGTGATAATCAGAGGTTATCACAGACGGTTTGTGAACCGTCTGATAAGTACAACACAGATGGTTTGTAACTAGAATCGTCTATAAAGAATACCATCACAAACGGCTCGAATCAAAAATCGTCTATGATACTCACACAAACGGTTCTAGCCACCAACCGTCTGTGATGGGTGAGTATCGCAGACGGTTGATATGTAGGGTTGTTTGTGATACTTTTTCGTCACAGACTGTTGGTAGATAGAACCGTCTATGATATGTGAGCATCACATATGGTTTTTAGTTCGAACCGTCTGTGATAGTCCTTTATAGACGGTTTATACCACAAAACCATCTATGATAGTTTATTCTATATCTATTTTTTTTGTTTTTCGGCTAGCCTCACGAACATACAAGAAGCAGAGATCGTACAAACTGAACTCTTAAACATGGCAAGAACATACAAGAAGTAGAGATCCTAGCAGACAATGGAAGCTCAACCGCGCCGACGAGCCCTCTATGTTGCCCTACTTGCAGGTGGAGCCAGAGTAGATGATGTTGTTGGGCATCTTGTTGACGAGAAGGGACTCGCCGGTGAGCGCCGACTGGTCGATCTTGAGTGTGTCACCCTCCAGCAGCTTCACGTTTGCCAAGACGATGTCTCCTAGCTTGATGCTAATGATGTCGATGCTTGGGGGTGAGGCTAGCCATGAGGGTAGCATCGGTGTTGCCGATGTTGTTCTCCTCAATGAAGCTGATGGTGGAGTTGATGAAGAGCAACATGACGATGTCGACGAAGTCCTGCTAGTCGGGAGGCCACCCCTGCAAGCATGCACGCACGCACACGTGCCGCGAGTTATATACACATTACATGCTTACACGTTGGTATGGGGATAGAGAGGTGGAGCTACGATCAGTGGGGTGAGGGTTGGTGGGTTTCTATTGGCTGGGATTGGGTTAGGGAGGATCGACGGGTCCAGCGGTCAGGGACCAAATTATCACGAACGGTTTAAACCACAAACCATCTGTGATATATTAATAACTATAACTATTATATATATATATATATATATATATATATATATATATATATATATATATATATATATATATATATATATATATATATATATATATATAAAGCCCCTCTTTTCTACACCCATTGTGTAATTATACCCTATATCGTATCTCACAATGAATGTAGAGAGTATCTCAGAACGGAGAGTATGTACGTATAGTATACGAGTATTTAAGATCATCTAGATGGTATGAATAATTTTTCGAAGTAGTATGTATATTTATTTAGATATACTCCTTTTTATGTACGTATATAAAGGTATTTATAAAATACACTAAAATTATGGACTTCCTTGCAATTTTTTCATGTGATTCACATTAGAGTATCTTATATTTAGTATATCAAGATACCTAAAGTGATAAAGGAGTATTTAAAATTTATTTAAGTGGTATATTAGAGGTGAGTATAATTACACCGGTTGTAAAAGTATTTTTCCTATATATATATATATATATATATATATATATATATATATATATATATATATATATATATATATATATATATCGATGCAATCTAAACAGCTAGTCTCAAAATATGAAATAGCAAAGTTATATATGGCTTATATATGCTTGTTTAAAAGGTTTCGATGAGATCTACAACTTTGCAGTTGAGGCGAATCTCAAATTCTGAAGGGATGATCAAACATTTTGGCAAAAACAGAAATCAAAAATTTATGACGCAAATTTAAGGTTAAAGATGACACAAATTTGGGGGTCTTAGAGGATGACTGGAGCAAGCAGGTCAGTTTTTGGATCGGACTCGTCGTTAGCTTTCCAACGAATACAAAAACGTTAAAAAAGGACACCGTTCGTAAAAGTTATACCCGTTTTACTAAAGGTGTCTCGGAACATAATACTACTCGGACTCAGACAAGAAATTATGAAATTTTAGGAGATTAAGACGGAAAACATATCATAGACAATTTTTAATACAAACCGTCTGTGATAACTTCATTATCACAGACTGTTTGTAATATAAACCGTCTGTGAAGTATCATAGACGGTTTAAATAAAAAAATCGTATGTGATATTTGGCAATATCATAGACAGTTCTTGGTAAGAATCGTCTGTGATACTTCACAAACGGTGCTCATCATGAACTGTCTGTGATATTATTTCTTCACAGACGGTTTTTAGCACTGGCATTAACATAAACGGTCTCTAAATCTAAACCGTCTGTGATTATATTTAACACTGATGGTTTTGATGAATCATCTATGATAAGACGTTTAATATAAATTATCTGTGATAAGACGTTTAATATAGCTTCCTGAGGACCCTAGGAATCCATTCCAGTTCCATAGATTATTGCTAAAATTCTAACTTTTATCCATTTTCAAAGAATATTGCATCAAAATCGACCCAAAAACGAATCCAAAGAATAAAGCTTGCTCGTGGGCTAAGAATGATAAAAAAGATGTTGGATCAACTCTCACATATCTTTGCAAGATAAACCATAGCAAAACTCCAAAGAAAAACACATAGAAGGAATCGCCCCTTCCAAGCTAACATCCGACAAACACAAGGCAACATCCAAGGACTTGCTATTGGGATGCCTGGATGGATAGGATCTGGTCTCTTAGTGGTTCTTCTATCTCTTACACGTCCTTGACACTAAGCAAGATCAACGAGAGAAGAAGAAACACAAGATTTCAATAATTGAGTAAAGAGGAGAAAGGTTTGAACGAATTTTGGATATCTATTGATATTTGGAGATGAATGTTTACAGCCACTCCTTAGTTATACACAAGCCTAAGGATGACAAAAATCTCACACACAAGAGCCACACAACATCTCTGACTTCTCATCAAGTCTTCACGCATCCGGTCTCCCCAAAATCATATCTACTTATACCGGTCCAAGTCACTTGACATAACACATGCATCAACTCACATCTTTATTATCCTTGTATTGTTTTTTGTGCTTTCTGCTTGAGCCACATGGCCTCACTCAGACTAACCTGACCACATGGATCTCAGCTAACATGCTTCGTCTCGGTCAATTGCCGTTGACTGCTAACGTTCTTCAAGTCACCTGCACATCTAAAGACTAAGCAATTATCTCTAACAGAAGTTTAATATACTTGACTCATATTAGTCAAAATATGCATCATGCAAAATAACACAATCCAAGTTTGAACCATATAGTTTCACCTAGACTTACTCGATTACACGGATCTCAACTCTCCTACCTAGTTCGGATCAATTGTCATTGACCACCAACGTTCTTTAAGCCTAGCCTTGAACTCGAACCGAATCAACACTTAACTCAACACCCTCTACAAACTAACTACTAGTCAGACCGTCAACTCATGCTAGTCCGACCAACCACAAAACACTCAAATCGACTCAAGACTCTCCTCGGTAATAGGACACCATTGTGACCGCAAGACCTATGCTGGTCACGCTGTTCAACTCAACTCTGGTCCAACTGCCAACCAAAGACCAGTTTGACTGCACTAGCCTAACTCCAAAACACACTTTCTAGAAAATCACTATCGGCTACCACAACCCAGCCACACCGCAACCACCGGTCTGACCGCACCCCAAGTGCCGGTCAGACCACTTGCACCTGCACCAACTCAAACCAAAAGGTAAAGCCGGTTTGACTAAAAACTATGAACTCTTAAAATCAAACTCAAACTTCGATAACTCTTTCATAATAAAGTTAAATATTTATCATACACCATAAAGTGGTCTTCACATGCTCTCACACAAAACAAAAAACAACACCTCCAGCGAGGCGGAGGCCGTACACACTTCTAGTGGTCCTTGAAATCTACTTCTTGCTTCCGTGACCATCAGCCATTAATTATGTTGCCATCGCCGGATCTATAGCTCCAGAGAATACAAAGATGCCCGATGCATCCATCTGCTCACATGACTCGACATTAATAGGTTGAACACTTATGTGCTTCATCGTCATTTTATTAATATAAATCAGCGCATCTTTCTCTAGAAAAGGCTAATTGCTAGACAAAGTAACTTGAAAGAGTAGGTTTGGAATTAAGCTCTGCCGAATGCAGCTACAAGTATACTAACTGAATCAACCGACAATTTAGGGATGCAAGTGATCCGAGTCAGCCCATTAGAGTACATGGCCCATCCTAATGTTTTGGCACTAAAGGGTAATGGGCCAACCCCCAAATTAAGAGGTCCAATAGGGTCTAAGACGCCATCAATCCTACAGTCAACTCGATCCCTTTCCTACAACGCGTCTGTGCATAATTGCCGCTATGCTGCCACCGACCGCCGGCCGGCCGCCGTGAACTCCCCCCCAGTTAGGGTTTCCTGTTGCAAGCTCCTTTACCGTGAGCTCCTCCGATCCCCGCGATGAATCTGCCTCCGCCGTGAGCTCCTCCCTTGCTCCTCCGAATCTCCACCACCACTGCCTTCACTGCTGAAGCCCAAGATAGTAGCAAAACATCACCTCCACTCCACAAGCCGCCGCCTCCTCCACCGGCTACGAGCTCATCCTGGCCTCCAGCGCGTCCTTCGCCTCCGCGAGCGCCGCCTCTACCTCCTCCCCCTTGTGCATCACCTCTGTCTCCTCCTTTTCATCCGAGAGCTCATCTGCCATCACATCCTCCACTAGCCTCAAGCCTATCCCCACCACCAGCCTCGAGTTTGTCCCCGCCACCGACATGGCAAGTTCAGAGATGCAAGATTCAACACAGCCCACAACGAAAGGACAAGGGGGATTGCCTCTCGCTTCTCAGGTGGTAAGGTTGTCTTTAGTAGAGATGTCCCCGGCTATGGCGGTGGTGGCTTCACCAATGTTGCTGGCTTCTCTGGTGGCTAGGTCATCTGAGGCATTCCGAACACCCATAGAAACCCTTGGCATTGGCACTTCTCTCATTCTCTAATGGGCACCTCATCACCACCTATAAATAGAGAGTCATACGGCTAGATTTGTACCCAATAAATTGAAAGCAATAAAGAAAGATCAGTAGTTCTCTCTATCTCTCTCTGTGTTCAATCTATTCTTCTGTGATTCTGTGATTGATTCGTTCTTGTTCTAAGCAGAGAAATCGCTTGGACTGGTCGCCAGCGAGGGTTCCTCAACACGTTATCAGCACGAATCGTTCCGGTGAACGAAGGTAATCATCGAAGGACTTAATAGATTGCTTTTCTAGATAGCTTTGAATTTGCAATTTTCTTCGCGTTCTAGATTGGTTTTCTACGGTACAAATCCCCCCTAATCTACCGCGAGCAGACCTGAAGTCGCCGGCACAATGTCGATCGGTAGATTGTGAAAAAGGTAGATGTTGATTGCACTGTAGAAAACGATGTAAATCCGCCCTAATCTACCGCGAGCAGACCTGAAGTCGTCGGCACAATGTCGATCGGTAGATTATGAAAAGGGGTAGATGTTTATTGCATCGCAAAACAAGAAAATTTTCTTTCAGTTTGGTTTGCATGGCCAGAACAGAAAAGGAGGGAAATTGGCGTCACTGCCGCGCCCGCATGCGCGACGCCACAGCCGGCCAGTGTGGAGCACGAGCCGCAGTCGTGCCCGCATGCACGCTACCGGCCGCCGGCCAGCAGCCGACCGAAGTACCCGACGCAATGCCCGCGTCGCCGCGCCTGCTCAGCCTCTGGCCCGCACGCCGGTTACCGCGCCACCGCCAGAAGCTGGCTGCTCCTTGGCCTCCGCGTCGCCATGCCTGCATGCGCGCCGTCGCCCTTGACCGCTCCGCTCCTCGCACGTGCACACATGGCGCCGCTGCCGCTGCCGCCGACCTAGACCTTGGCGTCTGGTCGCTGCCCCGAGGCTCGCCCGTAGTTGAGCCGCCCGCCCGCTCGCCTGCACGAGTGCGCCGCCGCCCGAAGCGGCCGTGCCCACGCATCTGAGCCATCCGCTCAGCCGTCTCCACTTCGGCCACCCGCACCCCGAACGGCGCTGCTCGCCATCGGCTTCGACCCGGCCGCCCGCATACGACCATTTCAAGCCAAATTTTAAGAAACCAAATAACTTTGATTTTTATTTTAAACTAACTTATTTATTATTTATTTTATTTTTACTTTTATTTATTTTTTATTTAAATTACTTTTCATAAAAATAATTTTTAAGCAGAAAATCAGGCAATTAAATTTTTAAAAACTTAAGAGACCAAAAGTAAATATTTTATTTAAAATTAAATCAAATATTTTGAAATAAACAGCTAGGCTATTACACAAACCCACCTGCATCAGAGTCTACCCCGTTGCTTTCTTCTATTATTCAATTGCCTGCTGAATCAACGTCTTTTTGGTTGGGTTTATAGATTTTAGCTGAAATTTTTGAATTTTAGTTGTTTGCGACAGAGATTACGGAGAGAAAGATACTCGCTTGCGATTTTAGATGGTACAGATATTGAGCTTTTAATATGTACCATAATTAACTTGTAGATTTCATCTAAAAAAAGTTAGGTACTGTAATAAAAATTAAAAATTATTTTAAAAAACTGAAAACAATAGACCCTTTATCAGCATCACCCCCTGGGACCGTTGCGTCAAGTCTATCAAATGGCATCAACTCGATCGTTGCGTCAGGCCTACCTGCAGCATTGTCCAAATTCTGATGCAAGCTTATCTGCTGCGACATCAGCTCAGTCGCTACCAGAATGCTGACTGCTCATACAGAGCTCACCATTTCAGAAGAGCCCTTCTGCAGGGCACTGGTGGTTTTTCCTGGAACCTCCACGCCCGATGATAAATCCTTTTTGACGCAAAATGGTCAGGTTAATAGAAGCTTAATGGACGCAAAATGGTCAGGAATCTGTTAAGTCGTGAGATATATTTTGTTTATTTTGAAGCTACCAATTTCTTTTTTAACGATATTGTAAGATGACTTTCGGTATGTGTACAGCTTGGCAGCCTACATGCACATGGTCAATAGTTAACACTCAGCACTGCAGAGTCAAAAGGATATAAACAACGCATGGGACAAGAGAAATTGTGTAGTGGCGAACTTTAGATGTACTAGTTATTTGATTATTATGCAAAACACAATGGCAAATGTATTCTCCTGTGAAACCAGAAGTTGCTCAAGGATTGACACGGAGCAGCCCAAAACATGCATAATAAATTCCTGCAAACAAGTGTCCACATGGCAGTGGTTGGCACGTAATGAATAACGCCCACCAATAATCGGTATGACATGAGCAACAACTGCGCAAGACAGATATCCGAATCCGAAAATTTAATTTACAAGAAATCACACTTTTTCGATAGCTATCTGAAAATCAACATATTACAAGAACTAGTCATGAACTCATAATGCACATCTCCAACAAATGTTTGGCCAATAACCTAGTAAATGAGAACACATGGATGAATATGAACTTGTGTGACTTGCGAGCTCGCGTGAAGGCATCGGTACTACAATGGTAACAGGAAACGGATGAAGAAGCGAAAGATAGTGCAAGTGACTGCAGACATCCTACATAAACATTGCCGACCGACATAAGAGTATAAAGTAAGACAACAAATCAAGGAAAAAAGATCAATTAAGACTGCAAACATATTCAACAAGAGATGACATGCATTACTTCTATATTCAGAAAACACTATAAAACCTGCAGATGACCAACATTACTAAAAAAACATTATAAGGCATAGGGTAATTATGGCACACACACTCTCTCTCTCTCTATGTATGTATGTATGTATGTATGTGTGTGTGTGTGTATAAAGTTATTAACCATTCCCTGCTTTCAAGTTTCGAACAAAATTGGTCATACAAAATTAGGTAGATTAAGGAGCGGTGCGAACCGAGAAGCGGCAAAGCAATGGCTGGAGCTGAACAAGATAGCGAGGCGGTGACGGGGCTCATTGGCGGACGGCGGTCGTCGGTGAGGATAGACTAGTCGAGCGGTGGCGCTCAGCGAAGATTACAATGACAGCTGTTGGCCGAAGACAAAGATGACGACAGCGGCTGCGAAGGAGGCGGCGCACGAGTGATCTCGACTGCAGGGTGCAAAGGACGAGGGCGGTGGCTCGGCTTTATACTCAGACATCGGGGATGGCCGAGTCATGTATGGCACGGAGGCCGGGTCGGAGACGGCAAGCGGCGGTGGGAGTCCATGAAGGACACGGCCTAGGAGTCCAACTTGAGGACGATGAACAGTAGTCGGACCACCGGATGAATGGCGCGTGGCTTGGGGAGGAAACGGACGGTCGGGATTAGACGACACAGATGAACAGTGCTTGGGCATGTTCAAACTGGGCGAACGATGCGGCCGATTGGATGGTCCAAAAATGATCAGATGATCCAGATGGGTACGAACGTTCGGACAGTCCAAACAGTAATTTTGATCGGACAGCTAGGTATGTGCAGCATGTGGCAGATGGCCAACGCGTGGCAGCGACGGATCGGACCGGTCTAATCAGTTCGGGAGGATTTAGGGGATTTTCTAATTTCCAAAATTGGAAAAAAAAAATAAAATGAGCGCTAGAAAATAGCAAGTAAATCCAGAAAAATCATAGAAAATTTTTAAAAATTTGTTGAGACACAAGAAACCCAAATAAAATATTTTCAACAAATTTTAATATTTATTTTATTTATATTAAATTTTTAATTAATAAAAATTTAATTTAAGCTTGTATTAATTTCAAAAAAATTCAAATAGTGAATTTTATTTAAAAAGCCTTCAAATAACACTGAAAATCAGGATGTTACAGTAATCATCAGGGGCTACTTACAGCCACGGAGCGAGGCGCTGTGGCTGCTCTGTTGCCGGTGACCCGGGAGCAGTGCACGGCGTGGAGCATGACTTCGCCATGATGCGGTCTCAGGTTGTGGCGACGGGAAGGCTGATGATATGGGATGGCACTGCAGGGCATGTCATTGCTAGAGCTTGCTGATGGCGAGGTGATGCGATGGAGGCGATGGGTGCAGGGTGTGGTGTAGATGTGAGGGCGACAAGGTAGAGGCATGCACTGTGGCTGACGGAGGCGGCGGTCCAAGTGGTGCCTCTTTGTCTTGCGGTCGAGCAGTGAATCAAAAAGGGAGGAGTCGGACACGACCACACACTGTGGTGACGAGGGAGATGGATATGGCAGCGTAGATGGCTAACGACGACTGTAGGGGCGCAAGGGCACGCTGGCGTCCAGGGTCACAAGGGGATAGCACAGCAGGAAACGGGCCACCATGGCAGGGGCCGACGGGGAAAAATGATTGCCGCGGTAGAGCACTGGCAAGGAAGAGGGACGGAGCCGAGTTGGCTCGTCCAGAAGAGATTAGGGTGAAGCCCATTTTTTATTTTTGAATTTTAGCTCTAATGTTAAGACTAGACTTGCATTTAGTTTATAATTTATGTATATATATTTAAACTATAGACCTACCTCCTAAATTAGCTTCCCATTCTTAATTTTGTTTTTTAAATCTTTTTCTTTAATTCTAGGTTTTGTTGTATATACTAGGATCTGTTATTGGATCAAAATTCACATTTGGGATTTAACCCTTGATATTAAACAACACAAAGTCTAGATAAATCAAAATAAAAATCCAGAAGAATTTCATATGCCAAAAAAATATAGCAAAAGTTTTAAATTCTTCTTATTTTTGAGAATTTCCAAAATTGGGGTGTTACACGTGCGTACGTCCAAATTCAACTGTTATATGCAAGGACCACATGCATGTCTGTATGTTTATATTTATGTATGTATGTCTGTATCGGACACATGCATTTATCAAAGTATGTATGTATGTAAGTTTGTGTGATATACATGAGCCGCTTGTGTATCAATTTTATGTACGTGAATCAATAGCTCATTAAATCAGCAAAGAGCTAAAAGCAATCAGCTCAAAAGAACAGTACAGGTTTGTATCATCCAGTACTATGTGCCATTGAGCGGTCACAACCCGGGAAACATATACGTCTAGTCTATGGAAAAAAGAAGCAACCTACAAACATATCTTTGTCGGAGATGTGTGTAGTTTTCCTTGCAAGTTGCTGATCACTAACATCTCACTATCATCCAGTACCTAACTGCTAGCTCAAGCATGATCCATTGTAAGCTGCTTTTTTTATCTTTCTTTCTTTCGTTGTTTTTTGTTTCTCGGTTAGGGATCGATCTCCAACAAATGTTTGGCCAATAACCTAGTAAATGAGAACACATGGATGAATATGAACTTGTGTGACTTGCGCGCTCGCGTGAAGGCAGTAAATTTTTTGCTTTTTAGTCCAAAATTCAAAAGTTTGTTACAAATAGACCCCTGGGGAAACGATTTTCAAAAATAGACCCCCAGAACGGCGCCAAAGAAAATGGCGCCTATGGTATATAGCACGGCGCCATAGCCTTCGGCGCCGCGCTATGCCACGTACGCCACGTAGGATTCCACGGTGGCCTAGAACGGCGTCAAAGGTCATGGCGCCGTGATATGTAGACTCGGCGCTAACTGTCGTGCCGCCGTTCTGTGGGACTTAGGCCCAAGCACGGCCCCCCAGCCCCCCACGCCCTTATTCCATTCTTCTGCCCGAGCAAACACAGCCCCGCCCCCCCAACTCTCTCCCCTCCAAATCCACGCTTATCCGTTGTTTTTTTCTCGCGATTTTTGCAAGGTTCAGGCGCTCAGCGCCATAACATGCGGCGCCATGCATGCATACCTCGGCGCCATAACCTGTGGCGCCGTAATTGTATAGTGCGGCGCCACAGGTTATGGCGCCGAGGTATGCATGCATGGCGCCGCATGTTATGGCGCCGAGCGGCCTAAACCCTGCAAAAAAAAAACAGCTGACTGCTGTGTTTCTGAAACACATGCACAAACACAGATACATATACACGTACAAAAACAGCTGAACACCATCGCATATTTATAAAAACATTCAATAACATGAACGTTGTCTCGAAACCCTTAATAACATGAACATCAAAATAGAGTCAATCTCGTTGACTCTTGGCCTTTCCCTTGCCCTTGGCCAAAGCATTAGTCCCCGGAGTATACGTGCGTGGGGGACGAGTCGAACGATGAGGCCGCTGCGAAGTCTGAGTGGATGGTGCGTCGAGCATCTGCGATAACCCGATCTCGTCGTGGGTAGGAGCCTCCTCGGCGTCCTCATGCTCCTCCACAGCGTCATGCTGCTCCACCTCCTCGTCGTGGTCGTCGTCTTCGACACCGACGTCCCAACTGAAACTCGGAGTCCGAGTGCGTGACGAGCTCCTTGTGGACGCTCGCCTGGTACGATGTGACGACGAGCCTGCAGCTGTGGAGGCACCTGAGCGCTGGGAGGCCGCCGGTATGCTCACGTTTATCGACGAGCGTACGCGGCAACCTAAACGACCTGCCGTCTGAGTGAGGCGACGTTTAAGTCTCTGCAAGTAATGATATGTTAGAATAGTACACATGCTTAATGGCTAACTTAACGAATAATCTTCGTACGTTTAATGCGGCCCTCAGGCCGGTCTCGGTGTCCGGTCCGCCAACTGGGTAGCGAAGCACCTCATCGATTTCGGTGACCGATGTTCGAACCATTTTCCCCTAAAGAAATAAGGAAACAATGTAAGTTCGAGATAAACGTATAGAACTAAAGTATTACAAATATCATAATTTCCGTACCACTCGATCGATAACCGGAGTGGCCTCGACCACTCTGCCCTCCCTAGCCCGCCTGTCGTACGCAGTGTCCTCGTCCTCGGACAAAGCGAGGTCCGCGTAGTCGGCATCTGTCCACTCTCCGCGTAGCCTGTAACGGGTGGCAGTGTGATACCAGGACAAGTACTCCCGGTAGCTGGCAGTTCTCCTCCATCTTCCTCCACCACTGCACGTAATCTCGGTGGTGGTGAGCGAAGTCCGTAATCTTTCTTTGGCGGACCCTGTCGAACCTGCACATGTAGCGATGCCAACAAATAGATGTTAAAGTAAGAACCAATAGAATTGTGAATGAAACAAAAATTGTAACTTACTTGTGCAACTCAATGGAAGCCGACTCGTGCTGGGGGGGATGGAACTGCGTCAAGCCAAACTGGCGCGCCACTCTGTGAGGGAGGTGAAGCTCCACAGCGTAGAAGCAGATCAGCAGACACCTCATCCTCCAAAGGGGGAAGTCTCTGCGGCACATGGTGCTTAGCGGTAGAGCTAGCACCGGTGGCTCCAAGTAAGGCTGCCACGACACCTGGTAAGCACACAAACAAGCAATCCGATTAGCCTTGAAAAAAACCCAGAACAGTAGGGAAAATAAATATATTACCAATTTCTTACCATCCCGGCAGACAAAGTGTCTAGCTCGTTGCTGCAATCTATGTATGCCCGCTGAGTGGTCGCGAATAGGGCTGAGACGTGGTCCCAGAGGTACGCCATAGTCGGGCCGAGGTCGTCCACACCCTGTGGGAACCAAGGTTGCGCCTGGAACTGCTCAGGGTGACCCACCGGAAGGCGTGTCCACATCCAGATCTGCAGGAGGAGGACACATCCACTGAGTGACGACGTGGGAGCCCTCCGTCTGCAGGCCTCGCAAAGCTGGCGGTACAGCAAGGCGAGGACCGCCGAGCCCCAGCTGAGCTGTCCAACGTCGTCCCAGTCCAGCAGGCAAGGGATGTACATCCATGAAGCGGCGTCCCCCGTGCTGTCCGGGAAAAGCACGGCCCCGAACATGTGGAGGACCCAAGCTCGGCAGTGGAAGGTCACTATGGGTTCGTCCGCGCCCGGAGGGCATGTACCAAAGGTCTCCCGCAACCAGGAAAGGAAGACCCCCAAGACACGGCCTCGCTTGCCATTATTTGGGGTAGGAGGCAACTCCGTTCCTAGAAAGGCCTCAACACGTGCCTCCCAACCGTCGGACACCGCCGACCCCGTCACCGGCTCTCCCCTGATGGGAAGTCCGAGTATCATTGACACGTCCTCCAGCGTGACGGTCATCTCCCCACACGGATTCATCAATTCCACATGCATTCATATCAAAACTTAAAATCATATCAAACCCTAAAATCATAAAATCATATCATACCCAATCTACCACATGGATTGATCACACACTAATTCAACAATTTCACATGCATTCATATCAAACCCTAAAATCATAACTAACCCTAAATTCATATTAAACCCTAAACCTAGCACATGAATTCATCAATCTCACTCAAATCAAACCCTAAAAACGAATCTACACCCATAACTACTCTTACATACACATATTCAACATCAATCCAACTTAAATCCGAGCCAAATTCAACTACATTTCATGTACAGTTTCAAATCTTCTCCTTCGAAATGTACCTCAAAACAATCACATATATTGCGAAAAATCAAGGGAGGGGAGGGAGTTCACCTTGCTTAACCGATTTGCAACAAAAATCCCGAGAAAAATCAACCAAAATAGCCGGATTTGGAGGGGGAGACCGGAGGCGGCGGCACTGTGTTCGGGTGTGTTTGGGGAAGAAATGAGGGCGTGGGGGGCCATGCTCGGGCTTAACTCCGAAAGTACGGCGCCACACAATTTAGCGCCGTTATTGCATAGCACGGCGCCATAGCCTTTGGCGCCGTTATATGCCACCCTGGCTCCTACGTGGCATAGCACGGCGCCAAATCTCATGGCGCCGTGCTATGTACCCCAAGTGCCATGTGTTTTGGCGCCGTATCGGGGGTCCATTTTTGTAAATCGTTTCCCCAGGGGTCTATTTGTAAAAATCTTTCAAAAATTGGACTAAAAAGCAAAAAATTTTCGTGAAGGCATGGGTGTACAATGGTAACAAGAAACGGATGAAGAAGCGAAAGATAGTGCAAGTGACTGCAGACATCCTACATGAACATTGCCGACCGACATAAGAGCATAAAGTAAGACAACAAATCAAGGAAAAAAGATTAATTGAGACTGCAAACATATTCAGCAAGAGATGACATGTATTACTTCTATATTCAAAAAAACACTATAAAACAAGCAGATGACCGACATTACTAAAAAACATTATAAGGCATAGGGTAATTATGGCACACACTCTCTCTATATATATGTATACATATATGTATATATATGTGTATATATGTGTGTGTGTGCGCGTGCGCACACGCACACGTGTGTGTGTATAGTTATTAACCATTCCCTACTTTCAAGTTTTGAACAAAATTGGTCGTACGGAATTGTTCCCTTTACAAAAAATGCTGCATGTGTGTAAGGAGCGGTGCGAATCGAGGAGTGGCGAAGCAATGGCTAGGGCTGAGCGAGATGGCGATGGGGCTCACCAGCGGTCGTCGGTGAGGATGGATTGGTTGAGCGGCGGCGCTCGGTGAAGATGACAATGACGGCTACTGGCTGAAGACGAAGACGACGGCGGCGGATGCAAAGGAGGCGACGCACGGGCGATCTCGACTGCAGGGTGCAAAGGATGAGGGCAGTGGCTCGGCTTTATACCCGGACACCGAGGATGGCCGGGTCGGAGATGACAAGCGGCGGTGGGAGTTCGCAAAGGACACGGCCTAGGAGTCCAACTCGAGGACGATAAACAGTAGCCGAACCACTGGATGAACGACGCGTGGCTTGGAGAGGAAAAGGACGGCTGGGATTAGGCAGCATAGATGAACAGTGCTCGGGCAGGTTCGGACCGGGCGAATGACACGACCAATCGGATGGTCCAAAAATGATTAGACGATCCAGATGGGTATGAACGTTCGGACGGTTCAAATAGTAACTTTGATCGAACGGCTGGGACGTGCGGCATGCAGCGGATGGCCAACACGTGGCAGCGATGGATTGGACCAGTCTGATCAGTGCGGGAGGATTTAGGGGATTTCCCAATTTTCCAAAAAATCATAGAAAATTCTAAAAATTCCTTGAGACACAAGAAACCCAAATAAAATATTTTCAACAAATGTTAATATTTATTTTTATTTATATTAAATTCTTTTAATTAATAAAAATTCAATTTAAGCTTGTATTAGTTCTAGAAAAATTCAAATGGTGAATTTTATTTTAAAAAACTTCAAATAATACTGAAAATCAGGATGTTATAGTAATCCTCAAGGGCTACTTACAGCCACGAAGGGAGGCGCTGTGGCTACTCTGTTGCCGGTGACCCCAGAGCAGTGCACGGCGTGGAGCCTGATTTCGCCGTGATGCGGTCTCAAGTTGTGGCGATGGGAAGGCTGGTGATAGGGGATGTCACTGCAGGGCATGGCATTGCTAGAGCTTGCTGATGGCGAGGTGATGCGATGGAGGCGACGGGAGCAGGGCGTGGCACAGACGTAAGGGCGACGGGGCAGAGGTGCGCACTGCAGCTAATGGAGGTGGCGGTCCAAGAGGCGCCTCTTTGTCCTGCGGTCGAGCAGCGAATCAAAAAGGGAGGAACCGGACACGACCGCACACTGTGGTGATGAGGGAGATGGATACGACAGCGCAGATGGCTAATGGCGGCTGCAGGGGCACAGGAGCACACCGGTGTCCAGCGGTCACAAGGTGGAAGCACAGCAGGAAATGGGCCGCCGTGGCAGGGGCCGACGGGGAAAAATGCTTGCCGCGGCAGAGCACTGGCAAGGAAGAGGGAGGGAGCCGAGTTGGCTCGTCCAGAAAAGTTTACGGCGAAGTCCATTTTTCATTTTTGAATTTCAGCTCTAATGTGAAGACTAGGCTTGCATTTAGTTTATAACTTATGTATATATATTTAAACTGTAGACTTACCTCCTAAATTAGCTTTCCATTTTTAATTTTCTTTTTTAAAATCTTTTTCTTTAATTCTAGGTTTTGTTGTATGGACTGGGATCTATTATTGGATCAAAATTCACATTTGGGATTTAACCCTTGATATTAAATAGCACAAAGTCTAGAAAAATCAAAATAAAAATCCAAACGAATTTCATATGCGAACAAAATATAGCAAAAGTTTTAAATTTTTAATTTTTTTAGAATTTCCGAAATTAGGATGTTACACGTGCAAACGTTTGAATTGAACAGTTATATGCAAGGACCGCATGCATGTCTGTATGTTTATATTTATGTATGTATGTCTGTAACGAACATATGTATTTATCAAAGTACGTATGTATGTAAGTTTGTGTGACGTACACGAGCCGCTTGTGTATCAATTTTATGTACGTGAATCAATAGCTCATTAAATCAGCAAAGAGCCAAAAACAATTGGCTCAAAAGAACAGTACGGCTTTTGTATCATCCAGTACTACGTGCCATTGAGTGGTCACAACCCAGGAAACATAAACGTCCAGTCTATGGAAAAAAGATGCAACCTACAAACATATCAATGTCGGAGATGTGTGTAGTTTTCCTTGCAAGTTGCTGCTCACCAACATCTCACGGTCACATTCACGTCCACTACTCGAAGGTGGCGATATTATCATCGACGTTCATCATAGGCGTGCTTGAATTCTTCAGCTACCTAACTGCTAGCTCAAGCATGATCCATTGTAAGCTGCTTCTTTATCTTTCTTTCTTTCTTTTTTTTTCTCTCGGTTAGTGATCGATCTCAACTATAAGAGGACGCAACAAGAAGAGTACTAGCAAGTTCTTGCACTACTGCACGTACACGACTTGCATGCATAGCTAAGTACTATTGCTAGCCGTGTTATGCAGGTGATGGTTCAATTCGTTCAAGCATTATCCAACACAGTATCCCCACAAGCATCGCTCTATCTCTTGCTCCTCCCTCTCCTCATCTTGCTACTACACTACTTCATGGCAACAAGCAGAAGATCACCAAGCGAGCAACTCAACTATGGTAAGCTCCCGCCTTCGCCTCCAGGACTCCCAGTCATAGGGCACATGCACCTTGTTGGCTCCGACCCTCATGTCTCCCTCGCCAACCTCGCCAAGAAGCATGGTCCTGACGGCCTCATGCTCCTCCAGCTCGGTCAGGTGCGCAACCTCGTCATCTCATCCCCGCGCGCCGCCGAGCCATCCTGCACTCGCACGACCACATCTTCGCCACACGGCCACCATCCACGGTCGCAGACATCCTCATGAGCGGGTCGTCAGACGTCTTCTTCTCCCCCTACGGCGAGCACTGGCGGCAGCTCAGGAGGCTCATCACCACGCACCTGTTGAGCGCCAAGAAGGTGCACTCGCTCCGCCGTGCCCGTGAGGAGTAAGTGAGCCTGGTGATCGCTAGGATCCAGGAGGCGGCCACCACGCATGCTGTCGTCGACATGACCGAGCTGCTCAACTCGTTCACGAATGACATTGTGTGCCGCGCCGTGTCGGGGAAGTTCTTCCGGAAGGAAGGCCAGAACAAGCTGTTCCGGGAGCTCATCGACGGGAACGTGGCTCTGTTTGGGGGTTTCAACCTAGAAGACTACTTCCCAAGCTTAGCAAAGATTGATCTGCTCGCAAGAGTGGTGTGCAACAAGGCCAAGAAGTTGAAGATATTCTGCAAGATCATAGATGACCATGCAAGCAAATCATCACTGGGTCATCACGCCAAGCATGATCAGCAACAAGATCATGAGAGAGACTTCGTAGATATTCTGCTCTCTCTTCAACAGGAGTACAATCTCACCAGAGAGCATGTCAAGGTCATCTTGGTGGTAACTTCAATCCCCCACAGACGCTTGCTAGCTTATGTGTGTTTGATTTTTTTTACAAAATCATTACGAACATCGATCCCTAATAGAGAGATTATCTGAGTATTCCAACTCACGTGACAACAGCCATACATATATATAGCAATTTTTGCTTGGTCCATAGATAGCAGGACTAGAAAATCTCACAAGAGGCTGATCTCCATTTACAACCGCCTAGCTAGCACCCTCTACCGATATATACAGTACTCTTTCCACATGTATTTAACATATGTTTTGTGCTGACGCTTTCAATCCATGTAGGACATGTTTGCAGCAGGCACGGACACATCATACATAGTCTTGGAATTCACTATGGCTGAGCTCATACGAAAGCCACACCTTATGACCAAACTTCAAGCTGAGGTTCGGAAGCACACCCCCAAAGCCCAACAAATGGCCATGGAGGATAACCTGAACAGCATGACCTACTTGAAAGCTATCATAAAGGAGACGCTCCGGCTACACCCACCAGCACCATTCCTCCTCCGACGCCTCTCCATGACCGAATGTACTATCAACAGTTACACGATACCAACCGAAACACGTGTCATCGTTAACGCATGGGCTCTTGGTAGAGATGCCACGTCCTGGGACAAGGCAGATGAGTTCATGCCAGAGAGGTTCTTGGACACTGCAACGGTCGACTTCAAGGGGAGGGATTTCCAATTTGTGCCGTTTGGAGCTGGGCGAAGGATCTGTCCTGGGATAAATTTTGGGATGGCCTCTGTCAAGATCATGCTTGCGAACCTTGTTTGCTGCTTTGACTGGGAGCTCCCGGATGGGCTAGACAAAGAGGACGTCGATATGACAGACGTGTTTGGATCAACGGTGCGTCGGAAGGAGAAACTCTTTCTTGTCCCAATATCACAAGATGTCAACCGTGCATAATACAACACATGGCTGGGTCTATTTGTATTGTTTGTGCATAGTAATCATAAATTCCACGCAATTGTATGGCTAGATGCTATAGTATATGAATTTATGTTCAAAAACAAAAGTATATAGAACTCAATATGTACATCTTGAATATCTTTCTCCTTTTATTCTGATTAATATGTAAGAATTCTTGGCCTCTAAAGCGAATGTGTTCAGACAATTAAGCCTGTTTGAATTATATAAGATGTATTGGCAACAACCTTTTAGTGGCGCGTGGAAGCAAGGTACAGTAAAAAAATTCGAGACTGGCACGAGTGCTGCCTTTCGTTATAGAATGAAAGAAAGGTTGTTCAGCTCAACTTAGGTAAAAAGGCGCAGGTGAGCAACAGCCCATTACAAACCAGACCTAAGCCTCAAATCAGTGCTAAATAACATGGGCAAGCCAACTAATTAGCTAAGGATTGAAGTAAAAGATCTCCCTGTGCCGAAACTTCCTGCTGAAAGACTTGATGCATTTGAACTAATGAGTCTTGGATGGTCCTATAGTATAAATTTTCTAGAATTAACACTACTACAAAAAAGGGTCATCACAGACGGTTCGAAACTGTCATCACAGACAGTTTTCTAAATCGTCTGAATTTATGGGTCAGTGATAATCGAAGGTTATCACAGGCGATTTGTGCGCCATCTGATAAGTACAACACATACAGTTTTACTAGAATCGTCTATGAAGAATACTATCACAAACGGCTCAAACCAAAAACCGTATGTGATGGGAAAGTATCACAGACGGTTGTACATACCAACCATCTGCGATACTCACACATAAACCGTTTGTAATGTGTGAGTATCGTAGACGGTTGGTATATAGAACCGTCTGTGATACTTTTCTATCACAGACAGTTGGTAGATAGAACCATCTCATCACAGATGGTTGGCAGATAGAACCGTCTGTGATATGTGAGCATCATAGACGGTTTATAGTTCGAACCTTCTATGATAGTCCTTCACAGACTGTTTATACTACAAAACCGTCTGTGATAGTTTATTCTATATCTATTTTTTTCTATTTTTTTCCTAGCCTCAGGAATATACAAGAAACAGATATTCTACAAACTCAACTCTTAAACATGGCAAGAATATACAAGAAGTAGAGATCCTAGTAGACAATGGAAGCTCAACGTGTTGACGAGGCCTCTATCTCGCCCTGCTTGCAGGTGGAGCTAGAGTAGATGCTGTTGTTGGGCATCTTGTTGACGAGGAGGGACTCGCTGGTGAGCGCTGGCTAGTCAATCTTGAGCGTGTCACCCTCCAGCAGCCTCGCATTCGCCGGGATGATGTCACCTAGATTGATGCTGATGATGTCGAGGCTTGGGGGCGATGCTAGCCATGAGGGCAGCAGCGGTGTTGCTGGCATTGTTCTCCTTAATGAAGCTGATGGTGGAGTTGATGAAGAGTAGCATGACGATGCCGACGGAGTCCTACTAGTTAGGAGGCCGTCCCTGCAAGCATGCACGCACATGCGCCGCGAGTTATATACACATTACATGCTTACACGTTGATACGGGGATAGAGAGATAGAGTTACGATCCATGGGGTGAGAATTGGTGAGTTTCTATTGGCTGGGATTGGGTTGGGGAGGATCGATGGACCCAGCGGTCAGGGACTAAATTATCACAGACGGTTTAAACTACAAACCGTCTGTGATACATAAATAACTATATATATATATATATATATATATATATATATATATATATATATATATATATATATATATATATATATCGATGCAATCTAAACAGTTAGTCTCAAAATATGAAATGGCAAAGTTATATATGGCTTATATACACTTGTTTAAAAGGTTTCGATGAGATCTACAACTTTGCAGTTGAGGCGAATCCCAAATTCTAAAGGGAAAATCAAACATTTTGGCAAAAACAGAAACCAAAAACTTATGACGCAAATTTAAGATTAAAGATGATGTAAATTTGGGGGTATTAGAGGATGACTGGAGCAAGCATGTTAGTTTTTGGATCGGACTCGTCGTTAGCTTTTCAACAAGTATAAAAAGGTCAAAAACGGACACCATATGCAAAAATTATACCCGTTTTACTAAAGGTGTCTTGGAACAGAATACTACTCGGACTCAGACAAGAAATTATGAAATTTTAGGAGATTAAGCGGGAAACATATCACAGACGGTTTTGGTGAATCGTCTGTGATAAAACGTCTAATGTAAACTTTTTTGCAGCAGTGTAACTTGCCTAAATGAATCGATCAAAAAAAATTCTAAATGAATCATGCTCTGTTATTAACACAAGGATCGATTTTTCAAGATTAATTAGCGTGTGTGTGATATAAACTTGAATGTATATTGCGGACTGCACGACTATGCCGACTTGATCATGCTTGCAATCTGGCACGGAACGAGCAGAACGGAATGGAGTTGTGAGCAGAATAGAGTAGAATACAAGACCCTCTATTCTGGTTTGTGTTGAAGTGCCCATGAGAAAATTAGGTTACCTGACTGGAAAGTGGAAACATAATTCGAAGTAGTATATTTTCTTTTGCTAATTAATTTGCTTGTTGCTATCTTAACTTTTTTAATAATTAAACCTTCGCAAAGATTTGAAGAAAGCTGGTAACTCCGAACATATTCATCTGCGTCAAATTAATTGTCACAATCTTGTTCATTTACAAGACACAATCTTATTCGAAGTTGAAGCTTGCCCGCAGAACAATGTTTGCCAGAGAGCGCAGATGTCTCTGTCCCTAGGAGCGTGATGCTTAGGTGCGAGGTGACTCAAGCAGAAAGAAAGACAGACAATGGAGAGAAGAAATCGTACGTACGGATTGCAACCCGCCCCTCGCAGCGACTGTTTCGGCTCAGCTATAGCAATTCTCGTTTGAATAAAGACAGATGTGAAAGCGAAGTGGAATCCTTCTTACCCCGATTTGTGGTGATCGTTTCGGCTTCAGTTTCTAGTTTCAGCTTTTTTTTCATTATTCACTACATTATCTATTAACTCAACTACAATAAAAAAACCAAAAGTCATCACTAAAACGATCACCACTAAACCACCAAGAGCGAATCCGAAATTAAGTCCATTATGTACCTTTAAATTTTCTTTAAGTCCATTATGTTCTCTTTTGGATCTAATTGCTCTTGCCTTTTCGTTTTTCTCTCTGGTGGCTAGTCGCTCGTCGGATTTCCTTCACCCATCTAGATCACTGGGGTCATGTCGCCTGCTAAATCGACTCATCTAGATCATGACGGCAACGTCTCCATCGGAATCCAAGCTAAGTTTGGTACAAACTGTAGCACCAAAAAGATGGCTAGAAATTTTAAAAACACTTCTTGGAAAGCTTTTTTCCTTAAGAAGGCTACAATTTTTGCACCTTAATCAAGAGCTATAAAGTATAGAGCCTAACCATTCACAAAGAAAACTTCAAGAAAAACTGAGCTATGCGAGTCTATACACGTCTGAGCGATCCGACCGCAGTGCAAAGGGTGGTATGACCTGTCGCTCAGCACAAAACAGAAAATCATCATGATTTCACAAACTCAAAATGAACTAACTTGCAAACGACAACTTTAAATCTCATAAAACGTGAAATATAGCTTCCTAAGGACCCTAGGAACCCATTCCAATTCTATAGATCATTGCTGAAGTTCTAACTTTTATCCATTTTCAAAGAAGATTGCATTAAAACCGACCCAAAAACGAATCCAAAGACTAAAGCTTGCCCGTGGGCTAAGAACGGTCAAGAAGATCTTGGATCAACTATCACATATCTTAGCAAGATAAACCACAGCAAAACTCCAAAGAAAAACACATAGAACAAAAAACTCTTAAGGAATCTCTCCTTCCAAGCTAAAATTGGACAAACACAAGGCAACCTCCAAGGACTTGCTATTGGGATGCCTGGATGGATAGGATCTGGTCTCTTAGTGGTTCTTCTATCTCTTACACGTCCTTGACACTGAGCAAGATCAACGAGAGAAGAAGAAACACAAAAAACTAAGCCAAATCAAAATTTCAATAATTGAGCAAAGAGGAGAAAGGTTTGAACGAATTTTGGATATCTATTGATATTTAGAGATGAATGTTTACAGCCACTCCTTAGTTATACATAAGCCTAAGGATGACAAAAATCTCACACACAAGAACCACACAACATCTCTGACTTCTCGTTAAGTCTTCACGCATCCGGTCTCCCCAAGATCATATCTACTTATACCGGTCCAAGTCACTTGACATACCACATATATCAACTCGCATCTTTATAATCATTGTATTGTTTTTTGTGCTTTCTGCTTGAGCCACATGGCCTCACTCAGACTAACCTGACCACATGGATCTCAGCTATCCTACTTAGTTCCGGTCAATTGCCGTTGACTGCTAACGTTCTTTAAGTCACCTACACATCTAAAGATTAAGCAACTATCTCTAACACAAGTTCAATATACTTGACTCATATTAGTCAAAATATGCATAATGCAAAATTACACAATCCAAGTTTGAACTATATAGTTTCACCTAGACTTACTTGGCTGCATGGATCTCAACTCTCCTACCTAGTTCGGATCAATTGTCATTGACCACCAATGTTCTTTAAGCCTAGCCTTGAACTCGAACCGAATCAACACTTAACTCAACACCCTCTACAAACTAACTACTAGTTAGACCGTCAACTCATGCTAGTCCGACCAACCACAAAACACTCAAATCGATCAAGACTCTCCTCAGTAATAGGACACCATTGTGACCGCAAGACCTATGCTAGTCACGCTGTTCAACTCAACTCTGGTCCAACTGCCAACCAAAGACCAGTTCGACTGCACTTGCCTAACTCCAAAACACACTTTCTAGAAAATCACTATCGGCTACCACAACCCAGCCACACCGCAACCACCGGTCTGACCGCACCCCATGTGCCGGTCAGACCACTTGCACCTGCACCAACTCAAACCAAAAGGCAAAGCCAGTTTGACTAAAAACTATGAACTCTTAAAATCAAACTCAAACTTTGATAACTCTTACACAATAAAGGTAAATACTTATCATACACCATAAAGTGATCTCCACATGCTCTCACACAAACAAAAAACAACACCTCAAGTGAGGCGGAGGCCGTACACACTTCTAGTGGTCCTTGAAATCTACTTGCTTCCGTGACCATCAGCCATTAATTATCTTGCCATCGCCGGATCTATAGCTGCAGAGAATACAAAGATGCCCGATGCATTCATCTGCTCAAATGACTCGACATTCATAGGTTGAACACTTATGTGCTTCATCGTCATTTTATTAATATAAATCAATGCATCTTTCTCTAGAAAAGGCTAATCGCTAGACAAAGTAACTTGAAAGAGTAGGTTTGGAATTAAGCTCTGCCGAATGCAGCTACAAGTATACTAACTGGATCAACCGATAATTTAGGGATGCAAGTGATCCAGGTCAGCCATTAGACTACATGGCCCATCCTAATGTTTTGGCACTAAAGGGTAATGGGCCAACCCCCAAATTAAGAAGTCCAATAGGGTCTAAGACGCCATCAACCCTACAGTCAACTCGATCCCTTTCCTACACCGCGTCTGTGCATAATTGCCACTATGCCGCCAGCCACTGCCGGCCGCCGTGAACTCCCCCCGTTAGGGTTTCCCGTTGCAAGCTCCTTTGCCGCGAGCTCCTCCGATCCCCACCACGAATCTGCCTCCGCCGTGAGCTCCTCCCTTGCTCCTCCGAATCTCCACCACCACTACCTTCACTCCTGAAGCCCAAGATAGTAGCAAAACATCACCTCCACTCCACAAGCCGCCGCCTCCTCCACCGGCTACGAGCTCATCCCGGCCTCGAGCTCGTGCTTCGCCTCCGCGAGCGCCGCCTCTACCTCCTCCTCCTTGTGCGTCACCTCTGTCTCCTCCTTTTCATCCGAGAGCTCATCTGCCGTCACATCCTCCACTGGCCTGAAGCCTGTCCCCACCACCAGCCTTGAGTTTGTCCCCGCCACCGACATGGCAAGTTCAGAGACGTAAGATTCAACACAGCCCACAATGAAAGGACAAGGGGGATTGCCTCTCGCTTCTCCGGTGGTGAGGTTGTCTTTAGTAGAGAGGTCCCCGGCTATGGCGGTGGTGGCTTCACCAGTGTTGTTGGCTTCTCTGGTGGCAAGGTCATCTGAGGCATTCCGAACACCCACAAAAACCCTTGGCATTGGCACTTCTCTCATTCCTGGGTGACAATCTCGCCTCTTGGTCCTCCAAGCGGCAACACACCGTCTCTCATTCGAGTGCGGAGGCTGAGTACCGGGTTGTGGCCAATGCTATTGCTGAGGTGTGCTGGTTGTACCAACTTCTTTAGAAACTTTACAGTCCTCTACATCGAGCTACCTTCGTTTACTGCGATAATATCAGCACGGTCTATCTGTCAATAAATCCGATGCAATATCAACGCACCAAACATGTTGAGATTGATCTCCACTTCATCTGAGAACGAGTTGGTCTTGGTGTTGTTCGCGTTCTTCACATTCCGATATTATCTTAGTACGTCGACATCTTCACCAAAGGGCCGCCTACTTCTATTTTCATCGAGTTCCAGTCCAATTTGAACGTCCACTCTACCGATGCTCCAACTGCCGGGGGAGGGGGTGTTAGATGTCTGAGTTGACATGTTAGATGTCTCAGTTCCTAACCCATACTTAAGACATGGCATGGTTTTACACTTACCCCCTCACCTGCCTAGCATGGTTTCATACTTGCTCCCTCACCTGCTTAGCATGGTTTCACACTTGTCCCCTAACCTATCTGGCATGGCCTATATATGTAACTTTTGATTCTTCATTCTATTCATAACGTGATTGTCTTAAATATTCCACACTCTCTCAATATGTCTTGTTTAAGCAGATGTACAACGATCCATGCATGCATCCTGTATGACCAGCTGCATGAAGAATTGAACCCACACCAACCCCAAGTTTTTCAACATCTTGGATCGCAAATTTTTCAACCACAAGTTTTTCATAATGTATACTTAATTTTACTTGAAACCTATCGTGAAATATACTTTCATAATGTATAATTAATGTTATTTGAAACAACATATTTTTCATAGAAATTGATAACTAAAGTGTCATCTTAGAGACCATGTCAATATCCAAAACGAGTTACGTTTGGAATCGGAGCAGGAGAAAGGCAGCCGCCTTGTTGAATGACGATGGTTTGTGATTTATTGTAGAAACAAACCCAGTGCATATTTCCTTTTATTTCGAATGGATGTGATTGCCCTAATTAATGGCATAGTGTCAATTAAGGCTGCGTAGAACTTCTAAAAGGTTCTCGAAAAAGAGGTAATTTTTTCTGGGCCTGTATTCTTTTTCTAGGTTCACTAGGATTCTTATCGGTTGGGGCTTCTAGTTTCCTTTCATGTTGATAGGATCCGGGATCAATAGGACTAACTCAAAAATCATGATTCAGAAGATCATAAGGTACAGGCCAGCAATACATTATATTGCATTTCCTCATTAAGATCCTATGTAGGATCAGGGTCGAAATGGTCCCATAGAATAAGATATTAACAACCTTCAATGGAGCGGCGTTGTAGCCCTTTGCCATTGTAATATGGGTTTCCACTGATGGTGGAACGGACCTCGATGGAGTATGCAATAATGGTGAAGCCAATGTAGCAGCTACAATGCTACCGATCGCTACTAAAGATGGCAACGGGTACCCGAAACCCGAGTACCCGATGGGTTTTACCCGATAAGAAGGTGGGTATGAAAAAATATCTTCACCCGCGGGTATATTAATGGGCAAAAATCTCTACCCATCGGGTATACGGGTACGGGTACGGATGTATACTACCAGTACCCGCATACCCGCGGGTAAGATATACCCGTCCAAATCCCGCCCAACCCACGCCCAAATCCCACGCCCGACCCCCCCCCCCCCGCGCGGGCGCGCGCCCAAATCCCGCCCAACCGCACGGCCGCGCCAAATCCCGCCCGAGTGCCCGACCTCCCGCGCGGCCCGCGCCCAAATCCCGCCCGACCCCCCGCGCCCAAACCCTAATCGCTGCCTCTCGCCTTCTCCTCGGCCCCCACCGCCCTCCTCTCCCCGCCCGCCCGCCCCACCACCGTCCCCTCGCGCCCCTACCCGCCCCTCCTCGCCCCCGCCGCCGCCGCCGCCTCCACCCTCCCCCTCCTCCGCCCACCCGCCGCCCCTCTCTCCCGCCGCCTCCACCCCGTCCCCTCGCCCCCCACCCGCCGCCTCCTTTTCTCGCGCCCCACCCGCCGTCTCTCGCGGCCTCGGCGCCGCGCGCCGCCTCTGCTCCGCCTCCTCCTCGCGGCCTTCGGCGCCGCCCTCGCCTCCGCCGGCTCCGCCTCCTCCTCCGGCTCCACCTCCTCCAGTCCTCCCCACCCTCCGGTCAGTCCTCCTCGCGGTCTCGCCTCCTCCTCTGGTATCGGGTATGGGTTACCCGTCGGGTACAAATACCCGCGCGGGTGCGGGTATGGGTAAGTTTCTATACCCGGGTGCGGGTACGGGTATTGTGACGGGTACGGGTATTGTCTGTCGGGTACGGGTATGGGTTGGCTATACCCGACGGGTATCTACCCGTTGCCATCTTGAATCGCTACAACTATCTTCAGTGATCTCGTCGCAAATTTTTTCGCTTGGCTGCCACTTCAGGACCTCCTTTGGACAGCCGACAGATTGCAAGCCAGAGGCTGGTCAAACGTAGGGATGGCAATTCCTCCTATGGGGACGGGCCCCGCGGAGATTAGAATATCCTTATGGGGACAGGGGCGAGGGATGATCTTCTCCCACGGGAAAATGTGGTGGGGCCCCATTATGCTAGTAGGATGGGGACGGAGGTCATCCTTGTTCCGTGGGTCCTATAGGTACCTAGTAAAAATAAAAATAAATATTTTGATAATAGATTATGGTTTTTAATATAAGAGATTGTATTCTTTTCTTGTATATTTAAACTAAAATATGAATTTATATGTTAGAATATATATTTTGAAGCTATATTTTTTAAAAAAATATGTTTAAGTAATTATAAGTTAATAAATAAAATTAAATTATTATTTTTGAAAACAAATTTAGTCTTTTTTTTATCCCCGTGAGGACCTTGTGGAGGTCGGGTCCCCACGGGGACCGGAGACGGAGGGCTATCTCTCTCCGGGAGACTTAGCAGGACGGGGCCACAGAGGCTTCCTCCGTGATCCCCCGCCCCCTCGCCATCCCTAGTCAAACGGCCACTTCTGTCCCCCCCTATGCAACCGCTATTTGGGGACAGCACAACACCTGTTCACAACGTATCAAGTTCGCAACGTATCAAGATTGAGTGACCTTATTACTGAAGACGTGCGGGTGTGGAGTTAAAGGTTAATATTTCCCCTCGGCATGTTGCCCTCAAAGCTGTTCGACAAACAGGACACCCAGTACATGGCATGGCTCCAAACTTGAGAATTTGATTGGAACATCATATGTCCTGTTTAAGCAGACGTACAACGATCCATGCATGCATCCTGTACGGCCAGCTGCCTGAAGAATTGAACCCACACCAACCCCAAGTTTTTCAACGTCTTGGCTTGCAAATTTGTCCAAGTTGATAGGCCTGATCGCCTGACCTGACCTGACCTGACCTGACCTGCTCATCACAATAATATCGCACGGGCCATTCAGCCGACGGGCAACAGTCTCGGCCGGTCTCTCCGCACAGTGCTTTGGCTGTTCTGTGGAAGCAAAACCCAAGCGCAAGTGTGGAAGCAATGTACACGTCCAAAGCACAACCTAATCAGGTTATGAAACCGCTACGAGCAGTCGCTGACCTGCGGGCTCCACCCAAGTGCAAATTAATTGAATTACGCCTATGAACAGACTATAGATCGAGAAAATTGATGATTTACCATCTTCAAGAATGGACTTCGCACTTTTACCACTCTCAATGTTGGCTTCGCAAAAATACCATGTAGTACATTGATCCCTTGATTAGTATGCCATTTCATCCCTTTAATTCATTTTCTTTTTCTTTTTCTAATTTTAGGGACTGGAAAAGACCCTTCTACCACTGGCTAATTTCTCACATAGATGCATGGAGGGATTTCGATCAGAAAAATTTATGATACAGGTACGCGCAGGGACACCGAAGAGACTTGAGGGGAAAATGACGTGATACCCTTACCCAATGCTAAATGTTTCTTGTTTCTCTGACCATTGGAGCTCCAAACACTTTGACCTGCCATGTTCTGGTGCCATTTCGGTATTGCATTCACAAGATCTGTAGGTTCAACACAGTTGAGTGGGCATACGCTCTGAACCAGAGCTAACTAGATTGAGAAAAAGCTGTATAGTTTCATCTCACAAATATAAAGTCGAGAATAAAAGGAGTTCATCTCATATCCATAGTATGAGAATAAAAAGGAGTTCATCTCACAAATATGATACATCTCAAAGCAAATAATTTGTGAGTTCATATCTAACAAAATAAACTTCTTGTGGGTTCACAAAATATCATTCATCCACTTTGTAACTTTCTCTTTGGAGTCACCTTCTTTGGTGCAGCTATAGTAGGCATCCTCTTAGGAGTAGCGGTTGAGGTTTGTGAAGAACTACCCTCTCCAAGCAAGAAAGCAAGACGACTGCACACATATGTGTTATGACAATTAATTAATTTTTTTTCAGATTTGAACATTTATGTACATAGATATGTTTCATTGTTTCTCACCTTCTAGTTACCCTGCCTGGACTATCCTGTAGTATTTGCTCTCTAGTTGGCCTTTGTGGGGTGCTAGGTTCACCTTGCCTAGCTTTTGTAATGTTCTTTCTAGGGTTCCTCTTCCTACAAGAAAACAAAAAAAAATAGTTCATTGAAATGACGTGGTAATTCAAGGCATGAATGAAAAAAACAACGCTGACCTCTTTTTTGTCCCGTTGAATGGGCACTTGTAACTGGCTTGCCTGTGACCTTTTTCACCACATCTCTTACAAGTCATTGGACCTCTAATCATTTTCTTCCCCTTAGCATTGGTTGGAGCACCACCATCGCCACCTTCACCATCAATGCCACCTTCATTGCCGCCATTATTAGCACTTTTCTTTTTCTGACCACCTTCAAGACATCCTTTAATCCTCAGTTTCCTTTGTCTTCCAATATTTCTTTTAGCCAGTGGTGCACCAACAACAAATGGTAGCTACACTTGTGGCCACTGCGATTTGTCTGTCATTGGCTCAATCTCTCTCCCATAAGCAACCTTGAATCTATCCACCGAGTAGAACTCATGCACAAATTGTTCAATGTCTACTCCCTTTTGTGAAGTTACAAAGGCCAATACATGTTGACATAGCTTACCAGTGTGCTGCCATTCAAGACAAGTACAAGTCTTTTGATTTAGCTTCACAATATGCCTCTCACAGTTCTTGCTATTGTCCCAAACCTCTGCACTCCAATTAGCATATTCCACAACTTTCAAGTGGCCCAACCCTCTAGTATTTGCCTTCAGCTGAACCATAATTCCTGGAAGTATCCTTCCAACTGGTAGTCTATCTCCAATCCTTCTTCTCTTCCTCCACAAACACATGATCCTCTCTCTAACCTTATCAGCAAGTTCAGCAACAGGTAAGTCCTTGATGTCTCGGATCCCGTTATTGAAAACCTCTGCTATATTATTAGTGATGTAGTCACACTTGATTTCTTGATTAAAGGTACACCTATACCACTTGAGTTTATGGTGCTCACTTAACCAGATCCATACAGCTTCTGATTCTTCAATAATTTCTGACATATGCTCTATAAATACCTCTTCCCTGTAAGCCCTTGCCGCAGGATACATGTTTCCAAACCCTTAGAACCTTTTTTGAAAATTCTTCATAAGATGGAGAAAACATTCTCTTTGCTCTGCATTTGGAAACACATTCTTCACTGCATTCTCTAAACCTTTGCAGGCATATGTGCACACTGCAAGGAGTGGAGGATCTCCTATTGCCTTCTTTAGTTGATTCATAAACCAAGTCCAATTGTCTTCTGTCTCGGAAGCTATGAAGCCATAAGCAAGTGGATACATCCAATTGTGACCATCAACTGCTGTAGTTGAGGCTAAATGGCCATTCCACCTTCCATTAAGTGCTGTGGAATCTATACCCAGATAAGGCCTACATCCTTCCAAAAAAACCATCAATGCATGGTTTAAGTGCACAGAAAAATCGATGGAAATAAACATTACCATCTACTTCCAATACTTCAATCTCCACAACACTTCCAGGTGATCTCTTCGGTACCTCAGCCTTCCATCTATATAGCAGCTCAAAACTCTCTTCCCATTTACCGTAAACCTCTGCGAGAGCTTTTTCTCTACCCCTCCAAACCGTGTCATATAAAATTGTGACAGAGTGTTCTTTCTGCAACTTCTCCTGCAGTTCTTTAGCACCCATATTGGGAGAATCCCTAAGAATATGCACAGCCTTGCTAGCAACCCAACTTTGACATCTTTAAGAATGGGTTTCGCACTTTTGTCACTCTCAACGTTGGCTTCGCAAAAATGCTATGTAGTATATTGATCCCTTAGATAGGAGTATACGAATTGTGCAGAGTATACGCCTGTGCTTTCTAACTCTGTTCTTGTGCAATCGTAATAATCCAATTCTTTGACAGCAAATAAAGTGAACCATATGAAGTAAAATCCTACAACTGCTGTTTATCAGGGGGAGAGAGAGAGAGAGAGATGACATGGTGCAGCTTTAGAAAACAGGATCAGATCAGATGGTGTGTGGAAAGAAGGGAAGGAAAAAACAAATTTGGAACCAAAAGTAGAGAGGGAGACAAACAGAAGAGATGCAGCAGGGGCGGCAGCAGCACAGAGAAAGAAGAAGAAGAACACTGGGCGACCACCCCCTGATTCTCTCTCTCACACACACACAGTCTCCATACTCACAAGATGACGACAAGCAGAAGGCTACATCCAAGACGGAAATATATAGCCTTTCTGTTCATGTACGCATGCAGTTGTATTTTTTTGTTTCTGACTCTTTCTTTAACGCCATATGCATGCGCTTCAGCCTCCAGGGGCTCACATGCGTGTGTATAAAACATACGGGGAGATCGATGTGCCAGCGCTGGTGTGCTACCGCTATGCGTTGGCACGAGAACATGGCACTGCTTCCTGCCTGCCTCTTGTACGAGAGTAGTACTACGTGTCTATAGATGTTGTGCGGCTTGTAGTATTTGTCATATTTCTTTGAAAACTTAATTTGCATTATAGAGAAGTTGCGACAAAAAAATCTATACCGCGATATCCTATATGAATTCTAATTTATGGTGTATGGCAGGGGCCAAAGGCCTTAGTACCATCTGATCTTAAGTGTTGTCTTTTGTTTTTGGTCGAGGGTTGTAGTCTAGTTTTTGTCGGTGAGGCTTGTTGTAATTAACTTTGCCTAGATGGCGAAGGGTTGTTTGAGTCTTCTGAGACTCCTATCTTCTTCTTAATATATTGATGCACAGTTTTCCTGCGCGTTCGAGAAAAAAAAAAGATATCCTATATGAATTGATGCGGTAAGTGCCTGATCTATCGGATTTGAAATTGCATCCAATATATATTAGTTTTTTATGAGACTAGGAAATTAAGTTTTTTTTGTGATTAAGAGCCTATTTGGAACACGGAGATTTTCTGTAGATACTGCAGGAAATGAACTGTTTCTATCAAATTCTTGCAAAATTATTATGAAATTCCTTCATTCTAAACCTAACATAATTTATTCAACCATAGATCCAACCATGGGTTTCAACTGGTAGCTGGAGACGCTTAAGTGTATTAACACCTAAAGATATTGTGCACAGAGAACTGCAAATGTAAATGATCAGCAGTTTTTATATACTACTAGTTGAATGCCCATGCGTTGCAACGGAACATCTTATACATATATTTCTCAAATAATAATGTATATATCATATAACTCAAAATATATTGCTCAACAAACATTGAAACCATATACACATGCGGTAATCTCAAAGTTTTTGTAGTTACCTCAGATTTCCTGTCGAGTGAATTCCTTGGGTTATGTAATAGAAGCTTATGCAATAGAAGATTACATAGTTAGCTACAAGATTACATGTTGACCTAGATTTAATATCCTGATCATTTGGAACCCATTTGTAGCAGAGCAATAAAAGATGAGAAACCAGATAATTCAGAGCAATATTCAAATGGCAGTGATACAAAACGACACTGATCCTAATTATGCAACATAAAAATTGGTTACATAGTATATAATGTAAAGACATATGCAAGCAAATTACTATTAGAAACATGGCCTATTGGCCTGCACATATCATACATATTACTATTAGAAACAAGATCATACCAAAAATGGAACAACAAAAGAAGCATAATGAAGTTAAATTTAGTATACTTAACAATTGTATCACGCATATCGCTGCAAGGAAAACAAATTTCCATAGTATATCATGTTTTTGTCAGGCACAGTAACATAGCAGAGAGTACGCTCTATGGATAAGTCCGCAATTTGCAATGGCTACCAACCTTATACGCTCATCTAAGGCTTGCTCCTGCAGATTAAGATTTTCAACACATGCGCAAAATGAGGTTACACAAAATTGAGCTTAGATATAGTTATCTTATCATCGTACTTATCAGAAAAAGGTATTCATGTGCACTTAGGATTAGTATGACAATTTCAATATGAATAACAAATTTACAGGAACAAATACCTCCAAAACTGAAAAACCGTTATCTAATTCCACTTATGATAGAAGAAGCTTTTCCACAATTGTAAAGTGTAAACCCACATTCATATGGGAAACGGTAGGATCTTGACCTTGAAATATGCACGCTCACAAGCCTCCTTTGTCTCGAATTCGACAAAAGATCATCAAGAGATATTGTTAGCATTTTCTATTACAACATGCGGTATGAATAATTAATACAGGTAGAACAAGAAGTATTTTCAAGATATTATCAAGTACACCACACTTGTAGCTTTTCTACTATACCAAAATTGGAACCACGAGACAACAAGCTGGGTATCTAGAACCTTCTCGACTTCTATTTCACGAGAAGAATGCAATGGAGCCTCCCGTTTATTAAAAAAACGAAGCCATTACTTTGAAGTGCACAAGTAACTAAAATTTCTTCATTTACTATCTCTGTTCTTTCAACATCCATTTAGTTGTTGGACATAAAGCAAAATCCTTGTTGCATGTTCATGCATTTTGTCCATTAACCAGTTTGTTAGCAAACTAAATAATGGATTTTACATGATGCAATTATATCCACGGCCACCAACATTTGAAACTTAAACGTGTATACAGCACGACCATATTGCATGCCCAACCAGTTTCTATGCAGTTGTGAAAGGCCACTCTATTGGACCCTTCCATAAAATTATCGACCTAAGAGGCTAAGGCACATTCTTTTTTTGTGCGGTGATGGTTTTTAGTCATTTGCATGAGATTGCGGAAAGAGAGATACTCGCTTGCGATTTTTGATGATATAGATATTAGTTTTTTAACGTGTATTATAATTAACTTGTAGACCCAATCTTAAAAAAAATACTCCGTTTAAAAGTTAGATACTGTAGCAAAAGCCAAAAGCGGCTTTTAGAAACCGCAAAGAACAGGGCCTAAGACATATATGTCCAACACAAACGAAGAATTGGATGACATATGCCTGGGACAGTTACTTAAGCCTATGCAATTGTTCAATCAACAAATTGGAACCAGGATGCCCTGGATAAATAGAAAAAAATGCTATTTCTAATACTTGAATGCTTGCTCAAAGTATGTCGATGTAGTGCAGAAGTTTTCTAGGGAATAAACATACCAATAAAAGCATAGCATAAGCTATCTCCAGTCTTGTAGTCACGAATTATTTCAGCTCTGAAAGCAAGAATATGATAATTGAAGGAGAGGATAAACAAGGAGATGCACACATTAATTGAAGTTAAAAAAGGCACTCACGATGTCACAGTTCCAAAATGAGAAAAGATTGTATATAAATCTTCATCCTGCAAAATGAATTACCCATATAGTTACCCAGCAACATTGCTAAAAAAGTTATGGCCTAAAATATTCAACAATTTCAGTTATGATTTCCAAAATAGTCAGCGACAAGACCACAACAGTACAAAAAGGAAACCTCTACACATAAGAGCTGTGGAAATGTATATAATACCAAAGAAAGGGATGAAAACATAAAAACAAAAGGTCTAAAGGAGCAGAAAACTTAAAGGCAAGCAATCAAGAAATAATAGTAACTTTGGTTCTTGGGTTGAGTTTACAAACAAATAAGACATTATCCGGTGGTTTGATCTCAAAGATCTGGAATGTCTCCAACCTACATAAACAAAGGTGTTTCATCATCGTAAACACATAAGTATTAAGGAGTAAGATGTTGATTTTCATTTGGCACCAGGACTTACACTCTCAAGAATCACTGCATTTGTATGTGCTTCTTTAGAGCGGATCATCTCCTCAACCTGTTCAGGAGCCACTGTTTCATCTAAAGGGACCCAGCTATCCTCTAAGCGCTCTTACGCAATCTCTACCTGCAATCAAGTCTGAACATGGATCATAAAAATAGATTGAAGTAGCAGCAAACAGTAACATGGAAAACACAAGGTAAGATGCAACCAAATCCTGAAAGCACCATAGGTTGCCAGATCTGCGGAGGGGTGGGGGGAGGAGGGCAGCGGAGAGGAGGGGTGGGGGGAGGAGGCGGCGGCGGCGTGGGGTGGGGAGGAGGAGGAGGCGGCGGCGGTGGAGCGGGGCAGGCGGCGGCGGAGGGGTCGAGGAGTGAGCCAAGGTCGGCGGCAGTGGGGAGGTTGTAGAGGCGGACGGAGGCGGTGAGGCCGGCGCGGGGCTCGGCGACGACGCAGCGGATGGGGCCCGAGTGGGCGGGGTAGGAGAAGAGCGGCGCGAGGGCTAGGGTTTCGGAAGAGGCGGCAGCGGAGCGGAGAAGTGGGGGGAGGAGGAGGCGGCGGCGGCAGCGCAGGATGGGGAAGAGTAGGTGAGGGCGGAGCGGCGGATGAGGGACGGGAGGAGGCGGCTGCGGCGCGGGGTGGGGAGGAGGAGGCGGCGGGGGGAGAACCGGGGGGGGGGCGGGGGGAGAGAGCGAGGCGGCGGGGGAGAGCGGGGTTTAGGGTGGCGGGAGGAGAGCGTGGGGGCGGCGGGGGGAGAGAGCGAGGCGGCGGGGGGCAGCGCGGGAGGGGGCGGCGGGGGATAGAATCTAGACGGTTCAGATCGAATAGTCAGATCGAAGGACTAAAATAAAAGAGCGAACGGATCAACCACCAACTCCTTCTTTTATAATAGTAAAGATTTCTTCCCAACAAACTAACCAGCCAAATACAAACAACAATAATATTATCACTCCCAACACCTTGATTGACAACAATACCATCTTACAACATTGCAACATATAGCCTGATTGTCTCAAATACCGTGCCACTGCAGAACATATTTTATTGGAAAACTACGAGGTAGCCAAACAGAAAACAACAATTGCTACTCCCAGAACTAGTCAATGGCCGATCCAATTTCCACCATCCAGTATGGAGTATAAAATTAAACAGTCTATTGTGACCATTTTCTTTGTCCAAACTAGAGCTTTCTGCCGTTACATTACTCCATGATTTATGCTAACAACACCAATATATTTCCCCTTCGTCGTGCCCCTCGTTACTTGGCAAAATTGGTTAGGGGATACTCAACTTTTACGACATTTGCTTTAGGGTACTGATTTTTTTGTGTCTTTGATAAAAGACACTAGACTTTGGTAGCTCTTTGCTGTAGAACATTCTACCCATTAAAATATAATATCTGACTGAAAGAGAGAAGGTGGGCGAAAGTCTATTTTACCATTGACACCTTAGAAATTTTTGGATTAGCATGGAAGCTCATTATCAACGACAACGGTGTGAGAGGAGTGCGAGAGGAGCTCAAAGCCCAGCGGAAGAAGAGGAGAAGAAGAGGAAGGAAAGAGGAGGATGAAGGGGTTAAGGGCAAAACAGAGTTTTCATTCACTTTCTCTCTTCTCTCTTAGCAAGATATTATAATTTAATAGATGAAGTGTCTTTGTCTTACATTAAGGACACAAAAAGTCAGTCTCCTAGAGCAAATGCCAGAAGTTGAGTATCATGTAGCCATTTTTGCCTTGTTACTATCATAGCTGCACCGATGATGAGCGTCTGTGCTAACATCTTTTCTTAAAAAAACAGAAACAGGAACTTTGCCGTTTAATTAAGGAAGGAGGGGTGAAAGTTGTGTACAACAAAATGCCTTGCCACTAGAAAGCCCCTATGGCAGATGGTGATGCCGATGTCGCCTCTCCTTCCATCTCACCATCAGTATCAGGCGAATTTTTTCGGTTACGACTTATGGCTTATGGTTTTTAACCCCAGGGGCGGATCTACTGTAAGTCATGGGTATTCAGCTGAATACCCATTTTTTTTGAACAAAAAATCAATATATATAGGGTATAATACATATGTATATATATAGTTGGGCTAAAATTACTATTTCCGGCCACTCCTCTCAAAATCCCGGCCCAAAATCGCCCCGCCATGCATGCGCATGCTCACGCCTAAAATTGCCCCGCCCGCGCGCGCGCGCCCCACCTGCGCCCAAATGCTCCCGCCGCCCCCCAACCCCGCGCCCAAACCCCCCGCACCCAGCACCCAACCCTAGCCCCGCCCGCGCCCAAATCCCGCCCTCGCCGCCGCCCTCCTCTCTCCCCCGTCCCCCCCCCCCGCCGCCCCTCCTCTCCCCGCCGCCACCCCTCCTCGCCACCCCCGCCCCGTTCCTCCTCCCTCTCTCCCCGGCGCCGCCCCTCCTCGCCTCCCGCCGCCGCCTCCACCCCGTCCCTCTCCCGCCTCTCCCCGCCGCCCCCCCGCCGCCGCTCCTCCCCGTCCCTTCCTCTCCCCGCCGCCTCTCCTCGCCCCGGCGCCGCCTCCACGCCCCACCGCCGCCTCCTCGGCCGGATCGCCGGATCCGGGCTCGCGCGCCGCCACGGCCGCCGCCGCCGCCTCTTCCTCGGCCGGCGGCGAGGCCACCTCCGCGCCATCGGCATCGTTGGTGTCTCGGTGAGCCTTCTAGCACGGAGGCGAGAGGGGAAGCGAGGCGGTCGCGCGAGGTGGAGGGGGAGGCGGAGGCGGTCGGCGCGAGCCGGAGGCGGCGGGGAGCCGCGTTGGCCGGAGGCCGGAGCTTAGGCGCTCGGGTCGGCGGTTGGCCTCGCCGCCTCGGCGCATCCGCCTTCGCCAGTGCCCAGTCGCCAGCGACACTGTAATTCTGTGAATCGACCTACAAGGCTCCAATGTGGCTCGATTTACTACTGGTATGCAACTACCATTAATCTTTATAATTTGTTATTTAATTCATGTCATTGTGCTAGCATTATTTAATTTTTGTTATATCTATATACACGTATCGTTATATCGGTGTTTTAGAGGAAACGTGTGTCGCGGTATCGATGTATTGGTATTGATCTAACTCTAAAGTTCGAATACCCATTCTAAAAATCCTGGATCCGCCACTGTTTAACCCTAATACGAGTGCTCGTGTAAACGAACCGAATGCCGATAAGTCACTTCAAAAAAGCTATCCCGATAAGCCGCTTCAGAATAACGACAAAAAAATCGTTCTATTTATTTATTTGAGAAAAACTATAAGCTATAAACTAAAAAGAACTTAGCCATCGTATGGACACGACAATTACTATTATTCACCTTTGGCCTCACAAGTCACAACGCTAAGCCTGTGGTTGACAGTGCTGTCACCGCAACCTGAGAGAACCAAGGTTGGACAAACCCTACAGAAATCAGAGCACAAATCTTAAAAAGCTAAAAATGAACTAGAGAAAAACACATGATTTATGAACAAAGGCAGCTAATACCAGCCAATTGTAGCACTTTTGTTAAGAAAATTTAATTACAAACAACAAAAATAATACTCCTACTCTCTCTCAGTTTCCATACCTACACAAGCCCTCTCCTATTCCCAGTCCAAACCCGATTTGACCTCACCACACTCTTGTCGTCACTTTCTGTCTCTAAAGCATCCCCTGTTCTTCTCTCTCTCCTCCGAAACCCTTTTCCACCTTGCTATTCACCTTTTCCTAGGTTAAAAACAGATCGGATAGTACTAAAACTATATTTATATCTATTTTTTCTAAGATTCGAATATAAATCGGACAAACGTCAGATACGAATACGGATCGGACAAATGTTGGATATAAATTTGGATCATATTATACTCAAAACCGGATCGAATTTGACTATTTTTCTGATTCAAATAAGTATTCATGGCCCCTCCTATTTAAAACATGACATCGAATTATTTTAACATTTTAAATTGATAAATAGCTGATCTAACATGTAACTGCACATTAAATATTGACAGCAACAAATAAATCATTCATTGCACGATTTGTATAATATAGCTTCTTAGGATAGTTTCATATCCTACGGCACAATGAAATTTAGCAAATTAGCACTAGTTTTATAGTAATATTTATGCCTCTTTTCTCTAGCATATCACGTAATCATTGATCATTGGCGTTATTTTGCCACTAAATTCTAACAGATTCTAGATATATTGCAAATAAATCGGTTATAAATATACTAAATTTGGCTAAAAAGAATATGCAAAAATCTTTACTGGGGATGTTCCAAAATAAAAAAACATGAAAATGCTAAATTAGAGTCCACTATGACGACGAGCTCATAAGATTATCGAAATACATATATAATATGCCCAATTTAGAGGTCCAATGCAAAAGATACGTATTAACTAGCTGTTAGTATTATATCTGCCAAATCCAGATATCCGACTCTGAATCTGGATCTTATTCGGGTATCCGGCTTCGAATTCGTATCGACATTCATGGCTTCGACACTTCAACTACCGAATTTAAATCTGTTTTTCTATTTAAATTCGGATATTAAGTATCTGGTTTGGTATCCAGATAATCCAATCGAATCCGGATCTGTTTTCACAGGTAGCCTTTTCCTCATCGTTGGTTTATATAAATTTTGCGTGTTCAAAAGCAATCGTCAAGTTTGAACTCGCTCCCCGCAACCCCCCATTCCTTTCCCCCTCTCTCGCTATCGACTCCCTCTTTCTCTCTCTCTGATCAAATTCGGCGAGATCTGTGCGCGTGAGGTGAGCATCGTCGAGCCTTTCTTCTCCTCTCTGATAATCTTGTCTACTCCCTCCCGTTGCTTGCATTGGTCGGGGGTCGGGGAGCGGTTTTGCTCTCTGGGGAGGCTCCTCGAGCGGTTTTGATGAGTTCTTAGAGTTGGCATTCGGGATTTCCAAGTTTGGATTTTTTTTTCTTGTATTTTCTGGATTTTCATTTGCTTGCCATGTGCGGAGCGTGAGATCGCTCCAATTCCACGCACACAGTTTCTTGTGGATTTTCCCTCCTGTTGTTGGGGGCTCGCGTTGGAGTTCTACTCTGTTCTTGCAGATGAACATGCGAGCTGTAACGAGTTTTCGGAGTTGGCATTTGGGTTTGTTTCTTCTTCTTCTTCTTTGTTTCGGAATTTTTTTTGGGCTTCGAGCTGCGTGCTTTGGTTTTGGAGCGCTAGGAAGCTTTATCTTTTCACAATGGATTCAATTCCTAGCATTTTGATATGTTATTTTGGTTCGCATTTGGGGTTCAAAGCTCCAAATTTTCTCCTTTGGAGAAAACAAAAAGAAAAGAAAAAGCTTCAGCCTTGTCGGCTATTTTGTCGGAAAGCCCACTGCATGCGTATCACATGGCACTATTTTCCTTCTTGTGAGCTCACATTTTTCCCCCCGCTTCATTTGCTGCTGTCGGCAATTTTGGCACCATACCATCTACGGTGAAATTGTGTCGGCATTAAGGGTTTCGAGTTTTGTTCTCTGTAAATCTTTCTTATGCTATTGTAGTATATAACACTGAAGCTGTAGAATGCATAAAATAAACCTTTTTTAATTCCAATTTTACGAACCACTAGAACTAAAGCTTGATCTTTGCCCTCTAAGGCTTCCTCGTTCTTGGGTTAATTTTCCTCTTGTTTAGTCCATGTAGAACAGTGGGAGCTAAATCTGTTTTAACTTCTTGTAGTTTTTCTCTTCAGGTAAACTGCAAACACCACAGCCATGGATCAATACGAGGTATTGGAGCAGATCGGCAAAGGAGCATTTGGTTCTGCTCTGCTGGTCAGACACAAGGTGGAGAAGAAGAAGTGAGACTAGCACCACATGGCTCTCATATCAGAGAAAGAAATGAAATAAATCCACTTTTTGGTATCAGTGTTCTTGCGTCCATTTTTATCATCAGGACGTTGTGAACTGTGCAGGTATGTGTTGAAAAAGATCCGGCTTGCCAGGCAGACAGACCGCACTCGCCGTTCTGCCCACCAGGAGGTAAGCAACTTCTGCAGTTCTGCTTTGCAATGCTACTTTTTTACCTTCTTGTGTCTAGTTATGATTTCACATACAGTCTTCTGTTCACCAAGAATAGCTTGTGCAGGTCAACTCTAGGTGCACAATGATTATTGATTAGTATTGCCAGGTTTTGGTTTCCCAAAAAACTAGTGTGTCGTTGATGATTGTTAGCACTGTTCATATTAGTCATGTGTTCTCATTAGTCATACCAGGCTATATATATGTAATCATTTGTAACTTGAATCAATTAAATCAATTGCGTGATTATCCCAAATATTCCACGCTTACATAGTATCAGAGCGGTGCCACTCTTGAGCCGCCGCCTCCATAGCTTCCGCCGCGCCACCCCTGAGAGATGACCTCGTCTCCATAATCTCTCCCGGGGGCTGCGCAACCCGTAGTTTAAGTCATATCGCTCCGCGATCGCCACCGTCGTGAGTCCTCCGACGGCAGTTGCCGTGTCACGCAGCCCTCCTACGCCCCGCGACCGCCACCATCACGAGTCGTCCGACGGCAGCCGCCGTGTCGCGCGGACCTCCTACGCCCCGCGACCGCCATCGTTGTGAGTCCTTCGATGGCAGTCGCCGTGTCGTGCAGCCCTCCTGCGCCTCGCGACTGCCACCATCGTGAGTCCTCCGACGGTAGTCGCCGTGTCGTGCGGCCCTCCTACGCTTCTCCGACGGAAGTCGCCGTGTTACGCGGCCCTCCTACGCCCCGCGACCTCCACCATCGTGAGTCCTCCGACGGCAGTCGCCGTGTCGCGTGGCCCTCCTACACCCCGCGACCGCCACCGTCGTGAGTCCTTTGACGGCAATCGCCGTGTCGTGCAACCCTTCTGCGCCCCACGACCGCCTCCGTCGCGAGTCCCCCCTCTCTGCTGTTGCGGTAGCAACCCAACTACCCCGATGTGTGTTGGACGTCAGCTACCCTGAGCACAACGACGACCTCAACACCAGCTACCTTGACATGGCTTCCTCCTCCACGGCTACGATCGGCCCCGCTCATTTTGGCTTTTTTTCTGCTTCAGTTTCTAGCTTCTGCTTTTTTTCACTATTTAGTATTTCGTCTTTTTCTGAATTTTTTTAGATATTTTAGTCTTTTTTGTATTTTCTTTTTTTCCCATGTTGCTTTGTATTGTCCCTAACGGGTTAACATGTTTTTTTATTTTTATATTTTTTTAAATTAATTATGCCCAAAAAGTCAAATCAGCTACAGTAAAAAAAGTCAACTACAGTGAAATTTCAGCCAGAAGCTAGAAGCCATCGCTAAAACGAGCGCCCCCTAATCATGCACTCTTGGCTACCTCGGCAATAAGGGTCTATCATTCACCGAGTTCCATTCTAGTTTGAACGTTCGGCATTATTCTGTTCAGACTGCAGGAGGGTGTTAGCAAGTCTTACGTGTTCACACGGTTTCGGCTCCCGTGTGTCGCCTCGACTCTAACCAACCTTAAGTTCACATTAATCATGTGTTGTATTCATATTAGTCATGTGTTCCCACTAACTATTTCTATTCATATTAATCATATGTTCCCATTAGCTATACCAGGCTATATATATGTAACCCTTTGTGACTTGAATCAATTAAATCAATTGCGTGATTATCCCAAATATTCCATGCTTACAACGATGATGATGATGTTGCTTAACTTATTTTCCCTAGAGATGTGAACTGATCTGAACTAAGATATCTTATGTTCGATGACTACGATGTTGTTTGTAGACTTATGTCAGTTGAAATTTCAATACAGATGCAGCTCATCGCGATAGTGAGGAATCCATTCATTGTGGAGTACAAGGATTCATGGGTGGAGAAGGTTAGTTGGAGTAAATAGGAAAAGTAGATAATAACACACTGTTTGTGATCATCACCTTTTATATACTGCCATCATGCTAAATGATCTGAGAATCTTGAATTTTTTTAATTAGGAGTTACCAATCATGAAATAAAAACTTGCATAATAATTCCCTCAGCCTATTAGATTGAATTATGGCCCGAGTTGATAGTACAAAAAAATGAGTTCACTTCATTTTCATTTATATTTTAATTTCAGGGTTGCTATGTTTGCATCGTTATAGGGTACTGTGAGGGAGGAGACATGTATGTATCTCTCTGATGTGAAATGTGATGTTCATTGTTCCATTGTCGAACTTGGTGGAATTTTTTTTTCCGCTAACATGACCTTTCTTTTTCAAGGGCTGAAGCTATTAAAAGAGCTAACGGTACCCATTTCTCTGAAGAGGTATAGTTCATGGCTTTGTTTTCATTTATACATTTTTAGCTTGTTCCTTGGTACCAAGGCATGCGCCATCAACTCTTCTCTCGTTTCAAAGAAGCTTTGCAAGTGGCTCGTGCAGCTTCTCATGGCCCTTGACTATTTGCATGCAAATCACATTCTTCACCGTGATGTGAAGGTCAGTGATGTTGCACTGTTTGAATAGCACATCTACACCATGGAAATATGTTTGCTGAAGTTGCTCTTTTATCTGAAACGTTTCAGTGCTCCAATATTTTTCTTACTAGGGATCAAAGTATAAGACTTGGTACGTCACTTCTCATTTACAAGCGCATGCTTCATGGCAAGTTAGATAATTTTGTTATGAATATTGTGTGCATCTATTCATGAGGCCCAAGGGGCAATATATATACAGGTACAAGGGGATGTACAAAAGGAATACAACACAGCATAATAGGAAATAGCATATTAGGAAACAAATAAGAGTCCTAATCTATTCTATCCTTAACACCCCCCCTCAAACTCATGGTGGATCAACAACACTGAGTTTGGAGAGGTAAAAGCTGTGCTGTGCTCGAGTCTGGGCCTTCGTGAAGAAATCCGCTATCCAAGCTCAGAGGCACATACCAAGAGTAATCACCGATCTTGCACACAAGACCTCATGAAGGAAGCATCAACACCAATATGCTTGGTGAGCTCATGCTTCACGGGATCACGAGTAATACCGATAGCTTTGCATTGTCGACAAGAGAGGAGTCGGTGTAGTGTGAAACACCAAAATCCTCAAGTAACCACCGTAGCAAGTAATCTCTGCTGTCAAGAGAGCCATAGCTCGCAACTCAGCCTCTGCACTCGAACGGGACACTGCAGTCTGTTTCTTCGTCTTCCAGGCAATAAGAGAACCACCAAGAAAAACACAGTAGGCAGAGAGAGACCGGCGATCAGAGGGATCGCTGGCCCAAGTAGCATCCGAATAGGCCTGAAGCTGTAACGAACTGGAACGTGGAAAGAAGAGACGGCGAGAGATAGTCCACGAAGGTATCGCAGAACTCGAAGAAGGTGGTCAGAGTGGACACGAGTGGGAGCTGAAACAAACCGACTCTGAATATGAGCGGATAAGTGATATCCGGACGAGTAAATGACAAGATAAACAAGGCTCCCAACAAGATGACGATAGCGAGTCGGATCGTAAAGAGGCTCGCCATCCGAGGGTCGGAGGTGGACATTGAGCTCCATGGGAGTCTCAACGATCTGTTGATCGGTGAGAGAGGCGCGATCAAGAAGATCTGAATATATTTCTCTTGGGACATAAAGAAACCATCCGGAGTGGAAGTAACCTCAATCCCAAGGAAATAAGCGAGAGGACCAAGATCCGACATAAGGCGCTCGCTCACTAAGACGAGCCTTGACAAAGGCAATGTACTCGTAATCATCTCCGTAATGATCATATCATCAACATACGAAGAAGAAGAGTCCGACCACGAGACGAAGTGTGGACAAAGAGCGCAGGATCATGATCACTAGCTGAAAAACCAGCAGCAGTGACCACAGAGGAGAAGCGCTCAAACCAAGCACGAGGGGCTTGCTTAAGGCCATAGAGAGCGGCGAAGGCGGCGGACCATGCCCTCGAGGAAGAATACCCGGTGGCGGATGCATGTAGACCTCCTCACGCAACTCACCATTAAGAAAGGCATTCTTGACATCAAGCCGAGAAAGCACCGATGGCGAATGCACGCCACCGGCGTAAGAGTGCGAGCAGTGGTCATGTGGGCCACAGAGCAAAAGTCTCGTCGTAGTCAACACCATGCTCCTGCTGGAAGCCACGAGCAACAAGACGCGCCTTGTAGCGCTCAAGAGAGCCATCAGAGCGAGTCTTAATTTTATAGACCCACTTACACGTTATGGGACGAGAATGAGATGGCAAAGGAACAAGATCCCAAGTACCAATGCGCTCGAGGGCAGCAATCTCTCGGCCATGGCAAGCTGCCACTCGGTGGTGAGTAACAAACATCCGTGAGGAGACAGGCTCACGAGCAGCGCCCAAAGAAAGGCAAAGCGGCAGAGGCCGAATCGACCGACGATCGCGGAGGCGTAGCGAGGAGAAGATGACCCATCGGGACGATGGAGCATCGAGGAAGGTGGATCATCGGGAGAAGATGACTCATTGGAAGAGCCTCAATCACGAGGTCGACGAGTGTAAAAGAGAAGGGAGGTATCAGAGGGAGAGGAGCACGGGAGTCGGAGGAGACGACGCAGCGGTGACAACGGCGGAGAGGCCACAGGGGAATATGTGGAGACTCGGTGGGACAAGTGGGCGAGGCAAAGCAGATATAGGTGTATCCGAAAGGTCAAGAAAGACAGAGACTCCGCAGAGGAGTCGAAGGAGAGGTAGGGCGTGGGTAGAATGGGCGAGACTCGTCGAAAGTCACATCCCGGAAACCCGCATCCTTCGACCAACCGGATCCCAAAGACCGATAGCCCTTGTGCTCGATCAGTATCCCAAAAAGACACACTCAACAGGTGGCGGTTAGTTTGGTACGTTCGCGAGGCGAGGAGAACGTAGCAAACGCAGCCAAACATATGAAGGGCGAGTAGTCGAGCGAAGACCACAGACGCTCAACAGGATCGCACTGAAGGGCGTAAGATGGTGGATGTTGATGAGATAGGTGGCGATGGAAACGACCTCGGCCCAAAAGTGAGGTGGGGTAGAGGCGGCGATCATCGAGTACGAGCCGTCTCAAGGAGGTGACGATGCTTGCGCCAATGACACCATTCGAGCATGAGCACCGTGACAAGAGAATCGAAGAGAGTCCTGCGCAGCAAGGAAATTGCGCAGTAACGAGAAAGGTACTCGCCAAACAGAATCGGCACGAAAGACACGAATAGGAGTGGAGAACGTGTGTGGATCATAGTGGCAAATTGTTTATAGATAGACAAGACCTCACTACGAAGACATGAAATATATCCAAGTGTGGCGAGAGAAATCATCTATGAATATGATATAATATCGATGACCCTTTCAAACGAAGGAGCGGGACCCCAAACATCCGAATGAACAAGATCAAAAGGACGCTGGGACACGGACTCACTATGAGGATAGGAAGCTGAATTTGTTTACCTAACTTACAGTACGACAATCTAAAGACACGTCTCCGAGAGACCCGAGAAGACCACGACGAACTAAGGATGACGGCGAGATCCACACAGATGACCAAGACGGTGATGCCACCGCTGAAAAGAGCCAGACGGCGAAGTGGCGAGAGGAGGCGGCGGCGATGGTGGCAGCGGAAGGAAGGTGAAGCGTCAAGCTCCCAGAGACGCTGTGAGTCACGGCGCCGAGGGCCGAACCAACCGAGCTCCGTGTGGCGGTCCCGAACACAACAAGAGTCGAGTCGAGAATGACACGATAACCAAGGTCGATGTCATCCCAGAGAAAGAAGTCGCATAGTGAGGCGAGGAATATGAGCAATGAAGGAACATGAAAGGATGAGTTGCTAAGAGATCCTCGACTGCAGACGAAAGAGATGTACCATCGCAGAAGAACACCGACAGGAGAATCAAGAGGTGTAATAGAAGACGAGTAGAAGCATCGAGTCATGTGAAAAGATGCTCCGAATCAAGAATCCACGGGAGGTACCGATGTGTAGAGGGTGGTTTCTCGTGCACAAGAGTCGATGAGCGAACTGCGAGAACTCGCCGAGGAGAACTCGAGGCGGCAAGCAAGCGGCGGTCCGGCTATCTCCCGCTCGGTGAAAGAAGTTCTTTGAAGAAGTCGGCGCACGTCGTCGTAGAAGCACGGTGCCAATAGAAGAACGGCGTGAAAGATGCCGCTTCTTCTTATAGCAGGACTCAATGTGGCCGCCTTGTCGCGAGAGGAGCGATGAGGACGGCCACCTCCAGACGGCGGCGACCACCACCACCGTGGCGGCGGAAGAAGGCGATGTAGCGGTAGACGAGCGGCGAGCACGAGGGGAGTGGCATCGGACAAAGCACCACTCGGACGAGTCTCCTCTGCGCGTATCTCGGAGAGCCTCCGTGAGAGTGACACGAGGGTGGCGTGCAAGAAGCCGAGCACGCCTTTGCTCGAACTTCGGGGACGAAGGCGAGTAAGGAACTCGAGACCCGCTGAAACTCCAAGTCGGCACGTATATCCGAGCAAAGACGGACAGAACGCAGCGGCCCGGCGATGCGGAGAGAGTCCAAGCGACGCCGCGAACAGAGCTCGAGCGTAAAGGCATCAAAGTAGCATCACCTGCTGAAGAGAGTGCTCTTGGCGAACCACGGACAGTGCGGGCATCACCGGAGGGCTCGTAGCGCGGCGAAGATGAGTCCACATCCGGGAAGCCGAAGGAGTCCCACAACCTCGTAAGAGAAGCGAGGCCGAGATCGCGATGAAGACAGCAGCAGCTCGAGCGTCGTCATCGCACCACTGAGTGTAGGTGGTCAGACGGTCCTTGTAGAGATCCAGAGCCTCCTGGTAGGCAGAGGCAGCTTCATCATCAACAATCTGAGCAGCCTCAGTAGCAATCTTGTCGGTACCGTCGGGGCAATGCAACAGGCGTGGGCTCCGTCGGAGGAATAGGGCAAGGCGGGCAGGTGACATCGCCAGAGAGGACGCCCCAGAGACGTAAACCACGCATGTGAATGCGCATGTGAGACACGAAGTCGGTGTAATTAACACCATCAAAGACCACCGGGCAGCGAGGGAGGGAAACGGTGCCCATTGGTAGGCGGCGTTGGGCGGCGGCGACCAATACAACGAAGTCTAACAGGCGGCGCTGAACGGCGCGGCGGTTAGATCGACGTTTTTTTTTTTTTTTGAACCGGAAAAAAAAAAGGAAAAACCCTAACTAAAAGTGGGCCTTCGGCCCACACTCACGCACACACGCACACACCCGAAGAGGCGGCGGCGGCACGCGAAGAGGCGGAGGCGGAGGTGGCGCCGGGTGCGACCGGCGGGTGGCGCGGCGAGGGGCGGCCGGGGAGAGGCCGGCGGACGGCGCGCGGCGTGCGGCGGCGGCGGCCGCGGCGGCGGCGGCGCGCGCGCGGCGCGGACGCCACGGCGGTGGCGCGCGAGGGGCGGCCGGGAGAAGGCGCGACGGCGGCGCGGGAAGAGCGGCGAGGCGGAGCGCCGCGCAGCGAGCGGGCGATCGGCGGCGGCGGAGCGGCGACGGCGATGGGAAGCGGCGGGCGGCGGAAGCCGTGGAGGCGGCGCCTGGCGGCGGCGCGAGCAGCCTGGGCTGCACAGGGAGACGGCGACGGAAGAGGCCGCGAGAGCGCCGGTGACGTGTGAAGAGGCCGACGGCACGGGAGCGGCGGCGAGCGAACCGAGGAAAACTAGGTCGGCTCTGATACCATGTTATGAATATTGTGTGCATCTATTCATGAGGCCCAAGGGGCAATATATATACAGGTACAAGGGGATGTACAAAAGGAATACAACACAGCATAATAGGAAATAGCATATTAGGAAACAAATAAGAGTCCTAATCTATTCTATCCTTAACAAATTTCTGATGCAGTGTAATTTCCATTCTAAACACATGCAGGTGACTTTGGGCTTGCAAAAGTTTTGACCCCTGATGATTTGGCATCCTCTGTTAGTACTCGAACATTTCATTTCTTTCGTACACATTCCATTAGACTGGTAAGGAAAATTTATGCTCCCGATGCAGGTGGTAGGAACACCAAGTCATATGTGCCCAGAACTTCTCGCTGATATACCTTATGGTAACAAATCTGATATATGGTCACTAGGTAATGCGTCATTCAAATGCAAGAAACCTTACACACATGCTTGGACACATATGCCTCAGTTTGTAATGCTTAAATCACTCTGTTTCAGGATGTTGTATATATGAAATGACTGCTCTCAGACCTGCATTTAAAGCTTTTGTAAGTTCTTAGATTGCTTTTATTATCTTCTTATGTAATCAGTTCATGAATTGTGCAACTTGATTGCTGAACAAATAAAAGACTCAGTATATGCTTTGCTTTTGCTGATTGTACTCAGTTCCTGTTGGTCTTCTTTTTTTTTTTGTCTAACTTAGCTTACTGAATTTGATAGTTCCCCAGCATGTTAGTCACTTGACTAATTCAAGTGCACAATTACTCTCATGTCAATTTGGAAGAAACATTTTAGAGTGCTTATCTCACCTAATGGCTGGTCACCTTTCAACTGATTTGACTTGACCGATTATGATCTCATTATTTTTACGATAGGATATGCGAGCTCTTATCAGTAAGATCACCAAGTCAATCGTATCACCATTGCCAACAAGATATTCCGGTGCATTGTGAGTTTCTGAGCGTTACACCTTTCTTGTTTACTTAATTCTGCTTGTAAATTGACTGGAGCATGTTTCTGAAAGCTTTATTCCCTCATGCAGTAGGGGACTAATTAAGAGCATGCTACGAAAAAGTCCAGATCACAGGCCAAGTGTAATATCTCGATAATCCCATTATATACCTTTTAGAACTGTTAATTATATATGTTTTGCTCCAATAAGACTCTTTTGCATCATTGTTTTTTGCAGGCAGCTGAACTACTCAAGCATCCGCATCTCCAACCTTATGTGCTGCAAGTCCATCTGAAATCTTCTCCTGCTCGCAACATACTTCCTGCCCATGAAGAGGTTAAGCAAATGACGTTTCCTACCGAGTCCATGTGCAGACGCAACGGCAGGAGGAACTCTTTGGGTAACGAGAGGATCGTGACCTTCAGCAAACCTTCTCCTGAAAGGGATTCTATCAGCTCTATTCGCAGTATCAAGGATTACACAACTGGGGTCAAAGGGTTGTCTGTTGATGGCAGCCAGGCTGAGGAGGTTAGTAGTAAAACCTTCATCACAAGGACCTCAAGTATCATGATGGCTCCCAAGAGTACTTCAGCCAAGACAACAACAACTCGGCTAGAACCTCCAAAAGCATCTTACAACAGAGCAAATCGGAGTGAGGTATGGCACATTCCTCATGTTCTAAATGCTGTCACACTATTAGCTAATTCTGCTTTGCCTCTTTTTTTTCAGCTGCTTTCAAGAACACCAGTCAACAGAAGCGCTCGACCGGCCCGCAGAGCATCCCTGCCATTGCCGACATTTGAGACACCCAAGCGCAGCATCATCATCCTGGACCGGCTGGAATCCCCTGATGTCTCGGTGAATTCGCCTCGAATTGACAGAATCGCCGAATTCCCACTGGCTTCATCCGAGGAGCCATTGTTCTCAATCCGCAAGCCGCCTCCTGCTCATGGCTCATGCTCTGCGACGCCGCAGCTCATGGACCGCTCCATTACCAAGGACAAGTGCACGGTCCAGACATTCCGCGCCGACGGGGACAATGGGAGCGACTCTTCAGGCCGCAACGCCACCGCTGCCTCCAGCCGCGGTTCCTCGGACTCCAGGCAGCGGCGGTTTGACACGTCGTCGTACCAGCAGCGTGCGGAGGCACTGGAAGGCCTGCTCGAGTTCAGTGCCCAGCTGCTGCAGCAGGAGAGGTACGGTGAACTGGGGATCTTGCTGAAGCCGTTTGGCCCTGAGAAGGTGTCCCCCAGGGAGACAGCCATCTGGCTCACCAAGAGCTTCAAGGGGACAGGCTTGTAGCCTACTCACCTTACACATGACCAGAACTTTCAGTTTTGTAATGTGCAATGTAGCACAGGTAGGCTAAGAGGTATTGGCATTCAGTCTAGCTGATGGGAGTTTACACCATCTCGGTGTCGCCCCAGCTTAAGGTTTACCTTGCTACTTCGTTCCTAGGCTCCCAGTGTTAACTGGGAAGTAGCAGTAGAGTGGTGAAGCAGTAAAATCTCCTCGTAGGCTTGGCCATGGCGATAGGGAGGGGGTGGTGAATGTTGTCTTCTCAATTTTTTTAGCTAAAGTCTCAGCTTTTCCTCAAAACATATAAGCTTGTACAAAAACTGATCAAATCTAAAAACATTGTGAAACAATTTGCTCGTCGGTTAAAACCAGCCAAAATGGCTCTAGACGTTTTCCTACGTGTCATAGCAAACAAAAACAACCTATGAAACAAAGCTAAAATCCTCGGATCAAGATTCCTCAAGATGGGCTCTAAATCATGCAAGAACTGTTTAACTTCGAGATCTTACAAACCACAGTTCCTAAATAGATGGGATTTGATCAGCATGAGTCATCTTCATCACTGACATATCCTTGGCATGTAACAAGATCAAGAAGAGGAGAGAAGATGCAAATAACCAATAAGGACAAGAGTAAATCAACATAGACAAATAGAATTCATAAGAGATGAATAAATTTGATTATATTGCTATTTGAGGATGAAGGTTTCACAACCACTCCATAAGAGGGACAAGAGAGCATACCACAACACTCACTCTTCTATCAAAAATCCTAATCCTAACTCAAGAGTGAAGTAGTTAGAATGGTTAGCCACGAGCCTCCATCTCTAACCCACTAAATAGATGAGGTAAACAGCTTGCATCTAACCCTAATGGATATTATTCACTAGTACAATTGGAAGAAACCAGTTAACTCCATATAATATGGGTTTTACGCTCACACTTAGCTCCTGCATACTTTTTAAAGCAAATAAGCTCATATCTGCTAAGTTTTAGCCTTTAATCTACTTGATTTTTTTAGTACCTACTTGACCTAAACCGTTTTTCCAAGCTCCGTGGTTTTGTTCCAACGAAATATCCAGTATTTGGCAAACTATCAAAATACCCTTGTCTTGACCCGATCTTCTCCAACCTTGTATCAATAAGTCTCCCCCACTTCAATTCCACTGGATTTTGCCTCACTTGGACCGACTAAACCACTTAGTGTAACCCGCCGATCAATCCTTCTCTTCAATATTTCTTATCTTGTGCAATGCTTAAGCTTAACTATCTCACATAACATCTTTAACCATTCTGGATCTCGACTCCACCATGAGAGTAGCCTCGATTCTCGTCGTTGACTATAATTCACTCCAAGCTTCGATGTACATCTAAAGACCAAAAATTCATTTTCAGGCACAAGTTCCTCACAACTTATCTCAAGTTAGCTGAAACATGCCTCATGCAATATGAATGAACTAACTTGGGATCAATTTACCCATTCCTCGACTAAAAACCCAAATTTTAGAACACACTGTCAAAATACAGAGGGTAGCCGGTTTGACTATTATGCACGGTTGGTCAGACCGCTATGCACAGCAAGTCTGACCAATTTCACTGGTTTGACCACTTAGTAGAGTCTGTCAGACTAGTAGAGATTGAAATCAGTAGACTAAAAATCTAAATCTTTTGCACATTTGAATTTCAACTCCACATACATTGATAATAGTTCATCACAAACATTCTTAGACGTTCTTATATGGTCCCTCACTCCTGTAACCATCTAGTGCTTCGAAGGTAATTTGGTCTTCCAGATCTCCGTTGATCATGGTCGGAGAGTGTATCAGTAGATTAAGCCAATCTCCATTGAGTAACATCTTAATTGCTTGCTTATGCATCCATGCATCAAGAGTACAACTTGAAGCCACCTAGAAGAGTAGGAATATAGAAGTTTTTGATATTTTTGACCTAGGTGCATGCAATATTGTTGAAACTAACAGTAGCCCTCGCACAAGAGAACAATGACAGCATGCACACAAGCAACTCGAAGATTTGTTAACGAGGTTTGGCAATGCTTACGTGATGAGGACACCACTTCCTTAGATGCACAAATACTCATCCACAAGATGATAGGCAAGAAACTATGATGAGGGCATGCACACGACAGTTGAATTATCAGGTGAGCTCATTCCTAGGATTGTATAATTTAGCTTCTGAGAATGAGTTACTGCCTGATGCATGTGATTTGATTGTGCTTAGGAACATGTGCAAGGATCAAGGAGAGGAACATAGAGTCACGGACACACTTGGAATGAACATTGGAGGTTACCACGTTACTTTGAGGCTAGGACAATCAAGAATAAAAGCTGGACATGTTCTAGAATTCAGTTCAGCCTCCGGAGACAACACTGACTTCAAACAAGCATAGAAAATACCTACGGAGTCTAAATGAGGTGATCTTGAACTTGTTGGAAAGCTTTTGACGTCCTCTTTCCAATAGTTCTAGTCTCGCCTCAAAACTACACCTGAGCACATTGTAATCTACGAAACAAATTTAAATCAGTTCCAAACCTAGGCCTTGGGTCTTGTATCAGTTTGAACCCAACTGGAGAATTGTAGTGGGAAGTTTCCCCACTCTCACGGGCATGCCCCCCACGTCCCTAGCATCATAAAAAAATGCCAGTGATGCCATTTTTAGGGTTTAGGCTTGTTTAGACTAATTTTTGTTTAGAAAACATCAGTTGTGTACTTGTATTGGCTAGACCAACTACGGCGACTTCAGGCCTCTCCATTGTTCAATAAAACTTTGTATTTCAGTTGCAAATTCAGATCGTGCTTATTTCTTTCTTGCTTGATTCTCGATTGCTTACAGGAGAGATCATCCGTGTTGGGCACGGTTGGTAACGACAAGCGTGTGGTGTAATGATTGCAAGACGGATTTAGTCATTTCAGTTAAGTAGCCTCGTCGTCAACATCATGTCAAATAATCATAGTTATCATTCTCATCGAAAGATCGGGCCAAATCCACTCATCAGTTGGTATGAAAGCATAGATTGCCCAGTGAGTATTCTATTTTTGTTTTGTTTTTCATACCTATAACCATAGAATTGCCCCATAAAAATATTACGTTCGTCAGAAAGCACCAAAACTAAACCCTAGTTGTGCCTTTGCAATTATGTTCATTCGTCCATCGTCAAGTTTTAGTTGCTGGTCTAGGTCTAGTGCTTTGATTATAGTTTCGGGTATTGCATCTAAAAATAAAAAAATTAGTTAGATCTGTTTTAGGGTTGGCAGTTGCTCTTCGCTGTCGAGGTTGCGCCATCAAATCTTTGGGGAGATAGAGACCATCTAAGTTTTCCCCTTCATTTTGGCTGGCCGAATCACCTAGAACAGAGTTGTGTCTGAGTTCTGAATTTTTGGGCCCGAGTTCAGGATAGTTTCGTGTAGCGTTCATTAAAACAGCCATAACTTTTGCATACGAACGTGGATTGTAGCGTTCTTTGGCTCGTTGGAAAGCTAACGAAAAGTTACATCCAAAAATTGATGATACAAGGCTCTGGAAAAAGTGACAATCCCCAAAAAAATTGTTTAGGGCCTCAAAATAGCTTCCAAAGTTTCAGCATTCATTTTCGGCATCCGTTCATCATCTAGTTTTAGTTTTCTTTCATTCCAGATTGTGTAATCTTTGTTTCTAAGTCATATTTTAGTGAGATTAATATTTCTGTTGCTCAAAAAAAGAAAAAAAGAGGCAAGTGCAAAAAAGAGAGAGAGAAATAGCACAAGATATAAAAAGAAGAAGAAAAGAGGCAAGTGCAAAAAAAGAAGAAGAAAAGAGCCGCACAAGTTAAGAAAAAATTTGCAGCATTGTTCATTTCCATATTTTGAGCTCTTTTTATATAGCCCTTGTGTCGTCTAGTGTTTTCTTATTTGAGCTAGGGTTGAGTACTAGTTTGTGTCAGCAAGTTAGGCGAGTGCTTTGAACTATTTTTCAGCTAGTGTAATTCTGAAATTGAATATTGCCATTCCTTTGCTACTAATATATTGCCTGCCTAAGCTCCACATACTACTAACTGAATAGGTCTCAACATATCGGTAATCGCTATACTCACAATTCTAGTCAAGTTACCATGAACCAGCCACCAGTTTACTTGGTAAGAATCTTGTAAGCATTTGATAAGAGTTTGAGAGTGTAAGACTTCTGTAGCCTGTAGCACCTAGTAGTTGATAGGGAGCTAACAAATTTTCTTGTGGGTTTTTTGTGTTCTACTAACGATGATAGGTTCACAAAATTCGAAACATAGTGGCAAGAATTATGGCCAACCATCTGAACTTGAGAGTGTCAGACCTCTCACTCCTTGCATATGGATGCTTGCATATCACTTCAATCGTGAGGTCAACAAGAGAACAAAGGAGATCTATAATGTATTGGATCGGCTCAATGACACCCTCATCACCATCAACAACAGAGTTGAGAACCTTAAGCAACATCCACCACCAGCTGCTGTTTGACGTGCTCTGTTCCCCCCTCACTCTTCGGCGGATGAGGATGATGATGTCAAAGAGAACAACTGCGATGCCGACATTGAAGTTGAGGGCCCCGATAACCATGTCCGTCTTCAACTTAGGTAGAATAAACGAGATATGTGTTGGTTACAAAGGGAGGTATGTGATAATGATTTATTCACTAAAGTCAAGTTTACAATTCCCCCATTTACTGATAAATATGACACTAAAACTTATCTTGATTGGGAATTACAATTAGATCAAAAATTTACATGCCATAATTTTCCTGATAATAAATGCTACTAGTGAATTCACTGATTTTGCATCAATTTGGTAGAGAGAATAATGTACATTACCATATGTACCTAGAACTTGGGATGCTTTGAAAAGAGTCATGAGGGTTAAATTTGTACCTTCATACTTTTCACGTGACATGTTAAATAAATAATAATGCTTAAAACAAGGCAATAGATCAGTACAGGAATACTATCAAGAATTGCAACTTGGTTTATTGCGTTGTGGTTTGGAAGAAACTGAAGAAGCTAAAATAGCTATAATTTTGGGAGGGCTTAACCGGGAAATTCAATACATATTTGAATATAAAGAATAAAATTCTGTTACTCGTTTATTTCATCTTGCTTACAAAGCTAAAAGAGAAGTACAGGGGCGACACATAATAACTAGGAGTCATTTTGAGGATCTTCCTCTAAACAAAGTGCTAGGACAGTAAGGGCACCCTTTCCATCTACACCGAGTCGAGGGCGCTCTGCTTCTACTTCCACGCCCTCACATGCACCCGAAGCAAGTAAGACTACAACCATTCAAGCTTCCGCCAAATCTGCTCCAACAAGGAGTGCATCTTCAGTTGTTTCCACTAGGCGTACAAGGAACATTCAATATCACAAGTGCAAAGGATTTGGGTATTTCATGAGAGTGTGCCCAAGTCAGCGAGCTCTCATTGTGAGAAAAGATGATGGGTATATTTCAGCTAGTGAAATTGATAAAGAATATACACTTTTTGCAAATAACTATGCAAATGATGAGAATAACACTAGTGATGAACAAGAAGAACACTTGAGTGCTAAAGTTTCAAATAAGTACATGAGCCTTATAGTGAAGCGTGTGTTTAGTGCACAAATGGAGAGTGTTGAACATGACTAACAACACAATTTATTTCAAACCAAGTTTGTCATCAAGGAATGTTCATGTCGTGTCATCATTAATGGTGGAAATTGCAACAACTTAGTTAGCTTGGAGATGGTCGAGAATCTTAACTTGATCATAAGTTCTCACCCACATTCTTACTACATTCAATGGTTCAACTCATGTGGTAAGTTGAAGGTAATCAAAACTGTGATAGTATAATTTTTGCTTAGTTCATATCATGATTATGTTAATTATGGCAAGCATGCTCCTTACTTTTAGGTAGACCATAATAGTTTGATAAGAATTCCACTCATCATGGTAGAATTAATCAATATACTCTTATGCATAAGGGCAAGAAAACTATTTTACACCCAATGTCTCCTGAAGCCATTATTAAAGATGAAATTGAATGATCTGAATGTGAGAAAAAGGAGAATGCTAAAAGTGAGAATCAAACAGTAGCTGAAAATGCTTTCCATATAAAAAGAAAGAATCAAAAGAATCAAATATTAGAGAGAATAAAATTAAATTGAAAGGTGTTGTTCTATTAACTACTATATCTGATTTCAATGACTTGGAAGTGGAAAATTATGTTTGCTATGTCTTGCTTTGAAAAGATACTTTATTTTCACTTGAAGATGTACCCGTACATTTGCCTCCTGCTATCACTAACCTTTTGCGGGAGTTCAATGATGTGTTTTCATTTGAAATACCCCCAGGCTGCCACCTGGTAGAGGAATTGAATCAAATTGACTTGATTCCGGATGCTTCTTTGCCAAATTGTGCATCATATAGGACTAATCCGGAGGAGACTAAGAAAATTTAATGTCAAGTGCAAGACTTGCTTGACAAAGGGTACGCACATGAAAGCTTTAGTCCTTGTGTTGTTGCTGTGATTTTAATTTCTAAGAAAGATAGATATTGGCATATGTGTGTTGATTGTAGAGCAATTAATAATATCACTATTAGATATCATCATCATATTCCTATGTTAGATGATATGCTTGATGAATTGAGTGACTCTACTGTTTTTCTCTAAACTTGACTTACATAGTGGATACCATCAAATTGGAATAAAACTTGGAGATAAACGAAAGACTGCATTTAAAACTAAGTTTGGGTTATATGAGTGGCTAGTGATACCTTTTGGTTTTACTAACGCACCTAGCATTTTCATGAGATTAATGAATGAAATTTTACATGCTTTTATTGGTAAATTTGTGGTAGTTTACTTCGATGATATATTAGTTTACAGCAAGTCACTTGATAAACATCTTGAACATTTACGTGCTATTTTTATTGCATTGAGAGATGCACATTTGTTTGATAACATCGAAAAGTACTCCTTTTACACAGATCTATTTTGTTTCTTGGCTATATTGTTACACCATAGGGAATTGAGGTAGATGAAGTCAAGATTAAAACTATAAAGAGTTAGCCGACACCACAAACGGTCGCTCAAGTGCGGAGCTTTCATGGACTTACTGGATTCTATTATTGCTTTGTGAAGAATTTCAGCACTATCGCCGTACCACTTAATGAATTGACGAAGAAAGGTGTTCCTTTCAAATGGGGATAAGCACAAGAAGAATCTTTTAATCTTCTCAAATAAAAACTTACAAATGCACTATTGCTACAACTTCCTAACTTGGTAAGACTTTTGAATTTGAGTATGATGCTAGTCAAATTAGAATTGCTGGTATATTGATACAAGAAGGTAAACATGTTGCTTATTTCAGCGAAAACTTGAGTGGGTCTAATTTGAACTATTCAACTTATGATGAAGAATTGTATGCTCTAATTCAAAGTTTAGAAATATGGTAACATTATTTATAGCCTAAAGAATTTATTATACATTCTGATTATGAATCTTTGAAACATATTAGAAGTCATATATTTCTTCCGTGGTGCGTATCTCCGGCAGTCCATGCACCATATGTTGTTGAGCCAACATGTGCAACGACTGAAAATCGATATGAGCTACTTCGTGCATACCATCTCGCATGCCATCGCCAAGCCTCCTTCGTGCACCGGGCTGCTAAGCAGATTGGTTTGGCAAGATTGAGATAGAGCACATACAAACGGTTATTGGACCTTCTCACTTCGATAATGAGCTACTTCTTTAGATCGCATATCGTCAGAATGCCATCTTGGATAAGCACTTGACAACCATGTTCATCCATTTGGCCAATGCTTATAATATTGTTGCAGAGCTTTGGAATATAGTAAACATCAATCAATATCATGTGCTCTTCGCTGTGGCCTGCGAACATCACAGTGCCCTTCTGTAGAACTCAAAAATTGATCCATCTCCAAACTTCATCGAGCCCTTAATCCTTGTATCAAGGTCAGTGAAATTCTTTTTGGTGCCTGTCATATGGTTTGTTGCTCTGGTATCTAGGTACCAGGGCCCTCCACGCTCCTCATCTGCTTGTCCTAAGAGAGCCTGAGCATGTACTTCATTGAGAAATACTCCTTCAGGTATTTCCTCCATTGTCTCGGTGAGGCTGCACTTGTGCCATAAGGAAAGTGGAATCTTCCTTACGTACTTGTGTGAGATTGACTTGCCATTCCTTGTGCTCCCTTTGCGGTTTGCGGCAATCCCTTGTAAAGTGCCCGAAATTATTGTAACTGAAACACTTTCCCTTCGGCTTGTCTCTTCTTGTAGTGGATGCTCCAGCATCTCTCACATTGATGCCTCCTCTTGACTGTACATCGGTGCCTCCCTTGGGTTGCCAAGTTTGTTTCCCATGAGTTTGGTCATGGTTCACACCCTGACCAACATTTTTTGAGAAACTCTAGTGTTTGCTCTTTGAGCATGCAACCCATTCTTCCTCTGTGAGCAGAAGATGACCTCTAGTATCGGCGTTCTCTCTGATCTCCCACCGATCCTCGACTGCCTTGAAACGACCGGTAAGCTCCTCCATCGTCATGCTATCAAGATCGAGAAATTGCTCAATTGAGATAGCCATTTGTGAGAATTTTTGCAAGACAACCCACAAAAATTTCTTCACAACCTTCTCTTCTTTAAGGACATCTCCTAGCGACCAGATGTTATTGACAAGTCCAGTTAGTCGCATGGAGAAATCGTTGATGGTTTTTGACTCCTTCATGTGTATGGCCTCGAATTCATGACACAAAGTTTGCACCCTTACCTTGTGGACATAATCACCATCGACGCACATTGTCCGGATAGTTTCCCAAGCTGCCCGTGCTGTGTTCTTTGTGGCCAGTGAAGCAAGAATCTTAGATGGGACAACATGTAAGATCACCGCCAAAACCATCCAATCCAACCGATACTCTACACCACTAGGTTCGATCGCTTCCCAGACTTCCTAAGCCTAAAAATTGACTCTCATTAGGACAAGATTATATATTAAACGTAGACAATACTTCTACATATCTGAACATGACTCGTATACATAAACTGACTCTAAAAACTGAAATTCTATTTCTAAATTGTCTCGAACTCTACTCGATACAAACTTGAAAAATGGATTTAATTAATTTGGTTTACCCATCAAGGTCGGCAACACCACCGTAGTCTTGGGCTCAAAACCCAAGATGCCCAGGACGTAGGAGACGCCGTTGCAAGGTAGGATGACGTACGGGGTCGCACGGGAACATGAGCACGGGCATGCAGTTCATACTAATCGCGGGGCGGGCGCCACTAGTCGGGGTTATCGGCGTGGGGAACCATGGAGAGCGGGTTCTCAGAGGCATCATAGATGAGGTGGTACTATATCATTTTAAGGATGTGGCGCATGCTAGCGTGCAGGCCAAGGATGCCCCAATACGCGATACGGGTACGGCGATACGGCGATACGATATTTTCTAAAAACAATGATACGTCGATACGGTGTGTGTGTGTGTGTGTGTATATATAGTTGAAAATAAAAAATTGTAAACAGGCTATGAGAGGGAGAAACTGATATTACCTTGATGAATTGAATGCTACAGACTAGTTTTCTTCTTCAGCCTCTTCAACTTCACTCTGAAGCTGCTGAAGGATAGCTATTGTCACCTTTGGGCACATTCTGATCCCGGCATTGAATTTTTTAAGCAAGTGTGCTTTAACTCTATAGTAGCTTCCACAGTATTCCCAAGCACAATACTTGCATCTGAATCGCACATTTCCTCCACCACCTATAATTTCTCCAAAATATCAACATGCTTCCACAACGGCTTGTTGTTTACATTAGTTGGATCCATCTCCTAAAATAGCAAGAGGTACAGTTTCAAAATAGCAAATAATAATCACCATGGTAGTATATAGTAAACAAGTAAACACCACAGAATAATTAAACTGTGAATCTATGATAGACTGATAGAAAATAAATTGGATCATGGCAAACACAAGCATCACGATTCCACTCTCTGGTATTGTCATTAGCCGAAACACCCCTATGCTTCACCCCGTGGCCTATTGCCATCACAAATCTCCAAAATTCTACCGCGGTTTACTCTCTTCTAGACCCCTGCCATTTCACAAGAAGGTCCTTCCCTTTTTGAAATTATGTGTGGGTCCTTATTTTTGTCATCTACCAGTAGAAATAGGTCGGCATCTCCTCTCTGCATGCATACAAAGCTTATGTGCTGGCAAAGCTCTGACACAACTCATTAATCACTAAGCATTTTCTCATGGCTTGTAGTGTTCACACAAGGTCGGTAGCCTTTTCACTCAAGAAAATAAATTGAACTCCAACAGCCCCAAGGCCCCCGAAATCGAGCTGGATCGACGGAGGGCCGGCGGATCGCGCGGCGCGGAGGCCCTCCTGGAGCGGCGCGGGGGCGGGGCCGAGCGGAGCAGAGGCGGCAGGAGAAGCGGCGGGGGAAGCGGCGAGAGGAACGGCGGGGGGAAGCGGTGGGGGGAGCAGCGGGAGAAGTACCTCCAGGCGGCGGGGGCGACTGGGGGGAGAGCGGTGGCGGTCGGCGAGACAGCCGGCATAGAGGCGACGTCGCGTGGAGTCGGCTGGGAGGTGGCGTCGCGTGAACGCACGCATGGAGCGCGCGGGGAGGCGGCGTCGCGTGGAGAACGACCGGGAGGCGGCGCGCCGGCGTGGAGAGCGGTGGGGAGGCGGCGTCGCCTGTGGAGACGCGCGTGGAGGGGGCGACGCTCGGCTCCAGATCCAGATCTGAAATGAGGGAGCTGTGACTGCCAGCGGCTTGTCCACTCGGGTGTCGAGTGAGGCGTGCGTTTGGGCCCAAGGTGTTGGGCTGTTTTCTTTATTGAGTTAGAATTTAATTGGGCCAACGTATCGCACTGTATCGGAGCTGTATCGAGGTTTTTTAATTTTTTTTCGGCTAAAATTCGCTGATACTCTGTTGATACCGTATCACCGTGTATCGGAACGTATCGCCATATTAGATACGTATCAGACACGTGTATAGTAGTTCAGCAGAGTATCGGTGCTTCCTAGGTGCAGGCTGACGATGTTGTAGTTCGCGCCGGCGGTCTGGACGGAGAAGCTGAACTCGGGATCCTCCCTACGGCAACTCGCCCGCAGGGACAAGCAGGTGGAGAGCTCGGGGGGATCGACGAGGTGGGCGTCGAGCGTGACGGCCGGCAGTATCCAGGACGCGTCGCAGTCGTCGGGGTAGCCGCGGGGCGCCATCTGTTCTTTGCTTGCGCGGCCCATGATCGCGTCTCCTTGCTCCCTCTCGGGGGAAGTTTGGGGAACGCGTTGATTAAGCACGACCAGGGGGGCCTCCTCATGGCCCGGGCGGAGCTTGCTGCTGAAGACATGGCGGAAGATGGCCGAGAATCGAGATTAGATGGAAGAGGAGGCGGCGGAGGATTCCCTTTTATACATTGGATTTCAGGTCGGTGGGCTCGATTGACGATGGATGCATGCGTGCCTGTAACAAAGGGAGAAAAAAATTTACAGGAACTCGGTCCTTTTCTCATCCGAAGGACACGTAACAATCTCAAAGCAAACCATCCCTAATCCCCTTTTCCTGTGCCTAGACGCGGTTAGAGTATGTACAACGGAGACACAGGTACCGTCTTTATCATGCTAGTGTTAGAATGATCTCAACCGTTTGGCCCAACGGCCAAATGGGCCCCCTTGTTCGCGCCCTGATCGGGGGCGCCCAGCCCAATAGGCTGGTGGGCCCCTGTCGCTAGCGCCACAATAAATAGAGGTGGGGGGTCGGGGTGGCACGTACGACGAGGTTCACCGTGCTGCCACACACCCCACCAACAAACCCTAATCCGATCTGAGAAGGCGGCGCTCCAGCGACGGGAAGTCCCACCGGCGCCACCGTTCGACGCCACGAGACGCCGCTTCCTCACCGACGAACCAGCGATGGCCGGCTCTTCATCCAACGCGACGGACGTTCGGTACCTCTAATCCCCTCTTCCTCTCTCTCCCTCTCTCTCGTATCAACACGAAATCCCCACAGAAAAGGCTCAACAATGGAATCAGAGCGGGCAAAGAACCAAGAAAACCAGATCCCCAAATCAATTCAGAGTCTCAGATCGAGCCAAAGAAATAAAAAGGAACTCGGCGGCCGCCCGTGGCCCGCGCGCCGCCACCGCTCGGCGCCGGTCTCGCCGCGGCACTGGCCGCCGGCCGCAGCGCTCTGCGGCCGGCTGCCGCCGCGCTGGCCGCCCTGCGCCGGCGCCGCGCGCCGCCTCGCGGATCCCGCTGGCCGCCTCTGACGAAGCGCCACTCGCCGCTCGGTGGCCGCCTCCTCGCGCTGCTGCTGCTCCGCGCCGCACGCGCATGCGCGCCGCCACGCTTGTGCGAGCGCGCGCGCCGCCGCTTCTTTGCTGCGTCGCGGCGCTGCGCGCTGGCTGCCTCCCTACGCCAGGCCGCGCCGCTGCGCTGGCATCTCCTGCGAGCCCGGGCGCAGGCCCTCTGCCCGTCGCAAGCTCCTGGCCGCAGGCCAAGCTCTCCATTTTTTTCGGATCTGCACAGGGGAGCAGGTAAGCCGAAAATTAGGGGAGGAAATTGAATGTGTGGAGGAGAACGTGCCTGGTTCTGGGGAGGAAAATGTTGCATCTGGTGGAAAGATATTTTGGGTGGATTTTTTCCAATCAGGCCCCTCATCTTTCTTGATATTTAAGTTCTTTTTTTTGCGTTGACAGTTTAATTTCATGTATTTCTGTATACATGTCATGCATATATTCAGGTATATATATGTATACATGATTTATTGTTTCATGGTATGCGTACTTTTAGATATATATATATATCTAAAAGAAAAGATATAAATTTTCATTATTAAATTCGAACCAACGGGAGAATTTAATTTTGAAAAAAATAGATATAATTTTTAATTGATGTTTCCGCTGCAAAAGTTAAATGGTGATTACTCTTTAAATTGAATTCGAACCAACAGGAGAATTTAATTTTTTGAGCATTGTTGTGAATTATAATATTGTTATTTTCTGACCAACGTTGATAATAACAGTATTATAATTTTTATTAATGTTTTTATGCATTATTTCTATTTCTGCCCAACGGTGATGTAGATTTAATGTATAGATAAAATTGATTTAATTGTATGTCGTATTTTGACCAACGTTGGAAATAAGACATATAAGTTTCCTGTTATGTTCTCACTTTATTTGAAATATTTTTCAGACGGATACAACTTGATGAGTTGTATCAGAGAGATCCCCACTCTTAAAGGAGATAATTATGGAGAGTGGAAGAAAAAGATAGACTTAGCGTTTATCTTGGCTGAAGTGGACTGGGTCCTCACAACAGCACGTCCCACTGAGCCTATGGCACCGGTGAGGATCAAAATGAGGATGATATTGCTTGGCGAGAAAAGACAGAGGATCATGCTCCTTACTGATGTCTTATGACCTTGAGCATAAGAAATGGACCACAACCAAAGAAGAAATGTATGGTCGTGATAAAGATCACGATTGAGCACGCTATTGTGGGCTCAATCGCAGAGTGTGACTTGTCACGAGTACCTTGAGAGAATAAAGAGTCGGTTCTTGGCTCTTCAAAGACTTATGCTACACGGTGATTAAGCGACTTGTGTGAGAGAGGTACTCGGTGGTGGCGATGGCATAAGAGAGCACATACCGAGGATGAGTAACATGGCATCCAAGCTTAAACCAATGGATTTGGCTCTCAAGGATGAGTTCCTATTCATTTAGTTTTGCTTCCTTGCCGAAAGAGTTTGACACTTTTGTTGTCAACTACAATATGCACGGCAGAAATGGGACTTGGAAAAGTGGATAGCTATGTGTGTGCAAGAGGAGGAAAGAATTAAATCCTCACATGGTGGTTCTATCAACTATGTGAAGGATAACAAGAAAAGAAACTTCAACAATAACTCCTTCTCAAAGAACAAGGGAAAAACCTCTATCCATCACCTCAACGAATAAGTTTGTCAGAGACAAAGATCGGTGCCTTCATCGCAAGAAGACAGGACACTACAAGAAGAACTATCCGATTACTTAAAGATGATAATGGCAAAGAAAGGTGAGAACATTATTACCTATATAAATGAATCCTCAGATGTGCAATATTCGAAATCCACTTGGTGGATTGACTCAGGAGCAACTGTTCATGTTGCTAATTCTTTACAGGGATTCCGTTCGACGAGGACTACGCAAAGAAAAGAAAGATGCATTAAAGTCGCAAATGGAGTCCAAGCTGAAGTTGAAGCCGTTGGCGATCTTTCATTAGAGCTAGCTGATGGCTTCACTCTTTTACTTAGAGATGTTATTTATGTTCCTCTTCTGAGAGAAATTTGATTAGTGTTTCATGTTTGGACAATGATGGTTATGATTGTCATTTTGGAAATGGCAAGTGTGAAATAATGTTTAATAAAGCATGTGTTGGCCTTGCCATCTTGCAAAATGAGCTTTATTTATTATCATTATGTGATAATGTGAATGTCGTATGCGATAATGGGAATGTCGCGTGCGAGAAAGTAAATGAATCCTCGTCTACGAATGCAAACAGAAAACGAAAGAGAACTCTAGATGCGTCGTCGAAATTATGGCACTGTCGTTTAGGCCATATTTCGAGGGGGAGAATAGAAAGACTAGTTAAGAATGATATTCTTCCTCCATTAGAGTTCTCAGACTTAGAACAATGCAGAGAATGCATTAAAGGAAAATATGTAAAGAAAATTAAGAAAGACGCCAAAAGAAGCACAGGAGTTCTACAAATTATTCACACAGATATTTGTGGTCCTTTTCCTGTGAAAAGTGTGGATGGATATGACTCGTTCATAACATTCACGGATGATTACTCCCGTTATGGATATATTTATCCAATCAAACAAAGAAATGAAGCCATGGATAAATTCAAGATATTTAAGGCTGAAGTTGAAAACCAACACGATTTAAAGATTAAGATAGTCCGATCTGATCGTGGGGGGAGTACTACGGTCGACATACCCCATATGGACAAGTTCCTAGACCTTTTGCAAGGTTTCTACAGGAAAATGGTATAGTGGCCCAGTATTCTACACCGGGCGAACCTCAGCAAAATGGAGTAGCTAAAAGACGTAACCGTACCCTGATGGATATGGTGCAAAGTATGATGAGCTACTCCACACTGCCATTGAGTTTATGGATGGAAGCGTTGAAAACCGCCATTCATATTCTCAACAGAGTGCCTAGTAAGTCGGTGCCCAAAACACCGTACGAGTTGTGGACAGGAAGAGTTCCCTCACTACACCACTTACGTGTGTGGGGGAGTCCTGCTGAGGCTAAAGTATTTAACCCAAATCTTGGGAAGCTTGATCCCAAAACAGTAAGCTGCCATTTCATTGGCTACCTTGAAAAGTCAAAAGATTTTCGTTTCTACTGTCCAGACAGATATACAAAGTTTGTAGAAACGAGACACGCTGTCTTCTTAGAGGATGAAATGGTGAGGGGAAGCATGGTAACTCGAGGAATTGACCTTGAAGAGAAGCGGCGATGCGCCACCGCGATGATTCAAGAGCCATTCTTCGCGATTGCTGCTTGTCATTGCACCGATGGTGCAAGACACTGTGGTGCCAGCACCTGCTATTGTTCCTCCTATGGCAACAATGAATGAGAATGAGGAACCTGTTCTTCAGGATCCTACAGAACCCATTGCCACAGATGAGGGGGAGCAACAGCAGCCCCAAACAGAAGATGTACCAAATGTGGAGGCCCCGAGGAGGTCTCAAAGAGTAAGAAGATCAGCTATTTCTGATGATTATCAGATTTATCATACAGAGGAATTTCAAATGGAGGATGATCCCACTTCATTTGAAGAAGCCATTAGAAGCGAAAACTCTTCAAAATGGCTCGAAGCCATGGAAGAGGAAATGAGGTCCATGAAGACTAATAAAGTCTGGGACTTAGAAACTATTCCTAAAGGAGCCAAAACAGTAGGCTGTAAATGGGTCTACAAGACAAAACTTGACTCCCAAGGGAATATAAAAAGATACAAAGCGCGACTTGTGGCAAAAGGCTTTACGCAAAGAAAAGGAATTGATTACAATGAGACTTTTTCTCCAGTCTCATGTAAAGACTCCTTCAGAATTATAATGGCATTAGTAGCACATTATGATTTAGAGTTACATCAAATGGATGTAAAGACGGCATTTCTTAATGGGGATTTGGAGGAAAATGTTTACATGGCACAACCGAAAGGTTTTGTCGTGGAAGGAAATGAAAGAATGGGATGCCGCATAAAGAAATCGATTTATAGGTTAAAGCAAGCTTCAAGACAATGGTACTTGAAGTTTGACAGTACAGTAAGAAAATTTGGGTTTAAAGAGAATGTAGAGGACAACTATGTTTATGCAAAGTTTAAAGATGGGAAGTTTATCTTCCTAATCCTGTATGTGGATGATATCCTACTAGCTAGTAGTGATATCAGTCTGCTACTGGAGACAAAGAAGTTTTTGTCCTCAAACTTTGATATGAAAGATCTTGGTGAAGCTTCGTTCGTTCTAGGGATCGAAATTCACCGGGATAGAAACAAAGGGACATTGGGACTGTCACAAAAGGCATACATAGAGAAAGTCTTAAAGAAATTTGGTATGCATAAATGTAGTCCTTCACCTGCACCTATAGTCTAGAGCGACAGATATGGGGATTTTCAATGCCCTAAGAACCAGTACGAGCTCGATCAAATGAAATCGGTTCCATATGCTTCAGCTGTCGGAAGCTTACAATATGCTCAAGTGTGTACACGCCCTGACTTAGCGTTTGTTACCGGGTTACTTGGCAGATTCCAAAGCAATCCTGGAATAGAGCATTGGAAATTGGTAAAGAAAGTCTTGCGTTATTTGCAAGGAACAAAAGGCCTCATGATGACATACGTAAGATCGATTTACTCCATATAGTGGGGTATCTGATTCGATTATGCGGAGATGGTAGAAAGTCAACATCCGGATATGTATTCACTCATTTGGAGGAGCTATATCGTGGAAAAGCTCAAAGCAAACCGTCACTACATCGCCCACAATGTATGCCGAGTTTGTAGCATGTTATGATGCTACGGGCGGTGAACCGCTTAAGAAGTTCATACCGGTTTAAAAGTGGTTGACGACATCAATAGACCACTTAAGTTGTATTGCGACAATGAACCCGCAGAATGTATGCCCACAACAATAAGTCAAGTGGTGCTTGCCAAACACATTGACATAAAGTACTATGTTGTGAAAGATAAAGTTCGGGATCAAATTATAAGTCTTGAGCATATAAGTACCGCAAAGATGTTAGCGGATCCGCTTACTAAAGGCTTACCACCCAACGTGTTCAGAGAACATGTAGCCGGCATGGGTTTAAGGGAAAGCCTATAATTCCTGGACTAAAAGATGGTCCAAAAGATTAAAGTAACTATTTCAGAACAGAGAGGTGTATTGTAGCTGTTGAATCTATCGGCGATTGACCGTGACGATGAGATATGTTCTATGCACTAATCTGTAATGGAATGAGTAAAGTCGAAAGTAATTAAAATTAAAGCATAGATTGAGATCAAAGGGGAGAATGTTAGAATGATCTCAACCGTTTGGCCTAACGGCCAAACGGGCCCCCTTGTTCGCGCCCTGATCGGGGGCGCCCAGCCCAATAGGCTGGTGGGCCCCTGTTGCTAGCGCCACAATAAATAGAGGTGGGGGGTCGAGGTGGCACGTACGACGAGGTTCACCGTGCTGCCACACACCCCACCAACAAACCCTAATCCGATCTGAGAAGGGGGCGCTCCAGCGACGGGAAGTCCCACCGGCGCCACCGTTCGACGCCACGAGGGAGACGCCGCTTCCTCACCGACGAACCAGCGATGGCCGGCTCTTCATCCAACGCGACGGACGGTCGGTACCTCTAATCCCCTCTTCCTCTCTCTCCCTCTCTCTCGTATCAACAGGAAATCCCCACAGAAAAGGCTCAACAGCTAGTACAGCAAAATCATTCGACGTGGACCGTAATTAATGAAGGGAGAGATGCAAGCCGTCCTCTCGTGAGGCGACGGCCCGCACTTGTCCTCCCAGGTGAAACCGCTGGCGTTGCGAGCGTTGTACGAGCCGTCGTCTCCTCTCGACGTGAAGCGGATCCACATGCGGGCGCGTGAAAATGGCAGCGATTTCCTTCCAAGCGCGCCAAATCCCACCGTATCTTCCTCTTCCCTTTTCTCTTCAGCTCCTCCAACTTCCGGATCTAGATGCAGAAGCAGCACTAGGCAGCGACGGCGCAGGAGAGGAAGGCCGTGGCGTCGGCAGGGGAGCAGAAGCGGACGGCGACGGCGCCGGTGTACTACCCGAGCCTCTTGCTGCGGGGGCTTGACCCCTGGGAGGGGCGAGGGCGTGGGACGCGAAGCCCCGTGGGGTGGATCCGCCAGGCGCTCGCCGTATCCGAGACCGACATCGTCGCCGCCGGCTTGGTCGACGCCGCCGTCTACCTCGTCTTCTCTCCTCCGGTACGGGCAACCACTGTCCAAGTGTGAAGTATTTCTATTCAGTTGAGTGCGGGTGTCCAAGTGCGGTTGTTTGGTTCCCGAGTTGGTTTTTTGGTTATGTCATATTTTTGCGTTTTCATGATGGAACTTTTGCTCCAAAAAAAAATAGTTTGGTTAAGATTTTCGCAAGATTTCCATGGTCATATTTTTTTGCTTCAAAAAAGTTGCAATTTTTTCTAGTCTATAGTGAATCTTCTTTTGTAAATTTGGTTCGGAGATACTGTTTTCTTTTTTTATTCCCTTTCGAAATGAAGACTTGTTTAATTTAGTGTTGTGTAGTAGAAACAAAGGTTTTATGTCTGATCGTTTCATGTACCAACATAAAGAAATGCTGTCTTTCCTGATTTGTGAGAATAGAAATAGTAAGTGCCAATTGATCCGAGAGGGTTGGAACTACTGAAGCGTCGTGCGAAGAGAGACCAGATCCGAGAGGCAGTTGCTGCTTGGGTTGATCACTGGAGTCGTAGAACTTTCATCATGAAATCTCCTTTGTGTGTACTTGTAGTGGTGTCAGAGCAATTTCCTAGTTTTTCATGACAGGTGGTCTACTTCGGCAGGGCGCTTGCTTGAATCTGAAATGCTCTTGTAATGTGTTTACTCTCTTTGTGTATTTGTAATTCAGATGGAGAGTTAAAAGTCAATTACAACGACCACCTGTGCTGAATGCCAGGCTCAACCGAAAGAAAACTACGATGCATGGAGGATTACTGAACTATGAAATATTTAGCATGTTACATGTTTTGCTGGTTAAGTTTATTGTGCAAAAGGGTGGTGAAAAACAAAAGGAAAAAAAGCTAGGATGCGTTTTTGTCAAAGATAGGTAGGTAGATAGGTCATATAGATTTGTCACCAATTATCAGATTTTTGACTTGTCTCTGGTGCTCCAGTGTTGTCGATCTTGGTTTTCTCTGGGATTGTGTTGCTTCCAGTTCTGCTACCGGTTGCTGGAACTGATCATGCCCTGGAAATTGCTGCTGGCCTTCACAATGGCAGCGTCTCGGAGATTGAAAGATTAGCATTGGGCAATGTTCAGGTAAGCATTTCTTTGATATGAATTTCATGGCTTGTCTTTGTTGCCACGGATGGCTGTAGGATGTTCTTAGTTCTTACACAGCGTTCATGGTTTTTGGGACTGGGTTACCTACATAGTTTACCACTGTTCAGGACTTCCAAGCCTTGCACATTGTTTCATCTTTGTCGAAAGCAAAGTGACATATTTTGGCTGGTAGAGTGTTGATGTCAGTTTTTTTCTTTGGACATCTTTGCAGTAATTGAGTTCAGGTAATACAACTGTATAGGTCTACATGATATAATCGTATTATATTTTATTTGATTTATCAATGGAGCTCCATGGCTCTCTGGTGGTGCTGCTGATTGAGTAGAAGGCAAGTGAACTAGTCTACATTCTCTTCCAGCTCAGAGATGGGATATGGTTCATCCAAGAGTTCCATATCTACTTCGCAAGATATCTGTAGCAATGAGCAGTGGAGAGCCGGTAATCTTACGTATAGTAAACCCGGGGGGGTTCCGGCCCTCGGACCGTGTCCACGTCGCCTCTGCTCGCCGTGCGCCTGACGCGTGCGTCCGCGTTCGCCTCCGCTCCGTCTGCCGCGTGTATGCGCTCGTAGCAAGCCGCGGCTTTCGCGTTCGCCTCCGCTCCATCCGCCGCGTGTATATGCGCTGGTAGCAAGCCGCGCCTTTCTTCTGTGGTTCGCGAGCCGCGGCTCTCTTCCGTGGTTACCAAGCCGCGCTGCGTCCCCTGCCATCCGTCCGCAGGACGTGCGCCCGGAAAGCTTCGAGAATACTCCCCTTCTTCGCTGACCCAACCGGCGAGCGGCGCGCCCTGCATCGAACCACGCCGTCGAAGAGACCGCAGAGAGAGAGAGAGAGACCTTCACTTCCTCTCCGTTTCTTCCATTTTCTCCGGATCTCTCCTCAAGGTCCTTTCACTAATCCATCTGTACATTCCCTTCCTCTTTCTCTATCTGTGTATGTTTCTTGATTTTTTTTTGGGACCACCTCTGTCTCACTGGATCTGTTCGTGTGCAGAAATCTCGGCGCAAGATGATGGGTGGCTTCCTCTCCAGGGTCTTCCTGTAAGCTCCCATCCCTTGAATCTTGAAATCTTCTCCTAGGAGATTTTTTCTGTGCGTTGCCATGGAGATGGAATCAAGAACCACTTTTTTATTTTTCCCCTCTTGTTTTTGGTGGCTATATTTGTCTGGAAAGGCGTCTTGGAATTGATTGCCTTTCTGTCGATTTATCTACCATCTTCTTCTTCGGAGTTGCATCAACAGCACGCGCACATTGCAAAAATCTATATGTTTTTGTGTTCTATCGAGGAGCATAGGAGGTAGATTAAGATGCACGGCAAAGTATTTGTTGTTTGAATGTTGCGGGTTTAACAAATATTTTTTTATTGAAGATTAGTAAGAAAATCAAATAATTTGTTGTGGTCTTCAAGTTCTCTGCGGTAATTAAACTTCTTGAAATGCTATGGTAGGATTTTTTTGGTTTTTTTATCCTTGTGTTAGTTTCCTGTGATTTGCACTTACCATTGCTCTGCAGTATTAATTTCCTGTGGTTTGCAATTTCCATTGCTCTGATTTTGGGATCTTTTGTAATTAAAAAATGTCTTGCATGTATTGACATGCCACTTTAAGCACTCTCTTAAAATGTGTGCCTCTATTCAGTTTATGAGCCAAAAGAAATAGGTCAATTCTTCAGTAGTATGGAGGAAAATATTCAATGCTCTTAAACGGTCAACTACTCCGGTCATGAATTTCATGTGTGGAGCAGAGCAAAAGAAGCGGAATCAATATTATATCTTGAGCTACATAATGTAAAAAACATGATGAATTCATTTACATTGTGGATCTTGATGTGCCGATTTTAATGCAGGCTGGCCTTTGGCTATGCTTATCCTGCTTATGAATGTTTACAAGACTATAGAGCTGAACAAGCCGGAGATCGAGCAGCTTATTTTTTGGTGTCAATATTGGTAAAAATGTTATTTCACTCTTCTGAGTTCTATTTTTTGCCTACATAATAAAGCTGCAAATACCATTCAATTTGTTCTTTGTGTCTAGGAAAGATTTGGGGATTTTGCGATATCCTGGTAAGGTTCTGTGGTATTGCCCTTTTCTTAAGTCCTATGTGCAAACTGTGTCTGATGTTTGCATGGATGTGGTCTCATTGATGGTTACCACTACTCAGAAGCAAAATTGTTGTTCTTTATATACCTACTGTACTCAAAGGCAAAGGTACTTCTTTTCACGCTGAACTAAGTTTTTGTTATGCCGCATATACGCTTGTCTCTAACAACAATGTGTGCTCTTATTACAGGGAACCACCTATGTCTGAGACCTTCTTTAGGCCATACATCTCACAGCATGAGAATAGCATCGACCGTAATATTCTTGAGTTGATAGCAAGGGCTGGTGATGTGCTTGTCGTTTACTGCAGATGGCTGCAGCTCTAGGGCAGACTACGTTCTTTGAAATTTTGAAGTATCTTCCCGTTCGGTCACCATCTCAGTTATCAAAGCCATGCTTATCACAGGTATGGAAGGAGAATGGTGTATCTTGCTGTTCTTTCTGCGAAAACTGTCAATCAGTCAGCGTCACTCTGAAGAATATTTGGTTCACATGTCATATTCGTGTGCACCTCAATTTTTCCACTCGCTAAAACATGAGTTGCATTCTTGGTATCTTGCCATCGTTCCCTCCTACTGTTCTAATAGCTTCATTTGTAAGTGCCATGCTAGCCAAGGTAAAAGTTTTTCCAGCCATTCCAAATTCATGTTTAAGTTCAGAAAATAGAAAAAAGTTCTCATCGTGGCTGTAGGTTTTGTTCTAAATGATTGTAGTATTCTAAATAGAATGAACTAAAGGAGTAAAGGTTGCTGCTTAAAAACTTGGTTTAGTCTAGATAGATATTGACAACTTGACAGGAAGACAATATTTAAGAGCTCCTTCAAGTATGTTTACGGAAAAGATGTCACAATCACAAAAGTCAAACTAATTGAGTTGGAAGTCGTGAGTGATGATTGAAGGCCAAATCTGCTGCATGAATATTATTGGATGGCTTATTAGCCATATTTAGACTTAGTAGCTTATTAGTTATTAACTTATTATACTAAGAATGCAAGCCCGTCAGCTCCTACAAACGTAGCTCCTGACTCTTCTGGTAATCAATTGTGAAAGTTAAACCATAGGTTGCTGTTACCATCCTTATAACCTGAAGGACCATTATCAGTTCGCATTTCCACATCCATGATGAAAAGGACATATCAAGTTATTTTCTGCAGGGTTTTGGTTTCATTCGTGAATGCTCCAAATTCCAATTAAGGGTGATTGCATCTAATCCTCGCATAAATAGCTTAACTTTGTGAAATGGAATTGGCTCTACATTATTGCTAGATTATTTGTGTGTAAGAAGAATACATCAAGATGGAAACAGCCTGTCATTTACAGCAGGTGCTATCCAAGCTTATTTAGATACGAGATAGAATATGCCCTATTTTCAAAGGTTGTAGGTGGTTTGTTAACTGTTTGCTTTATCCAAGTCTTTGTCCTTCAAGACCCAACAATACTTTCCTATTGAATGCTCAATTTATATTTACGGAATTGCAAAATAATGAACATAACAATTAAATGTACATGTTATCAGCTTACTTCCATCAAGTCTACACATTAGTAAGAACCTTGTTTACAACATCATGTGCATCATCTGCAATGGTGCAATCAAACCCAACTAAGCAAGTCCATTTTGTTATTGATGCGTATCAGTCTGTCTGTGCATTTTTAGCGTTTCATAGAAACTCTGTGCATGCAGTGTAATCTCAGCCCTTGCCTATAATCTGTTTTGCGTTCTAGCTCATATAATACTTCCATTCATTCGCCAAGATCTGATGCTTCATTACGAGCCATACAAATAGATTACATACTATTTGTGTGTGTTACGTACTTTACTAATAGCACCTGTTACATTCAAATGCCGTTACACAAGAAACATTGGTCCATACCAATATTCTCTTGAAATTTCAGTCTCACATGGGCCACGGGCCTACATGGCGCAGCGTAGTGTGCCATCCCTATCTAGTGTATATCAAAGTGGGGGGATTCCCCCCCCCCCCCAGTATGTCCACGCATCAACCCCTGCGAAATAGCCCGTCAAATTTTGGTAATTACGTACAGGTTCCTTGTTCTCGCAAAAAAAAATCCTTAGATTTTTGCGAAAAAACCCCTGCACACTTTTTTTTGTGTAACGGCCTGTGGTTTCCCGTAATTACGTACAGGCTCTTAGTTCTTCCACAGAGGTCTTTGGTTTTTTGCGAAAAAAACCCTCCACTCTTCTTTTATTGCGAAAAGGTCCTTAATTTTTGCGACAAAAACCCATACGATTTTCTTTTGCTGCGAATTCTCGCCTCTTTTACTTCGGTCCACATGATGGCTGGCGTGGCGTGGCGCCACGCCTATGTGGCTAGTTAGCCTGAAGCTTGGCAAGAGAACTACTTCGAGGAAATGAAGTTTTATGCTGCTAGTGTGAATATGTGACCTACAAGATGTAATCGTATTATATTTTATTTGATTTATGAAAAAACTACTATATTATATTATATATATATATTAATATATCATTTATATTGATGGTTCTAAAAAATATTGTAATTATGTTCATCTTTTTTATGTTTGATCTATTTTGTATCAAGAAGCAACACAATGGTATATAGGAATCATATTCATGCTTGATCATGACTGTATGCATGCATTAAATAGTTTGCAGACAGTCAAATAGACGATCCATTGTACAAGCTGTCTGTTCAGTTGTCTGTATGTAAAGTAAAAAGAACTTGTAGACAGTAACTCGTTTGTGGGTTGTACATGCCGCGCCTTCCTCCCCGAAGTGCGGCAGATCGCGAGCACAGCACGCGGCGGCTGGTCAGTGGCTTCCCAGTGGCAGGCATCAGTGCTCTTCACGACCCTCCGATTTTGCGAGGACGGCGCGCGCGGCTGGTTGTCCTTCCGAGTCCGGCACGCGGCAGACCACGCCTTCGGCCTCGACGGCGACGGCTTGGCTCCAGCCGCTAAAACTTCTCAGGATTATGATTATTGCAGATATTGAATTAGCCAAGATATGATGAACCGCTTGCTCTGGTATCTTCTTTTTGCTTCATCAATGTGGATAGTAGCTCAAGCAACACTAAGAGATGCACAGTATTAGAGTCAGTTTGATACAGCTCTTACTCCTAACTTCTCTTTCAGATCTCATAGAGCTGTATCAAATATTTAGATTTTCAAAATAACCTAATTCTGTTTTTCACGTGAAATAGAGTAAAAAATGAACTAGTGTGAAGATCTAGGATCTGGGAAGCTACCACTTCCGGAACCAAACTGTCCTTTGAAGTTCAAAGAAATTACCTGCAAAATACCCCTCGAACGCTATCGCCGCTTCCCTCGCGCAGCGCACCAGTCGCGCATGCCTCCTCTGTGACCCTCCTTCCCCTCGTCAATGCATTCAAATATATTTTGTTGGTGAATACCGGGAGTTGAGCAAGTGCACATGCTAATTGGTCAAATTCGCACTTCGGTCAGGGAGACAAAAAAAAGTTGTGAATGCATTTTCTCATACTTGACATTAAGTCTAAGCTGCAGCTGAAATTACAGTACTAGAACACCGGTACCTTAACGCCCGTTGTTGTCTTGTGAGTCATAGATACCAAAACTCCAAATTTATGCAACGATCAATATTAACAGCTACATTGTAACACCTCTATTTTAGGGAGTATTGTGAAATCCTCGCAGCTGCCCAGGACTGTTTAACTGCGAGTACCTTCACTAAGTGTATAACATTGCCAACACAAGCTTAAGAGCAAAAGCCAACTTTCTTACAATATAGAGGCTAAAAGCCAAGTATCACAGTTAGGCCTACGGCCTTTAGATACATTACATAAAAGATGCCACAGGCACGCCTGAGCGGAGAACGACCCTAATTCCACGCTTCGTCGACTTCGTAGAGTACCATCTCGTCGTCTTCTCCTGCTTTTTCAAAATTTGCGGTTTCTGTTTATGTTTTTAGCAAGTATGAGTACAACAACAGTACTCAACAAGTCACACGGAGCTTAACCATAACTATATGCATGGTATAACAAGTAAAAAGGGAAGATGGGTTTATTATTTTATGTGGATGCAAATTTAGTTTAGAAACAAACAAAAGATCTTTAAAGGGACTTCTTTTAATATTAGGGGGGTTTTATCAAACTTGATTATTCATATTCGGCATTGCCAAACCATTATCAAAACTACTTATGCCTCATTATCGGATTCACCCATTAAACACAGCTTCATTTACCGGAAACACGGCGTGCTCAAACACCATTTATTATAGCTTTGCAAAGCTGCCCTGCTTTACCCACAAGATTTCAAAACTCCCGCGACAGAATTAGGAAAACAAGGATGTTCATTGCTCAATTCTTTATTTAGACTCTGCCCAGTAGGTGTTTCATCTTGACAAGCTCGGATGACCCCGCGGGCCTCGTTCGACTCGTCGTAGTCCTACAGTTGTATAGTTAACCACCTCCTATACAGACTCACCCTCCGACTCCCCCTTTCCAGTTGCAGAGGTTCAATTGAAGTTGAGCAGTTACTAAGCCAGGTTTGAATAGATCAACGCTTGTGGTAGGGCGATTACTATGTCTTTCATTTAGCACTAGGGGTGGAAACGAGCCGAGCCGGCTTGAGCCAGGCTCAGCCGAGCTCGCACTGAGCCGAGCTATGGCTCGGCTCGGCTTGTTTAGAAAACGAGCTAGAGTATAGGCTTGGCTCGGCTCGACAGAGGGCTCGAGCCGGCTCACGAGCCAAGCTTTTCGCTCGGCTACGATCTTGTTCTGGCTTGGGACACTACAGTTGTTCCAATCATGCGACACCCCACTGATGGAGCAAGACGAATCCAACCAAGCAGCAAGTACACGGAGGATCTACTCACCGGCGAGGCGGCGACACCCCATTGGCCCTCCTCGGCTCTTCCGCGCGTAGGAAGGGGATGGCGACGGCGAGATTCCTCCTTCCCCGCTTTCTTGGGCGCTCCTGGTTGTCTGCCTTCGCAGTGACCGACGACGCGGAGGAGGGGAGAGGTGGCGACCGGCCACTGTGGGGATCTGGCGGGCGGGCGGGAGAGGGGAGAGGCGGCGGCATTGGGGGATCGGCGGCGGACGGACGGGGAGAGGCCCGAGAGGGGATGGCCGCGGGGAGAGGGGATCGGCGGCGGGGCGCGAGGAGAGTGGGATCTGGCGGCGGGCGTGGGAGAGAGGGGGATCGGCGGCGGGGCGGGTGGGGGAGAGGCACGGGGGGGACCGGCGGCGGGGGCTGGCGGGGGAGAGGGGGAGAGGCCGGAGAGGGGGAGAGGCGGCGGCGGAGAGGGGGATCGGCGACGGGGGCGGGCAGGGGAGAGGCCGAAGAGGGGGAGAGGTAGCGGGGGAGAGGGGGATTGGCGGCGGGGGCGCGGGGGAGAGGGGGAGAGGTGGGGGCGGAGAGGCCGAGAGGGGGAATCGGGGAGAGGAGGTGTGGGGATGGAAACGAGGATGCACCGCGACCGCTCGTTAGTATGAGGTGACTCACCGGCTCGTTTGGCTCGTGAGCGGCTCGCGAGCCGGCTCGGGCTCGGCTCGTTTTTGAGCCGAGCTGAAGTTTAGGCTTCGCTCGTTGAGAAAAATTGTGAGCTCGAGCCGAGCCGAGCCGAGCCGATCACGAGCCCGAATAGCTCACGAGCCTCGAGCTTTTTGTCCAACACTATTTAGCACAAGGGTCTAGTCCTTACATTTTTACCTGAGGCATCAACCAAGCACAAACCCATATTCAGTACCCACTGTACTGCCACCATCCCACAACCAGCCTCCACCACAGGGTAAGGTCGTCGGATCCATCTCTGCGGTCCTCACTTACCTCAGTTCCAACCTTTCAAAATTTTAAACCAACTACCAATTTTAGCACTAAATAATGTGGTTCCTACACTATTCTAATATACTAATACTGTAATATTTTATGTAACTAGGTCTTGTCAAGGTGAATGTGGCCTTCAAATTAAATTGGGCTTTTTGGGTGGTAGGACATAGCTATTATCATGATATTCTAAACATTTGCTTGTACATAAAATAACAGGATAAAATAATGTAATGAAGATACAAGTAAATAAATAATTTAGGGACTTGCCTTGCGGATCGGTTATTTCAATTAACTCGTACTCAGAAGAATCCTGAACCGGAACTGACGTCTCCTCCTCCTGCGTCGATGGGTCGGCGGCGTCGGAGACTAGCGTGAAGCAAACAAACAAAATTAGGCCCGTTTTTCAAAAGGACTGAAATTGGACCGAAAAACTAAAATAAAATCGGATAAAAACACAAATAAAAGGGTTCTGGTTTAGGGGAGCTTGGTATGGGGAAATGGGCCTCGGAAATGGACTCGTGGGGTCAAACCGGTTCAAACGAGTATAAACTCAATTTTAGGGTTTACTGTTCATCGGGCTCGGTCGGTTACTATTCCTCGAGTTCGGTTACTGTTCCTCGGACCCGGGCTAGCTTACTCGGTCGGGCCAGGTCAGTCGGGCGTGGCCGAATTAACGCGCGCACGCGCCTGCACACGTGGGCCGTGGCTCGCGGGCCGGCCCAACTGGCGCTTGCGCGGAGCGGCTGCCGTCCGATCTCAATCGAACAACTGGGCGCGCGGGTTGTAATGGCTGTCGGATGGCTCGGGCACGGAGGGCTGGGATCAGCCCACGTCTTCGTCGTCAACCTCCGGCCGATCTGTTCGAGCCGAAGACAGAGGAGGAAGCGACGAATGGCGGCGGGGCTAGGGAGTTTTGTGACGATTTCGGAGGGCAGGGTTGGACTCAGGAGGTCACAAGGTTTCTATTTTTGGGCTTGACGGCCACTAGCTCTCCGGCGATCGCCGGCGGTGTCGTCTTGAACCGAGATCAGTTTTCGGATAAAGCAATGTCATCTAATGGTCTTTGGGACGAATCTATTCGCTTTTAAGCATTAGGGGAGTTCAGGGAAGCTAGTGGTATCAGCAGTTTGGCCGGGTGATGGCTGGTTTGGATTGTCCACGGAGGCCGGCCATGGCCAGGCGGTGGCGCACGCGGTCAGGACGGTAGAGACCTTGAGGGCTTCGGAAAAGACTTGGGGAGTGCTCCTGGGATCCTTAGAAGGCTCTAGCCAAAAGGAATTGCAAATTAATCAAACGAATTGAGAAATTGCAATTTTGAAATCACCTTGGGATTTTCGGGACTCCGGGCGGCAGAGGGGCTTTGGGAGCAATCGGGCACGGTTCATACATCCTACGTGCTCTTTTGCAGGATCTTGTGCTATAAAGAGGTAGCAACTAGTTACACTGATAAACTGTCGTATTTTTGTGAAAAGAAATCAATGGTCAAATGATCTGTAGATTGTACTACTCTGTGCCTTTGTGGGAACAAGAAGTAAATCATCATGCAATAAGTTATGGAGCAAGGATTGTTACAAGATCACACACGATATTCCATGCTCAAAACATCAATTGACAGGGCCTTTTTCCTTACATGCTTGATCATTGATTCATAAATCACACAAAAATATATGCATCTTTGTTTATTATACTTGTCTCAAACTGATATGTCTGAACCAAGGAGAATTACAGTTTAGAACGCTGATCCGTAGAGTAGCTCTGGGTTAGTTGTTCTTCCTTGACAAATTGCTGCGTCGAGGACTGGCAGCTAGCTAGTGACCAGCCAATAAGTACATAGCTTAGCGCCACTGAGAGGATTCCAGGATGAATAGAAATCCCCACTACTACAAAAAAAAGTTTATATTAGACACTTCATCACAGACGGTTCATAAAAACCGCATGTATTAAATGCAATCACAGGCGGTTCTTGATAAGAATCGTCTGTGGTACTATCACAGATGATTTTTATTAAGAGCCGTCTGTCATATGTTTCTCGCCTTCTAATCCTCTAAAATTTCATAATCTCCCGCCTGATGTCGAGTAGGATTTCATTCCGACATACCTTCAGTAAAACAGGTATAATTTTTGCATACATTATCCGTTTTCGACGTTCTTGTACTCGTTGGAAAGCTAACGACGAGCCCGATCCAAATAAAATGACCTACTTGCGCTAGTCACCCTCGAAGACCCCCAAAATTGGCCATCTTTAGCCTCAAATTCGAATCGTAAGTTTTTAATTTCTGTTTTTCCAAAATTTTTAATCTTCCATTCGAAATTTGGGATTCGTCTCGACTGCAAAGATGTAGATCTCATCGAAACCTTTAAAATAAGTATATATAAGACATACATAACTTTGTTATTTCATATTTTGAGACTAGTTGTTTATATTGTATCGGTATATATATAGCCAATATCACAGACGGTTCTTACGAAGAACCGTCTGTGATAATTTGTTCTCTGACTGTTGGGCCCGTCAATTCTCATCAACTCAATTCCAATCAATAGAAACTGACCAACCCACACTCCACGGATCGTAGCTCTCCCTCCTCTATAAATACTCACCCGAACCCATCCGCCCCCTCCCTTCAAATACGTCTTAAGCTTCCTTCCTCCATTATTTCTTCTAATATTTGATTCTGTGGAGTTTAGGTCTCCATCGTAGCCTCTATTTCTGTCCGGGAGTTTACAGTGACGCGGCCACTAAGAAGGCCTACCCGAGTTGCATCAGGGATGAGCTTCTCTGTTGCTCCATTGTTTGTAGTATTTGATTCTGATTCTTCTATTTTCTTTCTTCTCTGTTGCTCGAATTGTAATGAAAATGGGATGTTTTCTGCTATGTTCTCTGCTATTGTAATGGTGGATTATAATCATGTGATGTTGTAATGGTAGATTGTAATATAAATAGAATATTCTCTGCTTTGTTTGTTGTCATATTTGCTTGTTTTCAAACGGCATAGCTAATATTTCCTAAGGCTAATTCAAAAATAGAAAATTTTTAAGTATAGAATGAACTATCACAGACGGTACATGTTGATCTGCTTGTTTCTGAGGGTATGGCTAGCATTTCTTGAGGCTAGCCAATAAACAGAAATAGATTTAGAGGTAGAAAAGAATACCACAGATGGTTTTTAGTTAAAAATCATCTGTGATTATCAGCTATCACAGACGGTTTTTACATAAAAACCGTCTGTGATAATCGATTATCACTGACCCATAAATTCAGACGGTTCAGAAAACCGTCTGTGATGATGACTTTTGTAATAGTGCCCAAAAAAGGCATGGCTGCCATGCGATCTGTTTCAGCAGCTAACCTGAACCAGGATGTAGGATTTTATGGGAAATTTGAAGGAGTCCAACCATTTACGGAATATTTTTCTATAAAGCCATTTAGAACAAAGGAACGAATTAGTAGGAATTTTGGAGGAATTCTAACGTGAGGGTAGACCTCATGCTGCACCCCTCGCGTTAGAATTCCTCCCAAATTTTCGTTTATTTGCCACTTTGCCAGATGTTTGCGGCATTCATCTCAATATCTCATGGTGTACATGTTTGTTTTATGAAGTATCAACCTTGTTGGATTTGCCCAAAAATAGTAGTGTGCTTTCTAGTCCAGAAACAGTGTTATGTCCATCTTGTCAGTAATATTTCCCGTTGACATATCTAACTACTTTCTGTAGGAACTAATATTAGACACTACTTGCAACAAAAGATTCACAAATAAGATGGCCTCAACACACTAGTCATCTATGCAATTCATTTTCTTTCCTTGCTAAAGGAAGTTTTCTCGAACAAAACCAATTTGCACATGGGAACTCTATACTATCACATTTATAGTTGCTTTGAGTACAAATGTCTTCTCTATTTAAGGACCAATGTGCTTGCCAGTTATTGTGATGCTTCCGTCCAGACTTAGCATGTATCAAATGCCGCATGCATTCCCATTATGTAAATTTAGTCTTTCCAACAATCACTTGGCTTATGCCTTTTCCCTTGTGATTGCGTTTGATTTGATACATGGCTCCCAGCAAACTTTATATTTCTGAAGTTTTACAAACCATGCATTGCGAACATAAGTTTTTGTGTACATATTGTTCAAAATTTATTTTAACTTATGTTCACAGTCTCACAGATGTCGCAATGCCCTCTCAGATCCATGGAACCGATTACCAAATTCTCACTCTTTAACGAGCTACATACGTGGAGGCAAACCTCTAATGGGTCGTGATTTGAAATTTTGATGGCCTGATAGGATCAGAAAAAGACGATCATCCATTTGGAAAAAAAAGAAAATTAACGGGCGGCCCATCTAAAAAAGCTGAACTATGAACGGGCGGCCCACGTCAAGCAGGTCGTTAACAGGTTGCGATTTGAATTTTTGCGGACCCGAATAAACAGCACAGAGACACACGATGGGGATCTAATGCTTGAGAGAAGTGACTGTGAAATAGACGGCCGTTTGAAAAGAGTTTCCCACACATGTACGAATAAATCTGTTGCGTAATAATATGGATCGATGAACGGTAATACAAATGAAGAATCCAATCACCAGCGGGGACAATTAATCACACACAATGAACACCAAGCACAAGAATAGTAAAATACCAGAAGGTAGCTTTCATTAATGATTGAGTGATTTTTACAATGAGGATTACCCCTCTACTTATAATAAAAAACTTCAGGAGTATTTTGGGTATTCGCCCATAACCGGAGTGCGGTGCGGCCTGCGGGGTCACAGCGGCGCGGGGCCGCAATTGCGCGGCGGCGGCGGGCCCATACGGTCTTGCGCAGTGGCCTGGGCGTAGGCCTTGCGCGACGAGGCGGTGCAGTCTACAGGGACCGGGTGGTGGCACGGCCTACGGGCCGAGGCGACGGCACGGCCTACGAGGCCAGGGCGCGGGACCGGTGCTGCCAGGTGTGGGGTGGTCTACGGGACCGGGGCAGCGGCGGTGGCAGCCATAGCGCGGGGGCGGCTCGCGCGGGCCGAAAACGGTGGGTCGGGCCCGGCGGCGATAAGTGGCTGGTTTGGGGGCATTCCAAGACATGCATGAATCTGATGTGCTTGAATCTAATTTCTGAAACATGCTATTTGTAGATTGATCTAATGTAAAGATTAGCATGTCATTCTGATACACTTTGTCCAATATAGAATGTTGGGTCTAAGATCTGTATTCCAAATATGCAAATGTGAACAGATCAAGTTCTACAAGATTGATCTACTGGTACAGGCAGAATGATCTAGATTTGTATTTCTTTGCTATACACATGGTTCTGATACGAGACTGATCTAGAGCATTGTATTTTAGATTTATATCACAAAAGTATCGATTCTGTTAGCAGGACCAATTTCTACGAGATCATTCTATTCATGGCATACTGTGAATTCATATTTAATCTAGATTGAACAATATGTACTGCAAGGAAATAATAGATTGATTCGAATGCATACTGTTGTGGTTACAGACCAAATAGAGAGAGTGTGTGTGTAGTGGAGAGTTAGGTAAGCAATGCCCCCTCCTCCATGGCTTGTATCGCATATATATACATCCTCATGGGGAGTGTTTTTACAATTATACCCTTACATCCAAACATCCCTTTCAAGGGCATTTACGTCATTACATATGTCCCATTTTGGGCCTTATACCTTCTAATAGGCCTGCTGGGCTTAGGTGGGGGCCACCCCTACAACAGGAGCTTCTCATGATGAAGGGCTTCATAGGCCGAAGTCATGTTACCGAGTCCTTTGGCCCCCTCCGTCCCTGCGGCCTGTGACCTCGTGTGATATTGGGTGGAAATGATCTCGTGCGTGTGTCCCTTCGTGGTTCCGCGGACATGGAGCCGGGGGCCGCAGGCGAACCCGATAACCAAACCGTGCGTCACTGCAGGATAGGCGCGCAGGCACATAATATTGGGGCGTCGCGCGTGCGTGGACGATCATGTCGCTTCAACTCCTACCGATTGCGCTTCCCCATGGGGGAAACGGCTATATATGTGTCGGCAGCGCTGTAGCACCGTCCTTCCCCAATCCTACCCGCTGGCTTAGTCGGCCGATGCTCTTGCGCGCTACGTTGGCGCGTAGTCGGGTATAGCTGAGATGATCTTGGTCTCAAAAATAGGCCTTTATCAGTTTGTGTACATGCAGCAAGGATATCGCCAATTAGAGCGATCAGCAGGCGTTAATGAGCTAAAGGAGGCCTATTTTTGAGCGCACAATCAAAACTTTAATGGCGATCACCGTCCGTGCCTCCCACTCGCGGGTGAAGTGGACTGTTAGACTTCAGCCGGTTGAATGTGCTTCATGCCGAGGATGTGGTGTCGGGCCGACCGCCGAGGTGGCCTCCGAGCTTGGAGCCATCCCTCGCAGCGTCACGGTTACCAGTGGAGTCGCCTTACTGAGCCGAAGGTACTTTATACTTTGGATGCGACACCGGGACGCCCTTGGATAGGGGGCAGTCCGGGCCTCCGTGCCTTCGCCTGGTGCGGTCTTCGCCCGGTGCGAAGTTAATATGTCCCGACAACTCCGCAGCCCGGAGCTCCGCGGTCCAGAGGTGGCGTGTTAATGGTAGCACGAATCACGTCGACTCCTGAAAAGCCAGGGGGGCTATTGCTGCCATATGCGCTATCCCGATAGGGCAGTACACGTGGTGCGACGCGATTGGCGCATCGTGGGCTGTCAGCGGTCGCGGGGCCACGATTGCACGCCCCTTCCCGAGAGAGGCGGGACGCATGGCGGGAAGTTACCGGCGCGTCATGCGTTGCCCGGCAGCCTGGCAGGCGCACTGTGTGCACATTTTGGCCGCGACGCCTTACCTCCCGCTGGTTCTGTTCCCGATGACTGGCATGGACTTTCACCATCGGTTGAACTCCCGCCAGCTGAACTGTTCCACGGGTGTTATCTGTGGACTGTTAGCCACGGAAAGATGGACATATCAGGGCTAGGACATGAAACTGCCCCTTGTGCCCAAAGACGAGTCAGAGGTCCGGTTGGACCTCCGAAATATAGGCCGAAGCAGGTACCGGGGTCGCCCCGAGCCATCGAAATGGAGGGCATGTTCAGGCCCGCAGCGCCGACGCGTAGGTGTGTGGCGAAGTGTCTCTTCATGAGGATAAAGCCGAAGGCGGAGCCGGAGTTGCCTACATTGATTCCCGAGGGAGTGGACGCGTGGCGGACGCGTGTCAGGCCACTTGCACAATCACCTTGTGAGAGACACGACGCGTGCAGGCGGTTGTGCTGCTCCGGTGTCAATCGTGGGGAGGGGAGCGGTTCGTCTCCCGCCGGTTACCTTTACCGGTGGTGTGGAAGATGCAGAGGCTTTAAATACCCCCTACTACGCTCTCCTCCTCACGTCTTTCAGTCTGTTTTCGTACGCCCTGCTCTCTTGCCTTCTTTGCCGCCTTGTTGCCCCTGTCATCGTCTAGCTCATGGAGAACGATGGCACACGGTGAAGAACATGTTCAGCAGGCCGGCAGCAGCGCCTTCTCCCGGCGGTCGTCGCCGCTTGAGGTGGAATACACACTCGAGGGGCGCGACCCCACGGTGGTGGACAAATGGTGGGTGGCATCAGAGAGAATAGAAGGTCCGTGCTCCCGTGTCTTGGGCTCGACGCTCATGATGGAGGAGACGATCCACGGCCTACTGCGCGAAGGGAAGCTGTCGGACCGCCAGGAGGTGCGACTGCCTGCGAGCGACGAGACCGAACCGCACCCCGAGGAGTCAGAGGCGATCATCTTCGTCGCCTATTTTGAAGCCAGGCTGCGCATCCCAGCTGCCATGATTGTCGGGAACGTCTTGCAGATCTTTGGGCTTGAGTTGGCACAGATGACTGCGAACGCGATAGCCCGTCTTGCCGTGTACAGCTGGGCGTTGCGTACGGAAGCCTATTGGCGCAGCGCATCAGTGTTCACTCTTCTCCACGACGCACGATGTCAGCCAAAGGAGTGGAGCGACGGGACGTTTTCCAACTTCGGCAACGTCAACTTTGTCCTGTGGCCACGGTTCGGGAAGATCTTCCCTGCAAACTCGACTCAGGGGAAGTAAGAGCCGAAGTGGATGAGACGGTGGTTTTACCATCATGTGGCGAGCGGTAGTGGCCTCGAGTGTTCCGGGCGACCGGTGGTGTTCAATGCCACGTCCGGCACGCCGATAGATGGTGAGGACTGGCGAAGGGCGCGGAGGCTTGTGGGGATCACCGCCCGCTTCAACATGCACTACCTCGCCGAGGAGTTCGTCATGTATGGCGTAGCATCGCTTGCTGCTGGGTGGCGTTTCACGCCTGGGGGGCTTCATCGTGACAACATCCGCCCATTCGTGTATTCGCTGCCGAGACCCTCCGATCCACGTAAGTTTTGGTGGAGCTTGAGTTCTCGCCTGCTATCCATCAGGCCTTTTGTTTTACATTTCGCTCCTTACCGCCCACAGGTACTCTCCTAGAGGACGTGGAGCATGCGGTGGGCGCGTTCTTCGGACTGTATAAGGCCAGGGAACACACCCTGCGCGTAGCTGCGACCGCGGAGGCAGGTTTAGGGTGGATAAACCGTGTGTGCAAGACCTTGAGCATTAGAGTGCCAGAGCGCGCTACGCCAGCCCCGTGCGAGGCCAAGGGGAAAGAATTACCGTCTCGGCGGGGTGCTCGGTCTTCCGTAGGCGGACCTGGTACATCGGTGGCTGCTCGTGCCGGCCTTGCTACTACCGATGGTACAATGGACGCGGATTCCGACTCGGTAAAGTATGCCAATTCGGAGGTAAACACGGATGCCAAGGGCAGCGGAGAGGGGCCCCCTTGGGCAGTGGCGAGGATGAAGAGTGCAGCATGGGCAACCGGGAGGGGGAAGCTTCTTCGCCGCCAGCCGGCGTTGAGGGGGAGCCGTCGCCCGCGGAGGATGCTGGAGCGGAGTCCTTGCCTGTGGCGGTTACTCGGGCGGAGCCCCCACATATGGCAGTTACCGAGGCGGGGTCACCGCCTTGTTCCTCGAGGTCGCAGTGGCCTCGCACGCTATTGCCCCTTCGCTCGGAAAGGGGGTTCGCTATGACGAGCAAAGTCGAGGCCCTATGGGACTCTGATTCCGACACTAAGTACCCCTGCTCCGACACAGTGGCACCCCGGCTCGGAGGGCCAATCGCGTCGGGGGACGTAAGTATCCTTGCGGTTTCTTGTGAGGCTGAAGGGGCGCCCCGGCGGAGTGCACCGGCTGCTGCCGAAGGTAACCCACCTTGTTTGGTATGATCCTGTGCTGCGTTCGTAGGGTTCTAATCACTGCGACTTCTCACAGCAGCATGCCTCCCCCGGCGTGGGCGACCTTCGGAGTGCGGGGACGTTCCTCCGGGAGGGACGCCCGACGCAGCCAAAATTGTCGTTGGGGATGCCGCGCACCCAAGCATGGCAGATTTCGTACCTCGATCGGAGGTGATGGTAGCATGACAGGGGGCCATGGATAGTGCGTCCGCGAACCTAGACCGCGAGGCGCTGCGGACCTGTGAGTCAAAACTCCTTAGGAGAGCGCTGGAGGCCTCGGAAATGAGGGCAAGTATCTGACCCTTAGCAGCGTGCGGTCCTTTAGAGGTGTACTAACCGCATTGTTGTGCAGACCCTCGCCGTTGGCCAGGCGTTGCAGGAGGCTCATGCTCGTGAGCGGGAGGCGTTAGAGGATCGACTGAACGTTACCGAAGGGGCTCTTCGCGCGGCCGAGGAGGCGCATTCCTCTAAAGGCGACCGCTTCGACGCCTGGAGGCGGAGCGCGCAGGGCCATTTCGTACGCTGAGGAGCTCATGGCGGTGGCGCGATAGGTGGCAGTGGAGGAGCAGGACGGCCTGCTTTGGTAAGTTGCTGCGCTAGAAGAGGAGAAGAGCCACCTTGCTGCGTCTCTTAGAGAGCAGGACCAGGCTCTGGGCGATGCGTCGGTGGCGGCATGAGATGCTATGCTTGTCCTGGAGAGCGACCTCGAAGACCTTGTCACCGAAGTGCCGCCTCGCTCATTTGGGCCCGAAGAGCTGTTGCGGACGCTTCGCTGAATCGGGGATGCTTCCAACCTTGCTCGCAACGCCGCGATGTCCTTTGGCAACCATTGCTCCTACATGACCTCGTGCCTGGCATGTGCGCTTCTCCAGCACCGGGGCTGCCGGCATGTCGACGAACTGGCTGACCTGCAACTCGAGATGCTGGCGGGGGCCGGAGTGATGTCCGCTGCTGTGCATGCTATTCGCCCCGCTGTTCGGGTTTTCCATGAGCGGATTTGGGAGTACATCGGGGAGGCCGCTACGAAGGTAGAGCTACGGTGGACCATGTACGACGTGGGGAACCTCAGCCGATGGCTGGATGAAGTTCCCCGGCGCGACGAAGGTGGCACCGATGGATCGAGGCAGCTGTGACACCGGGGTTCTTGTGTGTCGGTGTGTGTTGTAACCTGCGCGCTCCATTTCATGAATAAAGAGAAAATTGCTCCCCATGTTCTGACCCGCGTGCCCTTATGTTCGAAGCAGCTGCCCGATGGGGACCGGTTGCTAGTCTCCGACGCCCTAACCTGGCACCATCTGCGGCGCTGGTGGCGGGCTGAGGACTCGCTGGACTTCGGGTGAGTCAAACCTCGACGGGCGAGGCTCCGGTTCGGGCGGTCGTCCAAGCGGAACCGTACGAGTAGCGTTCGCATGTGGGCGAAGGCGCTTGTGTAATAGGTCTTAGTGGGTGTTGATCGGCAGACATTTTTGCAAGCGTTCGTATACGAACGCAATAAACCAGCCGAAACACTTGTCCCCGTCATTTCCTTGGGCACACATGTTTGCCTCGTGAGGTTTGGCCCCTCTATTTTCGCGGTAGTCGAAGCAGACGCGCGAGCGCTCCGTTCCCTACCCTTCGAAGTGGTGGCAGCAGATGATGAGGACATCCCTATTACATACACATCTTCCACTCCAAGCATCTAAGAACCTGTGGGCCCAATGACGAGGGCAGGAGCCAAGCTTTTAAACAAACAGGTGCTTTTGTTTCTTAAAGAGTTTTCTTTAATTGATAATGAACTTGGAATACTACCTCATGCTAGTATTTTATGTATTCTTAGGTATAACTCCTTTGAAGACTTGGGAGAGCTAAAGGGAGGAGCCCAAGGACTTAAACTACAAGTTTTGGATAAGATTATTCAGCCAAATTCATACCTCCCACAAGCCCAACTGGATTCCAACTCGGATTCAACTCAGAATTCAATTCGGATTCGGTTCGGGACAGCCTGATAGACAGTCACTAAAAAGGTCATAACTTTCACAAACGGAGTCCGATTTAGACGTTGTTGTACTCGTTAGAAATATAATTTCAAGGGCTACGCAATGGATCTAGTCCTAGCATCAAATTGGTCTCAGATCAAAAGTTATGACCAAAACAATATGACAGCTGTGAAATATAGTTTCCTTTTTTATGAGAGTTCGTATCTAAAACCATATAGGGTTGAGTTGTACTTGGTTTGTGGACTCTATGGACGTCCCAAGGGGCTATATAAGCCATGTATTGGCAGCCTAAGGGCTCAGATCACTTTTGAGAATAATTAATCTACTAAAGTTTGTTCGAGTTTATCATTGCTGCCGAAATTCCGTGAGGGAATTAGGAGTGTTTTTCAATCAAGATCGTTCAGCCTTTCCGCTGGGAATTTGGTGCACGATAGATCTTCGTTTGGTGGTCGGCGAAATCGATGCGAGTGTGTTTTGGCGGATTAAAGAGTGTTCGTCCCTTGCATTGGCATTGGAGGATATCTACGATTCATCAAGACTCCTGCGAGTATCCATCCTACGTCGAGAAGATCGGACGACCCCGTATCATCTGGTATCAGAGCGCGGTTTACTCGGTAGGATCTTATCCCTTTACTTTTAGATTATTTATTTCTGTCCTATAGTCCATTAAACTGAAAATTGCAACAAAAATCCAAACCATAGTTTCGTATCTGTTATTTTCGTGAGTTTTATTAAGTTTTGATTCTTTAGAAATTTTGTTTACGTGCTGATCTGAGTGTCCTTTTGCGTTGCTTTATCGTTGCACCTTTAATCCTTGAAAATCTGCTAGTTGATCTTTCAATTAGCATAATAAAAAAGTAGATTCAATTTACTTTTTGAAATCTTGTTCTTGCTGTCGACGTAAGATCTTTTCGCATCTTGAAAGAATATTACATCCGAATATATTTGGGTTTCCTTTTTCTTGATTGATTTGGCCACAAGAAACCCTAGCTGTCACAAGTATGCGCCGGAAAGAATCTTAGTTGGACACATTCAGACCGTCTGAAATTTGTTGCGGTTTGAATTCTGAGCGTCTGTTAAGATCTTCACTTAAATCCTTTGAACCTTGAGACTAGTCTTTGATAATTGCTTTTGGGCTGTTCTAGAATTATCTACACATTGCTGAACAACTTTGGACTTACGTAGAATCTATGAACAATTAAATCTAGTTCGGCCTCGAAAAAAAAGAGCAAAAAAAAACAAGGAAGGCAGCCGAGTGAAAAAAAAGGAGCCACGGCTTGAGCAAAAAAAAAGAGAAAGAAAGAAAGAAAAGAAAGTATTGGCCGAATTTGGGTGAGCTAATCTTAGTACATAAATTCAGATTGTGTATTTAATTTCTTTGGACAATCTTGTGCCCTCAAATTTATATTATTGCAATTGGCTAGCGTTTCTCCTAATACTTGGTGCAAAACGAGCTAATATTCCCGATTGTTTCCTTTAGCTCATTCCTTTTGTTTGCATTGAGTCACATTGATCATTGCGTTTGCGTTCATATACTTCACTTATATCATTTGGATCGGCACATAGGCAATACTTTCTAACTTGGATTATTACTTAATTTTACAATATCGTGAAATTCAGATTGTGTAGGATAAATACTGCCTAACCAAACTCCACAAAAGATCCTTTGTCATGCAATTGTGAGTCACTTTTAAATCCGCTTGATCATCACTTGCTATTGTAGCCACCACCAAGTGTAAGTTTCTTTTTGGCCTCAATTGATTTTGGAAAGGTAAAAACTTTACTTAGGAGAGGAAAGAGTGAGATTTAGTGAATTCCACATATCATACATATCCTGGTGTTGTTTCGTGTTTCTTTGCACAATCTAACCATGTCAGCTAGAGATGATAATATGGACGAGAAGCATGATCTGAACGTTCCGGTGACTCGACTCCACTTCCAAGCTTTGAGGGGAACTTTGCGCAATGAGATCGCTGCCACTACTGACGTCTTGGAAGGGCAATTTAAGGAGCAGATCAACAACTCTGTGCAAGATATGCGCATTGAGATGAACTAGCAAATAATTGTACTACGTACAAACATTGTTAATGATATTGTGCGCGCGCTTCGTCCACAACAAGAGGAGGGAAGCGTTCATCATGGCGGAGCCATTCCTCCACGAGATGAGAGAGTAGCCGCTCCTCGAGGTGGCCAAGAGGCTCAACAAAGGTGAGATCGCGTGATGGCAAATACCATTCGTCCACCCCTACCTAAGAGAGGTGAAGGGGGTGGCTTCCATGGTCCACGGAGGGGCTATGGACATGGAGGCCGTGGTGGGGGAGCAACACACTTCGACGACAACGACTTTCTGCACTACGACAATGGCTACCACCGTCGTAATCGTTACGGCGATGAACGACCAAATGAGGAGAAATTTGGTAAGCTTAAATTTACAATGCCATCATTCTCAGGTACACATGAGCCCGAAGAATACCTCACTTGGGAGCTCAAGGTGGATAAGGTGTTCCGCTTGCACAATTATTCTGAAGAGAAGAAAATTCACATGGCGGCACTTGAATTCGTTGATTATGCGTTGATTTAGTGGGAACAAGTGCAAAATCAAAAGAGAGAGAACAATGAACCACCCATTACTACATGGGAGGAGATGAAGTACCACATGAGAGCAAGGTTTGTTCCTAAACATTATAAACGTGATTTATTTGACAAATTGCAGCAGATGAAGCAAGGCACCTTCACGGTGCAGGAATGCTATAAAGAGATGAAAATGGCCATGATTCGAGCTAATGTTTATGAGCAAGAAGAGCATCACTGAATTTCAGTCTTACAACAACATGGTGGAGTTGGTACATCAAGCAACCAAGGCTGAAAGACAAGTGCAACAAGACTTGCGGGCAACAAGAACATCATCCTTCATGCCTCGAACAGCACCTACAGGAGGTAAATCCATATCTCGTTCCAATTCATTTAAAACTAATCCCTCTAGTGGAAGTTTTGCTCCTAGTATACATGCTGCCCCAAGTACAAAGAATGCTACTCCTTCCTTCCCAAAAAAAGGACTAAACCCTTCTTCATCATCTTCTATTGGTTCTACGGCCAAGAGTAGCTCCATCCAATACTTCAAGTGTCTTGGTCGCGGTTATATGCAAAAGGATTGTCCAAATAACAAGGTAATGTTAATAACTGAGAATGGAGAGTATGATTCTACTAGTGATGAAGATGGAGAGTGCCTAGCTGATTTCGAGGCAAATGAGGATGACTATGGGGGAGAAAGAGGCGAGGACACGCATGGGGATGGGTATTGTGACCCCGAGTCCGGTCCTATCCTTGTGTACACTCCTTCGGTATTGAGCGTTCAAGCCAAATCCAACCATGAACAGCGCTGCAACCTCTTTCAAACAAGAGCTCAGGTAAGCAAAGATGGTAAGTGTTGCAAGGTTATTATTAATGGAGGTAGTTGTCATAACCTAGCTAGTAAAGAACTTTGCAACAAACTTGGATTGAAATATAAGAAACATCCACATCCATATCAAATTCAATGGTTGAATAATGATGGTTCTATGAATGTTGAATACACTGTTGATATTAGCTTTCAGATTGGAAATTACCAAGATACCGTAGAGTGTGATGTGGTCTCTATGGATGTTTGTCATTTACTTTTGGGGAGGCTATGGAAATATGATATGTCTGTGATTCATGATGGTAGAACAAATCAATATAAATTCATGTTGAATAGCAAAGAAATAATATTACGGCTTATAACCCCTTCTCAAATTGTCATTGAAAATGCTCAAAAGAAAGAAGTGCAAATAGAGGGCGAGAGAGGGAAGGAACAAAAGAATGAAAATCCACATAAGGCGAGCGCGAGAGAAAAATTGAAATTGAGTGACAAAGCTAATATTGAGGGAGAGAAAAAGTTAGTGATGATGGCAACAAAATCTGAGTTGAGGGAGATGAGGGAAGACCCCACTATGTTTCACTTTGTGTTGCTATATAAAGAAGCTTTGATGACTACTAATGACTTAACCTCTCTTCCTAGTGTTGTCTCCCAAGTTTTGCAGGCTTATGACGACGTGTTTCCAGAGGATGTACCCGCTGGACTACCACCCATTCGAGGTATTGAGCATCAGATTGATTTGGTTCCAGGAGCCCCTCTTCCAAACCGTCCGCCCTACCGCACCAACCCCGAGGAGACAAAAGAGATTCAGCGGCAAGTGCAAGCACTTTTGGACAAAGGGTACGTACGTGAGAGTCTTAACTCTTGTGCCGTTCCTGTTATTCTTGTTCCTAAGAAAGATGGTACTTGGCGAATGTGCGTCGACTGTAGAGCTATAAACAACATAACTGTTCGCTATCGTCATCCTATTCCTAGGCTAGATGATATGCTTGATGAGTTAAGTGGTTCTACTATTTTTTCTAAGATTGACTTGCGTAGTGGATATCACCAAATAAAAATGAAACAGAGAGATGAATGGAAAACTGCTTTTAAAACGAAGTTTGGCTTATATGAATGGTTAGTGATGCCTTTCGGGTTGTCCAATGCTCCTAGTACTTTCATGCGCTTAATGAACCATGTTTTAAGACATTTTTTTGGAAAATTTGTGGTAGTTTATTTTGATGATATCTTGATATATAGCCGCTCTTTGGATGATCATGTTGAACACATCAAACAAGTGTTAGAGGTGCTTAGGCGAGAACAATTGTATGCTAATCTTGAGAAGTAAATGAATCTAAAATTGAAACTATTCGAAATTGGCCTACTCCTGTGAATGTTAGTCAAATTCGTAGCTTACATGGACTTGCTAGCTTTTATCAACGATTTGTGAAAGACTTTAGCACCATTGCTGCCCTATTAAATGAATTAACTAAAAAGTGAGTCACTTTTGAGTGGGGAGAAAAACAAGACAAAGCTTTTGCTGAGTTGAAGAAATGTTTGACTGAAGCACCATTGCTTGTTTTACCTGATTTCACCAAAACCTTTGAGATTGAATATGATGCTAGTAGAATGGTATTGGTGGTATTTTGATGTAAGAAAGAAAACATGTTGCATATTTCAGTGAGAAACTTCATAGTGCACAATTGAATTATCCAGTTTATTATAAAGAATTATATACTCTTGTGCGTGTGCTAGAAATTTGGCAACATTATCTTTGGCCTAAGGAATTGATCATACATTCTGATCATGAAGCTTTGAAATATTTGAAGGGCCAAGCAAAATTGAATCGTAGACATGCTAAGTGGGTAGAATTTATTGAAACTTTTCCTTACATTGTCAAATACAAGAAAGGTAAATAAAATATGGTAGCAAATGCATTGTCTAGAAAACATGTGCTTTTCACTCAATTGGAAGTAAAAGTTCTAGGATTAGAAAGCTTGAAAGAGCTATATGCTTCCGATCATGACTTTTCAACACCGTATTCTAATTGCAAAGATGGCAAAGGGTGGGATAAGTTTCATGTTCATGATGGTTTTCTCTTTCGCATGAACAAGCTATGCGTTCCAGAATCGTTCGTGCGTTTGCTACTATTGCAGGAGTCTCGTGCAGGAGAACTTATGGGAGGCTTCATTTAATGCCACTTCCCTTACAAGAACGTGCTAATATGAAGGCTTTAAAGCGTGCTGATTTTGTGAAAAAGCTCAATGAAAAGACTAAAGAGGTCATTGAAAAGAAGGTACGTGCTTATGCTTCTAAGGCTAACAAATCTCGCAAGAAAATGCTTTTTGAACCAGGTGACTTAGTGTGGGTCCACCTTCGCAAAGACCGCTTTTCGGAGAAGCGAAAATCCAAATTAATGCCCTGTGGTGATGGTCCTTTTAAAGTACTTAGCAAGATCAATGATAATGCATACAAGATAGAGCTTCAGGACAACGACTATGGGGTGAGCACTACTTTTAATGTTGCTGATTTGTCATCTTTCTTTGGGCAAGAAGACATAGAGTTGAGGACGACTCCTTTTCAAGAAGGTTAGTAGACCGTCTCATTAAGAGTGCCATGTAGAAAGGCATTCTTGACATCAAGCTGATGAATCGGCCAGGAGCGGGATGCAGCGATGGAGAGGATAGTCCGGATGGTGGCCGGTTTGACCGCCGGACTGAATGTCTCGTCGTAGTCTACACCGTGCTACTGAGAGAAGCCACGAACAACCCAGCGCGCTTTATAACGGGTCAGACTGCCATCAGAGTGAAACTTGTGCTTGAAGGTCCACTTCCCGGAGACGATGTTAGCACCAGGCGGGCGCGGGACGAGGCGCCAAGTGTCGTTGTCCATAAGGGCCTTGTGCTCCTCGGCCATCGCGGCACGCCAGTTGGGATCGGCGAGGGCGGTACAGGAGACCCTGGGCAGACGCGCTTGGCAGTCGTAGCCTCTGGGTCCACCCCGTGATCGTTGGAGGGGGAAGTCGTGTCCTCCCGGTGGCGCTTTGTTGTTTTAGTATCAGGACATGCGGGCGAGTCGGTGACGTGGGACCGTTGACGTCAGGGGCGTCGGATGCATCCACATCAGCACCAACCTTGGCACTGCTGGCTTCAGTGGTGTAAGTCACATCACGAAGAGCCCCTTAGGTGCTCAACACATCGTCCGTATCCAACTTGAGATCGGAGTTTGCATAATGTGTGGACTCCAACTCCATCTCCCTTGATTCATCCGGGAGAGGAGGAAGGGGCGCACAGGCGGCGTCGCCAGCAGAGAACAACCCCGTCGTCGTGAGGTGGAGGCTTCCATCCCGCTGCCCTCATGGTTGAGTGCCCGCACCGTGCTCGACGGAGGGCGCTGCGGCACGGGGATGCCAGGGGCTTCACATACCCAGTTGATCAACCCAAGGTTCGTCGTCATAAACTCCTACATGCTATGCTTCTTGGCGATATAGGGCCCAAGGAAGATGGCCACAGCGCACTTTGCATCCTCAAGCGTGAGTCCTGTAGAGGTACAAATTACGATAAGTAATTATCGGGTACCAAAGGTAATGGCGTGGTTTGTCGGGGCACTACTAGGGTCTGTCGGCCTTGGTAACGAAGCAACAATAGGCCGAACATCATTTTCCTGGGTGGGTCTAGCCTGGTCATGCCACTGACGCATCAGCAGAGAAACCCCGAACATGAGGTACTCCTCCGCCAAGTCCCGCATGTTAAATCAAAGGGCCACCCCAACAAGCCTTCATGCCTGTTGCTCGTTGTCATGGTCGAGAGTCACCGACGGAGACATATTGAAATCCATCACGCAACCTGCCATCTTAGAGTATTACCGCCTTCTAGCCGGTGGTAGAACCACCATCGCATCTAATTGGATTCCCATTTCGTCCGTGTCGTATTCACCGAAAATAACTTCGTGCAATGTGAGCAGGGCACAAAGTTGACGCTTCCGAAGTTGGAATACTCACTCTCCGCAAGCTTCTTTGTCTAGCACTAGAGTCGTGTAGGAAGGTGAACAGCATAGGACTTGGCCACGATGTCTCCGCCTGACACGCCCAGCAGTAAACGACTAGCCGAACGATTGCATTCGGGGTCAGCTGCGCCAGCTCCAGCCTGTACTACGGCCACGTCGAAGTACGCGACGAAGACCCACGTCATGGGAATCGAAGACCCACGTCGAAGTATGCGGCGAAGACGACAGTCTCTAACTCCGCCAGATGGGGGCTCTGTCTCGCTGGCAGAGGGTAGCCGGACTACTTCCCAGCCAAAAAACTTTCCATCGCGCATTAGGCCCCGAATCAAGTCTTCAGTGGCTAGACTCACCCCCAACACGTTGGTGCAATGCCCTCACCTTCCTCCCCACATTCCAATGCTTGTTGGTCGTGGACGAGTCACGCTCCACCAACTTGTACTCCATCTCCGTCGCTAACGAGCCCCCACGCCCAGAGGAGCCACCGTAGCTGGAGGAAGCACCGTCGCGGCTAGATGAAGTGTTGTCAGTGGTACGTCGGGAGCAGTCGCTGTCTTAGGCCATCACTATACTAGCAAAGGCGGCGCAAAAATAGCACGGGTATATTTGTGGAGGAGACGCCTTGCTGGCAACGGCGGGGAAGGAGCGCCGACGAGAAGGGGCTGGAAGAAGCGGTAGGGGATGGAGGCTACGGAGTCACGCGAGGATAGAGCGACAATGGGAATGCAAGCACCAAGAAAAGGGAGTAGTAAGTGGAGCGTCGCGCTGTGGTTCATCAGACCTTTAAGGCCACGTGGCTCTCTTGACACTACCTTGGGAACGCACGAAGACGTCAAGCATCGCACGACGCACCAACCGCAAGTTAACACGTGTCCCGCACGGTAGCACCGGCGGGTCATCCGAAGTCATCCTCCACCCATAGTGCACCATTGTGGTACCCACCGACGTCTCCTTGCTAGTGTGCATCCATACCGCCAAAACAACAACACTCAGACACAGTTACTACGGCAAGCGTTGCAGAGAAAGGTGGAGGACGGTGCGACAAAGATGATGGGGATGGAGGTGAGCATGTCGAGGATGCACTGCTCGAGCAGGTGGACACGGTTTGTGACTTCTGCAATGAGGGTTGTGCCTGCAAGTCAAGGGAGTAGGCTCCACGACTTGAGGCAAGGCGAGTAGGATGCATGCGACCAAGCAATGCAACCACATTGGCGGGTCGTCGCGGCACCTAGAAGGCTGAAACTCACTGTTCGACGTGGCCGGCTGGGCACTGCAAATTTGTTTACTTGCTCCTATTGCAAAACCATGTCGTTGAACCCAAACAGCATCACTAAGCCATCGTCATTGTATGGATTTGTAGCCGACACCCACTACTTAGCCTCTAAGACCCTGACATGCTAATATAGTACTAATGTTCCTTCTTTTCCTAGACTGGATCGCCATTTTTAGTGAGGAGAGAGAGGAATAGGGTAGCGGTTCGAAGTAGCCCAAGATTAGGAAAGAGGTAACCATGGGCGATGTTCCGCGATTTTTTCTTTTGGTTTTACTTCAGAGATCGTGGGAGAGAGTCCGATGAATTTGGAGAGTAGCCAGCCATCCAATGGTGCTCGTGTATTCTAGAGGAGCCTTGGACAGATGATAGGGGTAGGTGGATGGTATTTCATAGGTAATTATCTTTAATTTTAAGTGGTAGAGAGGGCGCGCGAGATAGATAGCCCAGATCTTATCTCACAGTCAAATCAGATGACTATGGAGAGCGGAGGGAGAAAGAATTATTACCAACTCGTATTTTAAAGTAGTAGAGATAAGATTCTAAGTAGTACGCGCATCGCGAGGTGGCGCACGGTACACCCATCAATCTTTCTATCTCCCTGGGTTCTTCTTGGGTTTGAGCTTTTTCTGATTCGTGGCAGGGGTATTCGAGCGAGCGATTCCGCGCCGTCGTGCGGTTCTTGGCGTTGCCGTGCATCAGGCCCTCGGTAGTTAATTAAGGCGTGTTCGTCTTTGTTTGGGATTAGATGAGGTTGGCCCGTCTCAAAATTCTTGAGTTATTTCCTCAAGTGGGTTTTGGTTGGAGTCTCTGACTTGCCAAAATTTTTTGTTCTTCTCTGTTGGACTAGACGGATCTTTTCGAAATTGTAGATGAGGGTTTTGGACTTCGGTTTCGGGCTTCTTCGAGGAAGGATTCCCGTCGTACGATTCTTGGCGTTGTGCTTGGTACGCGGTTGTAAAGCGTCGTTCTTGTTTGGATTACATACGTGTATATATCGTTGGTTCGGGTGTAGTGGTTTGGAAGACTGTGCCATCTTGCAAAACAATCTTCAATTGTTGGCTCAAATGGGGTTTTAATTCGAGTTTTTCTCTTACCAGATTGGTGGTGTAACTTGAAATTTGCTGTGTTTCTCTATTGGACGGCATGCAAAGATCTTTCAGAGTTGGCAAATTTAAGGCTGGATTACTCTGTTTGGATCCATGACCAGTCTGAATAACAGCGTTTCTTTTAAATATTCTTGCGCTCTTAGTATTGTTGTTTCATATTCTTTTGTGCGCTTGTGCATCATTTGCATCCATTAATGGTCCTTGCTTGTTGGGTTCATTTCAATAGTCAATCGACTGGCGTTTTGGCCCTGTACGTGCAGTTGCAGAAACATGGGTTACCTGCTGTTTGTATGATTTTGAACATGCACTTTTGTTGATTTATTTGATAGATTTTTGTGCTTGAACTTCTGAACGATTCTAAGTGCAATTGGTACATGTGGTACATGTAGTAGCACATCGTTTTGCTGCATTATTGATGGTTCGTATCTTTTAAGGCTTCTTTCTCCAGTTATGACTTGTGATTCTCAGATGGAATCTTTGGAAGGAATTTTCCACTGGATGGCAGTACTGTGGAAGCGTGGGTTTACTGATGATAATCCTCAAGGTCAGTACTGATATGTACAGAACATATATGTTTAGAATGTAGTCCTATAATCAGCCTTTATGAATGCCTTTTGCAGTGCGGTGCCTGGTTATGCAATCCTTTTTGGATATTGCATGGGAACGCTACAAAGGTTGCACTCTGATGATCCCTAGAAGCTTTATGCTTGGTCCTCTGATACGTGGTTTGAATGATATAGTTCATCACAAGGATTTTGGTTAGTTTATTCATTTTACACTTAATTCTATAGAACATGAGTGGTTCTGTTCCGAGAAATACAAAGTTATTTTGTTTTATTATCAAATATGTTCCTTTCTTTGTGCTTTATGGCGCAGTAATTTCCTTTTGGTAATTTTTTCGGGAACCTCCATAGTTATAGAAATATTCTTCTGTCTCAAAAAGCCTTTCCAGGAGTACCATGTTACCACAGTTACTGTTTCTTTGTAAATATACATATGGATATCTAAAACGGCATACCACTCGTGAACCAAATGGATAAAATGACTGAAGAAGCATCACTGCATTGATGTTTTCCCTTTGCTGCAAATATGAAATAAAGTTGTGTTAGCATTTCATCCTGAACTTGGATGTGGTGTGAAACTTGATAGTTAATGGCATTATTTTTTGCTCTTACTAGTCCCTCCTATATTATTGATTTTATCCTTGGGCAAATATTTTACATTTCACTACTGGCGTTTGTTATTTAAGACAGTAGAATGCATCGAATGACTTTGTTTAATACAGCCCATTTGCTCTTGTTTACTGATTCCTATCGCTCATTAGATTTGTCTTTTCTTTTTTTATTGTTTCCTTATCTTCTAGTTCTTTCATGGCATATTTGCTTTATTCTTTCCTGTTCTTTTATGGCATACTGTTCAACAGTTCATTATCTTTTAAATACTGATCTGTCCATGTAAATTATTTTTAGACGTCGGTGGTGTTTATAATTTGAAAACCATAAAAGGTGCAGTGAAGTTTTTCAGCAATTACACCCAGAAATTGACGACACGGTATTGCTTTTGGGGCAACTACTGCCTTTTGTTCCTGTTTGTCATTTTAGCGTTGTTGCACTTTCTTAAATATATAAGAGTTTTGATAATTTGGACTCTGGAAATGGGTTTCAGATGTTCAAAAGCAATACACTTTCTGTTACTTACCATTTATTAGTTTTTGCATTGATTAAAGGATGTCTGTGTATCACAAAGAGAATTAACTAAATGATTGCTGTGTATTTTTTTTGTCTAAAAGAAGGTTACTGTGTACTTATTTTGCATACATTGCAATATATATTGTACAAAATATAACTAGACAGAGCTTAAAATGCTAGAGGCACAACTTATTTCAAATGGAACTATTTATGTTGTTTGGCCACCAAAATGCTACGCATAACCTTAGTTTAGTTTGTTTTCAATAGCTCCATTGGTGTCTTTTAGTGTTCTTCTAAAACCACTTTTTCCCCATATATTGTCCTTTTACAGTGACCGTTTACATCTGGTTTGGAGTTTGGCATCTGCTGCTAAACAGGATTCATTTGGCCGAGCAGGATTAATGAGACTTGCATTTTTTGTTGCTTCATGCGCACGTCAGTCAGATACACATGATCTACCATGTGCTTTTGCTGGGGAAGAAACAGCAAAGTGCGATGGAGATGCATCTACGTCAGTTAATACTGCAGATTTATTGGATGTCTTATGGATTCTTAGTGAGAGGAGTAAACAACACTTTAATCCTAAGTATTGTCTGAAAGGTTGGACATCTCTATTTCCAGACACAAATTTTGATCAAATATTAAGTAATGCATAATCAACTTGTTAACTTGAAGTCAAATGCAGTTTGTGAACAGGTAATCAAAGCTGCAGCATCGTTGATAAGTGCAGCTGAAGTTCCTCTTAATCAGCTTTTGCATTTCATTTCTACAATACCTCGGGAATGCACTGATTATTTTGGTATGTACATGAGGGATGGATAAATTTTTGTCTTCAGCATCTACTTTAATATTATCATTCATTGAGGATAACTATACAAGTTATTTTTGCTTCCATTATCATCTTATCCTTTGATTCGCACTGCTGTTGTATATCCTTGTAGGACCACTGAAAGTTATAATTCAGGAATGGTTTGCTCAGAAGAAAGAATGTTCTGCGGGCAACACTTTATTGGAGAAGCTTATTGATTTCCCTACTATCTACGTGAAGCACACAGAGGTAGATGGGTCGTATTTGTTTGATGACGAGGATGTGGGTGCATGGGAAGCTGAAGCACGGAGGTGGGCAAGGTCCCTTCTTCTTGTAACCTTAGAGGAGCAACATTTCAAGCAAATATTTATGGTTTGTTTTGCTTGGCTCCTGCTTTTAAGTCTCTAAAAAGCATTCACATTGCTATTGAGTAAATAGGAGCTCTTTGGATATTGTTGCGAGTAAGGCACTTTTTTCCTTGCTATTAGATATCTATATTGTGCTCAGGTCTGTAATCTAAACTTATAGTTGGCCTCTCTTCTTTCAGTAGGCCATGGTAGTATGGTACTTACACCTGCATTGAAGCTATACTTTTTTCTCTTGTTTGTTTAAAATCAACTTTGCTTTTAAAAGGTCTTTTTTTTTTGCAGTTTCTGGAGAAATATGGTAACAATCTTTCTAAACAGCGTCCCGTTACAGAATGCATTCCAGTGAAGTTTTTTATCATCGTTTTAAGCTTGATTGAGGAACTTGAAGTGAAACAGAAAAAGCTTGTTCACCAAAATAATACCATCTCCAATGGAGGTTCTGGTAGCACAAATGGATTGGAGCACCATGCTCTCAATGAGAAGCATGCGAAATCATTGCTTCTAGTTTTGGTAACCCACTTGTTCTTCAAATTGTTACTGGTGACTCTTTTCTCTAATAGCCTTTTAAATATTGTATTGCTTATGCCTTATTTTAGGAAAATACGATGGTCTTCAGCAAGCCATCTTGCTCAGTTTTCTGGTTAAAAAATACATACAGCATGGATTTACCATGTTCTGTTAAAGGAAAGCTTGGAGGCCCGAGTCAGCGTCGTTTGGCTACCTCTATAACCTCTTGGTGTTGCGGTGTACGTCCCTTCCTGATACTTTCAGTTCACATTATAGAATCTAGCCATCTAGTGGGTTGTATTTACTGCTTGAAAATGGTCCCATTTATCGTGTTTCATGTTACCCTTCAGAGACACTGTTATCTTGATTAAGCAACACGTAAGATAAGGAAAGTGTTCTCCAGGGATATATTAGAACTGGTTGATTGGATAGAGGATGACTATGGCTGGGTTCGAATCGGCTTGCTGCTTCTGTCTTTTGTCCTTTGCTACAATAACTGTCTTTTAAACGGTGCGTTTTTTTAAGGCGGACTCTACATGTCGATTGTAGTACACACTGTACCGACTTTAGCTATACCGGCTAAAATTGCATGCGGTTATCTCTCTTTGTACTCTCTCTCTCTCTCTCACTCGCGAACAGTCAGAATTCAAAAGTTATAAGCTACAGCCCAAAAGAACTCACCCTATGTTTGCCGTGCTAATCCAACTACAGTTTTTTTTGGTCTACTGTCCTTTCTCTTCATTTTGAACCATGCTAATGTTGTTAAAAGTTAATGTAGTTGCAACTGTGGTGTGTACTCTGCAGTTAATCAGAATTTTGGTTTCTCTTTTTATCATTTTATAAAACTACAGCATTCCTTAACTTTTGCGCAAATTCTGGAGAAAATAATGTAGTTTTGGATGTTACAAGCTGGTTTTTCCACTGTCAACCCATCTATCATAATGTGTTTGTCTAGTTGTATTGATTGCGTATGAGGATCTTTTATAATAGGGGAGCATACTTTACCTTCGCTTTAAAGTGCCTCTCACCATCTAATTACATAACTTGATAACTTTCCATTGTAATATTTTATATCACAGATTTGGTCAATGAGGTGCATAAGTTCTGTTGTCTCATGGTGTAACCATTACAGCTCTGTTGTTTCTCTTCATTCAGCATTTTCATTCCTCTGGGAGTTTTGTTGGAAAGTTATTCAACATTGTACTTATGCCACACAGGTTGGTTGCTTTTCTTAATTTTATTGAATATTTCTTCTTCAGTGGTTTGCAGTGTCTCTATGTAAGTTTTTATGCCACCTTAACTCTTTTTTCCCCTCTGGATAAGACTGGAGGTGAGCTTCACTTGGCAGCCTATGAAGCTCTATCCTATGTTCTATCAGCTCTATCTACTGCTCGCATTTCTCATTTTGTGGATTTTGTGGAACCAAAGCAAATAAATCAAGCCAGCAAATTTTCATTGGATCTTCTAGTCCCCGCTTTTCTTGACAACATCAACAATCTCCTTACAAATGGAGTTCTGACACGAAGCAGAGGAGCTGTTTTAATATGTTGGAAGGTGAGAATAACATCTCGCTTCCTTTCTTACTGCGCATGGCTCAATTTTGTACATAAATAAGTTACTTATTTGAACAGCTCCTAATTATATATTTTGATTTAGTGGCTTTGCGTAGACTCCCTGCTATCCATCTCTTGCAGCTGTGGTGAGAATGAATCTCAGCTAAAGAGATTAGATCCTTTATTTTCAGATTCAACCCTCCAAACCATTTTTCTTGATATTATTGATAGGTGAGTATGACATGACTAGAAGTTTACTTTGTAGTTTCTTTTATTTATATCACAATGGATAAACCAAATCATGAGAGTATTGTCTGAGATAATGTTCAATCACAATTCATTACTTTACCTGTGTATTTGAGGGATCCTAGCATGGTTGAAAGTTGTAACTTTTTCACAACTTGTTTCCCTAGTGGCCTAGTGTGACTGAAAATTCATAGCTTTCCTATGTCAACTCAATACCAAGGTTGTCTAAAGGAGTAACTAAAAGCATTCTATTGGCATTTTTTTAATAAATATTGGTGTTATGTTTAAACACTGTTATTTTTTCTTTGCTTGTCTTGTTTTGCTGTGAATACTTCAATTTAGACACTTGGTAGTCAGTGATGTATCCTTTTCGTCTTATCTCAGTTATATATTTTTTAATCTCTGCAGTCTTGAAAATGCTGGTGAGAATTCTGTCTTATCCATCCTTAGATGTGTGAGGTTTGTTTTGGGGCTTTTACACTTCAATATGAGCCACATAAATTTGTCCTCTTTGGGCATCAGTTATGAGGTACTATTCATGGTGTGGTGCCTTTTATTTTCTTTTTTTTGTGTGTGTGCGCCACTCTGGCTATTTAATGCCCAAAATGTAGCTGCTAACATTGTAAGGTATCCAAATATTTATATTTGCATTGGGTTTATGCCTTTTTCTTGGCTTAGTTGTTTGTTCCTGAAGAATTTGTGTAGTTGTTTTTATAAATTATTATATTGAACTTCAGCTTGTTTTTGTTGACATTCATTGGGCATTGATGTTTCATGTCTATTTGCCGCAGATGATGATGCAATTAGTAAAGTCTTCCTGTGTCTTGCACCCTAGCTGCAATAAACGGAGAGTTGCACCAATTCTGCACTCTCGTCATAATATTGCACCCATCAATCTTTCCTAATTTGGAAATGCACCAGACAAATGAAAAAAGGGCCAGGACCTTTGAAATGGGTCAGTTCTCACGCATTTTCCTCATTATTTTACTGTTTTTTATGTAACACATTCTTCTTTTTTTAAAAAAAAATTGAGCTGTTACAAAAAGTAAATGCCTAGTTGCTGCTGCTGTTGTGCGTGCATGCGTTTGCCTGTTCAGCTAAGGTGGTGCTGTTATTGATGTGTAGTCTGCATTGTGTACTTTCGGTAGAGGCATACAGTTATTATCCGCTGACAAGCCTTCTCTTTATATGATTCTCGCTATTATCTATAGTCTCTCCTCTCCCTCTATGTCGACGCCGCCCTGCCATCCTCTTGGCGGTGTTTACCCCCTATGAACTAAGGTTTATAACAACTTGGTATCAGAGCCAACACCATGGCTTCTACTGCCGAGTTAACTGGTGACAAGATTTTCGCTGGCTATAAAGAAATCATTGTTAGACTCAAGAATATAGACAACATGCTGAAGAAGATGATGGCAGCAAAAGAGAAGGCACAAGCAATTATTGCTGCACAATTTGCGGCGGCAAAAGGGGCAGGAGCAATGGTGGCCGTGACACGGCAACGATGCTTCTACTGCTGCTTCTTCATCCGGCAGGGCCAACGCAGCGTCTTCAAGCGACGCCGACGTGACATCTTCCAAGGTCGACACACTAGCTACAAACTACACTGCTTGGAGTGGCGGCTACCCCCCGCCACCACCAATCCAACACACGTCTATAGCCACGTGCCCTATGTGATGGGGCCCCTCGCTGATCCCGCAAAGCAACAACATCGCAACCAGACCAGCGCGAGCGAGCGTGTGTGCGCCTTGCCTAGCGATGTGCGCCCGATCTGCTGCTGAGATCTGAGGATGGCGATGGCGGTGAGGAGGGCCGGGAGCGTGGTGCTCTGCGACCTGCTACGGCGGAAGGTGTTAGTAGAGTGGTAGAGGCTGACCAGGCGAGCAGGAGGCTCATCACCCATGCCCATGCTGCCGGTGGTGGGCGGGAAAGGTCGAGAGGAGGGAGGAGGAAGGTGGCTACGAAGAAAAGCAGGGATAAAGCAAGTTTGAAGGGAATATCATGGAGGCGGGTCGGATAGGATCATCACAGTTGCGGGAAAGAAATTTTGGTTGTATGCATTGGCTTTTGTGGAAGAAAATTGGAATTGATCTTTAAGCTAACTCCAAGTTCCCTCCTTTCCTTATGCGACCTTGGATGGGGGTCTACCTGCAGGCGTGTTGGAGCAACAAAATAAGTCAGACGCGAGCCCTATCATCAAACAGGATCTACTAGGACTGCAACCATGTCTAACGCCTAGCAGCTCGAGGATAAGCTACATGTCCGTGAGGGGTGTAATGCCATGGGCGTGAGCCTTAGGCCCATCCGGTTCATTATTAGAAAGTAGAGATTAGTTTCTTTTTGAATTAGAGATTAGTGTCTATCTATTAGAGATATGATAAGATTAGATTCTATCTGTTAAGAGGGTAGCCCATCTATATAAGGGGGTTACTGCATGCTATTGGAACCAAGCAAGAAATAACAAAGTCATTATCATCTATAGTCTCTCCTCCCTCTACGCCGACACCGCTCAGACATCCTCTTGGCGGTGTTTACCCCTTATGAACTAAGATTCATAATATATAGTCAACAATATTTTGTCACTTCAATTTCACATCCTGCATCATTTGGATAGCTAATGTGAAAAATATCAACTAAATAAGGCAAACCTTTCCTTTATTTAACTTATTTCGCTTCTTGATGTTCATTTATTACTCATTTGTTTGTTTTCAGTTTATCGAGAATCTTCTTAATGAAGGCTCAAAGAGTCCTCGAACTATTCGCCTAGCAGCTTTGCACTTGAGTGGTCTATGGTTGATGTACCAAAAACTCTTAGATTTTACATAGAGGAATTGAAGCTATTATCATTATATGGATCTGGTATGTTATTCAATCACTTTTCTACTAATTTCTATATGTTTATTATCTTCTTTTGTTTCTCTGGTGGCTTTCTAATAAAGCTGGGCAATATGCCTATTGTGTATTCTAAACTTCTTTCCAACTTGTACTTTGTACGCGCGGGAGGGTCGGCGGGAAACGAATCCGGCTGCAGACTTCGGGCGCGCGGGATCTGGGCTTTGACGCGCGACGCGGGATCGCCTAGGCGTCGCCGGGGTGACGACGCGGTGTCGCCTAGGCGTCTAGGCGCCCCTCGCTCGCTGTGGTCGCCGACTCCGCCGTGACAACCATGGTGATCATGTTTACTTCCAAAGCCTTGCTTAAATTATGGGAGCTCTGACACTTGGTATATGCTCTGTTTTTGACAGGTGAATGACAAGGATCTTTCAAAAGAACTTTACAAAAAATATAGCAGTGTAATCCTTTTGTTCTACTTCTATCTGAGTTAGCGGTTTCTTAATTAATATTGAGAACTTTGGTATTTTGCACCATATTTATGAAATCTCCAATTTATCAAGTACATAGGCGTAAAGTTCGTGTGTGGCAGATGATATGTGTTTTGTCACACTATGTAGAGGATGATATAGTTGAAGAAGTGACATCTAGTGTTCACATCTGTTTTTATGTAAGAATATTCTTAATCTCATGTTTTTTATTTTATGCCCTTGTATATATGGAGATTTATGTAGGTTGCTTCAAACAAGTTGAATATACTTTTTCCCTATTTGTTTACAAAATTTTCTGAGTTTAAACTCTTAAGGGTCCGAAACAATTACACATTAATTCTTTTTCCATGCATTACTGTTTTTTATTGCATTACCCTTGCATTGGTGCAAGTTACAAATGGCATACTTATGTTTCTGCAGAAAAATAATCTACCTGCTGTTCGGCAGTACTTGGAGACACTTGCTATACTTATTTATTTAAAATTTCCAACATTGGTAAGAGCTCCTTCATGCCATGCTTGTAGACCTATGTGACCAATACACTCTTTTTTTAGATGCCAGTAGAATTTTCTTACCTGTAACTGTCGATGTTTCTGATAATTATCATTTACAGGCTGAAGAACAGCTTATTCCTATTTTTCATGACAATGGGATGTGACAGCAGGTAAACATTTAGTCAGATGTCTTTCCACTTTGATTTGTTTATTTATCTATCTCCTTCCTGCGGGCGCTATCTTATTTTTTTATAGCATCAAACGTGATCCTACATTCATGGGAGCTGGCTGCCCAGATAAACCATCTGAATCAACTGCTTCCTCCAATACTTCCATTTTTGACATCCCATCACCACAGTCTACGTGGTTTTACTCAGGTAAAACCATGTAATTTGATATCTTGTTGAACTGCACTCTTCTGGAGTGTTATATTGTTCTAGTCAATTGAAGATCCATTTTGCATCGCAGCTACTTGTCCACTGTGTGCTATCAAAGTTGTGGCCTATTTTGCAACTCGAAAGTTCAGAAGGTCCAGTCTTCGAGAGAAGGTGCTTTCAAGATTTGAAAAAATATCTGGCAGAAAATACCGATTGTGTGAGGTACATGCACATACTGTGTTTTCTTTTCTACCTGCGTTATTGGCTAGACTATGCTGGAATCACCCTATTAAGCTTCTCTCGATGTACCATAAGGAGTTAGCGAGGGGGGAAAAGATCCAAACCTAGGTCTTGTTTTTTTACAACTCCAAATTTTGCCAGACTAAAAATAGTGTTAAATTATTAAATTTTCCTTCTTTAATGTCTGTATCATTCAACTTTTCCTTCTTTAATGTCTGTATCATTCAACTTTTCCTTCTTTAATGTCTGTATCATTCATGTCTCTTGATCTCAGGCTTAGAGTTTCGATTGAAGGCTTCCTTGATGTTTTTGATCCGAACACATCTGGGACCCCTTCTGGAATATTTAGTGCTCGCCCTCAGGTTCATAATATTCTCCCTCTCTGCTAACAAATTTTAGGACCATTATTCCTCTTGTCAGGAATTGAGTAAGATGACAGGTTTTGTGACATCTTATTTGTTTAGGGCAAATTTTAGGACCATTATGTTTTTTGGTGGGCACTAAATGTTTGAGCCTTCTAATAAAAGTGTGAATATGCTGTTGTTCATGTAGGCGTCTGACTTTGAATGTGTTCCAGTGTCAGTGATGGAGCGAGTAATTGCCTTCCTGAATGTAAGCATTTCAACGTGGCCTATCTTTTCTTCCATGAAACTGCAAGCTAAATATTTAGCTATATCAGGATGTGAGGGAGGACTTGAGACATTCTATAGCAAAGGATTCAGTAACAATCAAGAATGAGGATCTCGCAGTGGGAAAACATCACAATGAGGACAGAACTGATGAGAATATTGCTGAGTTGTTACAACCTAGTCAAGATGCACTCAATTTCCAGAAGAAAATCGTGCCCAATAGGGACTCTGAGCAACCATTGAACAACGATTGTCATTCAATCGTGGGCGATAATGATATTTCAAGATTACTTTTTGGTATGTAAGGCCATCCTTACAGTTTTACTAGCCTGTATATTGTGTGCGCATACATCTGTCTGCTTCCCTTGAGATTTTGTTGCAACAAGGTTGTATGATGGATTTGTCATTTTTAAGAACTAAGCTGTAGATGTTTTGTTATTATGAACTGAATTTGCTTCTGCTAATGCTACCCTAATGTTGTTGCCTCTTCTCACATGTCTTGTGTCCTCTTGTGTTATGGGGTGCAGAAATAGAGGAAGATGACCAACTGTTCAACTTAGCACTGGAATCAAGAAATCATGCTGTGGAAAGGATCAAGCAAAGTCAGCAACAATTAATTGTAGTGGCATCATTGGTAGACCGCATCCCTAATCTTGCTGGACTGACAAGAACATGCGAGGCATGACTATTTGTATGGCTGATTCGTCCTGACTAATATTTTTGTTCATTTATTTCCATGTATTTTACTGGGTGTTTTGGTCACAGATATTCAAAGCAGCTGGTTGGGCTGTTGCTGACAAGAGTATTGTTCAGGACAAGCAATTTCAACTGATCAGGTTATGTAGCCCAGCCTCTTAATACGACCGACAGTTGTTTTAGTAGTGCGTAGTGGCAGTTGACACACAGGTGTGTTTTCTCACTTGGCTGTGGCGCGTGCAGTGTGACAGCGGAGAAATGGTTACCCATGGTGGAGGTTCCAGAGGACAGCATAAAAGTGTTCTTGGAGAAGAAGAGGCTGGAAGGCTAGTCGGTGATCGGGTTGGAGCAGACAGCGAACAGCAAGACCCTGGACCAGTTCTCTTTCCCAAGCAAAACGGTACGTAGTAGTGCACTCCATGTTTTAGTGGTGGTATTTGCAAAGCGAAGCGAAAGTTAATGTTGGCTGGTGATGGAGTATTAATTAGTAAGGAGTAACAAAGAAGGAAAGAAAGAAGAGTAGTAGTAGTAGTTTTGAATGTTTTAGATATGCCCATCTCACTTGGAAGATCAATAACATAAGTATTATCATTTATCTTGTGAACATTATGAACAGATCTTCTCCATGCTGCCTCTCAGCCGCACGCCGACGTCCACTCCGGACTCGGCGGCCACCTTCTCGGCGGCGCCTCCCCATGCGCCGGCCACCTCTCCTATTCCGGCCTCTCCTCCCATTCCCTAGTCGCCATCCTCTACCGCAGTTGGACGCTCGAAGCAGGAGCGCTGGAAGGAGGCATCTCCCCCCGCCTCCCCTGCTGACTCCAGGCTTGCTTCGCTCCCTTCCTATCGCGACGTCGTGCTGGCTTCTCCCGGGTGGGCCGACGTGGTATCGGCGGTGCCGCACTGGCAGCTTGCGAACCGCAAGCATGCATGTCCTCAGCCTGCGGTCCACTAGCGTGCATGCCCGGACCGCATCCCTGCCGACCGCGCTGTGCTTCATGGGTGGGGAGCCGAGGAAGGTTGGCAAAAGGTGGTCGGTCGTCACCGTTCTCGGGGAGGACCGCGCAACCCTTCTGGCGCCTCACGACGTCCGGTTCTGGCGGACCTCCGCGGGAAATGCTTCAACTGCCTCTCAGCGTCGCATCGCGCTGCGGGTTGTCGTCGCCAAGTGTGTTGCTTTTGATGCATGGGCCTTGGCCATCGTTCCTCTGCCTGTGCTGGAGCTTCATCTGCCTGCGCTGGAGCTCCCCCGTCGCGGGGTCGAATCTCGGTGTGGCGACGCATCTCCCCGGTTGCGGAAACGTCCTCACCTTCGTCCCAGGCGGCGGGTGGCGGTGCCGGCTCAGGAGGGTAGCTCCGGTGTCCTTCTGGAAGTCGGGAATGGGCTTACGGGCTGGCGGTAGATGAAGCGGTGGAGTCCCTTCGTCATGCGCTCTCCGTCTCCTCCACCCAGGCGGCGACCATCATCGGCCAGGCCGCGGTCCGACTTTGCCAGCCGTGGCCCCCCATCCCTCTGCCGCGTCTCCGGGGCGACTCGCCAACGAGGAGCACCGGAGACCCCCCAGCAGGTCGCGTCCCTGTCAAGGACCGCCTGGGGCCCACTAGGTGGCTTGCTAGCCACGGCGCTGGCCACATGGCGCCCTCCAAGCCAGCAGCGGGGATCCGCCATGATGGAGATCTCCAACCGGAGAAGGAACCAGCGCCGAGCTCTTCTTCCATCGCTCTGCTCGAGGTCGCCCTTTTGGCGTTGGGAACCGACGCTCCTTTCCCATCGCCCCCCATCTCTCTTGGGAACTGGTGCTGAGGCCTCTGAGGCGTCTCCGTGGCCTTCTGAGCGGGTAGAGCGGGTAGCTGGCGCTGCTGCCGACTATCATCGAGGTCGGACCAGACCTGGTGCGATCGAACCAGGCAATATGCGCACCTCTCCCTCACACGCGGTCGAACCAGACCCAGTGCTTGGCACCACATCGCGGGCGAGCCAGTCCCACAGCAGCCCCGCGCCAGACTTGCCCTCTCGCGCAGTCGAGCAGGACCCGGACCTTGAGCATGGCACCACTTCGCAGGTTGGCCAGACCCTGAGCAGCCCCGCTCCAGGCTCGCGATCGAGCCGGACGCTGAGCTGCCCCGCTCCAAACCCCAGGCCAGGCCTTGCCGCGCAGGAAGAGGGGTCGGGACCCTGGCCCATCCCGACCGAGACCTGTGCCGCTTCAGAGGTAGATGCCAGGTTCATTTCGCGTGTCTACGTGAGGCGGCGGTAGCGCAATCCCCAGCAGCAGCAGTCCAGCTCGACGCTTTCAGCACCAGCGAAGTCCTTCGCAAAAGTAACACAAGCTACTGATGGACTGCTCCCTTTGCCGGCAATTCAGAAACGGCGGGCCACTCAACTCCCATTAAACTTGGTCCTACGCCGAAGCACTAGGCTGAATAAGGGTGGGGCGGTTCTACAGACGGCCAATCCAACGCAATCAGCGGTGATACGTCACCTGGGTCTGGTAGCAGATCATGAAGCCATAGGTGAGCAGGAGTTGGAAAGGTACAGTCGTGTGTTCCACAAGCCCCTCACTCAAGCTCATATCGCGGCGCTGGCGGCGCTTTTTGGTTGGCAGCTTCCTTCACCGGGCGAAGCGCCACGTGATGTTGCTATTTTTCCAAGTGTGGCCACGGGTGATCTGTGAACGGGGGTGGTACTTTGAAAGGTCGTGGTATCTTTTCAGAATCAATGGTGTCAAACTTTCTCATTTGGAATGTGAGATGCCTCAACTACAAGGCAAAGCGAGACATCAGAAGCTTGATAAACTCTATTCGCCCTGATGTAGTGTGTCTTCAGGAAACTAAGATGGAGTCTATCTCTGGTCGTTTGATCATGTCCATACTGGGAAGTGAGTTTGATCAATCCGTGACTCTGTCAGCATGCAGTTCTAGGGGCGAGCATCGCATGGAAAGGCGGGGTGTTTGTGCTTTAACATCTCGATCGACACTTATTCGATTTGATCTGATTCGTTTCTCATGAGGGACTGCCTTGGTGGTTCACAGGAGTTTATGGCCCTCAAGCTGATGATCAGAAGTTGCAATTTCTGCAAGAGCTACGTGACATTCGGCACATCTGTCAAGGTCCGTGGGCAATTGTAGGGGATTTCAACCTTATATATATATGGCGGAGGATAAGAATAACATGAATATGAATAGAGCAATGATGGGTCGTTTCTGCCGGTTCTTAGATGACTTGGAGCTGAAAGAAATTCCTCTTCTTGGCCGCAAGTTTACTTGGTCGAATGAGCGGAAAGTTCCCACTTTGGTCCGATTGGATCGCGTCTTCATGACATCTGACTGGGATCAATTGTTTCCTGACTGCATCTTTCAGAGTTCGGCTTCTTTGATTTCAGACCACTGCCCATTAATCCTTGGTCTGAAGGCTAATGTCCAGGGAAAGCAGCGTTTTCACTTTGAAAGCTATTGGCCTAAGTTTGAGGGGTTCTTGCAGGAGGTGCAAAGCTCCTGGTGCAAACCAGTTGCAGCTTCTTGCCCACTGCAAATCCTTTCCCTGAAGCTGAGAAGACTTGCAAGGGACCTGCAATCTTGGAGCCAAAAGAGAATTGGAAATGTTAAGCTGCAGCTTCGGATTGCCACGGAAATCTTACACCGACTTGAGATGGCTCAGGATGCTCGAGTGCTGTCCAGCGAGGAGGTTTGGTTGCGACGGCAGCTGAAACGACATACACTCGGTTTAGCATCTCTAGAGCGCACAATTGCTCGCCTTCGCTCCAGGTTGGTTTGGTTAAAAGAGGGAGATGCAAACACTTCCTTCATCAGCAAGCTAGGTACAGAAGGAGGAAAAATTTTATGGCAAAAATCAAAGTGGGAGATCAAATTGTTACCAGGCATGAAGATAAGCAGCAGGCGGCTTATGAGTTTTACTCAAGCTTACTTGGCACCGCGGTTCAAAGACAATGTTCTTTGAACCTGCAATCCTTCTACCAAGAAGCTCATGATATGTCAGCTCTAGAGCAGTGTTTCTCGGAAGAGGAGGTTTGGGCAACAATTAAATCACTTCCTTCGGAGAAAGCACCGGGACCGGATGGTTACACTAGAAGTTTCTTCAAAAGTTGTTGGAGTATAGTGAAGGGTGATCTTATGGCTGCGCTTAACAGGCTACTACAAGGTAATGTCAGTAATTTGTTCCTTCTTAACTCGGCGTACATCATCTTGCTTCCAAAGACACCAGAAGCGTTGCAAATCAAGGATTACAGACCTATAAGCTTGGTTCATAGCTTTGCAAAGCTTGTCACCAAAATCCTAGCCAATAGGTTGGCTCCAAAGCTCAAGGACATGGTGTCACCAAATCAGAGTGCTTTTGTTCAAGGGAGATGTATCCTTGATAACTTTATTTTGGTCCAACAAACAGCTAAAGTGTTGCATAGACAAAGGGATCCAAGAGTTCTACTCAAGCTGGATATTTCAAAAGCCTTCGACTCGGTGTCTTGGTCTTTATTGATGCAAGTGCTAAGCCATTTGGGATTTGGCCCAATCTGGTGTAACTTAATTTCCAAGCTCCTGAGGTCTTCAACAACTCGGGTGATGGTAAATGGAGTGCCGGGAGAGCTAATTCAGCATCAGCGGGGGCTTCGACAAGGTGACCCCTTGTCCCCGATGTTGTTCATCTTGGTCATGGATGTGCTTAACTCACTCATTAATACGGCAAGTGAGATTGGTCTGTTGCAGCCCCTTCTAGAGGACCTAGTCAGCGGGTATCTCTATATGCAGATGATGTGGTCCTTTTCTTGTGGCCCTGTTTGGAAGAGTTTGAGGTGATCAAAGAGATTCTTCGGATTTTTGGAGAAGCATTAGGGTTGATCACCAATTTAAGCAAGTGCTCGGTGACCCCAATCCGGTGCCACCAGCAAGACATGGAGCTAGTACAAGGATCCTTGCCTTGCACAGACAAGAATTCCCTTGCAAGTACCTTGGACTCCCATTGTCAACCAAGAAACTACCCAAATCTGTCTTTTATATGGTGATTGACAGGATTGCTGACAAGCTGCCCGGATGGAAATCTGCCATGATGCACCCAGCTGGCCGAGCCACACTTATTCGAGCAGTGCTCTCAGCAATTCCTATTTATCCACTCTTTGCACTGGATTTTCCTAAGTGGGCACGTAAAGCAATTGACAAGATACGTCATGCTTTTCTTTGGAAGGGTCGCAAGAGTAAATGGAGGACATTGCCTTATTTCTTGGGGTCGGGTCACGAGACCATTTGAGCTTGGCTTATTGGGTATCCTTGACTTGGAAGTCCTCGGATGGGCACTACGCATGAGGTGGTTGTGGCTCAAAAAAACCCAACCTAATCGCCCATGGGCCGGTCTGGACATTCAGGTGCACCCCAATTCAGCGGCTATGTTCTCCATTTTGATCATCTCTATTGTGGGGGATGGCTGTACGACCCTCTTTTGGTGTGATAGATGGCTACATAGTAAATCCTTAACGGACCTCGCCCCCTCTCTTTGTGCGCGGGTGCCAAAGAGAAGTGTCAGTCAAAGGACGGTGCAAGAAGCTCTTACAGATAACACTTAGGTTCAGGATATCAGAGGCAGTTTACCTACTTAAAGTCTTGGAGGAGTTTCTTGACCTATGGGATGTTCTCGCCCAAGTGAGGCTCACCCCTGGCGTGGATGATCAGCATGTGTGGAAGCCATCCTCCTCAGGCTGGTTCTCAACTAAATCAGCGTACCACCGTTTTTTTGTGGGGGCGGTGGACTTTGAACCTTGGCAGGAGATTTGGAAATCCTAGGCTCCTCGTTGCAAATATTTTGTGTGGTTAGCCTCTCTTAATTGCTGTTGGACCGCGGATCGTTTGGCCCGTCGGGGTCTTGTTCACCCTGAGTGCTGCCCACTATGTGATCAACAGGAGGAAAATATTCAGCACTTACTCACTTTTTGCGTGTTCACAAGAAGTGTTTGGTTTTCAGTGCTTACTCTGGTGGGATTGCAGCGGCTTACTCCAGGTCCGGACAATTTGGTCTTCACCTTGTGGTGGCGTCAAGCTTTGCACCGAGTCCCTAAGCAGCAGCGTAAGGGCTTTAATTCTTTGGTCGTGTTGGTAGCTTGGCGAGTGTGGAAGCATAGGAATGGCTGTATTTTTGACGGGGCCTCACCCAATGTCAGCACTATTTTGCAAGACATTAGAGATAAGGCCAAGTTGTAGTGTTTGACGGGGGCCAAAGGCCTTTGTACCATTTGGCCATAGGTGTTGTGTTTGTTTTTGGTCGGTGGGGATACCCCTAGTTTTGACCTTTTGTTGTTAGCCTCGCCTTTTTGGTGAGGGTTGTACGAGTCTTATCAGACTCCTTGTTCTTCTTAATATAATGAGGCGCAGTTCTCCTGCGCGTTCGAGAAAAAAAACAGAGAATGGACCGTACTTTCGTTACCTAAGCTTCCCTTTAACACCTAAAGGTAGCCTTTCCATCCTGTTGGGGGAGTGGCCCCCCACCTTTGCCCATTCGGCTTACTGGGACAAGAGGCCTACCAAGCATGTAAAAGGACATTAGTACCCTTAGCTTTATAAGCCATAGCATGGTATTCTTGTAATCTGGCCTTAAGTTCATGTATATATAGCCTTGAAGGAGGACGATCGGCCATACGGCTAATTCTTTTATTCACCCCCACTTCTTGTGTATACAAGGCTACGGGTAGCTGCCCCTAGTGGCCTCCAGGTAGCCTCTCATTCAATGTTTGGCTTGTACCCATAATAGTTGGTGTCGTCCGTGGGGACCAGCACAAAAGCTACAAGTTGAAGAAACGATGGCTCCAAAGAAGGTAGCGACGGCAGCTAAGCGGAAGAGAAGCACGGCTACGGCGGCAACCAAGGCAAGGACGTGGGGGCTAGTGGTCGAGGGATACCCGTCGCCGTGTCAGCGATGCTTCGGCACGGCTGGCAGCGAGCATCACTCGCTAGCAAGCGTGCAAGCGGTGACGCGAGAGGCCTTGCGAGTGGTGGACGTAGCAACAACTTCCCCTGGCAACCTTGACAGCACCTGCACCGTCACCTCAAACGACCCCGACACCCGCCCCATCACCCGACGACCCCGACACCCACGCCGTCACCTCTGACAACCCTAGAGCCGACACAGCTATCGTGCAACGCATGGGGACCCTAGTGCCTTGGAGGTTGTCCTCGGGACACTGCAACACAAGCTATCGAATCTATGGAATGCCATGCTGGGATGCAGGAGGCTAAGAATCAGCAAATGCCTACGATGATAGTGGCGGAGGTCACCACAAAGAGGGCGAAGAGCCGCGAGGCTAACGCCGGTGCTCGTAGCACCCTCCATTGAGTGGACTCGGAGTCCCCCTTATCCTTCAGCCTGCAGGAATGCGTCTAGCCAGAGGACTTTAAGATGCCTACAGTAGAACCGTATAAGGGCGATACAAACCCCCATGAGTTTCTACGCGTCTATGAAATGGCCATCGAAGCCGCAAGGGGGGGGGGTGGCACCAAGGGATTGCACTCTCCTTGTTCACCGTAGCACCTGGCTTCGTATACCGTGGGAATAGATCCGGAATGTGATGCACAACAACTTTCAAGGTAACTACATCGAGCGGGTCGACGCCGACCAACTCTTCGCAATTAAGCAGAAGCCAACCGAGAAGCCAAGTGAAAGGCGTCAACGAGAACCATCATCAACGCAACGATACGAGGTCTTTGTAGTGGGCCCTTGGCCGAATATAATGCGCGCAAGCCCATTAGAACATAGCGAAGCTCTTTTACAGGATGGAGGAGTATGCCAGGACCGAAGTAGATGCGCAACGACGTGTGGCCGACACCTCCCAGGCCAAGCCCATGCTTGAGTCTTTGAGGGAGGGCTCCGGCCGCAAGCAGCGGAAGGGGCCTTGGGCCAGATACGTCTTCGATATCAAAGGGAGAGGAGAGGGTAATGCTGCCTTGGTGGGCGAGGGCGCGGATGAAGGGGCAGTGGCCGTGTAAGAGGCTGAGGTCGAGAGGAGGAACAACAACAGGAATTATGGTGCGAGGTCCACGGTCGAGGAGAGCATGTTACTCGTGAAACCTCGTGAAAGCATCACCAGGGAGAAAACCCTAGACACAAGGCCACCAGTAGTGGCGCATGTGCGGCAACCCTTAGACGACAACCAAAAACTGAAAACCAAAAACGGAAGTTGAAATGAGCAAAGCTGTACTTATTTAAGTCATCACCCTTGAGATACAGAGGGGGCGTAACAACGAGAAATCATACATGTCAACAGATATAATAACGATATATTGGCGGACAAAACAAAGCTGAAACGTGGTGGAAGAGATGGCCACGTTGCGTTAATGAACATTAATTCCTGCGACTGCTCATCACCGTGCAAAGCCACAAGACACCGACGTGTTACCACCATTCACCGCTCATTTCCTGCGCAACTTATCAGATAGCTAGCTAGCGTGCGTCACCAGGGAGAAAACCCTAGACACAAGAGCAGGTTTAGCTCATCTTGCCTACCCCAACGTCTTGCGTATACAGGCCTCAGAGCTCGAACCTCGCTGGGTCATGAACGTCATCACAGGAGGCGCCAGCGGGGATGACAACCGGCCGCCCAGGCGATGACACCGCGCCGACCTTCGTCAACGGGAAAACAACCTCCATGGTGAATCCCTCTAATCAGCAAGTCTTTCCCGTTTTTGGCTCCCACTAGACCACGTCTCACTTGAACTGACAAAGCCACTAGATCTAACCCGTTGCTCGAACCTTCCCCTCGAATGCATTCCTCGACTTTACCATGTGCCATTCTTGTGCCCAACCATGCCACACGTCCTCCTTGACCGTTTTGGACCTCGATCCACCCTGACCTAGTCCCAGTCGTCCGTTGTTGACCATAGTTGCCTCTAAGTTTCCTTACACATCTAAAAACCAAGAAATCATTTTCGAACATAAGTTCTTCATAACTTGACCCACGTTAGTATAAACATGCAACATGCAACCCAATACAATCATGATCGGAGTTCCAAGATCATCCCATGATCAAATCTACCACAATTCCTAATTTTCAAACCAATTGGCCTCAGTCGGTATGGCTGCACTCCCCATGGTAGTCATACTGCAACCATTAGACGGTCCGATCGGACTTCAAACCCTCCCGGTATGACCGCTTGCCCAAGGTCGGTAGTACCCACCAATCATGGCCCTGTCATACCATTCTCCGGTAGTACCGTGGTTTTGCACAGGTACTACTGCACCTGGCTACTTCCAAAAACCTCAGGAATGACCGTCTTTGTTAAATAGCTACTACCATCTACAGACCGGTCGAACCACACCTACGGTAGTACCGCACTTCATCAACGGTACTACCGCTACCACCAAGTTGGTACTACCGCATGAAACCTGACAGAAACCTAGATTTCAGAGAGTTGCAAACCCTTTGCAAAACCTTACATTCAACTCAACCCAAAAGCAAATTGATCATCACAAATTGACCTAGATCTACCCACATGGTCTCTCAAACAAAGAAGTGAAAATCATAATCATAAGCTTGCCGAACTTGAAAGCCTAAAGAAGTCCACGAAGTCCACCACGACGAGACGCCAAGCTTTCACTCCCATAACCTCGCCGGTGGGGGGACCCGAGGACACGTGCACGGCAGTAGTGCTAGTCGGTCGCGTCGGCTCGTCGGCTGGAGCCATGTGCGCGTCCCAGGGACTGAGGGCTTGCTGACGTCGGGGATAGTGTCAGGGAGCAGATGAGTGAACCGCGCGAAGTTGAGGGACGAAAGAGAGCTGATTGTACCTGTAGCCCGACTAAGGGATGTCGGCTGAGAATTGCTAACACCTGCAGACTCTGCATGAGCCCTCACGGCAGCCCCTTTGTCCGCCCTACCTCCGCTCCCTGCTCCGGGAGTGGTGAGGTCCGCGTCGGATTCTGAATCATCCATCAACGCCACATGGAACCCCGTGTTACCGATGATGGCGGAGCCGGTGTGGGCGAATGCGCTTAGCAGCTGTAGCCTTTAGGTCCACCCCATGATCGCTGGAGGGGGAAGCCGTGTCCTCGGTGACGCCGTTGTTTTAGTATCGGGGTTGTGACGCATCCACATCAGCACCAGCCTTGGCACCGACGGCTTCAGCGGTGTTAGTCTCATCACGACGGCCTCTCGGGGGATCGACACATCTTCCGCGTCCAACTTGAGATCAGAGTTCGCATAATCTACGGACTCTGACTCTATACCCGCGCCGGCCTCCATCTCCCCTGATTCATCCAGGAGACGAGGCAGGAAGCGCATGGGTGGTGCTGCTAGCGGAGAACGACCCTGTCGCTGTGAGGTGGAGGCCTCTGTCCTACCGCCCTTATGGCAGCGCACACGCACCGTGCTCGGCGGAGAGTGCTCCAGCACGGGGATGCCAAGGACTTCATACACCCGGTTGATATGCCCAAGGTTCGCCATCACAGACTCCTGCAGGCTGTGCTCCTTGGCGATATAGGGCCCCAGGAAGGTGGCCGTGGCACGCTCCGCGTCCTCAAGCGTGAGTCCTGTAGAGGTACAAATTACGATAAGTATTGGTCGGGTACAGAAGGTAATGGCGTGGTTCACTGGGGCACTTACTAGGGTCTGTCGGCATTGACAACAAAGCAACGGTAGGCCGGACGCCGTCATCCCAGGTGGGTCTAGCCTGGACGTGCCACGGACGCATCAGCAGAGAAACCCCGAATATGAGGTACTCCTCCGCCAAGTCCTGCATGTTAAACCAACGGGCCACCCCAACAAGCCTTCGTGCCCGCTGCTCGTCGTCACGGTCGAGAGTCACCGATGAAGACATGTTGAAGTCCATCACGCGACTCGACCATCTCAGAGTATTGTCGCTTTCTTTCATTGGATTATCCCTGAGAACTACATATTCAACTGCCTGCCTTGTACGTCCATTCTTAATGGGGTCTGTGTTGTGCCCAAGGTTCAAACTACCTCATGCCGGAGTAAATCCCGTATGTGGGCCTGCGATGAACTGTAAACTGGTAAAAGACTAGCAGTATACTAGCTGAAATTACGTAAAATGCTAATGTAAAGTGGTAATTGTTACTTGGTGCGATTTACACTAGTTTTTGTCTGTTACCACAGGAATCGGAAATGTAATATCGAGCATCTAAGTCTAGGTACCAATTGGGATTCACGGGAATAGTTACGTGGTGGTATTTGAAATGCTGGTGGTCCGGATACTTAGGTGCTTTGAATTTTGTATTATATTTTGGTCTCTTCATTTATTCATTCTGGAAGATATGATCTATAGAGGTAGGCAATTCATTGTATTTTCTACTATTTGTTACTGTTCTTGTGGTTTCCAATGATAATTCTGGATCTAAAGTTTCACATTTCAGGAAACCTATGGGGAGAAATGTCAGAAACTCCTTGCCAGAGAAGGATTGGGCTTATCTCTAGTGCATACTGCTAGTAGTAGTCCTTTTTTGGCATTTTTATCAATTTTTAAAATTTCATACTGCAAATTTTCAATGTAATCTAACACGCAATAGTGTACATATCCAAACTTCATTAAAAGACATTTAGAGAGTATTGTGGTCTGATACATCATCCATAAATTACAATCCCATGAGCTTTTGTAATAATTCAGGGCCCAGCAAACTTTTTCATGCTTCTAAGAACATTGTGGTCTCTTAGTTTTTATGCTTTTTATATCTCGAGTGTTGCTAGTTGCAATCCCACCTTGTTTCTTGTGGTTCTCATCACTGCCTGCAAGTTTGGATTTTTTGCTAATGATTTCGGTAGTTAATTTCTAGGCATATGCAAAGTGTTGAACACCTTGTAGCAATGCTAATGTAAGTGACATTTTCTGTTGAATCTGAATATTTGATAATTCAGTAGCATCACGACAAGGTATCACTGCATCTCAACAGTCGCCTTTGAGCCAAATCTGATGTTGAACCGAAAGATACGAGTGCAGTTCTGCCTGTGGTTTTTCCCCCTCCTTGAATTATATTTATTTGTTTTTCAATTTTTTTGGTTTGCCTGTCTAAATAGTTGTACTAATGTAATGACTATGAATCTTGTCACATTGATTCAGAAATTTGCCCATGCCTCAGGTCACGAGATCCCCCTCTAGGATTTGTCGGATGTGCAGTCTTCTTCCAAAATCACAAAGGCTACTTTTTTCCTATGTGAATTTTGTTTCCTAGTCTAGATGTCGTTTGGTTGTGTTAAGTATATCAAGGCTCATATATTATAGGCTCATATGGATCTGATGGTTCTATCGAAAGATATAAAGCTCGTCTTGTTGCTAGAGGCTTTCAGTAAACTCAGGGTCGAGATTATGATGAGACTTTTGCACCAATTGCTCATATGACTACTGTTCGTACTTTTATTGCAGTGGCTGCTACTTCTTCTTGGACCATCTCTCAAATGGATGTTAAGAATGCTTTTCTTCACGGTAATTTGCATGAAGAAGTTTATATACAACCACCCCCAGGTGTTGATGCCCCTCCTGGTCATGTTTGTCGCCTTCGTCGTGCTCTATATGGTTTTAAACAAGCTCCTCGTGCTTGGTTTGAGCGCTTCGTATTTGTGATACGGGCTGCTGGGTTTTTACCTAGTGATCATGACCCTGCTCTATTTATTCATCTCTCCACGTGGACGTACTTTGCTTCTATATGTTGATGATATGTTGATTACGGGAGATGATGTGGAACACATTTCTCGCGTGAAGAAGCAACTTGGTGAGCAATTTCAGATGTCTAATTTGGGTCCGCTCAGTTATTTCTTAAGGATTGAGGTGTTGCATTCTGCAAAGGGCTACTATCTCTCTCAGTCCAAATACATATAAGACCTTATTACTCGTTCTGGCATTACAGATAGTCGAACGGCTGCGACACCTATGGATCTTCATTTACAACTTCGTCCTACTGATGGTACACCTCTTGAGGATCCCTCTCGATATCGGCATATTGTAGGCAACCTTGTCTATCTCACTGTTACTAGACCTGATATTGCTCATGCGGTTCATATTCTGAGTCAGTTTGTGAGTGCTCCTACTTCCATTCATTTTGGACATTTGCTTCGTGTACTACGGTACTTAAGGGGGACATCTTCTCAGTGTTTGTTCTATGCTCGTGACAGTTCGCTTCAGCTTCATGCTTACTCAGACTCCACATGGGCGAGTGATCCAACAGATCGTCGTTCTGTCACAGGTTATTGCATTCTTCTTGGTTCTTCTCCCCTTGCATGGAAGTCTAAGAAGCAGGCGGCTGTATCTCGTTCTAGTACGGAGGCAGAACTTCGAGCACTTGCCACTACCACTTCAGAGATTGTATGGCTTCGATGGTTGTTAGCAGATTTTGGTATTTCTTGTGATACCCCTACACCTCTTCTGTGTGACAATACTGGAGCCATACAGATTGCCAATGATCCTGTGAAGCATGAACTTACAAATCATATTGGCGTTGATGCCTTCTTTACTCGGTCTCATTGTCATCAGAAAACAATTGCTCTTCAGTATGTGCCCTCAGAACTGCAAGTGGCAGATTTCTTCACTAAAGCACAAACTCGAGAGCAACATCGGCTTCACTTGCTCAAACTCAATGCTTCAGAACCTCCATTTCCACCTTGAGTTTGAAGGGAGGTGTTAAGTATATCAAGGCTCATATATTATAGGCCCATATGGACCATGTGGTTATCTATATATTGTCGTCTCCACTATTGGAATTGTTGGACTTCTCAAATCCCATTGTAAGTAACAGGTTGCACTTTAGTTGTTCTTTCTTACTTCCTCTTTTGTTCTTTTTTCTGTTTTGGATACTCTGATGAACATGGAGCTTCTGCTCTTCACTCATATAATTGCAATACTTTGCATCAGGAGATTCCTGGCAAGGTTTTGCGGTCATGCCATCTTCCGAAAACCCAAAGCTAGCTTGTTCCCAGCTGCTCAATCATGTTAATATGTGGTATTTTCTTATTAGCTGCATCTTTGACCTTTTAAATGTATAGTTGGTTTCACAGTTCCCATTGTTTATAAGTTTTGGTTAATTTTAGAAGTAGTTGTAGACCACATAGTTTAGTGCTGTTATGCTCTTTAGCTTTTTTTTCATTTGTTCTACTCTCTGCCTTTCTTGTACTTCAAAAAACTTGTATAACAGTAGCCTTGGTTTGTGTTGTCTGTTCTGATCACATTTGACAAGAACTTTTCTTTCTCATTTGTTACCTTGATTGATATGTAATTCTATGCAGAATAGAGATATGTAGTAAACTAGAGAACAGAGAAGTTATTTTCCTTTTCATTCTCAAGATCATGTTCGTACGCATTTCGCCAACAAGCTGTTGTTCTAACCGCCAGTTTTAATTTCAATCTCATGGCCAGGCCCCGGGATACTGGATGCAGTGGTGCACTGTGAGGTGCCACATGGTAGGATCATCTATCTTACTGGTGCTGGTGTTTTGGGCTCGGCTTGTGCTGGTTGGTTGTGACCATCATAGGGATTTGATTGAGCAATTCTGTGTAGTCATGCAGTTCTTGGTCTTGCATGCATCGGGTGCTCGGTGGACGTGATTAAGGCATGTTCGTCTTTGTTTGGGATTAAGGTTGGTTCATCTCAAAATTCTTGACTTTTTCCCTCAAGTGTATTTGGTTTTAGTTTTTGACTTGCCAAAATTTCTTGTGCTTCTATGTTGGACTAGATGGAAGACTTTTTTAAAAAAAATTGTAAATGAGGGTTTTGGACTTTCGTTTTGGGCTTTGAGCGAACAATGCCCATCGTACTCCTTACCAAGTGCATTCTTGATTCATCAAGTACTTGTAATATAAATGCTAGGTTTTTGTCTACATGTTGCTATATGCTTTCTTGCCTCTGTATTGAGATTAGGCACTTTCAAATTTTCTTAGTTGTTCCATTCCCTATTCAAGAAGTGGATTTTCCCTTCTCATTGGTAGGGTTGTCGTGTTATCACCATTTGCAGCATTATCCTGATGAAACCTTTTATGGATTGCTCATCCAATGTTTTTGTCGTGGCCCCAGCAGCATTTCATTCATTTATTAGAGACTAATTCTTGCTCATTGCTGGTCATGGTAGTAGGTTATTTTAAGTCCAAAACCAAACGTTGCACCCCTTCTAATTTCTCTATTCCTCTTATATTGGAATGTTTCTGCACAAATATGAAATTTTGTTCAACTAACATTGGTATGAAATTTTGTTGCTAACTGCAGTATATTATTTGATGTTCCCACTAGGTTTTCTGTGTACAGGCTATTTTATTATTGGTTGTCCTTTCTGAATGATTCTAAGTGCCATTGGTACATGCGGTAGCACATCATTTTGCTGCATTATTGTATCTTCTACGGCTTGTTCCTCCAGTTTTGATATGTGATTCCTACAATTGCTCGTTGATTTTGTTCTGATGGAGAATAACCTTTTCTATACAATGATGTTACTTTTTCGATTTTGTTCAATGCAAAGCGGATACTACTTCCTATAGAAAGGTAGAGAGATTGGGGCAAATACCACACAGCTAAAGGGCTGGGGTGGCTTGTATATATATTGGCCTGGAGTAGACATACAAGGAAAGCATATACATGGAAGGCGCATACATGGTAAGCGCATATATGGAAGGCATATACATGGAAGACGCATACATGGTAAGCGCGTATATGTAAATATATCTAATTATTCTAATACCCGCCCGCAGTCGTAGCGGCAGTCCGGACGCAAAGACTGGATCGAAAATCCTGAAATAGCTGCGTCAGGAGACCTTTTGTCATGATGTCCGTGAACTGATGAGAGGATGGTACGTGCAAAACACGAACCTCACCAAGTGAAACCTTCTCGCGAACGAAATGAATGTCAATCTCGATGTGCTTCGTACGCCGATGCTGGACTGGATGAGTCGACATGTAGATGGCGCTGACATTGTCGCAGTAGACAACGGTTGCTGAAACAACTGGGGCTTGAAGTTCTTGGAGGAGTTGCCGTAGCCAGCAACACTCAGCTACAGCATGGGCAACAGTACGGTACTCGGCTTCTGCACTTGATCGAGACACGGTTGTCTGACGCTTGGAGGACCAAGAGACGAGATTATCCCCGAAATAAATACAGTAGCCGGAGGTGGAGCGTCGCGAGTCGGGGCAGCCGGCCCAGTCGGCGTCAAAGTAGGCGGTGATGGATGTCGCTGGGGAGATGCCGATGTGTAGATCGGCGTCAAGAGTACCTTTGACGTACCGCAGGATGCGTTTGATCAACGCGAGATGGGGCTCCCGTGGATCATGCATGAAAAGGCATATTTGCTGGACGGGGTACGCCAAGTCAGGACGTGTGAGTGTCAGGTACTGCAGAGCCCCCGCAAGGCTGCGATACTCGGACGAATCGGCCACGGGAGCTCCGTCGTGGCCGGATAGCTTGGCGTGAGTGTCCACTGGTGTGGTCGTAGGGTGACACTCAGCCATGCCGGTAGCGTCATGAAGATCAACGACATACCGCCGAGAGACAGAAGAGGCCGTTGGAGGAGCGTACGACGGAGATACCGAGGAAGAAGTGCAGGTCACCAAGGTTCGTCATGGCAAACTCCGAGTGAAGCAAGCCCGTGAGATGCTGAAGAAGGCCTTGGGCGGAAGTCGTGAGGACGATGTCGTCGACGTAGAGCAGCAGGTAGGCCATGTCCGTCCCCTGACGGAGAACAAACAGGGACATGTCGGAGGAGGAGGCGACGAAACTGATGCCGCGGATGTAGGAGGCGAACCGTTGGTACCATGCTCGGGGAGCCTGCTTCAAACCATAGAAGGACTTCTGGAGAAGACACACATGGGTGGAACGAGCAGGGTCCACGAATCCGGAGGGCTGCTGGCAGTAGACCGTCTCATTAAGAGTGCCATGTAGAAAGGCATTCTTGACATCAAGCTGATGAATCGGCCAGGAGTGGGATGCAGCGATGGAGAGGACAGTCCGGATGGTGGCCGGTTTGACCGCCGGATGCACCCAGGCTCAGAGGGCCAATCGCGTCGGGGGACGTAAGTATCCTTGCGGTTTCTTCTGAGGCTGAAGGGGCGCCCCGGCGGAGTCCACCGGCTGCTGCTGAAGGTAACCCACCTTGTTTGGTATGATCCTGTGCTGCATTCGTAGGGTTCTAATCGCTGCGTCTTCTCGTAGCAGCATGCCTCCCCGGGCGTGGGCGACCTTCGGAGTGCGGGGACGTTCCTCCGGGGGGACGCCCGACGCAGCCGAAATTGTCGTTGGGGATGCCGCGCACCCAAGCATGGCAGATTTCGTACCTCAATCGGAGGTGCTGGTAGCGTGACAGGGGGCCGTGGATAGTGCATCCGCGAACCTAGACCGCCAGGCGCTGCGGACTTGTGAGTCGAAACTCCTTAGGAGAGCGCTGGAGGCCTCGGAAATGAGGGCAAGTATCTGACCCTTAACAGCGCGCGATCCTTTAGAGGTGTTCTAACCGCATTGTTGTGCAGACCCTCGCCGTTGGCCGGGCGTTGCAGGAGGCTCATGCCTGTGAGCGGGAGGCGTTAGAGGATCGACTGAACGTTACCGAAGGGGCTCTTCGCGCGGCCGAGGAAGCGCATTCCTCTAAAGGCGACCGCTTCGACGCCTGGAGGAGCAGGACGCTAAGGAGCGGGGCCATTTCGTACGCTAAGGAGCTCGTAGCGGCGGCGTGATAGGTGGCAGTGGAGGAGCAGGACGGCCTGCTTCGGTAAGTTGCCACGCTAAAAGAGAAGAGCCACCTTGCTGCGTCTCTTAGAGAGCAGGACCAGGTTCTGGGCGATGCGTCGGTGGCGGCATGAGATGCTATGCTGGTCCTGGAGAGCGAACTCGAAGACCTTGTCACCGAAGTGCCGCCTCGCTCATTTGGGCCTAAAGAGCTGTTGCGGACGCTTCGCTGAATCGGGGATGCTTCCAACCTTGCTCGCAATGCCGCGATGTCCTTTGGCAACCATTGCTCCTACGTGACTTCGTGCCTGGCATGTGCGCTTCTCCAGCACCGGGGCTGCCGGCATGTCGACGAACTGGCTGACCTGCAACTCGAGATGCTGGCCGTGGCCGGAGTGATGTCCGGTGCCGTGCACGCTATTCGCCCCGCTGTTCGGGTTTTCCATGAGCGGATTTGGGAGTACATCGGGGAGGCCGCTACGAAGGTAGAGCTACGGTGGACATGTACGGCGTGGGGAACCTCGGCCGATGGCTGGATGAAGTTCCCCAGCGCGACGAAGGTGGCACCGACGGATCAAGGCACGTGTGACACCGGGGTTCTTGTGTGTCGGTGTGTGTTGTAACCTGCACGCTCCGTTTCATGAATAAAGAGAAAATTGCTCCCCATGTTCTGACCCGCGTGCCCTTATGTTCGAAGCAGCTGCCCGATGGGGACCGGTTGCTAGTCTCCGACGCCCTAACCTGGCACCATCTGCGGCGCTGGTGGCAGGCTGAGGACTCGCTGGACTTCTGGGTGAGTCAAACCTCTACGGGCAAGGCTCCGGTTCGGGCGGTCGTCCAGGCGGAACCGAACGAGTAGCGCTCGCATGTGGGCGAAGGCGCTTGTGTAATAGGTCTTAGTGGGTGTTGATCGGTAGACATCTTTGTAAGCGTTCGTATACGAACGCAATAAACCAGCCGAAACACTTGTCCCCGTCATTTCCTTGGGCACACTTGTTTGTCTCGTGAGGTTTGGCCCCTCTATTTTCGCGGTAGTCGAAGCATACGCGCGAGCGCTCCGTTCCCTACCTTTCGAAGTGGTGGCAGCGGAGCTTGCGCCTAGTCGAAGTAGACGCATGAGCGCTCCATCCCCTACCCTTCGAAGTAGTGGCAGCGGAGCTGGCGCCTAGGTGAAGTAGACACGCGAGCGCTCTGTCCCCTACCCTTCGAAGTGGTGGTAGCGGAGCTGGCGCCTAATCGAAGTAGACGTGCGAGCGCTCTGTCCCCTACCCTTCGAAGTGGTGGCAGCGGAGCTGGCGTCTATGCAAATTAGACACACGAGCGCTCCGTCCCCTACTCTTTGAAGTGGTGGCAGCGGAGTTAGCGCCTAGTCGAATTAGACACGCGAGCGCTCCGTCCCCTACCTTTCAAAGTGGTGGCAGCGAAGCTAGCGCCTAGTCGAAGTAGACGTGTGAGCACCCCGTCCCCTACCCTTCGAAGTGGTGGCAACGGAGCTGGCGCCTAGGCGAAGTAGATGCGCAAGCGCTCCGTCCCCTACCCTTCGAAGTGGTGGCCACGGAGCTGGCGCCTAGGCGAAGTAGAGCGCTCTAACTCGGGCGACGTCCATCGTTTCTATCATCGGGCCATGCGCGCGCGTTCCTTCTCCACCCTCAGGATACCTCGCTCGCTGCCTCACGGGTTCCCTGGACACTCGATGGGACACCTGAAGCGCGATTAACGAAGTTTTGCATATGATGCTTTATAGCTGGGGGGTCATCGCTTGTCTGTTGCTTCATGGGCCCCCAAGATAGGGGAACACGTGAAGCGTAATTGGCGGAGCCCTGTACTTGAGGCGGGACGGTACTGTTGCGTCACATGCACCTAGAACGACCAATGGGACGCTTGAGGCGCGATTGGCGGGGTCTCGCTTCCGGGGGTCTTTAAAAGGGGCGAGTGGCCAAGTGAAGCACCACTCGCCTTCCCAAACCTTCCTGCCCCTACAACCAACTTCCCCTCTTGAACTCGCAGCCCCCACTCTACCCCAGCCTCCTCTGGTGCTTCTTTACCGGCGCTGATAGCGACAAGGGTTCCCGACTGCGGCTAATACCGCCGGGATGACCGTAGGGCCGAACACCCCGTCAACACGAGGTGGACGTGATGCCGTGGTGTGGTTTCCCTTCGCCGGCTCGTCTAAGTGCTTCGGCTGATGAGGGATGTTGGGCAATTCACTTGTACTTCAACAAGGGGTCTTCTAGGTCCAGAAATAGACTTCGACTTCCCCGTCCCGGGGCCGTACGCCCCTAGGGGTGCCTTCAATGAGAGCTCTCCATCTCTTCAAAAGAGTAGGCCATTGAGCTCCTGCGCCGCCCCCGTAATTGGCGTGCCAATGCGCCGTGACTCGGGCGCGAACACAAGTGGCTTTCTTGGCCTCGCTACTCAGGCTGTCGCTCTTCTTCATGACTTTCTCCACGGTGTCACTACGCCAGCCCGGCTTCCCTCCGGCACTTCGGGCCTTGTGAGGCCCACCTTGTCAGAGGCTGCTCTCGTTCTGTAGCACCCAAGTCCATCAGGAGGATACCTTTTATGCTTCGGAGCTAGGAGACACAGACAGGCTCCCTGCCCTTGTACTCTGGGGTATCGTACCCGATGTACCTCGCACCTGTAACTGCAGATCACTGCACATAGTACCCTTTATCCATCTGTTAATTCTTACCTGCTCTTCTGCCACAAAGAGAAATGTAAGACTACAAGATACCGGCATTGCTAGCAGTACATGTAATGGGGAACAGCGAGGTAATTTGCGGGGGTGCGTGGGGAGCCTTTGGCCTGCGGGCCGAAGCGTTCAGCCTCCACGCCGGAGCCTCTGGCCTTCACGCCAGCACAGGTGGTCTCCGGGCCGAGCGTAATTTATACTCTATAGAGTACGCTAAGGGCTCGATGGCACGGGCGGACGGTCCTCTACTGCACCTTATCTGCGCCCCACGGGATGCGCACGGAGGCAAGCCTCTGCTGCGTTTTATTTATACTCCGCAGAGTGCGTGGGAATATCAACCATATCTTACTTATACTCCTAAGAGTATGTGTAGCGACAATACGGACGCGTACGCGGGATATCCGCGTCTTGTTTATACTTAGTAGAGTGCACAGGGACAACATCTGTGACTTATTTATACTCCAGAGATTGCGTGGGAATATCGACCACGTCTTAGTGATACTTCAGAGATTACGCGTAGTGACAATACCAACGCGTGCGCGGGACATCCGCGTCTTGTTTATACTCAGTAGAGTGCGTAAGAACAACATCTGCGTCTTATTTATACTTCATAGAGTGCGTGCAGAGGCGGATCTCGACGTTACGTCTTATTTATACTTCGTAGAATGCGCGCGAAGGCGTTCCCCCGCTGTGTCTTATTTATACTCCGTAGAGTGCGTGCGGAGGCGGACCTCGACACTACGTCTTATTTATACTCCGTAGAGTGCGTGCGGAGGCGGACCTCGACGCTACGTCTTATTTATACTCCGTAGAGTGCATGCGAGGCGGACCTCGGCGCTACGTCTTATTTATACTCCGTAGAGTGCGTGCGGAGGCGGACCTCGACGCTACGTCTTATTTATACTCCGTAGAGTGCGTGCGGAGGCGGACCTCGACGCTACGTCTTATTTATACTCCGTAAAGTGCGTGCGGAGGTGGACCTCGACGCTACGTCTTATTTATATGCCGTAGCGTGCGTGGGAACTTCGACCACGTCTTAGTTATACTCCAGAGAGTATGCGTAGTGATAGCACTGACATGTGCGCGGGACACCCACGTCTTGTTTATACTCAGTAGAGTGCACAGGGACAACATCCGCGTCTTATTTATACTCCGTAGAGTACACGCGGGGGCGAGCCCCCACGCGTTTGTGCAGGGAACACGACTAATCTCGCAAACGTGAACTTTACTAAATTCCTGTTTGCGCGGGTGAGAGATTACAAAATGCCGGGGACTAACCACTGGATTGTCGTTGTCATGGCGGCGAGGTAGGGAGCCTCTGCTACTTCTGCTGCTGGAGATATCCTCGGGGGAGACCGGCGGGGTGGCTTTGGGGCCACAGGCACCCTTGTATTGGCATGCCTGGCCTAGGAATATCACTGAACTTCATGGTATGGGCCTCGGGTGCCGAGCTCTATGCGCCGAGCTATGTCCTGGTCACCGTGGACGGTGATGATGCCCTGCGGGCCTAGGAGCTTCATGTATAGGAAGTCGTGGTGTGGGACTGCCCCGAAGGAATTGAGGGTTGGTCGCCCTAATATTGCGTTGTAGGGGTACTGGGTATCGACGACGTCGAATGTGGCATCCTTGCTCCTCACATTATCGCCCCCACCGAAGGAGACTGCGCAGCATATCTAGCCCAGGCCGCAGCGGCCGACCTCAAGCCTGCGGCGAGAATTTCCGAGGCCCGGTGACCGGGGATCCTCATCTGGTCAAAGGCCATTGTGAACAAAATGTTCACGAAACTTTCTCCATCGACAAGGACACGCCTGACGTCACATCTTACAATGGCGACCTGGATGACCAGGGGATCTTGGTGAGGGAACTCCACGCCTTCGGCATCGGTGGGTGAAGAACCAAGAGAGCGCCACTCTCTGCAACGCGAGGGGGAGTCCCTTCGCCTTCGTGGTGTCGTCTCCGCCCGCAGCTTCGATGGTGGTCTTGTATACACGCACAAACTCCTGGGGGTCCGTGTCGCTCTTGTATGACGCGATGGCGCTGGGGAATTTGAAGTCCTCTGGCCATACTGCCTGCTGCAGACCCGCAGATAGTGGGGACTCAGGGTCCATGTGTTGCAGTGAGGCGCAGTTGGATGTGGGGGCGTTGCAGCTATCCGCCCGTTCTGGCGTGGGCTCCGGCGCGATCATCGGCGGGGTCTACTGACCCCGAGCCCCTTGCATACTCTGCACGGCTCCACGGAGATCCGCTAACTCCCGCTGGAGTGAGCCGAGGGCCGCCAGTCGGCGCACTTGATCACACTGCCAGGACAGCAGTGACCACGGCCTGCGTTCCTGGGTTGTCCACCGTGTCAGCGTGGTGGACTCCGACGTCGATGACAAGGCCCGTGTTACCGTCGGGACCGCTCGGCGCTCCCGCATTGGGTGTAGGGACGGCGGTCGCGCCTCTATGGGCGCCGACGTTACCGCTCCCTGCCACCCGGCTGGTACTGCCGGAGTGGACCTTTGCACCAGCGGCGGAGTTGGGTGTTGCATCGGCGGTGGGGTCGCTCGTTGCATCGACGGTGGTGGGGTCGATCGTCACGCGGTGAGCATCGACGCTCGTGGTCGCCACGCCCGCGTTGTCGTTCGCGCCCGCGACCGCCGATGCCGAAGCCCTGGTGTTGACACGGGACTTCGCCGCGTCCCCTTCCTTCTTCGCCGTCGATGATGAAACTTTCTTCGGTGCTATCCTTTTCGAGATCCTGAGGCTTGATCTCGTCGTCCCCACGGACGGCGCCAACTGTTGTGGTTACAGACCAAACAGAGGGAGTGTGTAGTGGAGAGTTGGGTGAGCAATGCCCCCTCCTCCATGGCTTGTATCGCATATATATACATCCTCATAGGGATTGTTTTTACAATTATACCCTTACATCCAAACATCCCTTTTAAGGGTATTCATGTCATTACATATGTCCCATTTCGGGTCTTATAATCTTCTAACAGGCCTGCTGGGCTTAGGTGGGGGTCACTCCTACAACACATACTGTACACCGTTGTAGAGAGTCGTGCTAATAACGTGTTGCGTAATAATATGGATCGATCAACAGTAATGCAAATGATGAATCCAATCACCAACAGGGACAATCAATCACACACAATGAACACCGAGCACAAGAATAATAAAATACCAGGAGGTAGCTTTTATTAATGATTGAGTGATCTTTACAATGGGAATTACCTCTCTACTTATAATAAAAACCTCTAGGAGCATTTTGGGTATTCGCCCATAACCGAAACACTATAATTTTGTAACAAAATCAACGAATTCACAATTGTGAGTGTGCTAGTCTTCCACTTGGGTCTCCTTCTCCAATTTCTCAGCATCTCTATCGTTTTATTTTTATTTTTATTTTTTATATTTCCAAACAATAGTGGAGCTTCATGCCCCCTAATAATTGTGCAATTTCGTAGGATAACTAGTGGTATTTAGGGCATTTTATTGGTTAATCTTCAAATCCACCAAAATGTCTTCTTAAATATCATTAATATTAACATTCCCGGTTATCATTAGAATTAACATTCGCAATGCCTCCTTAAGTTTTTCCTCGGAGTCTAGGGGATAGAATTGGGGCTCTAATTTGTGAGGATTTGCAAGGCATTTAGTACAGTCGTGTTCTAAATTAAAGGAAGCTGCTCACGCTCTTTTGAAACTTTACATGCAAATTCTAATTGGGCACAGGGGAGGACAAGACAATTCGAATTTGTGAATGTGTACAAATTTCCGTCCTTGTTGTAGAATCCAATTAAATATTTGTCGTCGCCCTAGATGGCCAACACGGTACTGCCATCGTTCGAGCCAGTGAGCTCTACCAGGATCCACATGCACGGTTGCTTACCAACCTCTTGTGTTTTTTTTTAAGAATTTTGTGTTGCCTTCAACATCATCAATTGAGTGTTGGGCACTTATATAATTTATCATATAAGAAGTTGTACTCCCCCATTAAATCAAACTTTACCCGAGCAATCTGGAAACTCTTATCACTGTTAGAAAGAATTAGACAATACACTAATCATCGATCAAACATAACTACACAAAGTACGTAGATTGTTACAAAAAAAAAGTTATACATACTTGAAAAGATCCAGTATGTCGATGACATGGATCGAACACAACATTGTGAACAGGAGATTAAGGTTGATGATGACTAAATTGCTCATGATGTACATTGATAATGACTAAATTGCTCATTATGTATGAGATGTTGCACTGTGGGAATTTTGTGAATAGAATAGCTCCGTTTCACTTTTCACGATAATTTGAAAAAAACATCTCAAAACTACTCTAAAATAGCATTGGTATGATTGGCACATACACACAATATTGGCAGGTGGTAATCACAAAAATCGTTGCGAATCTATTCGAAAATGGCATTGCCATGATTGGTAACACATGTTGCCATATCTGCATTTCCAACAATATATCCATATAATGAAATATTTTAATTTCAATTGTAGAAATGAAAAACAAGCATGAATTATACAAAAAAATGCAAATTAACAGTGACAAAAGTAATGGCAAATTATTCAAAATAACCAGTGAAGATGGCCATTGCAGATACGCACGCCAGCCTTCCACATCCATCCTCAAGGCGAATACTCTGGAAGCTACCAAGGAACATGCTGCAGTTTTATTTTTATGGAGATATTTTTTGTACAAACAAGGGTCAATAGTACTTAGCTTTTCATAAATAAATCCCATAGCTAGGGCCCAACTGTTTTAAGAAAAACACAGACCTGAAAACCCCCATGCATATTATGTTTGTTGGTGCCGGGTAGCTAGCTAAGCTGACTACGGATCTCATACTTGTCAGAATTCCCGACTGATCAGTTTGCTACCAAAAGGAAGACAGAGTAAATTAAACCAGAGGAAGGATATCTTCGCCGGTATGAACGAGGAAGCAGGACAGAGTTTGCTACCATGTGCTGTGCTTGACTGCATCTCGGGCCATCTTCAGTCGTCGTAAGCAGCATCCCACTGAAACTCCTCCTGCTCTTTCAGCCGACAGAGAGCTCTCTTTCTCTCTCTGACCCCAAAAAGGTTGTGGATCGAGAGACCTCAGCTTCCTACTGTTATATGAAAGTCACAGTCAGTGCTCAGTAGCGGCAATGCAACTTCTTCTGCTTCAGTTCAGTCAGTTCAGTCTGCAACGACGAGGACTTACAGGTTGATTGAAAGATCACACACTACAATTACAACAGAAACAAAGCACTCTTATGCATCTATCTCGGCACGCACAAACACCGAAGTGTCACAGACCCTACAAAGATCACTCATAAAGACAGTTCATGCTCAGCTTCCTCTACTGTCAACTGGCTAGAGTCACAGAAACTTCAGTACAGCAGTACTAGAAGCAACTTGTTTGTCTCCCTACAGGCACTAGCATTTCTTCCGCCTGATTCGATCGGAAATCCTGTGTGTTATGACATCGTCACGCGATGCCGGCATTGTCCGCGGCCAGAGACCAGCAGTAGGTGGTGGTGGCGGCGGTCACCACTGTGCTCGTGGACCCGCAATCGCTGTCGTGGAGAGACGCGCCCGACCTGTCCAGCATCACGCCCCACGGGTACGCCGCCGGCGCGCTCGTCTGCGACGGGCACCGCTGGACGCGCACGGCGCCCTTGGGCACCACCAGCGCGCGCGCGGCCGCCTGCGTCGGCCCCTCCAGCGACGTCCTGCGCCGGCCGCTGGGCTGCCTCTCCCATGGCACCTCGGGGGCGGACGACACCGACGGGCGCTGCCGAGGCGCGCTCTGCGACCGCGCCTTGGCGCGCGATGACTCCGTGTTGGCCATGTAGTTGGGGAAGAAGAGCAGGTGGTCGGCGCCGTGGCTCTGCTGCTGCTGCTGCTTGCACGGCGCGTCGTAGGCATAGTGGCACGGGCTGGTCCGCGCGGTGGCGAAGGAGAAGTCGTCGTACCGGCCGCTGTACGTGCGCGCGCTCGCGTCCGTGAGCGCCGACGGCGTCGGCGACACCTTCTGGTACAGCTCCACCTTGGACGGCGTACGGCAGAGCGGCGTCGCGTAGCAGCTGCTGCGGCGGGACGTCCTCGGCGTTCCGTGCACCTCGACGGCGCCGGTGTCCACCTCCACGATCTTCACGTTCTCCTCCAGATCCTACATTTCGCAGTGAAACTTAGTTCCAGGCTTTGATGGTCGGTTGCTTCCAAGTTTGAACAGAGTCGCGTACCTGTTGCTGCCGGAATCGGGGGTGGTGCGGCGAGCGTCTGGTCGGCGTCATCCTCGGCGTGCGGATGGGCTTCTCGTCATCGAGGAGCCGGAGGCGCGCCGCGCGCGCCCGGTTCTGGGCGGCGACGAGCGCCTGCATGCAGCGCAGCGTGTTGCTCGCCTGCCACCGCACGAGCTGGCCGCGCACCAGCGCCTGCAGCTTCACGAGCCCCCTGAGAGCGCACAGGGCCTTCCTCGCCTGCGCATCGATCCCAAGAAACAAGCAAGTCTCAGATAAAGTTGTTCGCTTCACGCAGATCAAGAACCGATCGATGCGACTCACCAGGTAGGATCTGAAGACGGACTGAATCTTGATCGCGGCTGCCTCCTCGATGCCGATGACGGTACGCTTCGAGCCCGGCGCGGACGCAGTCAGCCGGATGACTGCGGCGGCGGCCTGCTTGGCCGCCACCGCGGCCTCGGCCGCGGCGGCAGTAGCAATGGCCACCGCGACGGCGTGCTGGTCCGGGTCCACCCGGGGCTCCAAGAACGCGAGCCGTCCCGCATCCTTCCCTGACCCGGTCGGCGCAGCGGCAGGCCTCCGGAAGCTCCACCTCCTCTTCTCCTTCACTCCAGGCGTGGACGCCGGCGTCACGCCCTGCAACACCAAGGCCTGTTCCGCCGCCGGCACGAGCGGCGGCGTCTGCCCCCCTGCCTTGCCCCTGTCCTTCCCCTTCTTGCCGGGCAAGAAGCTTCTGAGCCACCTACCCGCCCTGCCCATCTGCGGCCGTCACTCAACCACTAGCACCGCACGACCCCGCAGCAGCAGCATTGCAGCAGAAGCAACTGAGAGCTGATGACGCGTGCCGTGCGCGAACGCTCTGCTCTGCTCTGTAGCTCGGACCGTGCAGGGGAGCGCGTGGATGGAAACGGGAATATATTACGAGCGTCGCCATGTGCGAGTGCAACGTTGCGCTCGTCTGGCCCTGCTCACCTGTAATAACTACTACTAGCGCGCAGGCGCGTACCGCCTTTAACGGGTGTTCAGATAACGGGTGTTCAGAGTGCCGATGTCTTATCGCATTTTCACTATAGCTGATTTAATTTTTATTATAGTTAAGTTAGTTTATTTATCATAATTAAATTTTAAATAAATAAAAAAATATGTTAGTCTATCATAAACAATGTAAAAGAATTTAAAAAAAGAAAACATAAAAACCAAAAAAAAAGAAAAACTAATAGTAAAAGAAGTCACCACTGGATACAGACGCTGGTTTAAAAGTCATTTTGAGCGGGGCGTAAGTTTGGGCATCGTGGCATCGACGAGCACGAGTGCTGATTTCGGCGCGCAATGGGATGGAATCCTCGGGGCGCAGTGCACCGGCAGCCGGTTGAGCTAGTCCGTATGGTTGGTGTCCTGTTCGTGCCGGCGACGCGCGCTTTGCTTGCCATCGATCGCCATGTCCAGAAGAATTTGGAACGTGAGACATCGATGTCTCAGCCCCAAAGGACTTGGTCTGGTTGATACTTTCCTTGCTCAAATGTTCAGACAAACTATCCTAGCTAGGTCTCGTTGATACTTTGCTTGCTCGAATGTTCAGACAGGCTAGCCTAGCTAGGCGAAGAGCTTTTATTTAGCGTAATTACTCGGGCTTTTGTTTCTCTCCTCTCCAGGAGAAATGATAACGCGGAACCGATACGGCAACTTGATCTGAACGTAAATGCTGGAAAATCTTCTCACCTTTAACGACTGAGCTTTTACCTCGCTTCTATTTCTTGCTAAGATTTGCCCCTGAAAAAAAAATGAGGGTGTAATCTTACGGCATTGCCTTTTGCGCTTTGGCAGTGGGATGGTGAATCAAACTTTTCCCAGCTTTTGCTTATGGCTGTCTTCCATGCTTTTCCCTTTTTTTTTCTCTGTACTGAACTTCATGACATGGATGATCTGATGATGGATAAGTTTGACCGTGGTTAATTTGTAGGATGATCTGGGTGCTAGTCAGAGCTGCATGTGGTGACTAATTAATCTCCACAATAACAGCTTACTAATGCAGTGCTCCGATTTTCTTATTCCAAACCCAGTATATTCTTATCAGAAGCAGAGCAACTGGCGGTCACACATGGCACAACTCAGCTGCGTCATGTATGCCTTTTTAGCCGCCCTAAGCAAAGCTTTCTAGCACATGATCCGATGCCAATTATGATAACCTTTTAACTATTCCTCGCTTTCACAACTCACTACTAGCTCCATTAAGGGCATCTCCAATGGTTTGAGTCAGCTGGCTATTTGCATGTACACATCAGCATAAATCCTATGTGGAGGAAAGAGAGTATGCAAAAAACTCGAGTAGCTCTTCCCAAGCACTAGGCTATAACAGAAAACGAGCGATCTCTATAAATGACTGTGTGTGCATGTAAGTATCAAATAGCTATCCTTATAGACAGTCCTTTGTATGCTAGCTATTTGGTTGATGATGTGGAAGTCTCCTAGTTAGTTGCTAGCTAGGACCATTGGAGATGCCCTAAGGGCTCACTCTAAAGAATTTAAATTTTTATTTTTAATTAAAATTATCCTATAGTCGGTGGTTAATTTTTCTAAATCATTTAATTAAAACATTTTTAAAAAAATAAAAAATCATTATATCATCACTGTACCGTTATATCATCACGTGCATTTGTTGTACAGTGGTTGTACTACCTTTGGATGGATAGAGGTGTCCAACAGGGACAGGGATCCTCAGCGCATTCGAAAAATAAATAGCAGAGGCGAACAATACCGTACATTTCAGTGTCTCTCAGCCGTCCGACGAAAAATTCAGGGTTCCAGATCGGTCGCTGCAGCGCGTTGCCGCGGGACCGTGATTTTGCTACGGTGTACCGCCTCAGGTGTGGGGGCTATGGACAGGGTGGTGGTTTAATGTGCTAGCCTGGACTGGCATTTTGTGCATGGCAGATTGGGAGCCCGGGACTGGAGGCAGCATCACCTCATTGAATTTAGGCATTTACTTTGGGGCTGTGATCCAGTTCCAACACAGGGATTTGAACGTTGTTTTGCAGCTACAGGCCAATGTGGGGCTTAATCAACTGGGACCATCAACCGTGAGATCTCTCACTGAACAGGCCAATGTGGGGTTTAATTTTGAACAGGTTTGGCTCATTATTCAAACTTTTTTTAAGGGGCATTATCTAACATACATACATACATACATACATACATACATACATACATACATACATACATACATACATACATACATACATATGCATATATACTAGTTAACTGCCTGTGCGTTGCTACAGATCTTTTTTGAAAAAAAAATAATGTTCCATGTTCTAAAACTCGTTCCATGTTCTAAAACCACAAAATAAAACCATCACCGTAGTCGGCTTATCGAATCATTCCACTATCAATTTTCAGTCGTTGTCAGAAAGTTGTGTATGAGCTTGCAAAACTAAAGTTTCTAGGCATTACTTAGTTAATTTTTTGAAAATTTCACTAAAAAATTATGGCGTACCATGCGGATTCAACTGTTTAGATTAACACATACCTTCCTCTTCATCGTCAACCCTATCCTCTCTCTCCCCACGTTGATCATCCATCCATGGTCACCGCTGGATTCCTCCTCGGGCCACGGCCCACATGGTGCCTTGCAGTGCCAGTGAGGCCCACCAGAGTTATGTCATCACCGCCTCCTCATCCTCCGCTCAAGCCTCCCCATGCTCATCGCCAGCGCCCCCTCCGACGCCTTCTCGAAACCACAACTTCCTCCTTTTCATCTTAGATGTCCTTCCCCATGTTACGGCCATCAAAAATCAATTTAGAAGACATGATCAAAAGGGTGACTTGCCTAAGTGTGCTTCTACTCCCACCAATTTGTCAAAATCATAAATGAGACCTACGTGCCCTAATCCAACCTCAGAATCGACTCTTAATGAAATTTCATTTCCTAAATATGATACAAAAATCCTAATTAGGCATGTTGTTCAATTTTTCCTAATTTGTTTCAAGATAATTTTCCCTTTTGCCTAAGTCATTTATTCATTTTATGTGAAATTAATTTGGGTGTAATGTATCAAAGAATTATAGTTGAATAAATAAATAAATAAAGTATGGAAAACAAGAAAAAAGAGAAAAGAAAAGAAATTCTTCAGCCTATTTTGGCCTAGTCGGCCAGCCCATTCGAACTAGACGTAGCCAACCTCAAACCCCTAACCCTAATCTCATCTTCCACCTAGCTCCTTCCTCTCTCTCTTTCTCTCTTTCCCATTTCCTCTCCACCTGGCCACCACTCTCCTCTTCTTCCCCTCCCTCCCTCTCTCTCTCTCTTTCTCTTGCTAGGCACTGTCCTCAGATCCATCGACGCTGGTGGCTATCCCCACCACCGACAGCCTCCCCCACCTTCCTCTTGCTCTCCTCCTTCCCCCTTTGTTGTCGCCACCCTCCCCTTCATATCTCTCTCTCCGGTCGTGCTACCTCCAAATCCATCGTCGTCATTGGCTTTCCTGGCCACCAACGGCCTCCCCAAGCTGGCCTTTGGCCTACTTCACCTCACTGCCTCCTTCTCCCTCCCCCTCACTCCCTATCTCTCCCTCTCTCCCTGGGCACTATCGGCCCGACGCTGCTAGATCTGGCACCTCCTCACTGCCAGTCACCCCTCCTCTCTATCTCACTCCCCTATCCCTTCCCTTGCACCGTTGGCTTGATCTATCGGCGTTGGTGACCTCCACCGCCGCCAGCCTTCTCCTCAGCCCCTGGGGCCTCGCCATTGCCTCCACCGACAACGGTCGGCACGGGCTCACCGACCCCTCCCCCAACGGCTATCAGCACTACGTGCGCGACCGCCATTCGGCCACCGACGCCACACCCATGCGACATTGACCTGTGGCCTTGTGGCTTTGCCAGAGCCATCCAACCCAAGCCAACCACTGCATCCTCGACGGCGGCCTTTCCTTCCTCTTCCCCATGAACTAAGTGACACCTTGCCAGATCTGGATTCGAGACACGTAGCGATGCGGCGTGGAATCAGCGTAGCGGCCATCTTTGTAGCAAAGGCGACGCTGCATCAGAGCGGATCTTTTTTTTTCTTTTTGGTGCTGGATTTGGGGAGTTGAAACCCAACGAATTTTAGGGTTTAAATAGAACACAAAGATTAAGCTACGCGAAGAATCACGAACGATCAGCACCTAAACAAAAATTCTAATGGATTAAAATCTAACAAAACACACAAAATTAACAGATGCAAAAACTAGGGTTTGGATTTTTTTTTGACAATTTTCGGTTTAATGGACTATAGGAAAGAAATAAATCAATCTAAAAACAAGGGTAAAGAATCCTACCGAGGAAACCAGTGCTCTGATACCAAGATGATACGGGGTCTCCCGATCTTCTCGACGTAGGATTGGATACTCACGTGTAGCATCTCGAATCATAGCGATCCTCCGTTGCCAATGCAAGAACGAACGCTCTTTAATTCGCAAGATCACACGCGTCGGACTTCCACGACCACCAAGTGAAAGCCCTATCGCACTCCCAATTCCTAGCAGAAAGATTGAACGATCTCAAATTGCAAGAACTCACAATTTTTTTACTGGATTTAATTGGCTAACCAAAATATAAAAAGTGTGCATGAGGCAACCATCTCATGATTTTGTTTTCTCTCACGTCACCTAATCCTTCCGTCCGTCCGTGCCTCCATATATATATGGCGACTGCATGCATTTGTGTTATTCCCTCCACACACGCGCATGGGCTTAAACCCTATTACAAATATGGGCCTTGGGCCGGCCCTCATCATTCTCCCCCTGTTGAAAAGGAGTCGTCCTCGACTCTGTATCGTCCTTTTTCCATGAGTGCTTGTACTTCTCGTTGAATATCTTTTGTTTCTTCCGGATTAGTGCGGTGCGATGGCCGGTTGGGAAGTGGAGCCCCCGGTACCAAGTCAATTTGATACTTGATTCCTCGTATGGGTGGTAGACCAGCGGGTACCTCCTTCAGAAAGACGTCTTCATAAACCTGTACACTGGAGAAATCATGCTAGGAAGAGAGGTTAAGTCATTAGTAGAAAGCAAAACATCTTTATACAGCAATACCACATGCTCCAAAGTGAAATCATCTCTCATGTCTCTCATATCAGATTTAGTGGCTATCATTATGAGCTTTTTCTCTCCTTTATCTTTTCTTTTCCCGCTCAATTTTAGCTTTTGGTTCTCACTCACCTTTTGTGTAATCACACTCTTTTGTTCTTTCCCTTTCTCATTCTCCATTCCACTTCAACCTTTTGCATGTTATCACATATAATTTGAGAATGAGTTAATGGTTGTAGCACTATTTTTTTATTATTCCACATAAATTTGTATTGATTAGTTCTTCCATCATGAATTACAGAACGATCATATTGCCATGGCCTACCTAATAACAAGTGACAAACTTCCATAGATACAACATCACATTGTACAGTATCATGATAAGAACCAATCTGAAAACTAACATCAACTGTATACCCAACATTCATTGAACCATTATTGTTTAACCATTGAATTTGATATGGATACGGGTATTTCTTATATTTCAATCCAAGTTTAGAACAAATCTCTTTGCTAGTTAAATTGTGGCAACTTCCACTATCAATAATGACTTTGCAACACTTACCATCCTTACTCACCTGAGCCCGTGTTTGGAAAAGATTGCAGCGCTGCTCATGATGTGATTTTGTTTGCACACTCAACACCATCGGTGTACACACAAGTATAGGGCCAATCTCAGGGTCACAAACACCATCTTCATTTGCTCCAAAATCAGCAATGTACTCTTCATCTTCATCACTAGCAGAGTCATATTCTCCATTCTCAGTTATCAACATTACCTTGTTATTTGGGCAATTCTTTTGCATATGTCCACGACTAAGACACTTGAAGCATTGGATGGAGCTACTCTTGGCCGTAGAACCAACAGAAGATGATGAAGAAGGTGCTGAACTCTTCTTAGCAATTGGTGTTGTAACATTCTTCCCGCTTGGTTCAGCATGTGTACTAGGAGTAAAATTTCCACTAGATTGGTTAGCTTTAAAAGAATTGAAATGGGATATGGGTTTACCTCCTGTAGGTGCTGAACAGGGTATGTAGGATGATGTTCTTGTTGCTCTCATATCAAGTTGCACTTGTCTCTCAGCCTTAGTTGCTTGATGCACTAATTCCACCATATTGTTGTATGGCTGAAACTCGGTGATGCGCTTGATGGAAGGGTGCAAACCAGCAAGGAATCGCGCCATTGTTTGCTCTTCTTGCTCATATACATTAGCTCTAATCATGGCCATTTCCATCTCTTTATAGTACTCCTCCACCGTAGGAGTTCCTTACTTCATTTGCTGTAATTTATCAAATAAATCACGTTTATAATATTTAGAAACAAATCTTGCTCTCATGTGGTACTTCATCTCTTCCCATGTAGTGATAGGAGGCTCGTCGTATTCTCTCCTTTGATTTTGAACTTGTTCCCACCATATGAGTGCATAATTAGTGAATTCAAGTCCCGTCATATGAATTTTCTTCCTTTCGGAGTAATTATGTAGGCGAAACACTTTGTCCACCTTGAGCTCTCAAGTGAGGTAATCCTCAGGGTCATGCGTACCTGAAAATATTGGCATAGTAAATTTGAGCTTACCAAACTTCTCCTCATTTGGTCGACCATCGCTGTAGTGGTTACGGCGGCGGTAACAGTTGTCGTAGTGAAGAAAGTCGTCGTCGTCGCTAGGTGCTCCTCCACCACGGCCTCCATGTCCATGGCCCCTCCCCGGACCATGGAAGCCGCCCCCTTCACCTCTCTTAGGTGGGGGTGGACGAACAGCATTGACCACCACGCGGTCTCGCCTTTGTTGATCTTCTTGACCACCTCGGGCAGCGGCCACTCCCTCACCACGTGGAGGAAGGGCAGCCCCAAGATAAACATTTCCTTCTTCTGGTTGTGCCCGAATTGCTCGTATAACATCGTTCACAATGTTCCCACGCAACACGTTCATCTGTTGATTGATCTCAATGCGCAGATCTTGCATATCCGTTTTGAGTTCAGTGCGGAGACCCTGCATATCTGTCTTGAATTGTTCTCCCATTGCAGTAGTGCCAGCTACAAATTCTTGTTGCAATGTACTTCTCAATGCCTGATATTGAAAGCGAGTCACCGGGGCATTAAAATTAACTTCATACTCCTCACCATAGTTATCTTCTCCACCTGACATGGTTAGATTGTACAAAGAAAACACGAAGCAATAACAAAGTATATGGTGGATTAGTGTAATTCACTCAATCTCACTCTCTTTCTTACACAAGTAAAGTTCTCACCTTTCCGAAGTGAATTAAGGCCAATAAAAACTTATACTTGGTAGAAGCTTCAATGGCAACGTGATGATCAAGCGAATATATGAACAATTGCATAACAACGGTTATTTAGTGGAGCTTGGTATGGAGGTATATGTCCTATGCAATCTGAAATTCTTGATATTATAAAGTTAAGTAATAATCCAAGCTAGAATACTTTGCCTAAGTGCTGATCTAAAAGGTTTAAGCGAAGTGTATGAACGCACACACAAAGATCAATGTGACTCAATGCAAACAAAAAAATGAGCTAAAAGAAACAATCGGGATTTATTAGCTCGTTTTGCATCAAGTATTAGGAGAGACGCTAGCCAATTGCAATGAGATGAACGTAAAGGCACAAGAGTGCTCAAAAATTTAAATTATACAATCTGAATTTATGAACTAAGAACTCACCCAAATTCGGCCAATATTTTTCTTTTCTTTTCTTTCATAATTTCTTTCTTTCTTTTTTTGCTCAAGCCGTAGCTTCCCCTTTTTTTAATCAACTCTTTTTTTTCAAAGGCCGATCCAGGTTTAATTGTTCCTTTTGATTTTGCACATGTCATAAATATTCAGCAAGGTATAAAATACTCAAGAGCAGCCCTTAATGCAGTATTCAACAGCTAGTCTCATTTGATGAAGGGAAAAAATTTTTTTCAATTTTTTGGGTGGTACTGTAGCAAACCGCGTTTACTGTAGCTACGCGCGGTACTGTAGATGCGTGAAACACTGTAGCAGCCGAGACCTGTAGTAGCACGGCGTGGCATTGTAGCATCGCGCTACTGTAGCAATGGCGACGCGGTACTGTAGCAGATCTTTTTTTTTCTTTTTGGTGCTGGATTTGGGGAGTTCAAACCCAATAAATTTTAGGGTTTAAATAGAACACAAAGATTAAGCTACGCGAAGAATCACGAACGATCAGTACCTAAACAAAAATTCTAATAGATTAAAACCTAGCAAAACCCACAAAATTAACAGATGCAAAAACTCTGATACCAAGATGATACGGGGTCGCCCGATCTTCTCGACGTAGGATTAGATACTCACGTGTAGCCTCTCGAATCGTAGCGATCCTTCGTTGCCAATGCAAGAACGAACGCTCTTTAATTCGCAAGATCACACACGCCGGACTTCCACGACCACCAAGCGAAAGCCCTATCGCGCTGCTAATTCTCAGCGGAAAGGTTGAACGATCTCAAATTGCAAGAACTTGCAATTTTTTTACTGGATTTAATTGGCTAACCAAATTATAAAAAGTGTGCATGAGGCAACCATCTCATGATTTTGTTTTCTCTCACGTCACCTAATCCTTCCGTCCATCCATGCCTCCATATATATATGGCGGCTGCATGCATTTGTGTTATTCCCTCCACACACGTGCATGGGCTTAAACCCTATTACAAATATGGGCCTTGGGCCAGCCCTCATCAATGTCTATGTCAAACGTTTGCAATCCTAAGATGACAACCAATCAATTTAATTCTATGAATTTAAATTGCTTGAGGGTAAATTGAGCATAAGTAAACAAATCACAATTGACACGATTACTTTTTACTGTGGTGTTCGGAGACTTGCCGGTCTTCCTTAATCCACGTTGAGGTAAGCCCAAACGAATTGGACCGGCTCTACGAATTAAGCCTTCCACCTCAAATCCACTAGTGGTAGCTCTTTCCCGCTTCGGGTAGGTGAGCTCCAACCTTCACAACACACCGGGTCTTCTCACAACCTTCTTTGAGAAGATCACCGCGCATGACGCCTTCAACGCCGTCTATGAGTCGGCAAACTCCAACAGTAATAAGCCAAGCCCCTTGCTTGACTCTCACCACGTGCAACGAATGCACAAGCTCAAGTGGATGTAAAATCCACCTCTAGATGCAACACATGCAATTAGAGATCTCTCTCCTTACTCACAAGGTGCAACATATGCACAATGAAGTGGAGAAGCTTACACTAGCTCAAGAGAGTGAAATGAGGTGCCAAAAAATGCTCTCCAACCGGCCACAAGTGAGTATTTATACCCCACACACAAAAACTAGCCGTTGGAACCAAACCCCTAAAAAAATCAAGGAAATCGGAACTACCGCCGTTATAAGTGCGGAACTATCACACTCCACTTCAACAGCTAGAAAAATAGCCATTACTCAGCATTTACGGTACTACTGCTGTGTAAAGTACGGTACTACTGAAAATCGGTAGTTCCGTAGTACCGTACGGTACTACCAGAAATCGGTAGTTCCGCAGTACCGTGCGGTACTACCATTTTCAGCACAGACAGCACTCGGGAAAACGGTCATAACTTTTGACTCCGATGTCAAAATTGAGTGATCTTGGATTCTATGGAAAGATTATTCAGAGGGCTACACAACCCATCTATTTGTATGATCTCAAACAAATTAGATCAATGCAAAAATTATAAGAGATCCAAGAAGTCATTTTGACGGTCTAAATCCAAGAAAACAATCTTAGACCATGCCAAGGGACATTGTATGATCTCCAACAATTTGTGAAATATATTTGCAAACTTAGATCATACCACAAGGAAAAGGTACATGGACTTCAACCATTTGTAAAATATATTTGCAAAGTATAGTCACATGTTGCAAGGATTAGATGCATGAGTCTCAATTATTCGTAAAACACATTCGCAAATAATAGTATCATGCTATGGAGAGCTAGCGTAAGCAAGATTGAGCTATCAACACATGATGAGATTTAAGCTACTAGACAAGACCCCTCTTAATAGTACGGTAAACCTATACTAGCAATCCGGTCTTCCACCCAAACACCAACACCGGTAAAATACTAGGAATACATCCTTAGCCCTAACTAGTCATACCTTTGCCATGAGCATTCTTTTGAAACTTGATGATGCTCATCTTCACTTCAAGTCTAGGTCATTGTCTTCTCTTGACTTGATTATCAACTTATGATCATCTCCTTTTCGAGATCTTAATATACATCAACACATGATGTATCCTCATTTTGATGGCCTTCAACTCATGAAGCTATTTCCCATTCCGAATCTTTATTTGATGATCTTGAACATATGAAGCCATCCAAAGTCTTCATCATCTTGGAACATAACCTATTCATCCAACTCATGAAAAATGTTAGTCTCATAATGTGATTATCATTAATTCACAAAATATACCATTAAATCATAACGGTGTCTAGATTCTTCAATCTTTCCTTTGGTAATTGATGATAACCACCACAATTGTAAATAATTGAATATAAAACTTTAAACTCAAAGTGCGGTACTACCGCCGTTATAAGTCCGGCAGTTTCGTTCTCCGGTAGTACCGCATAGGAATTGCAGTCATACTGCTTTGCGGTAGTTCAGCCATTCAAACTCCAGTACTACCGTTTTTAGAGAGACTAAGTATTTCAAGGGGTGCTCTCTGGAAAATATGTACCGCTCAGGATGCCGGTACTTCCGAATATCGGTAGTTCTGCAGTACCGTGCGGTACTACCGTGTTGCGGTAGTTCCACCGTTATAAATCCGGTACTACTGATTTCGATGAGCCAAAGTCCCCAGCAAGGGTAATCTCTGGAAAAAATATACCGCTAAAATTCCGGTACTACCGTGGTCCGGTAGTTCCGCTATGTACATTGCGGTACTATCGCACCCCGGTAGTTCCGCCTTTAACACTACGGTACTTCCGATTTTCCTGAAAGAGCACAGTTGCCTCTTAGACTTTAAATTTAAATGCATGTTGACCTTTGTCTCGAGCCATACTGATCTTCTTATCAATCTTTGTATGCATCTCCAAATATTCAAACGAATTTTGGGACTAAACCTTTCAATCACTTGACATACATGTTAGTCCCTTTTTGCAAACACAAATAATTGAGTATAAAGCAATATGATTCAATGTGAGTATATATGAACTACACAAGTTTTATATACTCAAATGATATATTTCAAAGTAGAGATCACAATGTATGTGGAAAAAAAAATATAGATCAATACTAATGAAATCACAAAACATAGAGTGAACTCCACCTAAATGTGTGCATACAAGATTATATAATAAAAGCATATGCACATATTTATCTTAGACTTTTGGTGGAGTTTAATCTATATTTTGGATCCAATGAATGCACTAAGATGTAAATGAATGTAAGTGTCGAATGCATACATCTTTGATTTCACCTTTTTATCCAAATGAGACTAAGCCATATCATAATCAATCAAACACATTAGCCTCACATAAGTATTTATCATTATCACCAAAACCAACATAATGGAGCTTAAACTTACAACCACCAACTCATATTTTTATAATAGTAAAGATATGTATGTACGTACGTATGTACGTATGTTTGTATGTAGCCTCTTTCCTACTCTTGAAATAGTTACTCCTTATGTCGTATCTCACAATGTAGGAAGAATCTTGCGTAATGGAGGATGTGTACATATAGTATACAAGTATATAAGATCATTCATGTATTATGTATATTTTTCTAGACATACTCCTTTTTATGTGCATATATAAAGGTATTTATAAAATACGCTAAAAACTATATACTTCTTGTAACTTTTTCATGTGGTTCACATTGGAGTATCTTAGAATTAGTATATGAGTATAACTAAAGCGATAAAGGAATATATCAAGATATACATACATACATACATACATACATACATACATACGTACGTACGTACGTACGTACATACGTACATACATACATACATACATACATACATACATACATACATACATACATACATACATACATACATACATACATGAAAATTACTTAAGGCACCCATATTAAGAACCATTCGATACACGTGTATGATTAATATTTTTTTAGTTTGGGTATGAAAATATTTTATACCCTTGATATATTTATGGTAAGTGAGTTTTGAATTCAATTTAAACTAATTTGAACTACTTTTGAGTTTGATGCGATTATAGTGAGTATATACCATGAAAGTAGCTCTAACTAATTAAACTGAAGTTGAATTTAATTTTTTTTGAAATTTGATATCTCAAATACACTTTTTATGGGTATATGAAGATACCTACGTCAAACATCTGAATATCAAAGCACATTCATGGGTAGTGATTTGGGTACCTAGACACCATGGTGTATAAAACACTTGTAGATATATATATATATATATATATATATATATATATATATATATATATATATATATATATATATGTGTGTGTGTGTGTGTGTGTGTGTGTGTGTGTGTGTGTATGTGTGTGTGTGTATTCTACTTTCGGATGTAGTTACTTTCACCCCTGATATACTACCTAAACGAACTTGATATACTTCTTTATCAGCTTAGGTATAATTACATACTAATTATAAGATACTCCGATGTGAACCACACAAAAAAATTGTTAGATAGTTTATACTTTTTAGTGTATTTTACAAATATTTCCATGTATGCACATGAAAAGGAGTGTGTCTAAAAAAATATACACACCACCTCTGAAAAATGTACATATAATCTAAATGGTCTTATATACTCGTATACTACATGTATATACCCTATGTTGTGAGATACAATATAGAGAATAATTACTCTCAGGAGTAAAATTATATTTTCAAGTGGAACTTTGATAAGCTATCATTCATCGGGATCTGTGTATAACTTCTCAAACAAAAAATATTATCATCAAACTGGCTACAAACACTGTACACTAGATGATTTATTAAGGTCTGTAATTAATTAAGTAAGGTCTATAATTCATTAGAGTTAATGACTACCATTACTTTAAACTAACTAGCCACCGATATGTGGGCCCAAGTCATTATAAATCTAATTAAAGTTGGTTTAAAGCCGTGAGTCTCTGATATGCAGGCTTTTCACTGTGCCTAGGTCCACCTGTCAGTCACTTTTCCTTTTTCTTTAAAGAAAAAAATTCAAAAAGAAACTAAAACCCTAAGGGTTTCACTTGTCAGTCACTGTTAGATTTTCTTTAAGAAAATAGTTCAAAAATAAAATTAAAACCTAGCTAGCCCCACATGGTAGACTCTGAGTATTTTCTAATAAAGAAATACATCAAAAAATAAATTAAAAACTATGGGGCCCAGTTATTAGTGAGATAGTCCCTCTACTCTGTTTATATTTAGAAATTTTCCTTAAGTTAAACTTTGGAAGACCCGTTCTCACTCATTTTAAATCTAAATCAAGTGAAACTTGTTTCTAAATTCATCTAAAATCATGATTTTTCCGTTGATGGGTAAAATCATGAACTTTGGAGTCTATTTGCATTTTCATTTGGATTTATTTGCACTCCTTGGTGTTTATTCAATTCTCATTATAATCACTCGTTTAGACTGCAAAGACCAGGAGGAGCAATAGTTTGAGCCCAACCAAGACTATCAAGACCAACAAGCTTATGAGCCAGGAAAGTCAATATTTTGATCATTTTGCACCTATATTTTGACTGAAAGTTATGTTAATTTAAGTTATTAAATTTGTATTTTTTTAATTTACTATGCAAATTATATTCATTTTAAGTTCATAGCTAAGTCCTAATTAATAATTGTGCTATTACATTTTACTCCTTGACTTTGGACGTAAAACCTTGTTATGTTAGAAATAATGGTAAATATACTAGCACCAAGGTTGTATCAAAATGCCATGCTTAGTCTTGATCAAATACTCGGAAGCATTAGATTGCCCTGATACCATTTCAAACATGAAAACTTATATTTGGGCTGCCATTGGATGGAAGTGGCTGATATTTGAACTAGAAATGATATTTTAGAATCCCAAAACTCTAAACTTATTTAAATATCTGGACAATGGTAAGAGAGGTTGGTGCAGATGTAGCATAAGAGTGTGGTTTATAGTAGAACATCGGCTGAAATAGGCCGATACTTCCGAACATCGGTAGTTCCACTATCTGGTGCGGTACTACTACACTGTGGTAGTTCCGTCGTGTAATTTTCGAAACTACTGATTTTGGCACCGCTAAGTCCCAGCAAGGGTATTCTTTGAAAAAAACGTACCGCTCAAAATCCGGTACTACCACTGTTCGGTAGTTCCGCAGTTTGCACGGCGGTACTACCGGATTCTAGTAGTTCCGCTATTAACACAGCGGTACTTCTGATTTTTCTGAGAGAGCACAGTTTGTTTTAAAACTTAATTTCATATGCATGAATGATCCTAAATTGATTCAAATGGCACAAGAACATGCTATCAAGCTACTTTTTATGATCCCTCTTAATAGTACGGCGACTATCCTATAATCTGGTCTTCCAACCTTTCTCCTAAGACCGGTAAAAGTTAAAAGAGATCCTATATTTCATGTATCTTGTTTTTTATCCATCTTGATGTCCATTTTGCACGCAACTTGCTTTTGTCCATTGCGCACTTTTGAGACTTTGTCTATGCAATTCTCAACACACACATTAGTCCCATATTCATAAATCGTTATTAATTACCAAAACCAAATTTTTAGGGCCTAGATGCTTTCAACATCACGTCGACCATGGCCGTGAGCTATAACATCCTGTTTTTAGAGTTTACTTAAAAATTTTAAAAGAAAATTCACCATTTGAATTTTTCTTGATTTAATACAAGCTTAAATTCAATTTTTAATAATTAAAAGGACTTAATATAACTAAAATAAATATTAACATTTGCTAAAAACATTTTATTTGGGTTTTTTGTATCTTAAGTAATTTTCTAGAATTTTCTATGAATTTTTTGGATTTATTTGCTATTTTCTAAAACTCTTTTGATTTTATTAGAATTTCTAAAAATAAGAAAAATCTCAAAAATCCAAAAATAGTAATGGGTCGATCCCATTACTGTTCACTTCGGCCTATTGAGACTTAGTCACCCGTTTTTCCTTCTAACTATGCGTCACCCATCCGGGTGTCCCTCGAAGCCAGCCGCCGGATTTCAACCGACGACACCTGTCAGCCATCGGTGAGGCTGTGCGTTGTGCATCTGTGCGGTCTAGTAATAGCCATCCAATCTGACCGCCCTCACATCTAGCTATCCATGTGTCATCGTGCACAGTGTGTCATCTTCCTCGTGGACTTCCGCTGCCATCTTTGAGCTAGACTCCAGGGCGTCTGTGCTTTAAAACCGCACCGTCCCTCGCAATCTCTGTGCTCCACTGTCGAGTCTCCCATGCACAACTACCTTCATTGTCGCCATCATCATTATCTTCGTCTTTGGCAAGCAACCGCTGTCATCGCCACTGCCCTTGCCTTCGCCGACGGTGAGCATCTCTGCCGCGACTTTCGCTCCGTTTGGTCTCACCGCTGTCCAAACTCTGGTCAACCATTGCCTCACCGTCTACCCACTCCACCTAGCCTCATCGGTCGAACCAACATCACAAGCCGCCGCACCACTTCGCCTTCAACAGCTAATCCCCGAGTGCCACATGTCATCACCGTTTCAACCGTCCGAACGTCCTTAGCTATCTGGACCGTTCGATCGTATTCGGACTGTCTGATCATCATCACCGTTCAGACCGTTTGAACATCCTCAGCTAGTAGACCATTTGATCGTATTCAACCCATTTGATTATTGTCAACCTTCAGACCATCTGAACATCCTCACTTCTCGACCGTCCGATCGTTATCACCCTAGCCGAGTCAGGTGCCATCTTAGCTACCACGCAAGCCCCAATCCTACGTGGTTGCCACATATCATGCCTCGTGGATGCCACGTTAGCCAACTGAGCAATCCTAGGTGCCACATCAAATGCTACATCAGCACACCACATCATCTGCCACGTGTCATGCCACGTCAGCCCTAATAGCCAGTTGCCAGCCACACGTCTGCCACGACAATCGCCATGTCACCTCAGCCATGTACAGTTCACTGTTCCACACACCATGTCTATTTTAGACCAGCTATTTCATGCACCGAGTCCATAGCATAGTAGAATTTCTTATTTTTCTAGTATTTTCTACAGGTTAAATTTTTCAAAAGCCCGTTCTTCTCTATCCTAACTTCGATTGACCCTTTTTTCTAAATTCATCTAAAATTGAGCTCTATCTTTTTGTTCTATCTTTGAAGATTTTAGAGTTTATTTGAATTTATTTTGTGCCTTGTTCAGTTTCTTTCTCGTTAGATCGTGTCTTCAAAGGAGTGGGAGTACCACCAAAGGACCAAGAATTCATAACTAAGTAAAACCAAGGCAAGTCTTGTCCTTTGATCATGTTGAATTCATATTTTAAATCTATTATTTATTTATTTATTTTAAATTATCATGCATTGCTATTTTATTTCAAACCCTTATACTTGATAGTTACTGTCCAATATGATTAATCTCTCTCTTGATAATTTTGAATACCATGTTATCATTGTCATTATAGGTTGACAAATTATTTAGTGATATCATTTTAGTTGTCACATGTGTTATACGATCAATTTGCTTAGCCATGCTTATAGTTATGTTGGACTTATCATCATATGTGGTCAATTTGGCTTAATGAGATATTGAATCATGGTTGTAGCCACAATTATAAAATTTATGTACCATGATATTGATGTGTCATTGATGTTAGTTATACAAAATTTTTTTCACTTGGGCGAATAATCGTGCAGTAAAGGGGGAAGTGTAGATTCATTTTGAGATATGCGGATGTCTCACATGGGTAATATTTTAGGACTTAACTTTATGCGCCATTGATCTGAGCTATACCGTTCAAACCACATGTCTACTATGGAATAGACCTAACTGATTAACTTGTGATGTTTTAATTTCAATCTCGCTATTGTGATGAACATGATTGCTAATTTCTATGAGGCGTAGGGGGGTACGACGCGAAACCCTAGCAGGCAGAATTGAGTTAAGGTTGAGAATTACAATGGCCTTGTTATGATTTTTTTTAACGTGAGGATGGTCACAACGTCTGGGTACAGTTGTACAAACTCTGTAGAGTGTAAAACTATTCGAATAGCTGTATTCCTGGTAATGGACAATACTCGGTGTTTCACACGATGAGTAGAGATTTCATAAAAACTTTGAAAAATAAATAGGTAGTTCATTGGTAGTTAAATTTGTGAATGGTTAGTTCACTTGTGGTTCATTCAATTCCTTTGATTATTAATTTTTATATTTTTCTTTAAAGATCGCTTTCAATCTAATTACTGTATTTACTTTAAATTATTGCTTTCTGCAAAATAAACTTTCAGTCACCTATTGATAAGCACTGCATATTATATTGCATATTTATTACAAATGACTTACTGAGTACCAATGTACTCATGGTTTTATGCCTATTGTTTCTCAGTTGAAGAGAAAAACCATATGAACAGGAGGTTCCTGAAGGAGGATACTTCGACGACTCTACGGATTAGGACTTCACTTCCCAGTCGATTGCTTGTGGACATGTTGAATGGCTACCATGATTATTTCTATTTTTCGCTGCTAGTTTTTTAAGCTCTTCAAGCTAGTAAGTTATAAGCTTGGTCATAAGGTTGTACTCTGATAATTATTAGTATTTGAGTCTTTTTCTTTATTAATCATGTGTGTGGTCGATATTTTATCTATGTTATACTGTGTACACTAGCGTGATATTAGACTAGTGCAGTATACACAGAGAGACTGGATTTACATATTTGGATCTCGACATGCACCGAAGCACCAGCGAGCCTTAGGTCCCATGTGCCACCACCATCCAGCCAAGCCATGTTAGTCGCCAGGCACTGCCACACAAGAAAAACTAGCCCAATTAGCTGCCTACATGACATGCCGAGTCAGCCTACTTGCACCCAATCCACCGTGGACTAGTTTAAATTCTCATGGACCCAGTCCATAGACCCAAGCCCACATGTTAGTGACTCCAAAAATATTTTCTTTAGAAAATAAGTCAAATGAAAATTAAAAACCCTTGCTAACATGATAATTCTGATTTTTCTGTTGAAAAAGAAATCTAGAAAATCTGAAAATGCTGAATAGTGCTATCTTTCTCTTTATATTAGAATTAAACCTTTTGAGAGCCCATTCTTTTTCGTCCTAACTCCGTTTGAACCCATTTTCTTCCTAAATTTATCTAAAATCTAAACTATTGATTTCTGCCCACTCTTTGAATTTTCGGATTTTATTTAGATTTTGTTTGTATTTATTTGCTTTGCTTATTTTCATGTATATACTGTGACGTCCTAAGAGAATAGTACTACGCCGACAATTCACAGCACCAAATCTCTAAGCAAGGCAAGTTATACCTTTGACCATGTTGATATCAGTAGTTCAAATTATTTATATTATTTTAAATTATTATACATGTGTACTTTTGTTCAAACATAGTTTAAAATTAATTTAAACTTTTGTTAAAAACAAATTCGTTGTGTATGGCTAAAATTGACATTGATCTCTCATATGCCTTGTCACCTTAGAATAAAATCTAGTTAGTACAATAGTATTAGCTAGAAAATTTGTAACAAAGCTTAAACATGCCTAGAATGACTTTAGGTTGGGGTAACCTTTCAAAAAGAAGAATAATGAATATTGTAAATGTATTCTTGACTTTGGTGAGTCACGAAGGTGTATAAAAGGTTTAAAAAGAAAATATAAAAACATGGTTTAGACTTGTGCAGTGGTTAGGTAGTGGGTGCTTGCTGGCATAAGCAGGTTCTTGGCATAAGGTGTATGTAGAAAGATTGCCCAAATAATTAAGAACCAGTTTATGAACTACTGTTACAAAGCCACAATTTACTACTATAAGTTTGGTATAGGACAGACCTGGCTAAGTAATTTATAAGGTCTCAACCTTAGTTTCGTTATAGGTTAAATGTGAGCATGTCATAAGCTATGAAAAGTCTCACATGGCAAAAGAGGGGGTCACGATTTAGTGGATTCTTTTTTTAGGTGAAATCTTAGTAGCGGCATGACCAGGTTGACGATGTAGTATTATAAAGGCTTTGTCATGATCTCCGCACCGCACACCAAGAGAAGTGTGCTTATCCAGTGGCAATATGGGATGATCATGTCTTGTGGGTAAAGTTATACCACCTCTGTAGAGTGTATAAATTATCCTTGATAGCCGTGCCATGGTCAAGGGCAAACTGGGTAAAGTTTTTTGTAGCTTAGACTTTATTTTCAAAAACTTGATTAAAACTGAAAAATATGAGATGTTTTGGAAACGACAATCTTGGTGGGATACCCGTGGATAGGTTAGTGGTAGGTTGGACATACACTAATGGTGTTATTTGATTAAACTGTTGTTTATTTACTTACTGTATGAAAATTTAGCTTTTCCATCTAATTATTGTATTTACTTTAAATTAGCTTTACGCACAAATTCCCATATTATACCTTTCTTTTTATATCATCCATGCATACATTAATTCTATTATTTTGGTGCAACTTGTGGAGTACAAATTTTGTGCTCACCCTTGCTTATATTCGATTGCTCAAAGGAGGACTACATCGATTACGATAAGAATAAGGATAAATAGGTCGCATCTTATTGTTATGTGCCTATGGGCAGGCTTTCTTGGGTTGCTCCTCTTATTTTATCTTCCGCTATTATATACTTTTATGTTTGGCTTATGGGCCATGATGATGTAAACTTGGCTATAAGACCCATACTCTTTTATATAATAAAGGTTATCATTAAGCATAATATGTATCCATGTTATCACTATATGCACTAGATTTTTCTAGACTAGTGTGATTGATACAGAGGATTTGAAGGTGTTGTTTCTGGTTCTGACAGCATTATAGTACACGTATTGACTTTGATCCGTAGGTTCTGAGGTATTTAGTGAGTGAGGGTGAGTACAAACAACAGTGCTTTGTAAAGCAACACACAGAATTCAATATTATAATGCAAGGTTCAATACATACACACACACACACATATACATATATACACATATATATACATACATACACACACAAATATATATACATACATATATAGACATCTATATATGCATATGTATGTGTGTGTATGTATATATATGTATATATGTACGTGTATATATATACACGTACATACGTATGTACGTATATATATACGTACATACGTATGTATGTGTACATATGTACATATGTATATGTATATGTATATGTATATGTATATGTATATGTATATGTATATGTATATGTATATGTATATGTGTGTGTGTATATATACACACACACACATATACATACACACACATACGTATATATGGGAGTATATCCAGTGCAAATAGGCTATTCGGTGGTAACATGCAAACATAAACTAGGCCCATCCGATCTACCTTTTACAGCTCGGATTCACATGGGTGGAAGGCCCCCAATCACTTATGCATTTTTTCACAAACCCCAGCCTAAACCTCTCACTTTTGCCTCAACTCCCCCAAGTCTCCCTCTCGCCCCACCCCTTCCCGACCTCTTAGTTTTGCCATTGCTCGCCCCTCCATCCGTAGCGCCGTTGCCTCCCTCCCGCACTTCACCGCCCCCTTCTCGCGCCTACCTCCATCCTTAGTGCTGGCGCCTCCCTTCTCCCACCCCTTCATCTCAGCCGCCGATGCCTCCTCCCCGGCTAAAGGTTTGGCCACCCCCTCCCTCAGACCCAGGGCGCTTGCCGCTGCCCCCTCCACCATCCCCCTCACCCCAGCGCTGCCCCCCTCCTTGCAGCACTGCCGCCCCGCCTTCGACCCAGCGCCTGACGCCAAGGATCACCAAGGCCGCACTGCTGGCCCCCTACAGCACTGTGCCACCATCGTCCTCCTTAGCGCTCGCAGGTATAGATCCGTCAAAACCCATGTTTTAAATGTTGTCCATATATTATGTAACATTCTTCTTTCTTGTTTATGATATGGCTAAAACATGTTCAAGATGTGGTCGGGTGTGTTCAAGGTGCTTCATGACACTCTAGTTGTCATCTATGGCCTGTATTCATCTTCAGAAGTATGTTTGAAAAGAAGTATTTGCCCTATTTTTGTGGACATGTGAGGCGCCACAATCGCAAAGGCAAGGCATGAACCGATTCGAGCATTCAGAGGGCACAATCTGCCGGAAGCTCAACAAGGTGTTGTAGTGCGTGTATGGAATGGTTGCGGACGTCATTGCACCATCTGATCCCATGTATCAGATTGTGCATTCAAGGCTCCTACAACATCGATTTTATACGCACTTTGTCAACTGCATAGGGGCCATTGACGGCATACACGTCAGAGTCATGGTACCAAATGACGAGAGGGCGTGGCATTTCAATAGGTACAGCTACACTGGCCAAAACGTGCTCACCATATGTGACTTCGATTGTAGGTTCACATTTGTGTGTGCAGAATAGCCCAGCTCGGTCCATGACAGTCATATGCTACACAAGACAATGGCTAAGTACGGTGACCGTTTTCCGCATCCACCGGAAGGTAATATGTCCGAACAAATTTCAATTACACCATGCATTGCACATGGAATAGTAATTGATATTTTTTCCATTCATGGTTGCCCCCCTTGTAAGCAAGTACTACCTCATCGACTCCAGGTATTCCAATAGGATGAGGTACCTAGCCCTGTATCGCAACCACATATATCACCTTTCAAAGTTCGATAATGGTACACAGCCATCCGAGATGGAGGAGTTTTTCAACTATTTGCACTCCTCTCTACAAAATGCCGTTGAGCGTGTGTTTGAGATGTGCAAAGGGAAATAGCACATACTCGACAAGATCCCTAGCTACAAGAGTTACAGGCAAAAGACAATCATTGTTGCAATAATGGTGTTGCACAACTTCATCATCGATGCCGAGTTGGCTAGGAGAGTGCCTGCGAACCCGCCGGGACAAAACAGGGGACCTTTGGCCGTGGCTACGGTCATACTGTCCGGCCTTCCACAGGCCACCGACATCATACTGATGGACATAATACGTGATTGGATATCAAAGTTGTTGCTGGCATCGAGCTAGGTTCACCATTCCTAATAAGAAATACGTCTGTATGTAATTTGTAGGTCTACTCATCGCGTCCGCGTTGTTTGTAACTAGCTTATACTTCTATGTCAGTAATCAGCTAGTTTCAGCTTGTTTGAACTTCTTTCCACTTTTTTTTAAGCTGTTATAATCCTATTTCAGCCGCTAGAGTACATTTTAAACCTAAAATCAGAAGTTGGAAGTCACGGTGATCAGGGCCATAGTCGGATCCATCCTGATCACGGCAGCCTTGTCTGTGAAAGTTATTCCACTGACGCATAATGAAGCGAGCAAGCGCTGGTCTGCCTGACGGCGATAAGGAGAGACGCCATAACATCAGAGCTGCCACCTCGGTCGCCGTCCGTCCATCTTGTTGCTGTCTTCCCGTTGCTTTTCGGTTCCTCCGTGTAATGCTCTTGACGAGGCAGAGAGGACAGCCCACCATGCGTGTAGACTCGCATTAGTAGCAGATATACGGCGTATCTCGAAAGCAACACCTAATTAACCATTTTTCTCCGGCTTTATATAGCGGGGGTGAATTATTTGTCAGTCTACTACTTGTTTTCCCTTTGTGATGTTGGCAACAGGAAGCGCGCGTCACCATGACGGTACTACAGGTAAAGCAGATTTTATGAAGCTAAGATACGATTCATCCACTTCATCTGAGAGAACAGCTTTTGCAGGAAGCGAATTAGGCCCTTGCAAACAAGAGGTTCCCGGCATGTGCATCTCCGAAAGGTAGAAGCTGGCAGGCATGGCGTTTGCCTCGCTTTGCCGCTGCCACTTCCCTGTGCGCCATAGCTACGTGCCAACACGTAGGAGGTCCCCGGCGCCCACGCCGGAGCTGTAGCAGTCCGCACCAGGTGTGGAGCCGAGCCCGTCGAAGACCTCCTTGCCGCGCGCGGCGGCCATGCCGAGCTCGTGCTCGGACGCTCGGCACACGCCGGGGTGGTCGTCGGCCGTGCCTCGCTGGGCCGCGTTAGCATACCCGCGTCATGCTCGTGCGCGTGGGCCGTGGCCTTGCATGGGATCATGCTGCTTCGTGGGCTTCCGGTTGCTTTCTGTTTCTGGTACCAAGCACTAGCGTGGGATTTTTTTTTTTCGTTTGCTCTGTTTTTTACGCCTCTTTTGTGGTCCGATTGAGACTGAGACAAATGTCCACTAATTTTTCTCAAGACTCGGAAGGCAAGCAAATTCCCTAAGAACTGAGGCAACATATTCTCAGGACCTTCTGTTGGCTTGATTTTAAAATTTAGCATTCCGTACTAATAACGCTAGGAACAATTCGATGTAGTCATTGAAACAATTTCGTCTAATCTACGGAACAATTCCACTCAATGCGTAGAACAACTCGATTAAACTCATGAAACATTTTCAACTAACCTACAAAATAATTCCCCTCAATGCACGGAACAACTTGAATAAACCCTCGGAACATTTCGATTTAACCTTTGAAATAATTCTCCTTAATGCGTGGAACAACTCGATAAAACCCTCCGAACATTTTAATGTAACATTCGGAACAATTCCACTCAACGCAAGAAACAACTTTACTAAACCATCAAAACATTTCAATTTAACCTTTCAAACAATTCTACTTAACACGTGGAGCATCTCGATTAAACCCTCAAAACATCTTCAGCTAACCATTAGAACATCAACTCGACTAAACCAGCAGAACATTTTAATTTAACCTTTGAAACAATTCTACCCTTTCGATCTAACCTTTGGAACAATTCAATTGAAAATGCAGAACAACCATTAGAACATTTTGACCTAACCTTCGAGTTGATAGTTGGCTTATTATATACTAAAAGTCTATGATAGACCTTTCAGAGTTGCTAAGCAAAAAGATAAATATGCTACAAATTTTTATAAAAAGCAAAACATCTAGCCTTTTATTTGGTGGGTCGTAATTTTAAAGGCTTATATTTGATAGTTGACTTATGATACATGTAAAGAAAGGTCTAGCCATCTATCTCGCGGAACTGATTTATAACAACTCAAATAAAAAAGAGTCAATGTTAAGTACAATTCAAATTAAGAGAAATTCAACATAAAACTAAAGAAAAAACTAGCAATTAGATTTTCATATGACTTCCAAATAAACATCCACAAATAATAAAAATTAGGAATAATAATTAAATGGAAGTTGGCAAATTAAAAGAAAGAGTTTATGTCAAGTACAATCAAAATTAACTAAAATTAAGAATAAAAATAAATGACAATTAATAATTTGATTTCCATAAAAATTTCAAAGTAAATCCCTAAAATACTAAAATTTGAAATAAAAATTAAATTAAAATAGGCTATATTGCACTAATTAATGAGTAGCACAATGGAAGTATAATTGCCGGACCATACAAGCGTGCACCATGGTGTCTCATCTCATGGGTACATGATGTCACGAGGAGTTTTGAATGAACAAATCTCTTGGTTAGGGGTGAAGTCATGTACGGTTATGCATTATGTGATTTTTTTTTTCAATACTTGTGAACCCTGGGGGTTAAAGAGGTAAACTATGCGTGTAAATCTGAGACATATGTGTACATCGCCTCCTTATCGTTGCTTTGTAGTTCTATGCAGCACTGCTGCCCTGCTGTAAAAGGACACATCGTCTTAAAATAATACTTCGTTTGAAAGTTAAATATTGTAAAAAATCATTTATTATAGAAAAAGTCTTTTAGGAGCAAATATAAACGGGGTATTTATTGCAAAATAAAAAATATTGAAATATGCGTGCAGTGGAAAATCTCAGTTATTTTTTTTTTGGCTTGGCAGCCGTAAATTATCAATAATTATCTTAAAATTGACAAATGGTAAATTAAAATGGTTAGGAGCGGCGAACCCTCGGTTTTTCTCCGAGGAGCAATTGGACTCGAGAAACATTGCTACAGGGCGGTCCACTTTTACCGCAAGCGAGCACAGTTCACATAGCTGCCTTGCATGCAGCTTTACAGAGCGCACCCACCCACCCACACACACACACATATATATATATATACACTGCGTACATGCAAAAGCGAAAAGAACAACGGATCGATCGATCGATCGATCGACAAGCAGAGCAGGCTGAGCAGTCAAGAAATGTTGCCGAAGAACAGTTTTCGGCACCGCGTGACGTAACGACGAAACGCGTGCATGGCTGAACGTGGACAGGTCGTTTAACGTGGGCCACATGGCTGGGGGAAACGCAACGCAGCGCAGCCCACGCCAAGACCGGCGCTGCATGCGAGACGAGGCGACAAGGAGGAGCCGTCTCTCTCGGCCTCCCCGGCCGCTTTATCGGGATCTCCTCCTCCTCCTCCTCCTGCCGCCGCCGCGGCTCTGCATGCCTGAAATTCCACGTACGTATCCACAGTTCCACACAGCAGCAGCAGCCACGCTCTGATCAGTCCCTTTACTGAATCATCACCTCTGCAGTTGGCAGGCAGGCCGCAGGATTACTGGACTAGGAGGCGGCGTTAGCTTTTCTTGGGCGTCGTGCCGGTGACGTCCACGCCACGGTGGGCGCGTTTGCCGGCCGACCTGGAGTGATGGAGTCTGCTCTGCGGACTCCCGATTCTCCCCCGCGCGCACTCGTTACCACTGTGCGTACTTTCTGCTAGTGCTGAAAACGAAACCCAAGGCAGCACAAAATAAGATACGAAATATGGATAGAGCTGATCGTCGAGCTTCCCCCTGGTAAGAAAAACAAAAACTGGGGAGGCCCTTCTTTAGAGATCCTATCTTAGATTTTTGACACCTAGCGACTAACACCAATTGCACTGCAGTCTATTTTCTTCTCCGTCGTCTCTCTTTTCCATTCCCATGTCTTCTCCACCACTCTGTCCAATCTCTCTCTCTCTCTCCTGGCCAAGCTCGCCGGAACCTCGCCGCCACCCGCCGTACGCGGCACGAAGCCGCGCTGCCGTCCGCCACGCCGCACCTTGGCACACCCGAGCCTCGCGTCGTGCACGCATGCCTTGTGAAAATCCGCCTATATATAAATGTTTTGGAGGAGGGCCATATGTATGTTATGTATGCATCTACACTCAAACAACCGACAAATCGAATCGCAAGAAATTGGCCGTGTACGATGATTCATTGCCGGCTTCAATTTGTCTAGCTGCCACATTGATGTATAGATTTGGTTCTATACATTGATGTTTTATCTGACAGCTGATCGATGAGCAACCATGCTGCGCGGTGTCCGGTTCAATTCCAGTACTGTAATTTACCGGTCCAAATCCAGCGGTGTTCTCCAAACCATCATGTTACGTACGACAGGTAGGTAGATGGGCACGGCGTTTTCTAACCATCATATCATCTGGAAATGCACGCCAAAAGAGAGAATGAAAGAAACACCTTGGGGAAATTCAGTGCATCTGGATGTCCTTCTGATGAGCATATCTACGATAGTTTTTCTCGAGCACTCTAATTTAGCTAAAGATAACACTAGGAATAATATAGATCTTTAATAATATATCTATAAAATCATTTCTCTAACTATTTTCTACTATATTTTGTTCTTTTATTTGATGTTTTTTTACTTTTTACGGTATCCCATATGCAACTTTAACGGTTACTTTTTATAGCTACATTAAGCTATACTAATAAAACTATAATATTATAAAAGTATTTTTAATAATACATCAATGATACAATTTTCATATAGCCATTATAGATAGTTTTAATAGTTTATTGGTGGTCATTACAGATTTTTGGATGTCAAGTAAAAATGAATAAAGGGTTTCACCGTAATTTCCTCTCACACTACTCACTATTTGCATTAGTTTGCATGTCAGGTTGTCTCTTGCATAAGAGCACATTCTCTCTCTTCACCGATCTCTCCTCCAACTACGATTCAGTATGACGTGACATGAAAGAGACGGCCAAGGTGACCGCTATTGGAGATGCCTTTGAGTGCCATGTCATTGAATCTCCAACCACCAAAAGAGAGGTGAGAGACCGTCTCATATATCCAATCTTTCGATCGATGGTAGCTGGCTGGATATTGATAACTGATCATATATGTCATCGAGGTAGATATAGGGCCTATTTTTTCAGCTTTTGAAACCTATTTTTGCTACATTATCTAACTTTCAAATAGAGTATTTTTTAAGACGGAGTCTACAAGTTAATTATAGTACACATTAAAAGCCTAACATATGTACTAGTCAAAATTGTATGCGAGTTACTCTCTGTAATTTCTATCGCCAACAACCAAAATTCAAAAATTTCAGCCAAAAGTCATAAACCGCAACCACAAAGAATAGGCCTATAGCTAGTAAATCTCCCAGCTATTCCTTGAATTGATTCTGGTATATGACTGAATGGTGACGAGCGTGCTCGTTCTCTAGTGCAAGCTAGTGTAGTGTACAACTTGCAGGAACGTTCTGAGGAGGAGCGCAGGACCGATACCACATAGAGGGGTAAATGATTCTTTAAATATTTTTTCTTTTAAGCTATTTAAATTTTTATTTTAGTGACTATGGTAATCAAAAAGTTCAAATCACACCAACATGGTTAAATAAAATAAAACTAGGAACAAGAGTCAACAAAATCAGTAGTGTCCCACGCAGAGCCAGTTAGACCGCCATTAACCAGCTAATCTGACCGTTGCCATGTGACCAATCAAACCGAAAGGCTAGTCTGGTCACAGGTTTGGAGCCAGTTCAACTAGTCCCCTATTCCCATACCTAAAAACCATTCAGATCAATAACTCAAATCCTAAGAACTTACCCGATTCTTATTCAAACACTTCTAAGTTTTACATGAGATTTGTTCAAGCCAATAGGAATCTAAACCAATAAAAATAACAAGGTTCTTGGACTAAAGTTCAACAAATTGAAAAGAATCGAATAAGTTCACAAGAACACCAAAAACACTAAACTCAAATTACTTCTTGCTCGTGAGGATCTAAGATAAGAGGTCTTCTAGATCTATTCTCACATATCCTAGTAAGGTAATTTAAGCAAAAGATTGGATTAGAACTCTTACAAACTAAAAGTCGCAAATCTAGCTCAAGGACAAGTAAAACCAAACAAAAACGCAAACAGGAATATGATTGAGACAAAGTCTTGATCTATTTCAGTAGAGAATGAGGTTTACATACTCATGGGTGATTACAAGATGGATTCAAAGCACCACCCTTTCCTCTCTAAAGATTTCTCTCACAACCATGGAAGGAGATAAGGTGGTAGAGCAAAAAACTAAAACCTAGAGTCCTTGGGTCTACCATCTCCACTCCTCCCCTCTAAATAACTAGTATAACCCTAATGCGTCCGACCAACTACGTTTATCAGGAAACCCATCAACTCCACTAACACGGATTTTATACACTCATGCATGCTTTTCAAAGCATTTACAAGACTCAACCTGCTAATTATTTAGCGATTGATCTACTTGTCGATTCCAGCTGCCCTTCACCAAAACCACTTCTCCTTTGCACCTCTCTGTGCCGTTGTTTTGTTCAAAACACCAACCCAGTATTTAGCCAACTACGAAAATACGCTCGGCGAAGCTTCTAGGTACCTTCCCTTGACTCTATGTTCATCTTTACCACAAAGCATCTTCACATGCTTTAATACGCAGCCCATAGTGTCCAATGACTCCATCACGTACGTCTTCACGTATTCAGACTCTCCTAAATTATCTCTACATATATCGGCCTCGTCACTTAGCGGACCATATGCACCAACTTTCCTCTTTACAATCTTTGTCTTCTCTATGCTTTCCACTTGAGCTACGTAGCCTCACCCGGACTTACACGACCACTCGAAACTTATCTCCTCTGCCTAATCTCGGTCCAATGCCATTGACCACTATGTCTTTCAAGCCACCTGTACATCCAAATACCAAGCAACCATATCGAGTATAAGTTCTATACACTTGACTTACGTTAGTCAAAAATACACATCATATAATGCAACACAAATCCTCACAGCTCTCAAGCCACGAACCAACCTCAAACCAACTTAGCTCAACTCAACCTGACCTCAGGCCACAATCATCGGTCTGACTGCTCTCAAGCCGATCAGACTGCCAGCCATTGACCACTCACATCTGGTCGAACCACTCACAATGTCTAGTTGGACCACATAAGCCCAACTCCAAAATGTGCTCTCTAAAAAAGCAAGCGTCAACTATAAATTGATAATATCGCCCCGACGGTTGGACCGCCACTCAATATCTGGTCACACCGAGCCACCGGTCTAGCCTCCATTCACAGCTCGGTCTAATCAGGATGATGAATCAACTATAAAATCTGAATTTTCTGAAATTATTGCAAAATTCATATTCAGCTCAACCAAAATGGCAATTATTTATCACAAACATATATTAGACCTTGTACATAGTCTCCGAAGGAGGAAGTTGCTGCATGCGCACATGCGTGACTGGGATGGGTAGAGTACATATTCTTGCACATCAACCCAGCCCATATGCATACACGCGTACATGTGCTGGGCAGCACCGCCTAGCTAGCAAGTTGGAAATGAGGCCAGGTACATAGTTAGGCATCTCCAACCCTCCAGTATTTTGTGTGATCGGCTCTTCAGGATGGCCATGTGGAGTGTGGAGGACATATGGGAGGAGCCAAAGGGAGGTCATCCTACAATAAGTAATTATCGCTTCACATGAAACGAGGCGTGTTAGAGGAGCCAGAGGAAAAATAAGCCTATTCTTTTGGGCTACGGCTTATGTCTGCAGCTTATGACTTTTGGCTAATCGCTACAGAGAGTATGAAGCGAGACACTCACGTGCAATTTTGACCGATATAGATGGAGTTGCTACAATGTCTACTATAGTCAACTTGTAGACTCTACCTTAAAAAGATATTCTGTTTAAAAGCTAGTTACTATAAAAAAGATAAAAGCTAGAAGCCCAAAAAATAGGCCCACTACGCGTTTACTTTGCAGGCCCAACGGAGAAAACTAAGGCCCCTCTTGTTATTCATGGTCATCATTGTCACGACACCAGAGCCACATCACACTACTTCCTCAAGTGTCGAATGTGTCACCAAGCCACATAGACATCTTCCTAGTGGAAATAAAGGCAATGGAGATGCATGACACGTATTGTTGTGGCAAGTGGTGGTGGAGATGACCTAGCCGGTGGTGTCCAAGACCCAGTGATTAGTAAAATAGATTCATTAAGGGGAGAGCATGGCAGTCGCCGGTGAGAAATTTGTTACTGACAGATTTGATTGAGCATATATGGGTAGTTGAGACTCGAGACAAGATGGGAATTTGGTAGTGGGGTAATGAGGTGGGTGGGAGGGGGAAGTGACGATGAGGGGGGAAGACACCAGGTAAGCTTCATGGAATGCAAAATTATAAAATGAGTGCTCTCCCAATTGAAAATTGCACCAGTCTTTGACCCCATTCCAAATAGCTTCTAGTTTTTAGAAGTCAAAAGTGTAGGACCAAAAGGCAACCGAAGGGGGTGAATGATGCCGTTTAAATTTTTCTCTAAGTATTCTTGACTCCTCTTAAATAACTACAAAGTTACAGAGAATAGGATCAATAGTCAAAAATCCAAATTAAATCACTCAAGAAGACAAACTCCAGAGAATTTCCCATTCATGGCAGTCTAATCGGCTACTCGGGGTCGGTATGACCTCCTGGCGATCTGACCACCAACTCTACGCCAGTCTGACTGGTCCTAGGGTAGCAGAGTGGTCTAAGTGGGATTTCAACCCGAGGTGATACAAAAATTAGTGCAACTTCAAAAATACAAGTTCAAATGATACGAAATTTTACACACTTCTTGCTTAAGGTCTCAAAAACCTATTTCATCCAAAGATAGCAAGAATCGATGTTAAAATTCAAACATTTTTTAGATTTAAGCAAGATTACATCAAAATTAGGCAAAAAAAAGAAAATGATAAATAAAACTTGCTCATGAGTAAGAGATGCCCAAGAAGACTCCATATATATTTTCACATATCACATTAAGCAAGAACACTAAAGAATCAAGCCAAAAACTCTTGGATCAAGAAATCACTCGGAGAGACCAAATCCAATAAAAAACTGGGCAACTTCATGAACTTGCAAACAGATAGCTAGATGGATAGGGATTGATCTCCATCACTTATACGTCCTTAACAAAGAAAAATCAAGAAGGAGAGAGAGAATAGCAAAACCAGCCAAATCAAAAAGAAATCAATCAACACAAGATGAATCTATGGAGATAAACAAACATTGATGTATTACAACTTGAGGATGAAGGTTTTACAGCTACTATACCTAGAAGACAAGAGAGCATAATACAACACTAACTTTTCTCAAACCCTAGCCCTAAAATATTTGGTCTCAATGAGAGGATAGTCGGATAGTTAACTAGCAAGTCACCATCTCTACCCATTAAATAGATAGGGTAGCCAACCCCATCTAACCCTAGTAAATACTATCCACTTAGCACAAATAAGAGAAACTCAATAACCGCACACACACAGGTTTTAACTCACACATTAGACTTATGCATGCTTTTCAAAATGTATAATCCCAAAAACACTAAGTCCTTAGGCTTGATCCAACTTGATCTTCTCAGCTCCTCCTTACCTAAACAGCTCTCCCAAGCGCCATGGTTTTAACCAAAGATAATTTTTGATATTTTGGTCAACTTACCCAAATACTATTTCTTGACTTGGTCTTCTCCTTCCATTATAAGAAATCTCTATGCTTGTCACGTATAGGCATGCCATTGACTTGCCACGTGTTGGCAAGTCTCTCCCATTCAGTTCCGCTGAACCAAGATCACTTGGACTGACTTAGCCACATGGTACAACCCACCGCTCAAACTTTCCTTCAATATTTCTTGCTTTTTTCGTGTAATACTTGAGCTCAGCCATCTCACACGGCACGCTCGATCATTCTGGGTTTCAGATCGTCTATGAGCGTAGTCCCGATCCTTGTCGTTAACCATGGTTGACATCAGTGACCCTACACATCCAAAGTTTAAAAAATTGATTTTAGACACAAGTTCTTCATAACTTTATCCACATTAGCTATAACATGCCTCATGCAATATATAAACCATGAGCTAGGTCAACAAAAATAGTCAAAATACATGAACCAACCGAATGTACATGAGCCAACCAGTCTCACCAAACTCTCATACCGGTTAGATCATTGACGAGATCTGGTCTAACCAGTACTGGCCTCCGGTTAGACCGTTGGGAGCATCCGGTCTGACTGCCACCCTTTGGCCGGTCAAACCGACCTGACTATTAATCGTTCGAAAAACCCGACAATGTACAAATCCAAATATTTTAACTTTCAAAATTGCAATGGATCATCACAATATAAATCTGGACCTTCTTATATGGTCCTTCAAAAAAGCCGTTTAGAATGCATTGGTTTTTTAACATGATTTTTTTCTCTTTTTTTCTTTGCATTGTCCGTGGAGATATAATGGTGTTTTTTATTTTTTTCATTAATTGAGTGACTCAGAAAAAAATTAACAACTGATGCAATTTTATTTCAGTAAAAAACCATCACAAAAACCCGAATTGAATGGGCCTTAAAGCATAAATCAAAGGTGGATTCTCCTTACTTTTCCCCGGTGAGAAGTATATATATTGTGGGCAAGTGTTGAGAGACATCTATGGGGCTGGAGTTATAGTAAGATGATGGGGATGATTAATTAGACTCCATAAGTACAAAATTGGGTTGAAGATCCCTTAAACTGGCCGCAATGGGCGCCAAGCATTGAAGCTTTGGGCGGGTTACCAGATAAATCATGCATGTGACGCAGTGGAATGGAAGTAATAATTAGTGAGGAGGTTAAGATGCATGGATCAAGCATGACATCGTCATGGTTGTGCTTGTACACCGCATTGAAATCGGAGGGGACCGATAGGCCCGCCCCCTCTCATCGGCCCCTCCCGACTTCGCCGGCCAACGGATGCATTCACCAAAAGTTGCAAGCCTACGAGCTAATTCCAACTACTCCATCCAGGATATATCTCATATTGCTAATTAATCTACAAATCTCTACCTTGCTAGTCAGAGTTAGGAAGCTTGACTGACTGTATGCATGCATGCTATCTAAAAATACTAATCCTTTAATATTAGATGCGGAGGGAGCACTTGATTAATGGAGCAGGTATATGCCTATTAAAAAAATTAGAATATCAATTTATCTAAAGGTCATGAGACTGATTATATGAAGAGTTATAAATAAGGGTAACGTTATGCCTCTGGATCCATCACACCCTATGGATCTTGAGGAGCGCAGTGCTCATTTAAATGCTCAAGTGATTAATGCTCTTTTTAGAGCTTTAAATGTAGATGAGTTCAATTGAGTGAGTAACTTAAAAATCACTCATGATATATGGACTACCCTCTTAGAAATCCATGATGGCACATCCATGGTCAAAGTGGCCAAATTGTATAGATTCCAGATCAAATATGAGACATTTATAATGTTATCTTATGAAGACATTAATGAAATGTATTCAAGACTCAACAGCATTGTAAATAAGCTCAAGGGCCTAGGAACTAATCTAATCGATGTTGACATTGTGCATAAGATGTTTAGGGCTCTACCAGAAAAATATGAGACCTTGGTGATGCTAATTCTCGACTCACCTGAGTTTCTAAGGATGACACTAATTCAACTCTTGGAAAACCTCATAACTAATGAGTTGTATAAGAAAGCAAGTCACAAATTCTCATCCTTCCAAGATTGTCATGTTCACATCTAGGCCATTGGAGCTCTTACATATGAATTTTTGTTAGACCAACAACCTATAAGAGCATCGAAGGAAATAGCTATTGTTTGGTTATTGTAGATGATCACTCAAGATATACTTTGGTCTTCTTTTTACATGATAAGGCTAAAGCCTCTGACATTTTCAAAAGTTTTGCAAAAAGGGCTCAAAATGCATTTGATTTCAAAATTAAGAAAATCCGTAGTGATAGTAGTTCTAAGTTCAAGAAGACTAAAATTAAATATTTTTGTCATGAACTAGGAACAAAGCTCTAACTTTCCATAACTTACACTCCGGAGCAAAATAAAGTTATAGAAAGAAAAAAAATTGAACATTAATTGAAATGGATAGGGTAATGCTTGATAAATATAACACTTCCGATAATTTTTGGGCAAAAATAATCAATTTTCATAATTTTGGTTGCAAGTGTTACATTTAGTTTGAAAGATGTTAATCTTTCAAACTTTCAAAGTCGTTGTGAGTGGATTATTGCTTGGCTACTCATTAAATAGTAAAAGTAATCGTGTTTTTAATAAAAACTCTGATTTATTTGAAGAAATATGTGATGTGCAATTTGATGAAACTCATGGATCTCAAGAAGTGTAAGAAACTTTGGATGATGTAGGTGACGAAGGATTGAGGCAAGCCATGAAAAATATGCAAATAGATGACATCAAACCAAAAGAAGATTCAAATGACTCACCATCCTCTACTCAAGTCGAGCCTTCTACAGCTTCCACAACAAAGAAAATTCAAGTGGGCAATGTAGAGGAAAAAGAAGAGAAACCACCAACTCTACCCCCAAAGATACACAACGCAATTATAAAAGATCATCTAATAGACCAAATTAGGTGATGTAAGTAAGGGAGTTCAAATTCAATCTCGTGTTACTTTCTTTTATGAATATTACTCGTTTGTCACCTCTCTTGAGCCTAAACTTGTAGTTGAAGCACTCAATGATCCGAATTGGGTAGATGCTATGCATGAATAACTCAACAACTTCACTTGAAACAACGTTTGGACATTGGGGGAAAGACCTAAAGAATACAATGTCATTGATACAAAATGGGTCTTCTGAAACAAGTAAGACAAGAGCAGAGTTACGGTATGGAACAAGACAAGATTGGTAGCTCAAGATTTCACTCAAGTTGAAGGTTCGATTATGATGAAAATTTGATCTCATAGCTAGACTTGAATCCATTTGTATATTATTTTCTTCTACATCATACTTTGATATTAAATTAGTTCATATAGATGTTAAAAGTGCTTTTCCAAATGGTAAGATATATGAGCTTGTATTTGTTAAACAACCGCCAAGTTTTGAGGATCCTAACAATCCAAACTAAGTGTATAAACTCTCCAAGGCGCTATATGCTCTTAAATAAGCCCTAGACCTTGGTACAGGTGTCATCGAGATTTTGTACTTTTAAAAGGATTCAAAATTGAAAAGATTGACACAACACTATTTACTAAAATAATAGACGATTATTTATTTGTTGTCAAATTTATGTACATATATTATATTCGGGTCTTGTAACCAAGATTTTTACAAAGAATTTGATGATATGATGTCTAGAGAATCTGATATGTCTATAATTGGAAAACTTAGATACTTTCTTAAACTTCAAATTAAACAAGTCAAAGATGGAACATTCCTAAGCAAAACAAAATATGTAAATGACTTAATCAAGAAGTTCGATATGGAGGATGCCAAGCCCATCAAGACTCTCGTGACGATAAACGGTCATCTCGACCTTAATGAGGGAGTTAAACCAGTAAATTTGAAAGCTTTATAGATTAGTAATTGGTAGTTTAGTTTATCTTACTGTATCTAGATCCGATATCATGTTTAGTATTTGCATGTATGCATGATTTCAAGCTTCACCAAAAGAATGCCATTTAGTGGCTATGAAAAGAATTCTTAGATATTTAAAATATTATTCTAGCGTTGGCTTATTGTATTCCAAAGGTGCAAATTCAACTTAATTGGATATTCAGATTCTAATTATGTTGGTTGTAAAGTGGATAGAAAAAGCACATCGGGTAGTTGTCAACTCTTAGAAAGATCATTGGTTTTATGGTTATTCAAGAAACAAAACTCCATAGCACTATCGACCGCCGAAGCCAAATATATTTTTGTGGGTAGTTGTTGTGCTCAATTTCTTTGGATGAGGCAAACCTTAATGGATTATGAAATTAATTTTGACAAAATGCCTCTGTTGTGTGACAATGACAGTGTTGTGAAGATAGCAAATAACATGGTCCAACACTCAAGAACCAAGCATATAGATATTCGCCATTATTTCTTGAGAGTTCATGCGAACAAGGGAGATATAATCGTTAGCCACATACGGACCAAAGATCAATTAGCCGATATCTTCACCAAACCTTTAGATGAAAGTCGCTTTTGCGAATTAGGGAATAAGTTAAATGTCATAGATTATTCCAATGTTGCTTCATGTCATGCATCATGCCTTTTGGTCTTATTTGGATTTCTTGGAGTTTTTAAAATTCTTGAGAAAATTTCATTTACAACTATTGTTTGTAAAATCTCTATTTTGGTAAAAAAAAATATGTCACTTGATGTTAATTATCAAATCCAATGCATAATGATCTTGAAAAAGATTTGTTTCAGTGTTAATTAAGGATCATTTGCATTTCTCAAGTCTGTCCATAAGTCTTCAGGGGAATCGGTACTACCACACCCTATCTATGGTACTACCACAAAGCAGTGCTACAGGCCTAATTGAGCGGTACTACCACATCATGTCAGGTGGTCCCAAAATTAGCAGTAATAGACGCCTTATCCTCTCCCCTCATCTCCCTAAATGCCCAGTCAATTCCATTTCTCCAAAACCACCGAACCAAAGGCTCTCTCTCCTCTCCTCACTTCTCAAATCTTCCAAAGTTGTGAAGATTTCTTGGAACCTTTGTTAAATATCGGTGTCTGAGATCGTTTCTCCTCCTTACCACAAGGTAATCACCTTTCAACTCATCGCTTATCTCTTGCTGGGCACCAAGTGAAATTTTTAGGGTTTAGGCACAATGTGGAGAAAATAGTTGAAATCTTTTAGCAAAATAGTAGAAACAAGTGGTTGGTGACATATTATGTCGGTTTTATGGATTAATCCATGATAAGCACCCATTAAAATGAAGATTTCATAATGCCCTAAAATTCTAGCAATAGCGATACTACCGTTCTACTCGTGCGGTACTACCGCAGGTTGGTAATACCGCTAGGTATATACAGTACTACCGCATTTTGTGAGTAGGCTTCAACTAATTTATGCATATTAGTGCAAAACCTATTTCATCTGTTCTAACTATCTCCTCCATTCCTAATAAAGATGCCAAGGACCAAGACTTCCATTTGCAAGAATGCCACTCCCTAAGGAGAACCTTCTGGACACTATGACCCTCTTGCACCTCGAGCGGGTCATTCTAGCCGAAAGGCGACATCACGGAAGTCGGCATCCATGCGAGCTCCTCTAGTCCAAAGAGAAGAAAGTGACTCGGTGGCTGAGTCATTTCTAAGGGATATGGAAGCACAGGACAGGGGTCAGTCCCATAGACACGCCCAATAATATGAGGAAGAAGAAATTGAAAGCGAAAGAGACATAGATTACTCTCATGAAAGTAATGATGATGAGGACAATGACATGGGAGAAGTAGAAGAACAAAACATCAATCTCAGATGCATCACAAGTGATGTATATGCAATTCTTTGCCACCCTAACTAGTTTCTCAAACCAAGGACCGCTTCGGATCCTCAGTTCCACAAAAGCTTTCAACACATATCTTCTTTCAACTCTACAGTCAACACCGACAGTTCGCAGACCATAAGTATGTGGACTGGGGCACCTCAACTCCATTGATCGCTTCACTAGTGCATATCAACTGTTCTTTGCCGTTGGCTTGCATGATATCTTCTCTCTCAAATGTGACTACAATGAGGATATCATCTGATAGTTCTATGCCACTACCTACATCTCTCCAGACTTTAACTTCATGACTTATGACGGTTGAAAGCCACCAAATCAGAGTTTGAGCTAGCCCTAAGAACAAAATTAGGGAGATATGAGAAAATCTACTCTAGGCCTGCTCTTACAACCCTGGTATGGTCTCAATATTATGATGCCAATGTAAGGTATGTACTGGAAAAGCTTGTGGGTCTGCTCCCCTTGCCAAGTCTCAGAAACTGCATTATCAACCACACAATATTTCCAAAGAGTGGAAATTTTGATGCAATCCGAGGCCATGCTTGGAACATCATGGATTGCATCATGAATGAATGGATTTTCGACATAGTGGATTTGATCATCCGGAAGATTGCCTCTTCGAAGAATAATAGAGTCAAGTGCATCTACTATGCTCCTTATATCATGGATCTCATCATTAGAAAGACAAACTACCGAGGTGGATGAGAAGGAGTTCACAAGCCGTACAAGCCAAGAGAAGGCGCAACTATTCCTTCAGCAGCCCCACCACGTGCTCTAGAAGAAGAGGAATGAGCTCCTCAGAATCCAGCCACTAATACTACCTCCCTATCCCAAATCTTTTCTGTTGTCTTGGAGATCTGAGATAATCAAGCAAAAACAAACTTTCAACTAGCTTCTCTCTCAGCAAGTAGGCACTTTAGAGCACGCTTCATCTTTGGTGGCACTTCCCTCTCCCTACTTTGTTATCAACGTCATCGCCATTGTGATCCTTTTGATAATTGATGCCAAAGGGGGGAAGAGAAATATAAATGAAGAAGAAAAGAGGAAGTCTTGAAGCTATTATGCTGTTAATTCTATATTATATCAGTTGGACTTTTGCTTATTAAATTTAATGAACTTGTAATGGATATTTATGCTTGTTGCTATGATGTTATGCTATAATGAATATTTATGCTTGTTCCTACAATGGTTATCTTTGGATTTCCTCTTATCTATGCTATACTGTCTTGTTCATCATGTTTATTGAAATTTATTCTATGATTATGTGCTTATCATTACAATGTTCCCTCAAATTCATTAAATAAATGAAACTCTACCAAACATTTCCAAAAAACTATTCATGTGCATGCAAATCACCTCATAAGGTCGTATGCACACGTTTAGGGGGAGTTTTTGTTTATTTGATTAACTTTGTTTGCCGGTGCGCCACTGTGGTCGTCGTCTTCATCGCCGTCTGCTGTAGTTCCTCATCGCTGGCAGCCGCTCTGCCTTATTTGTTCTCACCGTCGGTGAGTTGCCATCCAACCGCCACTGTCTTTTTCCCAGTCAGTCCCTCACCACCGGTCAGCCTCGTTCAGCCACCGCCCACGCCCGTTCGCTCGCCTCACCCTACGCACCAACCAACGTCAGCACGTACTCACGCCTGGCCATCACTTTGACTTCTCCATGAACCCAATCCACGTGAGTCGTGCCTCTGACAGCCGGTCCCATAAGTCAGCGTTTACTATTCTGTAGACCCATGAGCTGAGCCGAGTCAACAACCACGCAAGCAGTTCACATTAGCCCTAATCTGACGTGTCCGCCACGTGTCTTCCATATCTGCCTCCGAGCCATGTCACAAAGACACATCACCATGCCACATGTTAGCCACGTCACCCTGCCACCTCAGCCCTAAATGCCACCAGTCAAGCTACATGTTATGCCATGTCAGCCCTAGAACCCTAGTCAGCGATACATTAGCAATGACATCATAAATCCTATTTTTATATAGAAAAATAATTTGACCAAGAAAGAATATAGATGCTGATACCATAATTATAATTTTCCTTTAGAAAAATAATTCCAGTAAATCTTATTTTCCTTTTTCTTTAGATTTAAATCTTCCGAGAGTCTATTCTTCTCCGTCCGATCTCCGTTTGACCCGATTCTGTTTTCTAAATTCATCTAAAAATAAGCTGTATCTTTTGGTTTTAGTTTTGAAGTTTTTGGAGTTTATTTGAATTTTATTTAATTTTATTTATACCTTATTCATTTTCTCTCTCATTAGATAACGTCTTTGAAGGAGCTAAAGTAGGACCTGAAGACCAAGAGTTGTTAACTGAGCTGGGCTAAGGCTACTCGTGTTCTTTAATCATATTGATTCTAATTTTTTTTTATTTATTTATTATTTTAATTTAATTTATGATGTATTGCTATTTTAATACAAACCTTTGTATCTAGTAGTTATTGTCCGATTTGATTAATCTATCAATTGATAATTTGAATGTCATAATTCTATCATCACCATATGATTGGTAATTATCTAGTGATGCAATACTAGTTATTACATGGGTTGTACGTTTAATATGTTTAGCTATACTTGTAGTACGTTGGACTCATCATCACATATTAACTAATTAATTAATGTTGAATTAATAAGATATTGGATCGTAGTGGATAACCATAATTATACAATTTAAGTACCATGATATGGGTAGTGTCATTGGTTAGCAATAAAAGGGAAAGTGTGGGTAGTACTTTTGGGATGTGAATATCTCACCTGGGAAATATCTAAGAACTTACTTTGTGTGCCATTGATCTGAACCTTACCGTACAACTACATGTTCAGTATGGAATGGATCTGACTAATTAATTTGTGATGTTTCAATTTTGGTTTCACCATCGGTATGTTAGTGGGTGTCGGTTAGACATTTCTATGGGAAATAAGAGGGATCTGTCGACTAGGTGGTTAGCTTACTCAATCGTGAAATTTTAGTGGGCAAAACTGAGTTAAGATGGAACTTTAAAACAACCTTGTTATGATCTTCTTAGCCAACATGCCTAAGGAAGCGTGTTACTCTAGTATCACTATAAGATGATCATATCATGTAGGTAAAGTTGTGCAACCTCTAAAGAGTATAAAACTATTCAAATAGTCATATTCCCGATTATGGATAATGCTCAATAATTTCACATGAGGGGGAGAGTGTTCATAAAAACTTGATTGGGATAAGAGTGGAAAGTGAATAGTTACTTCACGGGTGGTTTATTGGGTGAATAGTTAGTTCACTTATAGTTTATTCAAATCCTTTTATTATTTATTTATTAATTATTTTCTAAGTTTGCTTTCAATCTATTTACTTTAAATTCCTAATTTCTGCAAAATAACTACCAGCCATCATTTGATAAGCCTTGCATACTAATTGCATTCTTGTTATAAACGCCTTGTTGAGTACTCTATGTACTCATGGCTATATCCACATTTATTCAAATGAAAAGGAGGAACCATATAACCGGAGGTACATGAAGGATGATACTTCTCAGTCGATTGCCTTTGGGCATATCGAATAGCCACTTCATTTTGTTGTGTTTCTACTACTAGTTTCGTCAAGCCTTTCGGTTGTTAATGTGTAAACTTAGCCATAAGGCCGCAACTCTGATAATTAATAATATTTGAGTTTTTTCTTGGTTAATCATGAATATGGTCGATATTTCTTTTATATTTTCATTGTGTGCACTAGTGTGATCCTGGACTAGTGTAGAATACACAGATTGTTCAGATTTGCATATTCTGATCTTAACCACGGTCTAATCTATTTGGGCTTACCTCAGCGTGGACTAGTGAAGATCAGCAAGTCTTTGATACCACGGGAAAAACTTCCAGTATTTTCATTGTGGTTATCTTTTGTCTTTAATTTTTCAATTTACACTTCTAGCTATTGAATTGAATTATCTTGTGTAGCTAGGGTTGTATCTAGTAGAGACATTACTTGTGGTGTCTTATAAAACTTTAAGCCTTTTAAGCCCTTGACGTGTGCTAGAAAAGTTGAATTGCTCACTCGTATTAAATTGTAAATTAGAGTGTCAAGTTTTAAAAACCTCCTATTCACCCCTCTCTAGTCAGTTATCCTTGGTCCTACACACCCATCGACAAATTTCTAATCATATTGGTACAATGGGGTAATAGCATTAACAAGTACGTAGTTATGTTTGCCACTTTCAGTGGAAACACACAATCAATGGAATAGCATTTCGACATGCTCATTGTAAAGTGCTGAGACCGATCATAGTACCGGGTCAAGGGTGGTCCACTTGCCACTTTCTCGTGCACTTAGGCTAGTCCTCAGGGAAAGTCAGCCTGTCTGGGTAGAGTCGTATGTCGTGCAAGTCGTATTGTAGTGGCCGAGTGGGAACCAGGGCACTGAACAACTGACTGAACCCAATCTCTTGAGCGCTAAATATCTGCTGCACCCAATCGTTCATGTAACCGTTGGTGTCTTCTGGAAGGAAATACGTTTCATTAGGATGACGGAAGGTACAATTGCAGTGTGAAATCCTATTCTGAATAGATGAACCTGCATAGTGTGCTCTGTCAAGAATGGACCCGCAGCCCACTCTTAGAACTCTTGTGTGTGGACTTGCACGATCGTATTGTTTGATTAGATGGAGGAAGACAATCATGAAACAACAAGGAAACTTGTAATTATAAGGACCGGTGTCACGAGTTGCATGGACGATGAACATTCAGCGTACTTTGCTATGGGGTACTCTGGTCCAGTGTAGTCCGCACCATACTGATGGACCTTGTAGTCGTTGTACGTTTGATCGTACTAGTGGCCATGCTCCCAGAGGTGCGGTTGGTCCACAGGTGAGTACATGCTACATTGCGCCTCACACTCTCAGACAAGCGAGTTGACGTGCTACCCAAGGGAGCATGTGCTTCAAGCTGTCTGCATGTCGAGGATGCTCTGCTGCTACCCCCCTCCCGGATGAGGGAGGTTTGGCATCAGGCTACCTCTGCGACAATGATGGAAGAAGAGTGGTGTCAGAGCGAACAGCCTAAACGAAGATGATATGTATGAAGAACAAGGGAACTAAGGTATCATGCTAAATGTTCAAAAATATGAAATTGGCAAACTTGACCAGTGCGCTGCGTGGACAAGGAACGCCCGAGGCTAGGATGTGTGGACAACTGCAGATGGGCAATGCTACAGCTTGTTGCCCTCTGGGATAAACATGTCACTAGGATGGCCATTAGCTGAGCCATTCAACAGTGCTCGAACATCCGTGGTGCAGTGCGGCACCACCCTCAAACACGATACAGTGAAACCGGTCATACTGTAACAAAGGACGAATAGGTCGGTCCTGCATGCATGATTAGTATAGTACAAAAACAAACTTGAAATCATTTACCACCATGTTATGTTGTGCCGCACGGTGTTGGTCCAGACCTAGTGCCAACCTACCAGCATGTGTGGCCTACAGCAGGGATTGCAGAGGGGGCCCATTAGTCTGCAATGGGCGCATGGTAGGTATCACCGCAGGTACATGGGGTACGTGTCTGGGTTATACAGTCATTGCTCCTACTCAACATGAGTCCTCACCGACTGCTCCCAGGCCATGGTCCATGGCACCTGTGTTACCCTCCAGTTTTCGCTCTTCTATCCCTTCTTCATTTGCCTAGGAGAAAAAGCCATCGTACGCAATTGTTATTTGACTTTGGAAAGAAAGAATAAACAAATTGTACATGACTTAGAAGTTAAAGTAACAGATTGTACGAAATGAGCTAACAAACAATTTTACTTACGGGTGAACATGGCTGGGTAGTGGTCAACCAGGTGCTAGTGGCACTTGCTGGTAAAGTCTAAATTGTCTCATGACTCATTGGGGGTGTAGGGCTCCACCATATGAGAGAAGACAAGCTAGCAGCTCATGAGCCAGTAGTTCCTGTCCTGCTTGCATTGCTCTAATGAGCTGAAAGGCACTGTCTCAGAGATGAACTCTTTAGTCCACACTGTCCACTTGACACTACCCTCGTTCAAGATGTCGAATGCGTTAGGGAACTCCAGGTGCGCTCACCGTGGTCTCTCCCTGGAACACCCTAGCTCGTTAGCAATCCAACGAACACCCATGGTCAGTCTGTCCACCCGGTCGTCGCCATCGCTGTGACCGTAGAATCATGCCTCCAACTGGTATTTCTAACCAATAGGGAAATGCTCCCATGACCACAATTGCATCAAGGCATAGCAAATAGTGAGGTTTGGCTAGCCAGTAGCACGCTACGAGCCATCAGACAAACACTTGTAGGTCATGTACAGTATAGCTGAGCCCTAATTGTACAACGATACCTCATCAGGCTCGGCATTGACCAGGGACTCAGCTATGTAGATGTAGCTAGGGTACACCCAATCTCCCTGAGTCATAGAAAATAGGACCCACCTGAACATAAAGAGTAAGTAAGCAACTAGGTGAGACCACACAACCTCTGCAGGCGAATCTGCAGGGCATTGCTTGTATCATTGTAGCCACAAATGTGTTACTCCATGGATCCTATTTGGAGTGGAATATCCAAACTAGTGCAGCAGTCATACCTTCTAATTAGCTGACCCCGTAGTGGCAAGCCAGAAAGGTAGGAAACATTCTACGGGTAATGGTTCTCCTACCAAAAGTGAAACATGTGGGTCTCTGGCCTTCAGCAATCAACAAGTATGACAGAAGCGGCAAGTCCTATAGAAATCAATGCCCAATGTACATCATCCTTGTGGGCAGCAACCCAACCCGCTGTACAACTGGAACGTATCGATTGTCATGACCGCTCTCATGCCCAACAATGATGCTGCCCATCCCAAGATGGGTACAACAACGTACCACGCTCGTGACCGTCAACATTAGGCATTCCCTGCAATACAGAAAAAATGTGTCAGTGTCCGACGATGCTAAATACATCTTAACATAACCCATAATAATCATGCACACGTACATAGCTAAGCTACCAATTATGCATATGGTCGTGTGCTTATATGCACGTATACTGGTACGCACATATATGCATACATATATATACATAGATACTACAACTAATAGTGCGCACTTCTGCAATTTTGACATCATTTTCTATAATTTTTTTAATCACACAAGAGCCATAAATATGTATTATGTAGACTTACCTACATATTTCCTAAATTGCGGTGCACCAGGAACAATTCAAATAACCTCATGTATTTCTTCAACTATTTACACAAAATAATCATCATGACTATGGCCCATGTGATTATATGCTTGTGCACAAGTACACATCTATGTGCATACATATGTACACACAGATACTACAACTAACAGTGCACATTTCTGCAATCCTAGCATCATTTTGTATAATTTTTTAATTGCAAAAAAGCCATAAATATGTACGTGCAGACTTACATACATATTTTCTAAATTGCAAATGCATTGGGAACACTAAAAATAACAGCGCATATTTCTTCAGCTATTTACAAAAAATAATCATTATCGCCATTAATACTTCCAATACATGGCAAATTACAATAACACACCCATCAACTAAATATAGTTATCAAGTGCATTCCACACCAAACCACCGTTACGCTAATGAAATGCTAACAACATATTAAGCACATTACTCGCATGCGATTGAAGCATACCTTTTCTTGAATGTCTTCACACGCTCTAAAATCCTTCCAACTGCGAAATCTTCTAAATCACAATAAAATCACCTCAAAAAACTATTACAAAGTCCGCTTTTAATCTCTCTCTCTCTCTTCTCCCTCGTCGCTCTCTTGTTCAGTAGGAAAGAAACTGAGCTCTGCAGCTTTGATTGAAATGGCAGAGAGCAAGGCATCCATTTTATGCAAGCGGGAGCGCGTTCACGACCAACATCCCCATATGGGTGCATGCAGGTATGGAGGGCCACGGAACCCCTGCCAAATGCGATGAGAATCAAGCGTCACGTGGTGTCGGTGTGTCATCATGGTCGGCCACCCGAAGATCCCCGGTCGTACCCTACCAATTCCCCCTACCCCTTTAAGAGCCCACCCACGTACCAAGCTTCAACTGCTCGCCAAAGAGCTAGGGCCCTGCCAAGCCAGGGACTCGATATCGTCGTGAGCCCCACCACCACTGCACTGTCTGATGCCCTGCCTCAATTGCGTCACCTGCTGCAGTTGCCAGCTCCTGTCGAGCTCCGATGGTGCGGTAAATGACATGTGTCACCTACCGAGCTCGGGAACAGAGCTATTTTTACAAAAACGAGTGTTCAGATGTTAAATTTGAAAAAAAATGACTACGATACTATTTATGTGAACAGTTATCATCATTCACGGATAATATCAGGAAGCTCCTGGGCCACATGACGAGTTGATTACATATATTACTTTGGTAGGTGGAGCGTGCATGTCCCCAGTACTAATTTAAGAACAAACCAAAGAGGAGATGCATCTAATTAAGTAACAATATTTCCTCCAAAAAAATAAGAATATTCTCTTCTTGTCATTCATAATCATACAGTACTACGACAGACGTGTATTGATGTATATGTCCATGGATCCACGGCTAAATTCCACTGAGGCGTAATGTGGCGAGCAAGTGCTGATCGATAAGGAGCAATTGAGCCAAGGTTGGACCTTGGACGATGCACGATTTGAGAGGTGCCACCTCCCAGAGAGGTGCCGGGGCGGCATGCGTGACCTCTCAAACCTCTTCTATCAGTGGCGGATCCAGTAATTTCAAAATAGATATTCAAAATTGTAAAAATATTGTGCAATAGAAAACATAAAGGTCAATAATAGCGAAAATTAAAGTACAATTGTTCGTAGTGAAGACAACAACTGGAATAATACAAAAAAATTACAAACTAATTAAGAACTAAATATTAACACACCGATTCTTCATGCCTTGGAAGCGAGATATAATATCATCATCCTTAACTTGTAGAAAAAATTCTCGCTCAAGAAATGTAACCAAACAATCATTCAAGTACTGCTCCTCCATTCTATTTCTTAGCTTACTCTCTCAACACTAGCAGTTGCTACGGGAAGAATTAGCACCAATTTTAGAAGCTTGTAAACAATTGCGTAATTGATATTCTTCTTTGTTTGAGCATAATAGAAAGCTCAGAAAGATTGTTTACATGAAGACAAATTAAAACTCAACTCATACTCAAACTAATGTATGTATATGTTTAGATGACACCCTAAATGGTAATTGCAAAACCAGCATTAACAAAGCATTAATCATATAGCACTAGCACCAGCATTAACAAAACTAATGTACTCAAACTATAGCACTAGCAGGATGGATCTACTACCATCTACCAACATTAATCAGCCAATACCAGCATTAATCATATTAAAGAACTAACAAATACAATTACTAAACAACTAACAAAGGCTTCATTCGGCATTTTTACACAACAATTCTTCTGCTGCTCACTGAACTATGGCCAACATCATCTTAACAAAGAGTTAAAGAAAGATATACACCTACAGACAACAGACTTAATTCTGGACAACATCATCTCAAGAGCTTTATCAAGAAGATCGATCAGACTAGTCTTCAAGCGAATCAGGCTCATAATCGACAAAGGAAAAGAGAGAAAACAACCATGTTAGCACCAGTCATTTGTCGCTCCAGAGATAAAACAAAGATTAGCAGTTAGCAGCCACATTCGGCATTTTTACCTGACTGGCTGACTCCAGGAAAGGGCGGACCTGGACCTGACCGGCGGCCGCGGAGGGTGGATGCAGGCGGCGGCACGGCGGCCGGCGAGTTGATGCCTGAATCCTGATGGCGCAGATCTGGAATCTGGAAGCAAAAGGGCGGATTGGCGGTTGGCGGAGCTGCGGAGGGTAGATGCAAGCAGCCGGCGGCGCCGCGGCGGCCGGCGAGGCGAGCTGATGGCGCTGGCGCAGTCACGTAGATTTGGAAAAAGGGCCGACCGATTGAGTACGACCTGAAGAAGGGAGGGGCGGAGGGCGGAGGGCCGGCGGCCGACGGGGCGACGGGGAAGACTGGAGTCCGGACTGGCTGACCTGGGGCAGAGCTGCGGAGGTCCGGTGGCCGACGGGGCAACGGCACCTCGGCTGCTCGGGGCGAATGGCGAAGGGAGGGGTCGAGCCGTCGAGGGGATGAGCCAATCTGCCGATTGAGTCGAATGGGGAATGGGGATTTGGGGTCTTGGGGATGAGTCGCCGGGCCGGGCCGTCGAGGGGAATGGCCGAACCATGGGCTGTGCGAAGTGTGCGGTGAAAGCCGAACTGGGGAGTGGCTGGTGGGCTATTTAGGCTCCAATATAGTGATTTAAGCCCAACTGTGTATATACATATGTATTATACCTTATATATATTGGGTTTTTGTTCAAAAAATTGGGTATTCAGCTGAATACCCTTGAATTACTGTAGATCCGCCCCTGTCTCCTATCCATCCATCTTGTTGGACAAGACAAGTAAACCATGCATGTTCCAACTTCTAGCTAGAGGAAAGGCCATATCAAATGGGACATGTGGAGTATCTTGGTGATTTTTTTAAGCTATGATTTATGATTTATGAATTATAGCTATTCACAAGAGAGATTACAAAGAGGGAAACAACCGCATACGATTTTGGTCGGTACAACTGAAGTCGGTATAGTATCTTCTGCAATCGACTTGTAAATCCTGTCTTAAAAAGATATACCATTTGAAAACTAGTTAATATAGTAAAATACAAAAGCTAAAAACAACGAGCCCATTTGAACCCAGCGATATGTTGTATCTTCAAAAGCAACACTCAGTCAACAACTATTTTCCCTGTCTTAAAAAATACATTTTCCCGGCTAACAACATTGACAACAGGAGGTGTCACAATGATTATATGTACTATAAGAAACGCAGAAATTAGATTAGTTACGGTCTGGAGAGGAAGCTAAACCCTTGCAAACAAGACCTTCTTGACGCACCCTACTAGATAGACCTGGTTGTCGAGCTGGGCTTTTTTGGGCTGGTATGGCGTGGCCTAAGCATGACACAGGCATGACACATAGCAGGCTGGGCTGGCACGGCATAAACGGTAGGCCTTGTCGAGTTTGGAAAGAAGGCCCATCAACAGCACAGCCTGGCCCGGCATGAGAGTGGCATGGTAGGTCAGGCAGCACGAAGGCATGGCGGCGGCACAGCGGTGGGGAGTGGTGCTGCATGGCTAGGCATGTGGTGCGAGAGTAGCCAAAGAGGGGGGAAGGGAGCAAGGGCGTAGGAGTACCTGTGGCATGGTCCGAGAAGGCCGGATCGGGTGGTAGTGTGCTCGGGAACGGCCGGATCCGACAACGGTGCCGGTGTTGGGGAAGAAGCATGCAGGGTGACCGAGGACGGTGGTGGTGTTGTCCACGAAGGCCGGCCAGCTGGCACTCGTATGCATGATTAATAAAGAAAACAAAGACTCATATATTAACATTTATCAGAGTACGACCTTATGACCATGTTTACAATTAATAGTCTGAAGGAATTAAGAAACTAATAGCAAAAAAATTGAAATAAGCGTCGTAGCCATTCGACATGCCCACAGGCAATTGACTGAGGTGCGAAGTCCTAAACCGTGAAGTTGTTGAAGTATCCTCCTTTTGGTACCTCTTGCTGAAATGGTTCCTCCTCTTCAACTGAGCAACAGTGGGCATAAAACTATGAGTACATTGTTACTCAACAAGTCATTTGTAACAAAAATGTAATATAATATGTGAGGCTTACCAATGGATGCCTGAAAGGTTAAATTGCAGAAAGCAATAATTTAAAGTAAATACAATAAATAGATTGAAAATGAACGTTAAGAAAAAGTATAATAAATAATTAACCAAAGGAAGTGAATAATCCATAAGTGAATAAACCATCCACTTAATAAATCAACAGTGAATTAACCATTCACTTTCTACATCTCTCCTAGCCAAGCTTTTAAGAAAATTCTATCCCTGGTGTGAAATCACCGAGCATAGTCTATAATCAAGGACACGGCTATTTGAATAATTTTACACTCTGTAGAGGTTGCACAATTGTACCCACATGATGTAATCATCCTCGTGTTAAAGAAAATCACAACAAAACATTTACAATGCTCAACCTCAACTCAATTCTACCCGCTAGGGTTTCACATCATACCCCCTTGCTCCTCATGGAAATCAGCAACTATATTTATCACAATGGTAAAATTGAAATTGAAATATCATATATTAATTAGTTAGGTCTATCACATACTAGACATGTGGCTTAGCTTGCACGGTAGGGCTCAGATCAATAGCGTACAAAGTTAAGTCCTTAAATATTACTCAAGCGAGACATCCATATCCCTCGAAACAAATCCACACTTTCCCCTTTACTGCACAATCGCTCGCTCGAGTAAAAAACCAACTTTGTATAACCAACACCAATGACACACCAATGTCATGGCACATAAATTTTATAACTGTAGCTACAACCACGATTTAATATCTCATTAAATAAAATTAATTAATTGATCTCAGGTGATGATGAACCAACGACTGTAAGTATGGCTAAGCAAATTAATCGTACAACCCATGGGAAAACCAGTATTACATCACCTTTTAGCATGTGTTAATGTTTATTTTATTCATATTAAATCTTTTTAATTAATAAAAATTTAATTTAAGCTTTAATTAATTTTAGAAAAATCCAAATGGTGAATTTTATTTTTAAAACTTGAAAAAGTCTCTGAAAATTAGGATATTACAGAGATGCATCGGCATCGAGGAAGAAGCAGGCAGGGTGGCCAGGAATGGCGCTGGTGGGGTCTATTCGCATGTGGGCTTTCATCCTTAGCGACCAACTCCTTGCATCCTTAGCGACCAACTCCTTGCTACCCTCATCCTACACCTTGCCTCTAGCCACAACAGCCTCCGCGACTAACTCCTCACCGCCGCCACGAGTAAGGATAGACAAAGAGTGAGGAGAGAGTAAGGAGAGAGTGAGAGAGTGAGGAGAGAGATTGTAGGGTGGCCAGAGGGGACAGCATCAACACTCAACATGGCCCAAGCAACGATTGCCTAGGCTGCCTGGCAGCTAGCAATAGCATGGCACCAATGATAAAATAGAGTAGAGACTAGAGAAATAACAGGCGGGGAGGGAGGGGGCAATGGTAGGGAACCAGTGATAAGACAGAGCAGAGGAAGAAAGCAGATGAAACGTTCTCCTCCTCCATAGCAATAAAACTCACCTCCTCTACTTATTTCTTCACCACCGAAACACCAAGCTTCTCTTCTCTCTATACTCTGCTCAGCGGTCTCAATAGTTTATACAACAGAAAGCTCGGTGGTGTCTGGCGGTATGCTACCAGGGAGTCACAGTACAAAGGCAATGGTGGGAGCATCCAAGCTCAATAGAGGTATGCTATCGAGGAGTTACAGCACGAAGGTAGTAGCGAGGGGCCTTTCCAGAAGATTCCGCCATCGCTCCCCTAGTCCTCCTCTGACCTTGACTCCCGATGATGCTCTTATCTCTCACCAAGCATAGAAGATTATGACATAGATGACCTCATATGGACAGTACAGAGGTCTACGAGGAGTATTAGGACAGTCTAGAGCCAACAGGGACACCAAACTTCTCTCCCTGTCTATAGACGACAACATTAGTGGGTCCGGATCTGGCACCAGCACTGCTGAATGAACTGCACCATGCTGGAAGCACATGACCTGGAGCCAGGAAATCCGAGATAGCCAAATGGTAGAAATCGCAACATGTAATTGTTGGAAAGCTCAATTAACTGTTCATACAAGTAGAGGGATGGGGCACTTGAATCGGCACTACAAAGCATGCTTGAGCAAGATGGAGATGCATAGGCAAGGGGGAGGAGTACAAACGCAGCTAAACTTCAAGGCCAACGGCTCTGTAAGTACTTGGGTATACAACCCTCTTTCTACTTATAAGGAAATTGCTAAATATATTATTTTTGAATATCAACCAATTAGGATGGATGAAAGTCATATGTTTGAAAGAATGATAGAATGTGGCTTTTGCTCACATTACCAATATGTCAGTAGGAGAACTACCACATCTAATATTTTACGGATCTATCATAGGGAGCTAGCAGGACTAAAAGAAATATTCCTACAAGTCCAGTTCTCTATTGTTGTAACTTCAGATATTTAGACATTACAACACCAAAGAAGTGTTCACCTTAGTTGTTGTAGCCCGTTATTTAGACAATAATTACAAGCTAAACAAGATAATCATAGAATTTAAGTTAATTAATGAATCACACATGGAAGAGGCCATTGTCGAGCGTATACTAGATGTAATTGATGAATTTATGATAGATAATTAGATTATTTCTATAACTCTTCATAACACATCGGTGAATATGACTGCTATGAACATCCTCACCCCAAGGTTACAGACATACATTGGTGGATATATTCTCCACCAAAGATGCATATGCCATATCACAAACCTCATTGCGCAGATGGCATGCAAGTGATTGGCAAATATTAAACAATATCCACAATGCCCTTTGTTATCTCACAAGTTTCTCACAAATGGTAGCAAGGTTTGCGGAGTACTGCGCAGCCAATGAGAAGGACCCAAGAAAATTCAGTCTACATGAAGGTAAGGTGAAACTCGACATACATCATACTGAAGAAAGTACAAGGGTATGAACAAAGTATATCTATCTTTGTGGATGTTAAATTTCAAAATAATGAATTGGTAGTTACTAATTTAGATTACAAATTGCTAATTAATTTGAATGTTTTTAAGACTTTTTATAAAGCAACAAAAGTTTTATCTAGTGTTTACTACCCTACCACTTTCTTAGTTATAGATTTTATTTGGCTAATTACAGATAAGTTTGCTAAATCTAAGAGATCCCCTTTTAGGCCATGTTGTTGCGGCAATGGAGGAAACATTTGTTAAATATTTTGAATCTATTTCACACCTATATTGATTTGCTATCATATATGATCCTACCAAAAAGTTGGCAATAGCAAGAGATCAAAGGCCTCACAGCAGGAGCAATAAGAAAAGACAATGTTGACAGCCCACTTGTGAAAGAAGCTAAATCTCAAGTCTTGTTGTTCATCCTCTTAGTCTCAGGTGGCCCTAAGTGAAATTCTGTCTCAGAGCTGAACCACTACTTGGAGCATGATGTTACAAACACTGATCTTGATCTTGCTGGTAGAAACAAGATAGACTTGCTCAAGTGGTAGAAGAACAACAAGCAGATATTTTTTATGTTGTGTCATTTCGTATGGGATGTTCTACTGGTTCCGGTATTTAACATAGTAGGAAGAATAATTGAGGAAAAGAAATCATCCCTCACACTCAAAATGGTGGAGACAATCACATACGTCGAGGACTAGGAATTGGATAAAGAGCGACAGTAGCATTAATTGGAGGATCCCAAAATTATGCAGGCATATGCTAATCTAGAACGCCTGAATGATCTCGACATTGGAGAGTAGTTAGTATGTATGCATGTTATTACTGTACTCTTTTTTTACTCAAAAAACCCCACTCTGGGATATAAGGTTTTTAATGAGCAGTAACATTGTATTTATAAAATATCAAGAAAACTTCACCTTTTCCTCTAAATATTTATGTGCCCATTTTTCTACGCAATTACTTCAATTTTAACTTTTTCTTTCCCCTTTTGCCCTCTTTTTTCTTTTGTCCTCCATTTCCCCTTTTCCCTCTTTTTCTCCTCACCTTTTCTTTTTTTTCCTTTTCTCTCTCCTCTCCTTTTTCTTTTCCCATGCTGTGTTGGTGCCTCGATTCTCTTATTGTGCCATTTCTTCTTTCTAGCTCTCTCTCTCTTTATTGCGCCGGTCGTCCCCCTCACCCACTCCTCTCCCTCCAACACGCTGCCATCGCAACCTGTCGTCGTCCAGATCTGTGCCTCCGTTCTTCCCCACCATCGTGCTGCCACCACCCACCAATCCTCACCGTGGTGACTTCGTTCACCTCCCATCCACCACCCCACCATCGCCGCTCAGCCTCCCCCTCATCCACTCCTTCTCCTCCACCACATCGTCGCCACAACCCATCGCCATTTAGATCTGTGCCTCCACTCCTCCCCCTCCATCGTGCCATCACAACCCGCTAGTCCTCACTGTGCCAGCCTCTTCACCACCAGTACACCGCCTCGCCGCCATCACTTAGCCTCTCCTCTCCACCACTCCTCTTCATCCTTCATGTTACCGCTAGTCATCCTCCTCCCTCCACCACCCCTTCTTTGCTTCCCCCATCGTGCCCTTCCTTTTCCCTACCTCCCCTTCCTCTCCTAGTGCTGGCCACCCCTCCCTCTCTCCCTTCCGTTGTGGCATGTTTAAATCCGGACCATCTAGATCTGACTCTGACACAACCACCTCCCTACTCGCACTGGAACGTCCACCGCTCCCCACATCCTTGTCGTCCAACATTCGTGGGATTCGAGCCCCAGACCAAGAAGTAGAACATGCTCTATGGCCCCCAATGCCCGCTTGGAGGGCTCTAACTGGCTCACACGGGTTCTGCATCAACCCATGCTGTCGTTCCTGTCTTCATGGTGGGCTCAGTGCCTGACTATGGCGATAGGGACACAGCGGGGGTGGCCGAGCAAGAAGCCACAACGGACGTGGCCGTGGTTAAGCGAGACTCGACGATGGCAGCACCAAAGACACAAGGTATATGCACAGTACAGAGGTGATGAAGATGGTGACCGCTGTTGTCTCCGTCGTCTACAAATCCACAGAACTGAGCTTGGGCCAACACAGCACGATGACAGCCCGTCGTGTCTTGGCCGTGCTAGGCCGACACGTCTCGAAGCCCGTCGGGCCTACTGCTAGATGGAAGCAGGACTTCCCAAGTAGAAGTGGCCAAGCTACTTGTATGGGCATCTCCAAAAGATGGAAACGGACAGGCATGGCGCCTTCAGGCAGTAGCTAGCTGCACCCTCTCAGCTGGTGTACCATTTGCCTCGCTTTGCCGCTGCCATTTTCCTGTTTGCCATAACCACCAACACGTACATCGCACCAAACAAGCACATAATCCTACTTATCTATTTGCTGCCCATCTGGAGCGATGGCGACCCGAGTGCTAAGCTCTGGCATATCTGGGACTCCTTTTTCTCTCTTGAAGCCTTGGATGACAATGATGACGGCAAAAACCATGATGATAAACGAGATTCAAATGTTAGAAACAGAATTTAAAGGAATTATTGGTCTCTTTCTTTTTGACTCATGGTTTCCTCTAAATAAACCAAAGAAATAGCTTGTACATCACTTTTAAAAATAATTTGTCGGTATTTATCACCACCAAAAATAACCCTCCCGGCCTGTTAATGGCGACGTGATACTGTCATGCTGCGTAGTGGACGTCTACCGTGTCTCGATTCGAGAGGTGTGCACAGTTGGAGCAGAAAAAAGTACATTGCATTGCCTGTTTGGTGTTGTGATGTTGTCAAGCTCGCTCCCCTACCTCGCTGTCGGAAACATGGCACGCGCTGCTGCCAGTACGAACAACCATGTAGCTAGATCCCACCGACGAGTCGCTAACAGCCGTCGGCTCCCTCATTTGAATTTCACCTTCTAATTTCTGATTTATTTTTACTATTTTATAATTTTTATTTTTTTCAATAGGCTAATCTGTTTTTTATTTTTAGATTTTTTTAAAATTAATTATGTCAAATAAGACACCGACAGTTACAGTATAATTTCAATCAGTTACAATACAATTTCAGTCATAAACCATCAAATTTTAACCATAGGCGTTCTTTGTATGTGTAGTATCTTCGTGTATGTGATTAGTGCTCTACTCTATTTTCTACTTTTATAGGGGTAAATAATCTGATTCCTCAATTGTGTAATGGAGACCTTAACGTACGGCTTAACCTGAATTTCGTCTGAGGACAGTCTCTGAGAGGCTTCAGTCTGTCCATCTGCAGTCATGCCAACAGAAGAGCAGTTATGTATACCAGCATTAGCGACGATCGATCTTGAGGGAGACGGGAAAAACACTAATCAAGTGCACATGGCGGACGAGCGAATTTTTCTTCGGATTGAGAGGGATTGCTAACACAGATATCGAAGAAGGCGCGCGCATTGCATGCCCTCACATGCCGCAACAGCTCTCCCCGGTTGACACCAAGATTGACGTGTCGGCGCGGCCCGGATTGAATCCCTCTGCCTTTGCTCCTCATCCATCTCTTACCTGTGTAGCCCACCCCGGGTTGAACGGTCCGGATTGATTAGTTAACTCAAACAGTATTAGCTGCAGGGCTGAAAACTTGAAATGATGTATTGTCAGAGTACTGTGTTCTTGCCATCTACTGCATTTGAAAAGAGAGGGATTCTGTATATATCAAGTCGACTAAATTTTTTTAAATCAAACTGAATTGGGACGCTCCACCGTGTTGTGTCTCCTCCCTCCTCTTCTTTTCCTCATATAAGGGGATGTGCCGCCTTCGGCAGCCAAAGGCGGGTGAAAATGCATGTAGAAGGGTAAGGTGGCACCAGAGAAAGGACGGGGCGGGGGAGGATGAGGAGCAAAGGCAGCTAGGGAAAAAATGAGGAGCAAGGTCGGCGATGAAGAAGGGGCAACTCTAAGGTTAAGGTGTGGGAAGTTATGCCCCCATACGTCGATTTGTTTCATATGGGAGGAATGGGATGAGACTAGATCAAGCGTTTGATCTAGATTCCATGGGCCAAAAAAGACGACTGATTTGGGAGAGAAATCAGTCATGTCATGCAGTTGCGCCCCTGTCGATCTAAACATTCTTCCGATGAACCAATTAAAGGCAGCAAATTAAGATAGATTTAAGAGAAATGATAGTATATGTACGTACGACCGTACTAAATAAATCGAACACCCTATTTGACTCACTTCCTACTGAAAATATTAGCCGTTGTGTTAACCACACATTATTCTTATCTCTCCAGCACTAGCAACCACACATTATCTCTCTTCCCCTTTTTCTTATATCTTCCTCCTCCTTGCTATGGCTTTTCCCCATTCTTACTCTTCTAATTTCTTTGCTCCTCCAACCGAATCCTCTTAGCTTCTCTGGCCATCGACACCTTGGGCTCGACCCTAGGCCACCACACCTCTCCAGCGTCACCCCATGGATCTTCCCTTAGCCGGCTGCTACCACCCTTCTCTACATGACTTGGCTGGGACTGCAATGCTGGTGTTAGCGAGGGCGGAGAGTGCGTCAAAGGAGGCGGCTGCGAGGCGAACGTGGGGGACAGAATTGTGGAGGAGGAGACCGACGAAGCCCCAGTTCACGACCATAGCAGTGGCCGTATACCAGTAGGGCTTATTACTTCCCTTGCGCTATTTGTGCATTTGTACTCGAGTTTTTGCTCGCTCTCTCCATGTGTAGTTCGAGTGTTCCAGTTATGCTACTACCATCCATGTATTTTTTTTTTGTTGCAGGCGTTTGCTGGATTGTTGTAGATATTCACTTAGTTTGTTGTACGAGTTTAATCAAAATGTTGCAACCTCACTGTCTATGTGTTTGATTTTTGCACGATTTTATTGTTGCATGCATTTTTTAAGCAACTCTCTAAATTTAAGCATGGAGATTTCACGTCCCATGCATTTTCACCTGGAGGCCTGAGTTCGTACTTACGTTTGTTACTAGCTAGAACAAGTACAAGATTAAGCTCATTATGGGCGCGAGATTATTCCGTCTCCTTCAGTTTCCCCACACCATTTAATTTACTAGCAGTATAAGCGTGACACCACGTCACGCTAGATATCATATAGACTGAAATAAAAAGAGACGCTTTTCTGGAAAAAACGATGACCCTTATATATTTTCGGAGAAAGCGAATGGCTTTTCCGTATAAAACCAAGGACTTATACGTAACTTTGGGAAACCGGCTAAGGATCTATGTGTAATTTTAGAAAACCATGAGGTGTTATTCAGTAAAAGAAGATATCTCTACCAAAAAACCGAGTACTTTTTTTTGTAAAAACAAAGGAGCGTTACGCTATTTCGTAAAAACGTGGCATGAATGGGATGGCATGCACCTCATTAATATAGGGATGATGGCTTCTCGCCGTACGTATGGCAATACTGGTATGCATGCATTTCCCGAGCCAGTGCTAGTAGTACTTTGACTTGTTAATACACATTTTTATTCCTCCCAAAAAAAAGTTTTATTCATGTGTTACAGACCTAGAGTAAGGATTAAGGCCCTGATCATTTCAGCTTTTTTCAGTTTCAGTTTATAGTTTCAACTTTTTTTTCACTATTCACTACACTATCCACTAACTCAGCTACAGTGTTTTTTCAACCAGCTACAGTATTTTTTCAGCCAAAAGATAAAAGCCATCGCTATTCCGACCACCCCTAGGAGTAACAGCGGATCTCGGTCAATATTCGTTACGGCACACGCATGCATGTTTCTCCATCGACCCTCAGATCTGGTCCCCAGCTAGCCAGCTTGTACGGACCAGACTGGCCGCAACCATACCTCATGGTCCAATGCTTTCGGATCACACGGTCACCATGACCATGCACACGATGCAGTTACTCAACTGTTTTCAATGCCGGCACGCATCAGGTTACCCGGGTGACTTTCAAATTTTATTCCTGAATATATGTTATTCTTTAATTTTGAGATGACTTTTATTTTTTTTTGTTATATACCCCTCCCTTTTGGCTATTTCCAAGATTATTTACTGCTATTGTTAGAGTAGTACGTACACATTGTCCAAGAACAATAAATAACTGGTTGAAGTGTAAAAACCTATGACGTCATCTATTTAGGTACGGAGAAAGTATTAGAACTGCATGAAATATTCGGTTACAGATGTTAGAGCTGTATAATAAATCATCTATATTTTCAAGTATAACGATATGAATTGTAGTACATAACGTGCAACTACACACACTATCACACATGGAGTCATCACAAACGGTTCGTAATCCTCATCAGAGACGATTTCTGAACCATTTGATTTATTGCATTAGTGATAATATATGATTATCACATATAGCTCTCAAACCGTCTATGATAAGTCACAATACAGATAGATTTTAAAAATAATTATCTGTAATATCCGACATATCATAGATAGCTAATACAAAAAAAACCGTTTGTGATGGTCTATGTATCACACACAGTTTTGTATTAGAAATTGTCTTTGGTAGCTTTTTGTATAGCTAAAAAAATTCTATTTTCGGCTAAGCTCAGAAAATTTTAACCATGCCCTGTAAAAAAGGCAAGTAGATTACAGATAAATGACAGTAAGTGAAATACAACTCAAAGTGAATTATAACTCAAAATCAATTAAAAAAGAATGTTCATGCATATATTATCAGTAGAGTTACAATTAAATCAATTATTTGAACATGTATTAAGCGGTGTCATTGGAGTAAAACTCTCCTTTCGAGTCAATGACCTCCGTCATGAAAAAAACTGGAGAGCCGTTCTCAAATGTCCGAGAGTTTGTTCAGATTGAATGTCCTTGATTTGATTGTCATGCCCTGTCACTTGAAGGAGTAAAGTGGTTAGTATATATATTTAAATTGGTAATTAAGAAATAATTATTCTAGGATTAACAAACATCTAGATTATTCGTCTTAGCACTCATAATTTCGTGCATATGACGGCAAACGTAGAATGCATATAGGTTATCTTGTAGTTGTTAGTGGCACTACAAAAATAGAATTACATACATAGGTATAGCTAATTTAAGATGTATTATTATGAAGTATGATATAGCATTATTGTGTTATAGCGGGTACCAAAAATCGCATCATGTATTATAGTGTGACACTCGATTCCTTTTGTCTCCCTCCCCTAGAAACATAGGTCCTAATTGGTCTATGTGATTCTAAAAAGTTATCCTCAGCTATTCCAAATGAAGGGGAGACTACAAAAGAATTATGTATTAAGAAAATGAGCATACATGTCTAGTGTTTATTGCACAAGGGTGAAGTCGTGGTTGTTCTTAGTAGGGAATCAAGGTATATTATCTTGTTCTACTTTGATACAATTATTATAAGGATCCAGTGCCACCTACTCATGTATGTCACCATAGTCATTAAACCTTAATTCGTGTTACGTGTAAAGTACAGTACAAATAAAATTTGCATAGCAACTAATGAAACACTTATCTTTGGTTGTAGGGTACTAATATGTACTACTTGTTACCATGAGCAAGCAATCATGTTGTTATGTAATTCTCAACATAGGATGTGTGTTGAGTGATACATTGCTCAAAAATCAAATATAGGTCAAGGAAACCCACTAGTTCTTGCGATCACCAAGCTTCTAATGTATAACTTGATTCTACACACTTACAGTATCCAGTATCGTAGAAGTAAGGTGTCAAGGTTAAATAGTTCGAATAAATCATCGAAGCCCATGACGAAGAAGCCTGGCTTGTGGAGGAAATGCCTCTCCATATATCTGATGGTGAATCCAGTAGGTCGGTTTGTCATCCGCTCATTGGTCCTCCGTATGTACCAGGCATATAAACTCCCGTAACTCATTCCAAGGCAGGGTAATGTGTGTCAGGGACCAACGACATTCCGAAGGAGCACTTCTAGGGCTTGCGAGGTGCCTTAATGTTCTTTGATTTGGCCTTAGCATCTCGCTTGTGGTACATCTTCTTGGGCAATGACTTGGCACGCTTTTCCTGTTTCTTCGGTGTCATCTCCATAGGAGCCGATATGGTGGCCTTCTAAAGCAGAGGTTGACGTGGAATCATGGAGGGTTCTATTGGAGAGGCATGATCATGTGAAGATTGCAGCACTACATGGTCTAGGGTGATGGCCCTCTTGGGCCACTAGACAAAAGTGTGTAGGGCATCCCCTGGTGTTATGATGTCTTCAGTCGGGGGCTTCTCCAATAGGACGGCCATGAAAGGGTCATGTACCATGTCCTCTTAGACCTTGGCATAACCTTGCGCTAGTTGGGCACCGTGCAGCACTGTCTCTTCCTAGCATGAAAACGCCATCCCCTGGCCACCCTCAATAGGAATGGACCTAATAGCCTCACTTAGAGCTTGTAGGGCGTGGGCTCCTATAAAATAATACACAAGTAGTTAAGACGTGCTACAGGTCTATCTTTGGACTATTCAAGAGATATACATTACTAAGATTTCATCGATCGGAAATCAGGCGTTGCTTTGGTTAGATTGGTGTGTGGATGCATAGCTACTCCAACAGTGAGGTAGATTGGCTTCCATAGTAATAGAGGCGGCCTTACTCTTAACCAATTTTGGGCGACTCGCTTGTGATCCTGGCAAATGGCGGGGAAGCCTCTGACATGATTGCCTCCTCATCCTCCCTCCTTCATTGTGGGATTTTACCCATGTACCTAGCATTGCCAAATCTGTAGGGGTGAGTGTTCTAGGCCTGGATTGCCTTGTGCGTCATGCTTTCTTCTTGGAATTCGGCTGTCGTTTTCATGTCCACAAAGGCGTCCCATGTATCCAGATGGATCAAAAGATATTTTGTGAATGGCATCCTATCCTGGTTCACGTACTTTGTGACTAGTATGCTCTTGAAGTTCATCCACGTCTTGCCTATCACCAGGAGCGCCTGTTGTTGCACAAGACCCTAGACTTCTTCTTCGATCTTGAAGGACCTTGAGACCTCATTCCAAAGCTGCTCTTTCTCTTCACGCATAAGAGACAGCTAGCTCGATGCGGTGATGGGGACCCGTTACCTTACAACTATCTCGCAGGTGGTCCAGAATGTAGCCGCTACTTTCTTAGGATATAGAGGGACCCCCAACTGGATTGAACTCCATGATGGTCATTCGGCTCTTAAGCATTTTTGATATACCTCGGCTCTCTCAATTAGTTGCTCGCTTAGTTGCTATCTATGAAGCATTCAAATTGCATTTCAGTATTAGCATTTTTCGTACTAGATTGAGGAAGGACTAACAAGTTAAGAACATAGGGGCTGAACAAGCAAGCATCCTGCATAAAGTTTTCTGAGAACATTGACTTGCTACAATTAACCAAATAATGAAATAACACTCGTCCGACTGATATGCTCTTGGCGCTACTTATCACACTAGCTAATCAACATATGCCATGAAAGAAGTCCTTAAAGAAGCTTATCTATATGAATTCAATTAATGTCCAGAATAGGTATAAATAATGAAGGTTGTGATCTATGCATATGGCAGATGGTCCTGATCATTTTAGGCATTGGATATGGCAAACAAAGTAAAAGGAATACGTCAAAATGTATCATGGAGTGTGCTAGACCCCAAAACAACACTATTGTATTAATACTTTTAGGCATTGCACATAACTCTTAAGAAAATCTAGTGAACCAATCTTCAATACATACAGATCCATCGAAGCAAGAACCATCTATCTTGTTAATCATATCAATACAACCATTTCCACATCATCACTGGGTGGCACCAAATAGCTAATCTACTAGTCAACTCATGTGGGGAAGTTAACTGGGGCGAGACCTAGGGTTGGGAGTGACGGTAGTGGTCGAGGAGAGGAGGCCAGCGGATAGCGAGAGGAGACGAGGCCAGTGGTTGACGAGAAGAGGCCAGCATACGGTGAGAGGAGAGGAGGCCAAAGGTCAAGAAGAAGAGGGCAATGGACGACGAGAGTACACTTGTGGACAAGGCAAATTCTAGGGTTAGGAGTGAGGGCGGGTAATAGGATTAGGCGGGCGAGAGCTCACCTTGTCGGGAGCTACGAACGAGGGGGAGGCCTACTTTGGTCACCATGGAAGTCGCCGACATTGCCGCTGGTGCCTTTGCAAGCCATCAAGATTGTCATACCTCAAAACGACAACTCCTGGATTCTCTATGTAAATCGAACTAGTCTAGGATCAGCTAATGCACACAGTGGTAACAGTGATATATATCAAGCATAAATGACAAACTTCATTAAATAGAGGAGTACGGTCTTAAGATCAAGGTTTACATCAATGCTCATTGGCAACAATAATAAAAGACAAAATAATTGTGGAAGCAAATTGATAAAAGTGAAGCCCAAGCCTGCCCATAGGCAGACGACAGAAAGACACAGCCTACTCATCCTAGTCCTCACCGTAGTCGAAGTCGTTCTCCTCTAAGATGATGATATCAACAGTGAGTACAAACTTGTACTCCACAAGTCACATAAAAAATATAATATAATGATAAAGGCAATAAAAGAAGACTTATATGGTTATTTGAGCATAAATAGTATTTAATGAAATACAATAAATATATTAGAAATGTTGAATTTAATACTGTAAGTCAAATATGTAAATTTAACAAAGTATTATCGTTAGTGCAGGCACCAATCTGACACTAACCTAACCACGAGTATCCCACCCAGACCATTTTTCTCCAAAAAGATATCATATTTTCCACAAAAATCATTTTATGAAAACAAAGTCTAATCCATAAAAAAACTTTACTCAACATGCTTATGACCATGAGCATGGCTATTTAGGATAGGTTATACGCTCTGCAGAGATTGCACAGCTTTATTTACAACCGTCTGTGGTAATCGAGACATCACAGATGGTTCGTGTTAATAACCGTCTGTGAAAGTTCACAGACGGATATTAACACTAACCGTTTGTGATGTCTCGATTATCACAGACGGATCGTGTTAATAACCGTCTGTGATAGTATCACAGCCGGGTGCTAGTATGAACCGTCTGTGATAGTTTAAGCACAGACAGTTCCGTATGAACCGTCTGTGATGTACCCGTCCAATATAGCCTGTTTTGTAATAGTGAAGATATGATTAACTTATCATGTCGGCCATTACATACTTTCTTTGGCATACAACTGAGTAACCATAATAAGGCATTTACAAAGCTAAGCTTTCAACCTGACCACGCCTCCACTAAGGCTTCACCCCAATGAGGAATCTACCAGATTGGGGCCCCCTCTTGTGCCATGTGAGACTTCTCGTGGCCTACGCCACGCTCACATTTAGTCTATAGCGAGACTCAAGTTAGGACCTGCTAATTAGTTAGTTAGGACTATCCCATACTAGTCTTGTGATAGTACGATTGATTTTTGTAGCAGTAACTCATAGACTGGTCCTTAATTGACTTAGGCTCTAACCACAATACCCTCGTGCCTAGTATCCACGTTGAACCATTGAGCTACAACGTATAGTAACAAGCACCCACCACCTTCCCATGGCCTAAGTCATAAACCAAGTTTTATTTTTTTCTTTAAAATATTCCATAGACTTGATTAACTCACTAAAGTTAAGAATATGTTTTAAAAGTTTATCATTTTATGCAAAAAAAAAGGGTTGTCCCAACATAAAGTTATAACTATGTAGGTCTAAGCATTTGCTACGAAAGTTCTGTAGTCATACTAGTGTATTGACTAGAGTTTTAATCAAAGGTGATAAGATACAAGAATTTACAAGATCAAAGGTGTCATAACAAGTAGGAATTAAACTAAAAGAAAAATGAATTTAAAATACAGTGAATAGAAATTAAGCTTGCAATATAATTTAAAAATAACATAACTTTATTTGTAAACTGGAATAAATATGGTAAAGGATGTGTGACTTGCCTTACTCTGTAGTTTAATGCGAATCATTGTCAAAAATTCTCCAAAATCGTCGTAGTTTACGCGAGAAAATAACTCTCCAAATTTAAATAAGCTCCAAAATTTGAAATCATTACAAACTTCGATGGATATCGATTTTAGATGAACGAGCTCAATCAGAGTTAGAATGAACAAGAACGGGCTCCTGAAAGTTTAAATCCTAAATAAAAAAGAAAAACTAAAATTTTTGATATTATTTTCCTAAAGAAAAAGATATTTATGACATCAACAGGGCATTTCTGGAATTATTTTTCTAAAGAAAATTCAGAATTATAATGTCAGCAAGAATTTTTATTTTCGACGGAATTAAATTTGTAAGGAAAAATCTGGATTATGACGTCATGCTGATGTCAGCCCTATACATGCCAGGTGACGTGGCAAGATTTGCTAATGTGGCTGCCACATGTCTGACACGTGGTGCTGATGTGGCCGGTGGGGTGCTCGGTGCTGATGTGGCACGCCACGTGGTGGCCACATGGACCTGTGCCATAAGGTGGCATGCCACATTGGTTGCCATGTGGGCGTGCAATATGACTTAATGGGTGGGGTGAGGTGTGGCTGCCGAGTGGCGGCTTGCGGATGAGGTGGAGCGCCATGTGGTGCTATGTGGCGGCCACATGGGATGTGCCATCTGATGTGGCGTCGTCGGCGAAAGGCGACGCTCTGGGCCCGATGGTCACCGGCGGTATGGTTCACGGCGATGGTTGATGAGTCGTGCATCAGAAGAGGGGAACACAGGGAGTGCGTTTGTGCATGAGTGCATTACTGGAATCGGCTGGAAGGTGGCCGGCATGAGCAAGGCAGCGGTGGTGGTCGTCTTCCGGCGAAGTAGGACCTCCAGCGGCGGAGGGGCACGGCGAGGAGGTAGGCGAGGTTGACGCTGGCATGGGGAAGGAGATGGTGCCGATGGCAAGGCATGACGGGGCTCCGAACGACCAGAATTGCTCACCGACGGCAGATCGAGCTCGAAGGCAGAGGTGAGTGGTGAGGAAGGACTCGGACGCTTGGGGGAGAAGACTAAGGGAGGGGTTTGGGGCGGTGTGAGGAGGGGGTGCTTGGCAGGGGTTTAAATAGGGCCGAGGGGGTGGTCGTGGCGGGATTGCACCGTAGATGGCAGCGATGGAATTATGGCCGAAGGAGGAAAAGGAAAAGGGAGCTTGGAAGGGAAAGGGGGCACGCCGTTTAGGCCCCGCTCATTATGGCGATGGCTTCTAATTTATGCTTTTATTTCACTATTCATTAATTTCATTTTTTTTGTTTTTTAGGAGTTTTTTGCCTTTTATTTTTTCCCGTATTCCTTTACATTGTCCGTGATGGGCTAACCTTTTTTCTATTTTAAATTTTTTAAAATTTAATTATGCTAAATAAGCCACCTCAGCTACAGTGAAAAAAGCCATAAGCCATCGCCATTCTGAGCGCCCCCTTAGGAGATTTGTCCTGGCAGCGTGCACGATTTCTAAAACCGGGGAGAGGGTGGCGGGAAAAGGGTCGGATTCAATAGGGATTGGTCGCTAGTGAAAAAGGAAAGGGGACAAGGAGAGAAAGGAAGGTGGCACTCAACGGGGAAGACAGAACTGACGGGTGGGGCCTACCCATCAGTGACAGGGAGAGAAGGAAAGGGAAGGGCGGTGGGGAAGGGCCGACGCGGGGTGTGGCCGAATCTCGGCTATCCACATGTCAATGCAAGAGGGGGCAGGAGGGAGCGGTAGGGATGGCCCAGGTGATGAAATGGGCCGATCTGGGCCACCCACGTATCACCCAGAGGTGAAGGCGGGAGAGTTTATATCATAGACGGTTCTTTCACAAAATCGTCTGTTATATGATATCACAGACGATTCTTTCACAAAACCATCTGATATATGATATCACAGACGATTCTTTCACAAAACTATTTGTGATATGAAGCATAGATAGATATTTCAACAGAACTAGCTTGTCTTTGAAATGAACCATCACACAACAATATATACTACTGAATCATTCATGAATAAATCTAGCTTTTAGTATATCATAAAAAAAAAGAATGTATCCTTTTATAGAATGAAGTGCAATAGAAACACAAACACATCAGAAAAGTAAGCAAGCATAACTTACAGTATTCTTAACATGAATAATTTAGAAATAGATGTATATGTCAAGTTTTATTATTATTATCAACGTGCATATAGCTAGCTTTCTCACTGTGTTCTTCATCAGGCTAGATGCCATCTTCAAATAGAGGCAACTCGTCAAAGTGATTATACTCTTCCTCATCCATGATATTCTTAACTCCAATAATTCTTCTTTTTTCCATAAAGAACTACGTAACAGTTCATATTTGCTGGGTCCATTACATAAAAAATTTGAACAACTTGCTTAGTGAGTCCGAATGGTTCATCTTTGTATCTAACATATTTGAGATCCACAGTAGTGATGCTGTACTTGTTGACCTTTACACCTTGTGGAAATTGGACCCAATGGCACCTAAATAGGGCGATCTTGAAAAATACGTAGTCGAGCTTCCAAATCTCCTCTTTGAACTCATAGTAAAAAACTCAACCCATGTTTTATTATGTTTGGCACAGCAGTATTGAACTGCTCGTGAAACGCATCTATGCGGATACCACTGTTCTGAACTATGCTCTTCCTATCCTCCTAGTGCCAACATTGCAATGTTGCTTCCTTTCGATTCATAAATAAATGCTTTAAACAGGGAATTATAGGCTGCTACTACAGCATCTTAGCAGGAGGTCCTTGCATCACCTCAATGCCCTCATCATCAACGGAGTGATTCTTATGCTTCTATCGAGATACTTTGCATACCAGATATACATGCATGTTTACATACTCTTATACCATACAAAATATCGTCTTTTGGACATACATATACTCTTTCTACCTCTATTCCCAAGAGACAGAAGCTTCTTAGCTTAATACATGGTTTTGGGCAATACATTTTCCTTCGGAAGTACGTCTGCTAAGAGACTTAACAACGTTATCAAACTCTTGTTGGACTAACCATTTTTTTGCCTTCAACTTTAGTAGTTCAAGCATGATTGACAACTCTGTGTACTTCAGCTTACAGCCCGAGAACAATGGTTTCTCTAAGTTCTCCATTAAGCTCTTGAATTTACCAAACTCTCTCTCACACTATAGTTCTCTTCTGCATCGCACAACATCTGATCTAGATTATCATTGTGCGACCTATCCTCATCGAAAAAACAATCGACATCTGGTATATCATTATCTCCCTCGACGATGTTACTACCTCCCTGTATAATCTACTCTTCATTGTGACTGCTCCAATATGTATACCTCTTTTTAAAATCCTTTCGAATCAAGTGTGCTTCTATCTACAATAAATTGGTAAACATCTAAAGATTCTCCCAATCAATGCATGAATAGTATATAAATTTCATCCTCCTCTTCAATATATCATGCTCAGTAGCTCTTCTAAATGCAGACATGTCATTGATATACTCTTCACTCACACGGTTTTCAACATACATCTAGTTTCAGTCTATCTATGCAACGCATATAACAAATTAATACTAAATTAGATTAATGCTCTCCTAAGTAGACATCACACGTACGTACACTAGCTAGCTCTTACATATAATTATCATTCACCATAATTTATCTATCTAAAGTAGTTAACTATGATTCATGAACAATTCCAATAAGAATTAAAATAGATAAGAGTGAGACCCACTTTTAAATTGGAGCAAAAACTATCAAACTAGATCTTTCTTTTTTTTCTAACTAAAAAGTGCACAGATCTAACTAGAATATAATGCATATCATTATATATATAGTAGCATTTACTAACCTTAGATCACAAAGAACAAATGGATACATAAACAACTCCTTTCACCAAATCGCCTCAAAACCACTACACGCCTAACAGGCAGAATATCTGCCGGGAAAAGGGTATTTAATAACACAGTGAATACCGTTGACGCTTCCATTCAAAACCTATCTATGATAAGTAGATCATCACAGATAGTTTTTACAAAAATCGTCTGTGATGTATTACTAACGACTTTTCACAAAAATCGTCTATGATATCTTGGATATCACAGATGATTTTTATTACAAACCGCATATAATGTATCACAAACGATTTGTGTAAAAAAAATGTCTGTAATAAATAGGTCATCATTGAAGGTTCTTAGATGGTGACGTTATTAAAATCGTCTAAACTAATTACGCTGTAGCTTAACATTGACGGATTTTATAAAACTATTTATGATGAGGTATTCAATATGATTTTCTCTATAGTAGTGGCAGACGATACCATTGGTCATGGAATACGTGGAAAAAAATGTTTTCGTGGGCCTGCTGTGCAAATTAATATACAACCTTGAAAATTCAGACTTGATTAACCACCGGTCGCACTGTTCCTGGCATGGACTCATGCAGGACCGAGCATGTAGCCACGTACACACGGTGGAGCAAATTATAAGTCCATCATGCATGCGTATCTGTCTGCACGAACGCGACGTACTGGTACGCTGCGTAGGTGTTGTGAAACGAACCAAGATTTTCGAAATTTTGAATTTCAGCTGAATTTGATTTCTTGCTTAATTTGGAAAGCTCTCAAGCCAATTCGCTTTCCCTTCTTCGGCTTTCGCTTTCCTCTAACCGTCGGCGCCTTTTCCCTTTCCACCTTCTCCCCTGTGCCTTACTGCCACTAGGCCACGCGCCCTTCACAGCCGCTAGCACAAGCACCTGCTCCAGTGAGAAGTCACCTCTCTTGCAACATTACCACACCTACCAGCATGGCCATCGAAGTGATCACCGAAGCCTCTCCTCCGCCAACGCCACCACACACGCATCGTGCTCCGCCATAGGTGCCCACTGCTCCCACCGCATCACTCGCGCTATAAAGTCTCGCTAAGCACCTAGTTAGCCTCCATTAGCCACTGATTGCATGCTCTGGCTCTTCCCTCCTAGCACTGGCAAAGGAATCATTGTTGTTGCCAAAGCATTGCCAGTGAGCACCAAAAGTCGATTCCACCTCTAGCCCCTATTAGAATCAAATTCTTCACAGCCATAGCATCTCTAGAACACCCCGAACTCAAGCCTGACCTCGTTGACCCACCCCACCACCCCTAGGTCATCGATGATGTGCGCAACTACCGTCTAAGCTCGGCCATGTATAAGCCACGCCTAGCAAAACCACCACCGTTGGTAGCCTTGTCATCCACTGTCTAATCTCTTGAGTCTTGCTGTAGCCTCAACAGAATGCCGCCATGCCATGGGCATGCTACGGCGAGCTCCTATGGCCGTTAGACATCACTAATGCTTCCTGAACCTTGACAAGGAAAAAAATGGAACTCCTAGAGCCCATTGATCCTAAATGCACTGTCGCTCGCCACCAAAGAACATTGTTGGAGCTCAATTTCACTTGTCGCTGCATTCCCCTACTCAGTCGTCATGGTGCCAAGCTATGCTGAGCCAAAGCAGGCTCAACTGCTCAAGCCTGGCGGACCACGCACATGGGCCAACTCGGTCGGCCCAAGGGTAGTGACACACATGGGCCAAACCCAAAAGCCAAAACCCATAACTATTCAAGCACAACTTGTACTGTTCAAACTTGATTCAATATTGGTCAGCCTGATCCACAACCAACAGTAAACAAGTTCAATATTGTTCAGCAAACCCGATCCGATAGGAATAGGTCAACTCGGTTTTGTTCATCCAACCTGTTACTATTCACGTGAAGCCCATTAGGCAAGTTTATATCTGTTTCGACCACTTCAAACACATCTAACCCATTTTCAACTCCGTTTGGCCCAACCAAACACTACTTAAACCCTATTGGACCAAACTCACTTTCTTTGATATCTTTTCTGCGTATTTTATTATATTTTATTCTCAGCTTGCATTTTACAAAGCAGAAACTTATTCGCATTCGTTCTTTTGCACTAGTATCCGAATTCAGCTAATTGGCCAACGAAGAAGCTACTGGAGCAATTAAGGTGAATGATAATCAAAGACTATAGAGAAATAATCAAAGACTCTAGATAAAAAGGCAAGTCAAATATTTTTAATCATGTTGTTCCTACGATATTATTTAGTTGTAAGTACTTTCGTTATTACTAATTGCGCACTATTATTTATTTAAAATAATAATTTAGAATAATATGATAATTAGCTAAGTCCTACCACTGAAAAAGCCATATTTTACTTGAAGGTCATATTCACCTTGACATCCTAATAATAAATTAATGTATAATTATTCATCAGTAAATTAGATAATAAAACATTTTTATAGTACTAAATTAATTTAGTATTTCGCCGATAGATTTTAAATGGCACTAGTGTTAAGGATAACTCATGGAAAGTCACTAGATGGTTGGAGTCTATGATCTTACCCTAGGGTGGAGGCTTTGGTATGAATTGGTGGTTTAGTGCCGTAACGCACTTGGTTTATGACTGTTTTCCTCACATGTGAAAAGTAAATATTATAACCTTATACTAAGTAAAAGACATAGAAATCCCTCAACCACAAGTTTTAACTTGTCAAATCTAGTTTAGTAGCTATACGATTTAATTGAATATCCATAGGAGGGTTAGCTTTTCCAGTGATTGGAACGACCCGCGTACAATAGGGGAATATAGAAGCAGTATCTTCCATATTTCATAATAGTAGATCTACCCAGAATCGGTTTGTGGATTCCACTTTAGCCAGTGGATTACTGACAATGGGTGGCCACGAGCCTACCAAATAAAAGCTAGAAAGATAAGAGAAATGAAAGACCTTATTATCTCAACTTAGTCGCATGCTTTCTGGTTGCATGTCTATAACTTGATATTAAGAGTTTGAGATATTTTGTGAGTAAAGTTGGGCAAATCTACATAGTATAATAAATGGTATTCAAATACGTTGTACCCCCAGTTAATGAAATTATGTTTTGTGGGTGATTCTAATAATAAGTCATAAGTAGAATTTGAAGGATTTTAATATAAAAATTATGGATGACAAACTCCTTATTAATTAAGTATTGTTTTACTGTTTTAAATGCAAAGTTCTTTACTAGCAAACTTGTATCTATTATTATTATATTATAACATGTGACTATTCATTTGAACTCATTGCATATTAGTTATGTAACCTCTCTATGTGACTTGCTGAGTACCTAATGTACTCAATCTTGCTTATTTTCTTCAGAATAGACATCAGAAGGAGAAAGGATGCTTCAGATTTTGTGTTTGGGTTATGATCGCACTCAAACGTTCTTGTGGAATTTCTTCTAATTTTCTGAATGTAAGTTAAGTTTCGGGTTTAGGCGCTCGTAAACCTTTTGTATTTTGGTTGTTAGGTCATATTTTAATAAAGCTAATTCTTTAAATACTCGTGAGCAGATATAATACTTTTTCTGTTCGCACTGAACTCCTCGGCTGTTACGGAGAACTTCTCGGCCCTCTTCTCAAAAATGGCGTTGTTACATGCTGGTACGTGAACATTAGCACGGGTCGATCGAACGGTAGTGTTTTATCTGCATGCCTTCCTTTGGGCTGCAAGAGATGATCGATATATAGTATGCACGTCAGAAACCATGGATCGAGCCGTACGTACGTGTCCATCGGTGGGGTTGCAAGCTAGCATGGTTCGACGAACTGAACGAGCAACATTGATTAATTTAACTGGCGTACTAGGTTTACGCGTGCATCGCTCTTTCAAGATCGTAGAACTCGTATATACTGTGCAACGCACTACTCCTATACATACAACGGTATTCGCAGATTAATGTGTATAGTACAGCCCTGGATGCATCACGGCTACGTCCATGCATGCTGGTGAGAGCCCGAGCAAAGCTGGTCACCGGCAAGTGAAGGAGCTCGCCATGGAGCTCAGACGACGGTGGGGCTGCTCTGCCCCCGCATGCATATATATAGGAAGGGGTGGCGGTGGCATCGGTGCGGCAAAGTAGCGGGGGACATGCCAGCCGCAGATCCAAGTTATGAGGCGGGGGAAGTGATGGACGTACGGCGTTGGATCAAGTGGCGGTAAGCCGTCGTCGGAGATAGGGAAGAAAGCAGACGGAGGTAGGGTGGTGGTGGAGGAGGCGGGTGTTGGCACCGGCATCGAAAGGTTCCAATGGGAGGTGTGTAAAACTTAATCAGAGAAGAAAGGAGTTTGCAATCCCGCACAGCCTTTAGCGCTGGGTATGCCATTCATATATAATGTTCAGTCGTATACAATGAGATCCTACATTCATGGCATTAGTTGCCGAAAGTGCTCTGTGACGAGAACTAGTACTGAGCCTGAAGACTCGGACTAGCCTAAGAATAGGACTTGCTAACTGAAGATTAACTGAAAGATAAGATCAGCATGTGTATATTTTACAGTCCCCCTCAATCTCAACTCGTCAGATTGAGATTGTGTTGAGTTGCTGTTAGTTGTCTTGCTGGTACAGCTTTCGTAAAAACATCAGCTACTTGATCTTGACTTGGGATGAACCTGATTTCCAGCGCTTTGAGTGCAACTCTCTCTCGAACGAAATGATAGTCCACCTCAATGTGCTTGGTTCTAGCATGAAACACAGGATTCACAGAGAGATAGGTAGCTCCTAAATTATCACACCATAAGCATGGTGGTCTTGTCTGGAAAATTCCAAGTTCTCCAAGAAGAGATTGAACCCAAATGATCTCAGCTGTGGCATTGGCGAGTGCTTTGTACTCAGCTTCAGTACTCGACCTTGAGACTGTAGTCTGTTTTCTAGAGCTCCAGGATATGAGATTGGTTCCAAAGAACACTGCAAAACCACTTGTTGATCTTCTGTCATCAGGGCACCCGGCCCAATCGGCGTCAGAGAATGCACTCACTAATTCAGAGTTGGACTTGTTAATTGCCAGACCAAAACCAGCCGTGTACTTGAGAAATCTCATAATTCTTTTCACTGCTGTTAGGTGCTGAGTTGTGGGTGAATGCAAAAATTGACACACTCGATTTACAGAGAAGGAAATGTCAGGCCTGGTTAAGGTAAGATATTGTAGAGCTCCAACCATACTTCTGTACTTGGTGGCGTCTTCAGAAGACAAAGGCTCACCTTCAGTTTTTGACAACTTCTCTGTAACAACCATTGGTGCATTGACAGGTTTGCACTTTTCCATATGCATTTTCTTCAGCAAGTCGGAAGCATACTTGGACTGTGTGAGAACAATACCTGTAGCAGTCTTCTTCACCTCAATGCCTAAGAAATAGTGCAAGTCACCTAAGTCTTTCATGGAGAATTCAGCTTGTAGCTTCTGGAGTAATTGATGAACTACTTGATCAGAAGACCCAGTGATTATAATATCATCGACATAAATAAGCATAAATACTTTCACTCCTTTATGATTATAAATAAAGAGAGAGGTATCTGCTCGAGAAGGCATGAACCCTAACTCACATAACTTGGAGCTAAGCCTTGAGTGCCAGGCTCTAGGTGCTTGTTTGAGCCCATATAGAGCCTTGTCGAGTTTACAAACCAGTTGTGGTTGATTGAGATCCTCAAACCCAGGTGGTTGTTTCATAAAGACTTCCTCTTCAAGAATGCCGTGAAGGAACGCATTCTGCACATCTAGCTGCTTCAGTTTCCACCCCTTTGAAACAGCCAGGGACAAGACAAGCCGTATGGTTGCTGGTTTAACCACAGGGCTAAATGTATCATCATAGTCAATGCCATACCTCTGTTTGAACCCTTTTGCTACCAAACGGGCTTTGTGCCGATCAATGGATCCATCAGCTTTTCTTTTAAGCTTGAATACCCACTTGCAATCAATCAGGTTCATTCCCTGTTGTGGTCGCACAAGATGCCAGGTTTTGTTTTTCATCAGTGCTGAATACTCACTCTCCATTGCTTGCCGCCAATTTGCATCTGCTAGTGCTTCCAAATGACTTGTTGGTTCTGTGGTTGCAGCCCCTGCATACTTGACAGTGCCATCAGTGAATTCCTTAACCTTCCTAATACCATCTTTGAGTCTAGTTCTCATTGGATGTGGTGGTGCAGCTTGACTGTTTTCAACAGAATTGTTTTCAGCAGAATTGTTGGCAGAGTCTGCCATGGCATCTATTTCTGCTGTCACGACAGCCGTTTCTCCTGCCATGGCATCTATTTCTGCTGTCACGACAGCCGTTTCTTCTGCCATGGCAGCTGTGGCAGCTGTTGTGCTGTTGTCGACAACCACATGATCTGCCATAACATCTTCAGACTCGGTTGCCTGCAAAACATGTGCAGATTGTTGCTGCAGAGTAGCATTAGATGGATCACAAACATGCATACTAGCCAAACGGTCATTTACAGAGACATTAGGATTGAGCTGGTGTAAGTTGGGTAGGAGAACTTCATCGATTCTATACTGTATGCTCGAGGAAGAAGAGATTTCAGAAAAAGGAAATACTTTTTCATCAAAGACAACATCCCGAGAAATGTAAACTCTGCCACTAGAGGGATCAAGACACTTGTATCCCTTATGGAGATTGCTATAGCCCAAGAACACACAGCGTTTTGACCTGAACTGGAGTTTATGTGAATTGTATGGCCTGAGGTTGGGCCAGCAGGCACAACCGAAGATTTTCAAAAGAGTATAATTGGGTTTAGTGCCTAGAAGTTTTTCCAGAGGGGTGCTGAAACCAATCACCTTGCTAGGAATTCTATTGATGAGGTAGGCTGCTGTTTGAAACGCCTCGTCCCAGAATTTCAAAGGCATGGAAGCTGCAGCGAGAAGGGACAAGCCTACCTCAACTACATGTCTATGCTTTCTTTCAGCTGAACCATTCTGCTGATGTGTATAGGGACAGGATACACGATGTGCGATACCAGTTTGCGTGAGGATGGAGTGGAGTTTTTGATACTCTCCTCCCCAATCAGATTGGATACAAAGGATTTTCCTATCAAGGAGTCGCTCTATGTGCTTTTGATACTGAACAAAGACATTGGCAACTTCAGATTTTTGTTTCAGAGGATAGAGCCAAACAAATTTGCTGAAATTATCAATAAAACTCACATAATACTTATATCCCCCACTAGAAGTGAGTGCTGGCCCCCATACATCGGAGAACACAAGTTCAAGTGGTGAGACAGATACATTATTTGACAAAGGAAAAGGTAATTGATGGCTCTTTCCACACTGACAAGCATCACACACAAAAGTGAATTTATCGGTGCTAGAGCAAGGAAGCTTATTGCGTTGAATAACTTGCTGAACAACTGCAGAAGAGGGGTGACCAAGCCGGCAATGCCAATGCTCATGCGAGGTCCTAATGCTGGAGAAGGCGCTGCTGGTTGTGGTAGCAACTTTGGACGGCAGAGGGTATAGGCCACCTCTACTGCGACCTCGAAGAAGCACCTTCCTCGTGGCCAAATCCTTAATGACAAAGTGATTGGGATAAAATTCAAACATTACATCATTATCAGAGGTAAATCGTTGAACTGACAGAAGGTTCTTTGAGGCTTTTGGAACATGAAGGATATTTTTCAATTGGAGAGTTTGGCAGGGAGTATGAATCTGTGAATGACCGATATGGGAAATATGCATACCTGAGCCATTCGCTGCTTGTACTTGGTCCTTGCCGCCATACTTCTCTCGAATAGTCAGACGATCAATCTCGCCGGTGATGTGATCAGTTGCACCTGTATCAGTGTACCAATTCGTGTCGACTGTGTATCCCGGCAAGGCATGCGCTGCAGCGGCAACCTTGGTCTCCTCGGCCTGGTATGTATGATCAAATCGATGGTAGCATTTGAGGGCAACGTGCCCAACTTTGCCACAGACTTGGCATGTTGGTTTGCTTGTGTTGTAGTGGTTTGATCCTTGACCCTGCCGTTCACGATTCTGGCCTTGACCACCATGGCCAGTGCCGCGTCCACGCCAGCTACGACTGCGTCCTCCTCCACGCCCGCCACGGGCTGCAAGGTTCGCCTGTATCACAGCTTGAGCTTGGTTCTGCTCATGGCGCATCTCAAAAGAAAGAAGGTGAGCATAAGCATCATTGAGGGTGACTGGTTCCGTCTTGGTAGTGAGCGATGTCACGATCGGGTCGTAGTCGGCGTCCAGACCGGTGAGCATGTACGTCACGATCTCTTCTTCAGATAGAGTGACGCCGCAGGTGCTTAGCGAGTCGGTCAAGGATTTTACCTTACCAAGGTAATTTGCCATGCTCAGGTCCCTCTTCTGGATCATGGCGAGTTGGCGACGAGTGTGCATGATCCGCGCCCTTGACTGCGATGCAAACCTGCGCTCAAGTGCAGTCCACACCTCATGGGACGTGTCCAGGAGCAATACCTGAGAGAGGACTTCTGGAGCCAATGATGAAAGGATAGCACTGAGGACAGCTTGGTCTTGTTGCAACCAGATCTGATACGCCGGGTTGGGAACAACTGCCGCGCCGCAGTCAGTGTTGATGTTGATCATCTTGTCAGGTGCACCGTTGGAGCCGTCGACATAGCCTAGAAGCTGTTGACTCCGAAGATAAGGCATCATCTGTGCCTTCCAGAGGGGATAATTCTCCTGGCCAAGCTTGACATTAATCAAGTGGCTAAATGATGGTGTCGGGAGTAGGCCGGCAGAGACTGATGTGGCGCCGGTGATGACTGATGTTGTGGCACCAGTGGAACTAGAGGAGTTAGTGCTAGAGGTTGACATTTTGTGGAGAAGAGGAGGCTCTGATACCATGTAAAACTTAATCAGAGAAGAAAGGAGTTTGCAATCCCGCACAGCCTTTAGCGCTGGGTATGCCATTCATATATAATGTTCAGTCGTATACAATGAGATCCTACATTCATGGCATTAGTTGCCGAAAGTGCTCTGTGACGAGAACTAGTACTGAGCCTGAAGACTCGGACTAGCCTAAGAATAGGACTTGCTAACTGAAGATTAACTGAAAGATAAGATCAGCATGTGTATATTTTACAAGGTGGAAACGGCGGTGCAAGAGGCACGAGGAAGCGGTGGGGGCGGCGGGGGACTAGCTATGATCGATCGATATCAGTTACTGAATTGTTTGTCCTGCATGCGCAGCTAGCTAGCCATGGCTCATGCATGCATGCATGTGGGTGGACAGGAACAGAGAGTAGTATCGAGGCGTGGGTGCAGGAGTCGTTGACCAGCGCGCGATTAATGACCATGCTGCATCGCAGCTAGTCACACGTGGAGAGAGCGAGATCAAGCTAGCCGCTCACCAGAATTCACGAATTTAAGCAGCAAAACCAGGACCACGAAGCAATCTTGATGTATCTATACTAGCAGTGCAGGTATGTACGTAGGGGTATACGTTACCGGTGCCGAGGCGATGCGGGCAAAGCCCAGCAGTGCATGTGGCAAGGTCGACCTCTGGTCGACGGAGAGAAGAAGCTAGGGACCCGGACCCAATGACACGATTGATTGGCTCATGAGTGCAGCTAGTAGCTAAAGCTAGGCAACTCCTCGGTGACCGTGGCTTCGGGGCTCCAGTACGTAGCAGTAACTTCGCAGCCCCCCTCCCGCGCGCGCGCGCGCGCTACCGGCCAGCCTATCTGTCCGTGCCTACGGCAAGAGGTTTCTGTGGATTTGTACGTACTGGCTGCGTCTACTGCTGACCCGGGGCGTCGGGCAAAATCGAAGACACTGTCTTATCCGGGGCTTTGAATGCACCTACAGTACCGTGCTTACCTCTCCTCTTGTTCTGCTCTGCTGCTAGTAGGTTTGGGTGTACGTCGATCCTATAGGCTGAGTCTGATTGGATATATGGTTTTAACTTTATAACTAACTTTTAAAAAGTATATTTTTAAAAATAGAGATAGCAGAAAAATTATAGTAAAAATATACTAAATTTAATTGTACTAGTTAAAATTGTATATAACTATTTTTTTATATATTATCTCTAGAATTTAAATTTTTAAATGTAAATCATAATTCAAAAGAAATCACCCAGAGATTACGTTGGTCGTTGGGTGGCTCTACTGTTGTAAGTTGGTTCCCAAGGCAAACGGATCAAGGATGCATGTATGTATCTCGTAGTTGTATAGTACCAGCTAGCATAATAATACTCGCTCCTACCTTCCTAGTTACGTGCATGAGTAGGTGTTTTGTTTCCTTGCTTAATTGCTTCCTGCGTCGACGGATGCGTATATGGCCTTGCTCAAGTTGATTTAAATTTTTTGTTTCTATTTTTTTATTATTTAGTAATTTTGTTTTTTCTGGTTTTTTTAAATTTTTAGATTTTTTTTTCTTTTTTTGTATTCCTTTGTATTATCTGTGATGGACTAACATGTTTTTTCTATTTTTATATTTTTAAAATTTAAGTATACCAAATAAATCAACTCAACTACAGTATAAAATAAGTCAACTATAGTAAAAAATTATAAGTCAATGCTAAATCGAACGCTATCTATACCATGATGGACAGCGTCATGGGTTCCGCTTCTGCATCCGATCAAATATGTACTGATCAAGGAGTATAGAGGGAGAAAATTGATACTTTGCCATCCTATTCGGTGGGATTCGACAAAATACCACTCTCTAGAATAACCACTATAAAATGTCACTCTTAACATTGACACTTTGATTATTTGCCATTTTGAGGGGTTTTTAGGATTCTTAATTATTTTTTAAACCATTTTCAGATTATTTGCTATGGGAAAAGACACATTGGCCCTTAGGCCATTTGCTTGTTCTCCAGCCCTCTCAACCCAGGCGAGAATCTTTCGCTGAAGTTCCCTCTTCTAGCTCCAGGCTCTGTTGATTTCGAGTCTCTGGATGCTGAATTATTCTTCCACTTTCAGAAGGGTAAACGACTTTGGAATACTGATGCTTGCTAAAGGATGCAAACAACAGAAAACCATTAGACTTGCCGGGTTTTCTAAAGTGAGAGATCTTTGGGTATGCGGCCCTTCTTCACTCTTGCAAGGGCTCGAAAAATTTTGAGGTCGAGATTGGCTCATGCTTGTCGACTTGGCGTGCCTTGATCTTGATGAGGCGGCTCAAAGATAACGGAAGTGAGGTTGCCGTGTTGCGGTCTCCTAACTAGTGAAACGACCATATCTCTCTCATCCCGCACCAACTTGGAAGTTATCGATCTTTCAGTTGCGGGAGCATCGCCGACTCGGCTTGGTCTCTATCTCACGACTTTCCAAGTTAACGCTATTGGATCTTCTTTGGAGCCGACATTATCGACATTCTTTGGAGCCTACGATGGCTTGGTGTCGGGAAGAATGTCTTTGAACGCCGTGGCGTGACCGATTGTTGCAGAGCTCCTGGAGCGAAAGTCAGGATTAACAATCTGTGGTAATGCCTGCGAGATGGGCTGCAGGAATCAATGCCATCGTGACATTCGCATTCACTAATATTCATTTTTATTGCCATTCGAGTTGATGTTGTAACTCCCTGATCCATTCTGTGCGCTAAACTAGCATCCAGAGACTCGAAATCAACAGAGCCTGGAGCTAGAAGAGGGAACTTCAGCGAAAAATTCTCGCCTGGGTTGAGGACTGGAGAACAAGCAAATGGCCCAAGGGCAAATATATCTTTTCCCATAGCAAATAATCTGAAAATAGTTAAAAAATAATTAAGAATCCTAAAATCCCTCAAAATGGCAAATAATCAAAGTGTCAATGTTAAGAGTGATATTTTATAGTGATTATTCTAGAGAGTGGTATTTTATCGAAGCCCACCAAATAGGATGGCAAAGTATCAATTTTCTCGTATAGAGGTGGCTTAATTTGTGGCTGTTTGCAAGTCGGTAGAACATAACCTGAAGTAGTGTTGCGAGTCAAGGTTCTAATAACAAATTCTTCGGTTATAGATATATGTCTTTTTTTTATATCGATACGATCTTTAAAGCATAACTTTAAGTACTAATTTATATTATAATATATTTATAATATCTAATAAAATTATAATATTATTAAAGTCTTTTTTGAGATAAATATATACGTATAATTTATATTTGGAACTCGAAAGGGTAACAAGTAACGGGTGCATCACGACTGCATCAGGCTGCCGCCTCCTTACCGGGATCCCGCCTAGGGCTGGAAAAAAAGCTTGTTAGTGAGGCTCGTTGGCTCGATTTAAAATTACTTCAATTACACTCGATAATTAGTTAAACATTGAAAAAGTCGATCTTGGATGAAATTAAATTTTTCTTTGGCTCGGCTCGGTTGGCTCGTTAGCTCGATTCTAAAAATAATTGTAAACTATCAATAAAATGATATTAAATTAAATTATATTAATTTAAAAAAACTCGATAAAACAAAAAGCTGATTCCGTATCCACCCTAATCCCGCTCCCGTCGCTACGACGCCTGGTTCCCCTCGCTGCGTATTGGCTCGGATCCCAGCGCCGCACCCGGATCGAACTGGAAGTTTGTTGTTGTTTGCTTATATGGGAGGGGGTTACCGGATTAGTATGTGCCTGATGAAAGTACTTTTACGTGTTCTTGCGTGCTTTTACGTATCCTTTTCTCAGGCATATACGTCTCCAATCCAACAGCACAGCCTTAGGTATATTGCATGGTGCACCACTCGTTTTTTTTTCTCAGGTGCGGTACGTCGCTGAGGCCCCAAATCAAACATGGGTTGTACTAGTTCCGATGGATCAAACGTGGATTGTACTAGTTCCGATGGAGGAGTGCATGCACCGAGCAGATGAGGTAGAGAGCGCGCGCAACAGCATCTCTTGTCTTTTCCGATGGGGCTGCTCGATGCTGCGTGCACTGTGAGGCAGATCCCGTGAGGTCACGCGCGCACCAGCTGGGTACCGGACACACCACACCATAGGTTGTTGGGTCAATCGGGTGGCCGGCCGGGCCCGCGCACAGTGAGAGTGATGACCCAAGCAATTAGGCATGCACCGTCGAGGAAGCAAGCCAACCGCCTGGTGCGGGGGATGGGATCGAATCGCAGAGCGAGCGAGCGAGAACAAAACACGTTCTTTGGACTTTTTGGTTTTTTTTTTTGTTCCTTCAAAAATCAAAGTAAATAGAACAGTTTTTTAAATAACTTTTTAAATTTTAAATCATGTATATTATACATATTATAAATATAAATAAAAACGATCGACCGTAAAAAAGAAGAATAGGCCTTAGTCATCTGTGGATGGATCGCCCGACCAACGGAGTGGTAAACGTTGCTGTTGCTGCCCGCATTGCACGCTGCCGGTGGGGTGGGGCCCACGCGCAGTGATCAGACGGCCGGACCTCGAGGGCAGGGCATCCGCGCGCCATGCATGCATGCACGCACGCAGGGCATCGTTCGATCGAGCGACAGGGAGGCGCAGACAGGGCCACGAGGTGTACACGTACGTACGTATACGCACAGCACAGTGAACACCGAGACTAGCACACGGGGTACGTACGGTGCTGATTACTGCCTTGCTGGAAAGGGTTACGAATCATAAATATTAAATGACGCCAAAATCTGTACCAATCTATCCCTCCGTTCGTTTTTACTTCACATTAAGTAAAAAAACAAAAAATATAAAAATAAATTAAATTAAAGATTTGATATGGATATAGACTTGAATATTAGGTAAAACCAAATCTTCAATTTAATTTATTTTTTAGTTTGTGCATATTTAACCATAACCAATATTAACTACTTTGCTTTAAAATCATAAATATTTTTTCTAAAAGAGATAAATAGTTTTTAAAAGAGGTGTACCGAAGCATACCCTAGTTAATAGTCTTGCTAATACTACTAAGCTTCATCTGTCAATCGTCTAATCGATTAACCGGGCCCAAATGATTGATGCCTTAGCAAACAACAGGATCTCAGGAAGTAGCCAGTGGATTGATCCAAGTCTGCTTCCTATTTGCATCTGCTAACTATAACATCGTTATAATACAATTTTTACATGAACTAGTCGGCAACCCGTGCATTCACCTAGGCTAGCTTCTTTGATAGTCTTTATTCCTCTTATCATAAGATATAATAATTAAATAATAATTAGATTATGAAAAATAGTGCTTAATATAAAATTTATTGAGAGTGGATTAAAGTACAAACTAAATCAAATATCTAATCATCTATTAATTTTTATTCCTAATTTGCATGTTTTCACTTACTTGTTGTGGATTTTTTTTAGTTTTAGGCTGGAATTAGTATAAAAAACTAATTTTCTATTTTATTTTAATTATTATTCTGAATTTTAGTTTTTGGGATTTACTTTAGAATTCGTGTGGAAATTAAATTACTAATTTTTTATGTTTTATTTCAAATTTTAGTTAATTGGATTGTAATTGATATGAATTTTTTCATTTAATTTTCTAATTTTTATTTAATTATTATTTTAAATTTTAGTTATTTATTGACGTTACTTTAGGAGTTGTATGGAAATTAAATTGTTATTTTTTATTTTTTATTCCAAATCATTATCTTACTGATTGGAGGCTTCTCCAGAAGCTCCCGCGTTAATCTTAAGTGATAAAAGGCTAGAAATTTCTATGTTAATCGGATAAAAGAAAAGGAATAAGCCTATTTTAGGCTCCCAAACTCTTTCCTGAGTCCGAAAAATATCAACTCCTAAACCGGTTTTTTTTTATCCTCAACACTTAAAACCGGTGCAAAACGCCTCTCTCGTCCAAAATCATTTGGGGGGTGATCGGAATAGCGATGACTTTTGGCTTTTGGCTAAAAAACATCAGAATCGGCTGAAAAACATCAGAATCGAGTTAGTGAATAGTGTAGTGAATAGTGAAAAAAAAAGCTGAAGCTAGAAGCTGAAACCGAAAAAAACCGAAACGATCACCCCTAGTTTTAGCTGATATACTCCCTTTCCTCTGTTCCTCCCATCTCTGCCTGTAGACCGAGCTCACCGAAAGCCAATCCCGGCGTCGCCTACAGGTCGAATTCGTGACGCCAATGGCGGCGAAGCTCTCGCCATCCCATCAAGTGGCGTTTCCATCTCCGGCAACCAGTGCCAGTCTGCAACCGACCTTCCATCTCTTTCGTTATGGAAGTTTCTCTGGTAGGTAGGCTGCAGGACTAGCTCCTCAACTACGGTGCTTGTGCCCCACGCTCCTTGCTGTCCCGTTCACTTCTTCTTGCTGTCCGGTGGCATGGAGCGAAGTAAGAAAAGGCGAGTAATTGAAAATCGATTCAATTAGATGCCTGCAGATGCCAGATGGTGTTTGTATGTGATTGTTAATCCTATTTCATATGCTTGTCAGCTACTACCCGTGTGTTACACTGTTACTTGGTTCCATTGGAGCGTGCAACTGCTGGTCTGCTCCTCGCCTATTATGTGCTCGACGGAATGCCTCACACGGGCGGAGCTGCTTTCCGACGACTCCGCCATCCTTATGCGGCAAATTGGAACAGAAATTGGAGTGGCAGCTCATGGCTGGCCATTGATTGCTGCACCTCGCTCGCTTTCTCTCACCTCTGCGACGAAGGCGATGAAGCGCTAGCGGGAGGTCGCGCCATCCGCACAGCCACCACGCCATGCTGGTGCTGCCGCAGCGTTGCGTTGCTCTGGTGCCCCCTGTGTCTTCGCACTGCTTGCGCATGGCTCCACGTTGCCGCCACGGCCTCGCCTCAGTTGACTTGAGAAACGAGGGTGGCTGGCAGGGAGGCACTGTGGAGAGAGGAGGAAGAGAGAGGAAAGGAGAGGAAGAAAATGGGGAAGGCGAAGGCCACAGAGGCTGACACGTGGGTCCATTGAATTTTTAACATTTTGTTTTCTGATAGGAAGGGATGTGGTATCCGCCTGGCATCCACATCAGAGAACCTTGCACGTCTAGATAGCGAGGGGTGCTTTGCACCGGTTTGAAAGTTAAGGGTGAAAAATGACTTGTGTTAGAGTTAAGTGGTGTTTTTTGGACTCGGACATGAGTTAATGGCTGGAAAATAAACTTTTTCCAAAAGAAAAATTGTCAGAAATTGCTTATTGATCGAGGTCGTGTTACCGACCATGGAAGCTCTCAACTAAAGAATATAAAATAATAGACAAGAACATAAGAGGTAGTTCTAGTCTTCTCTTAACTTTATTACTCTTTATCTATAGGCTTGTGTGTATAATGAATCTCCTAAACCCTCTTATGTAGGTGGAGCAGCATGAATAAATAATATGAAATTAAACTAGCTAATGAGTTTTATCGGTTGACAGTCTTCTAATGGGTCTTTGTTTAGGTAAAATATCTACATCTATTGGACCCTTGTATCGGGCCGATATACAACACAAATTCTCACATAATCTTAAAAAAAGGGAAATCTTGGCCATCTAGTGTTGCAATCTACGGTTTGTATTGCATTTTACTGACACGACAAAGTTGTATTCATGTATCATTATATGGTAGGATCAAAGAGTTTGACTGGAAAAATGCAATACACATTTCATCAAGGCTCAAGCCCGTATCAGGAAGTCCGAATAAGGCTAGGATATAATGCAACTTGGGAAGAAGAATTTGTAGGATTTTAGTTCAATTTCCGCAGGAAACAAGAAAAAAACTCGTGCCTTCCAAATGGACTTGGAACCGAACACGCCAGACTTCCCGTAGATTTCATGTAGGATCAAAGCGGGTAGATTTGGCCTAGGTTAAATGAAGGTTTCATGGTCCACTGTTTACAAGTCCCTAAATAAGTTTAGCATAATCCACACCCTGTCTCTTTAATCGTTACCACTACTACACGCTCTACCCACTCCACTTGAATTAAGTAGCACTCAGTTTAATATTAACTTTTAAATTTTTTATTATTGCTAACTTATTTTTTACTGTACCTAAATTGACTTATTTGATATAATTAAATTTTTAAAAATATAAAAATAGAAAAAAATATTAGCCCATTACAGACAATGCAAAGGAATACGAAAAAAAACCAAAAAACAAAAAAAAAAGACAAACTACTAAATAATAAAAATAAATCAGAAATAGAAACTAACTTAAAAAACTAAAATAAGCTTTAAAATTCTGTGCATGCACGCGCGCGGGTGGGAGCCACCAGCAATGCTCACACCTGTTGTCACGCCGCGACCGTGTACAACAGCAAGCCAGCATTTAAAACGCTGCGCTCAGCATCCATGTACTCCCAGCAGTCACGCGTGCCACTGGGTGAGCCTCCTTCACTAGTACTAGTATTTTCTTAGCAGGGGTTGACAGGAATTTCAAAGCGTAAACCAGAGTAGGGGAGAAATAAAAACAAGAAATTAATCACGACAAGGCAAAGATGATGCCCCGCTCTTTCAAGTTTTTAGCTTCTTTAAAAGTTAAAATAAATAAAACGATTTTTTTAAACAGATTTTCAAAATGGTTTTTTAAATTTAAAATTGTATGTGTTATCTATGTCAATAACTTTACTGTCTGTTATTGTTTTAAAAAATACAAATAAAAATTAGCCGAAAAGAATTGTTGTTTGACTCGACCATATGCAGTCCACAGGCCAAACGTTGGGGTCACGTGTTTTTGGTAGTAGGTGGTTTTACGCAGAGCAGAACTGCATATGGTAAATTTTTTTTAGGTTACTGGTGTGTAACTTGGGGTATATATCTAGTGAAAATTGTTGCTAAGATGTACGTTTCAGAGAGGAGTCGAGGAGAACGCTGAAGCTGATAGGTTATGGGGTGCGTTCAAAACTGCTTAAACTTAGGTTTACGTTTCTACAATAACTTATTATTAAACAGTGTATTTTTTTAAAATAAGATCTATAAAAAATTATAATATAAACTGTATTGAGTTCAGCTATATCAGTCAAAATCACATAGAACTATTTTTCTTTACGTAGTGCCTCTCACGAATAAGACAGAATTAAAAAACTGTAGTCATAAATCATAGCCCAAAAGAACCCACTCCACATCAGGACGAGAGACAACTCGCAGTGGTGCCATTTTGACTGTGGTTTAACTAGAGCTAGACCAATAAAGGCTGAGCTCTTTTAGGTCTTATACTTATAATTTTTGCTACAGTAATTAATTTTTAATCTATATATATTTTTAAGTTGAGGTTTACAAAGTTAATTGTAGTACACACTGTACCGACTTTAGCTATACCAGTCGAAATCATATGTGACTCTCTCGTATTCTCTCACGAACAGTTAGAGTTCAAAAGCCAAAAGTAAGCCACAATCCAAAAGTGCGAGGTATAAGGAATCTTAATCAAAATAGTGGTTTTTGACAGTGAAACGGGAAACTATGCTCTACTACTATTGATCACAGCAAAATCCAGACCGTAAGAAGAACACTCACAGCAGCAGAGTTCCTCAGATTAGCAGCAGAGTTCCTCGATTCACCGGAATTTTTCTAGCTTCTTATGGAAATTAAATTGTTTCATATAAAATCCTTGTAGAAATAGTAGATTGTAATCAGTCGGTAGTTGCTGCAATACTACTAGTAGAAATACAAACGGCACAGATTGAATTTTCTGGGAGGTACAACTCGAGCCAGACAATGTATACTCCCTCCGTTAATAGGCGTCGATCTAGGACCTCACACGTCCAGCAAGGCACATCTACGAAAAGACTGCACTACTCTCATTCATTAGATCACTTACTGTTATTTAGATGGCGTGCATTACGATATTGTAAATAGTTAAAGGGGAGGGGTATACAAGGAAGAATGATAAAAAAAAAGTCATCTCGAAATTATAGAATGGCATGTTATTAGAAACAAAATTTGAAAGCTACACTGACATTATTTGGGCACAGAGGGAGTGACAAACTACTAAAAAAATATACATAGGAACTTGGAATAGGAAAAAGAAAAGATGACACAGCTATACTAGTAATATACAAGTGCTACATCCTACGGTCATAAGATCCTTGTTAGGAGTTACGTGCAGAGAGTGAGTGAGGCCTGGCTCAACCAACACAGCTAAGCTAGTTTGTTGTGTTGCGCGAGAGATGGCAACCATTTTTTGTGTTCCAAGGGAGGTGATCATCTTCCCTGGAGGAGAGGAGGAAGCCAGCGTCATTTCGCATCAACCTCCTCCTGTGGGTGGGACACGCAGAGCGCTGGAGCTGAAGAAGAAACAGCCTAGAGGTAGATGAGACAAGAAGGGTCATCAGAGCCCAGTCCAACCAAAACCAGTGAGAGCAAACGTACAAAAGAGCGAGAGAGAGAGAGAGAGAGAGAGAGGAAATCAGATCCCTACGAAAGGTTTCGGTAGCTCATCCAACGGACCAAAACATTACGTACGATACTACCAAACTAACAGTGACAAAGCAAGCCTGTAGTTATGTACTCCTCTCATTTTTTTTTTGGGGGGGGAACATACTCCTCTTCTATCTTAACAAACAGTTATCAACAGAGCAGCTCATTTGGGATTTCACGGGGAGAAGGAGCCTCGAGGTACTATTGCCTGATTTCGTCGCAGAAAAACAAGAGGGTTATTACCAGATTGGAAAAATCCAAACAGGCAAACACATCTAGTTTTATCAGCCCCGCTCAACTTCTTCAAACGCGGTGATGGGCGTCAGCTTCAAACGATTTTTTCACTATTTGAAATTTTTGTCGTTTTCTGTTTTTTGTTTTTTTTGTGTTTTGTTTTTTTTCTCGTATTTTTTTGTATTGTCCGTTATAGGTTAACATGTCGTTTCTATTTTTAATTTTTTTAAAATTTAATTATGCCAAATAAACCAACTCAGCTACAGTAAAAAAGTCATAAGTCATCGCCTTTCCGAACACTACCTTAGAGACATCATGTGTTTGAGGTCAGTAGCAATCCTGTAAATTTGGAAGGTCAACTACACTTGAATCCACAAGTTCAATGGGATATTTGACTGATGACGACAAAAAAGACACCGGTCCAATTTCGGTGTGATCCACTTTTAAACGTTGGCTTGAACGTCAGACGATTACATTTATGCACACGTAAAAAGTTTTGTTATTGTAAGACATCAGATGGTGACTAGAGGGATTGAATAAGAACCACACCGATAAAATCTTTTACCTCAAAATTGTTAGTCTTTTGCTCTAATAACTACAAGGTGTAGAGATTAGAGTCTAAGCACCTCCAGAGAAATCCTCAAGAAAAATCGAGCCAAACAGTACTTGACAATCAGAGTGGTACTACCAAAATGTAAAGTGCGGTACTACTACTACACTATTACTGCCATGGAGAAGACAATGCTACTATTCCCTCAAATAAGTACAGGCAATTCGGCTCGAAAAAGACAGAAAAAAAACCCACACAACTTCCACATGAAACATTCAAATAACTTAAATTTTGAACCAAAACAAGATCACAACTTTAAGAACTTAAAACAACAAGAGATTTTTGCAATATCACAGAAAGGTTGGGACCTTTTGGCTCCTAAATATCTATTGTAGCAAAACCAGGCTCAAACTACAAAATGAGCCAATTCTTAAACTGAGACTCGAAATCTCTTTAAACTTGGCATGCATCTTCTCTAAGATGTTATTAATCTATTTCAAACAACAATCGAGAAAATTATTGCTAAAATTCTGATTTTTTCTATTCGAATGAAGGTTGCACCAAAATCGGACAAAAGATGGAAAACGAAGAACATAACATGCTCGTGGGTGGAAGAGATATATTTTCATATGTCACAACAAGTAAAAACACTCAAAGATTTAAGGCAAAAACATTTATATCAAGAAATCACTTGGAGAGGCCAAAACCAAGTAAAATCAAGTAATTTCAAGAACTTGTCAAATTTGATGCCTCAATAGATAGGGATTGATTTTCATGAGATATCTTCATCACCTACATGTTCTTGGCACAGAGCAGGATCAAGAAGGGAAGAGAAGATATTAAAACTAATAAGATCAAGAGTAAATCAACCAAAACAACAGAGATCTATAAGAGATGAATAAAATTGATATATTGCTACTTGAGAATAAATGTTTTACAGTCACTTCACTTAGAGGACAAAATAGCACATCAAACCCTAACATTAGAATACTTGATTTCCATGAGTAAAGTTAAGATAGTTAGATGGTTCACTGGTAAATCTCCACCACAACCTATTAAATAAACAATGCAACTAACCCATCTAACCCAAATGGGTACTATCTACTTAGCATAAATGGAGAAAACTTGTTAACGCTATACAATACGGGTTTTACTCATGTGCCACACTTATGCACGTTTTTCAAAGCATATAACCTCGAATCCGCTAAGTCCTTAACCTTTAATCTAACTTGATCTTCTCAGCTTTTCTTTTACCTAAAGCACTTTCCTAAGCGCTGCTCAAATACCATGGTTTTGATCTAAGATAATTTTCAGTATTTTGATCAATTTACTAAAATACCCTTTTTTGACCTGATCTTCATCTTTTTTTGCAACTAATCGTCATGTTTGTCATGTATAGGTGCACAACTGATTTGCCACACATCGGCAAGTCTCTCTCATTCTGGTTCTACCGGACCACGCCTCACTTAAACCGATCAAACCATATGATGTAACAAATCGCTCGAACTTTCCTTCAATATTTTGCGCATTTCTTTTGCCATGCTTGAGCTCAACCATCTCATACCATATCTTTGATCATTCTAAGCCTCAGTTCCTCTATGAGCGCAACCACAATTCTCACTGTTAACCATGGTTGACTGTAATCATTCCTGCATATTCAAAGTCTAAGAAATCATTTCTAGGCAAAAATTCTTCACAACTTAACTCACGTTAGTCAAAACATACTTCATGTAATATATATGCACTAATGTAGGTCAACTCAAATCAATCCATAACTTAATTTCCCAAAATCTCAAGAAATTTTCATCTGGACCTCTTTGAAAAAACTGTAACTGGTAAGTAATTCACGGTACTACTGGCCAACGGTATGACCCCTATGGTCATACCGCTTCAGCGGTCTAACCGGAGACATACCGACGGTCTGACTGGCTTCATGCCAACAAAACCGACAACATGTATGGTTTGTAAAATTCAAATGACCACTTTATAAACTTTGCAATGATTCATCATAATACTACACTAGACTTTCTCACATATTCCTTCAGTTATACCTTTGCACACGCAGAACTATCTTGGTTCTAGTTGAAGTAGTTGTCTATCTCTACTTAACATAAAAAAATATTGTTTAACCGTAAATCTTAAAGAGCTAGCTCTCTACTTACTTAACATAAAAACACTTATTTTCTATGTTTAAATGTAAATCTTAAAGAGCTAGCTAGTTCTCTGTAAAATGTTGTGTGAGGTTTGTTCAGAATGGTGTTGGTTTATGACTTTTTTACTGTAGTTAAATTGGTTTATTTTGCATAATTAAATAAAAAATAGAAAAATATGTTAGCCCATCACAAACAATGTAAAGGAATATGGAAAAAAAGAAAAAGCAAAAAAGCCCAAAAAATAAAAAAAACTTAGAAAAAGATAAAATTTACGAATAGTAAAAAATAGAAACCAGAAGCTAAATTGAGCAGTGCTTTAAACTATTGTGCAGGAAATACCACGTATGATTACTATTGCTCCTTCTGGTCACAAATATATATCGTTTTAGGCGTTGACACAATCCCTAAAATGCAATTTTGACCGTCGATTTGTATAGTAATATATTTATAAAATTAAAATATTATGAAAGTATTTTTTGAGATTAATCTATACATATAATTTTTTATGTATTTAATCTAAGTATTTAAAAAGATACTAATGGTTATAATTCAGAAATTTAATTGCAGACGTCATCGAGGCGATACATCTTTCTTCAACTGTTGAGAAACCGTCGCTGATGAGTCCAGTTTGATCGATTCCTCCTATGCAAAAAAGATGAATAAATCACAGAATATTATGAACAATAAAATGAATATAGAGCTATGAAAGAGGAACTTCTTTATTTATTTTCTTTATCTGTTCACATCAAATTTTATAATAATTAAGACCCTATTTATTAACTAAGTAAAAAATATCTTTACTATTATAAAAGAAGGAGTTGGTGGTTGACCCGTCGTCACTTCTATTCTCTCAGCCCTTCGATCTGATTGCGAGATAAAATCCGAGCTGTCTATCTCGTAGCCTCCTCCCTCCCACCCCGCGCGCCGCCTCCTCCCCTCCCTCTATCTCTCTCGCAGCCGCACCGCCTCCCCACCCCCCCGCGCGCCGCTCCTCCTCCCCCCACCCCGCGTCGCCGCTCCTCCTCCCCCCACCCCGCGTCGCCGCCGCCGCCTCCCCTCCTCCCTCCCTAGCGCCACCCGATCCGCCTCCCCCCGCCGCCCTGATCCGCCTCCCCCTCGCTCTCCCCCGCCTCCCCCTCGCTCTCCCCACGCCGCCTCCTTCCCCTCCCCACCCCGCGCCGCCGCCTCCTCCCCTCCCTCCCACCCCGCCGCCGCCGCCTCCTCCTCCCTCCCAAGCGCCGCCGCCTCCTCCCCCCCCCGCGCGCCTCCGAGCACTCGTCTGCCGCGCTGCGCCGCCGCCGAGCACTTGAGCGCCGCGACGAGGAGACCGGGATGGAGATCGCGTGATCCGCCCGCCGCGGCTGCTCCAAGGAGCACCGGAAGATCTACGCCGATCGGTTCTCCTCGCCGACCTGTAGGTCTCTCGCTCGCTCCCGCATCCGCCCCAAAACCCCAAGCCCCGATGCTTACTTGCTTCTCCGGTGGTCTCGCTGCAGATGGGGACGGCCGCATCACGGCCCCGACGCCACCAAGTTCTTCGCCATGTCCGGCCTCTCCGCGCCGACCTCAGCGGTGAGGCGACCACCCCGCCACTACCCGAGTCCTTGGGTCCTCGAGTGTCATTGCTGGTTGGTTGATAGAGCCTATCTAATCCTTTCGCGTTTGGAAAATCGTGTGGATCCAAGGTCCGGGCGATCGCGACTCCAAGCGGCAGGGTACCTCGGTTTCGCCGAGTTCGTCACCGCTATGCAGTCCGCTCTGTTCCTTTTCCTCTCCTCTCTTGTTTGTGCATCAATCGTAGCTCGTGTGCTACCGTAAGGAAAGATTTGGATGCGCTGTGCGCATTTATTATTGTGTCTTTTCCAAATTGCAAACCGCACTCGTGTCTCTCGCGCAAGCGGGAATGAGATCACCCAGACGACCAAGCGTGAAGGTAAACCGAGATGCATCCATTTACCCTTTTTGTTCGTGAGTTTGTTTGGGTGTGGGTATATGAACTAGATAGTTTGTGGTTGTTCTTGCAGACTGAGTAGCTCGGACCACTTTGTGATGGAGGGTCTCGATGAACTGCTTGTTGTAAGTATATAGTCTACAGCTTATGTGCCATTGGACCGTATTTTTCACTTCTCACACTATGATATTGCAATGGATCATTGATTTGCAGAGATCAAAGGCTATGGTAAAACGAGTTCACCCAGAAGACAATGGTAAGAAATATGCTCCTGGCTGGCGAATCATGTATTGGTGAGTCGGCATGCGATGCTAACCATTTCTTTCGACAGCACCCTCGAGTTCAAGCACCTTCTACCAATCACCGTTCGATTCAAAATCAGCATAGAAGGTACTAGACTTATGCGGCGTTTCAAGATCTTGTCCATGTTGTGAGGTTAATTTACACCATGTCTATCAACAGGCAAATATCCTGTTGCTCTTTTGGCTAAATAGTGAACTCTTGTAGCTTGTTGTTGAGTCATTGAAATTGTCATAGTTTTCTCTTAATGCCAAGTAGAGCATTGCAGTTCAACAATTGAATCGGTTTTTCAACTTTATTTGGCTCTTTGCAAGCGCAGATGCCTCTGACTGCTGTTACTTCTATAATCGATGGCTTAAAAGACTATACATCAAAAATTGAAGCCTTGGAAGTTGCATACCGGTTCAACGATTTTGCCTCCCATTACTTGGTATAGACTTGTTCATGGTTTAGGTACCCTAGAAGTTTGGATGACAATTTTTTCATGTTCTTTCATGCGGGTTGTTTTCTTGGGTCCTTACTTACATGGCATTACATTGATTCTACAATTTTTCAGACAAACAGTGATTTCGATGCAAAGCCAATGGTCATGCTCTTGGGTCATTATTCTATAGGGAAAACAACATTTATTAAGCATCTGCTGAAAACAAGTTACCAGTTCGGTTTAACCACCATGTTGCGTGCCACATCACATGTTACCGCCAACTGCGGAGTCGGCTTCCATTGTTTAGTCGCTACCCTTTTGAAGGTCAACATAATTGCTTTGGTAAGGAGTTCGTACCATTGTTTGTACAAAGATGTCGTTATACATATCCATTCTAATTCATTGTAATTCATATTTAGGTGGGTTGTCAATCACGGAGAGAGCAATTAAATTCATATTCTTCCCGAATTCAAGATATGCCACTGAGTTGGAAGGTATAAGTCTCTACACCATTAATATACTAATTATTTTGCAAGTCTCTAATAATTATTTTCATTTGTTTGATGTTTCAATTGATAAAGAAATACATATATAAGATGTTTGGTAGCAATGCACGGGCACTTAACTAGCCTTCCCGAATAAAGTGTTTTTTGCTTGGTTAAAATTTTGAAAACTGCACTTCACTATGCTCACCTTGTATTCCTGTCCCCTCACCTTTGTTTGTCAATCTTAATTTGGTGCTCAGCTCCCTGCTATGCCACCAGGATGATGCATAACACCCATTAGCAAATGTGTGGATAGTGATACACCAGAACGTAAAACTGTATATACACGACAATCGTGCGCTAGGAGTAGAGTAGATTAGTATGATGCTTGATTTATTTACGAGTATTGTCGTGCGCTAGGAGTAGAGTAGATTAGTATGATGCTTGATTTATTTACGAGTATGAACATGTATGTTTTGTTTGATACATGATGACGTAAGAAAAAGTTGATATTTATTATTCAATTTGATATCATATTTGATAGTATGCATCACTTTTATTTGATTTTCCGTTGCAACGCATGGGCACTTTACTAGTCTATTAATAAGCTAGACTTATAAATGTAGACCCAGGTTTTTCAAAACTAACTACCGTAAACCTGGTCTCGTGCACGGAACGGAGGCACGCACAAGAAAGAGGTGAGCGCGAGTTGGCATCTATAAAACCACCACCTCGACTTCCCCCGTCCGCCCTCCCACTCCCACTAGTAACGCACGCCACGCATCCGACTCCCCCTCACTGCCACTGTACCGCTCCCCTGGCCCACCACCACCGCCGCGGCGCCTGCATGGGCGACCCCCGGGCCCGACTCGCCGGCGCCGGTGAGCTCCGGCGGCCGGAGCCGCCGCTCGACCCGCTCGAGTTCCTCTCCCGCTCCTGGAGCGCCTCTGCTTTCGACGTCCCCCGCGCGGCGCGGGGGCTCCCCCCGCCGACGCCGACCCCTCCGCCGGCCGCCGCCCTAGTCGGCCCCATCGCCGAGGACGCCACCTGCGAGCTGGACGACGGGGGCGGCTTCGCCTCCGCCTCGGCCGCCGCCGCGGGGAACTCCTTCTCCTTCGCCTCCGCGGCCACCTCGCAGCTCATCATGGAACGGATCCTCGCGCAATCGGTGAGCCCATCGGTTCGTCTCGTTTCTTCCCCTGCTTTTTTGTTCTTTAAAAGGTTCGGATAAAAATCACGATTCATTTAACAGAAAAATTACTCCTTTCCAATTCGTAGCCGGAGATTTCTTTTTATGCCAACATCTGGACTCCATTTTTTTTGTTCAACAAAAAGGCGAGCGCTTTGGTCGTTTTTTTATTGGGGATTTCGACTCCTTGATTTTTTTTTCGCCCCTGAGCTGCATTCTGCTGCGATTTGGTTGGTATTTCCCACTTTTCTGCGGGTGGGTTACTCTACTTGTACGTTTCTCTGATGAGTTCGTGATTTCTTTCTTTCATCTGTAAACTCTTGAGGTTTCCTAGCGTACGTTCCGGTACAAATTTGTACAGAATCCAGCCTTTTTCATGGGAATTAATGGATCTTTCCCCCAGCCAGCCGGTTTCATTCTCCGATCGAATTCTAACTTTGTTCCCTTGATTTATTTCTTTTTTGTGGGTTTCTTTTCGTTTGTTTCCCCTATGACCCCATGTTGGGACAAGAAGAAACGGCCAAACCAGAGATTTTGGGCAATAGAACCAGTGTAATCCTCACCTTTTGTGTTTAACTACGCGGCTTAGTCCCAGTTTAATGATCAGGACAGCCATTTACCACCAATTCCTTTGTTCTTCTGAGAACTAAATTTCATTCTGTTCTGCGTTAAATAGCAGGAAAAGAAAACCAAAGCTTGATGCTTTTTTTCTTCTTCATTTATATCGTCTGTACAAGCTAAAGCGCTAAACTTGATGTCTCAAACATACTTATTGTGTTGCAACTGGCAGCAGGAAGTGGCGCCGCTGACCTCCGGCAGGCTCTCGCATAGCAGCGGCCCTCTCAACGGCGGCGGCTCCCTCTCCGACAGCCCGCCGGTCTCGCCGGAGATTGATGACTCAAAGGTCACTCCTTGCCACCTTTGTACTAGTAGTTTCTACCACTTGTTCTTGTGCTTGTGATGTACCAGTGTCAGTTGCAGTACTTTGCTGCAATTTTTAATGCCTAAACTATCACTAAACTTCAGGCTTGTGGTTCCCTAATTGTTGTTTATTAGTACTAAGTCATTAGATGTTTTTAAGTGTTTTAATAGTCAGGGAAAAGATACAAGGAGCAAGGCACTGCTTTTACTGCCTGACTAGTGGACGCAGTGTTTGCTGTGAGAGATTCTCTACATCTTCAAAAAACCAAAAAGAAATTGGAGTCGTCTGTCTGACTAATGATCGTGTGCTTGTTTTGTGGGAAATCATCTTTCGTGTGCTCCACACCCTCGAAAAACCGAAAAGAAAATAAAAAAATGAAGCTTTGTGCAACTTTTTACTAGTTCAATTGTCCTCGCTACCCTATATATATTTTCTGGAAAAATATGTTCTGTCAACCTACTTCTTCCACACGAATTGTGGCTATGCTTAAGCTTTCATTTTGTAATTCATGACAAGCCTCTGCTTTCCGTTCACTTATATAAAATTACTCTTAAGTGCTAATCAAGGTATATAGTAAGTACAACCCTGTGTGTCGAAGTAAAATAGTAAATACTTCTGCACAGATTTATGTGCTGAAGAAGTGATATCACAAATTTTACCCACTGAATACCACTATACTTTTTAAAGATTAATGTGATAGACGTCGTAGATTGGGTTATTTGTCCTTTTTGGATGGGAGCAGTAGTTTACTTGGTCCGTAGTCGAAGAGCAATAGATGGTCTCAAAGAACAGAATTTTTCACATAAATAGCACTGAAATCATTTTTTTTCCTGCAAATTTAGCTCTAGACATTACTCTGACGTCTGCCACGCTACTGCCGAGCAACGGCAGCTCGGTAGGACTCCTGCTGAGCAGCCACACAGCGACATATGATTAGGGGTATTATCAGCACTAATTAAGCATTATATTGCATGATTAGCACTAATTAAGTATGATTAACACTATTTAATTACTGCACGGCTGGCTGGCGTCGAGCACAAGAAGGGAGATTAGCATCCGGGACCAAATTTGTAAAAAAAGTAGTCACGGTGCCATTTGTGGAACATTTCCAAAAACGAAATTCTCCGTTGTGGTAAAAGAAGAGGCGAGGTTACAAGTGTCATTTGTCCAGGAAAATAATTATTGGAAGCTGTGGGACTGCCTGGGACAAAGAGACCAGCCTTGCAGCCTTCCCTGTGCACAAAATTTTCTAGAGAGAGAACCAAATACAAAGCTAGACAACGGACCCCCGTAGGGATGCCTTTCTCTCCTTCCAATAAGACACCTGACTTCTAACCCTTTTCTTTTTCCCCACATCTTTTGTTTTGCCCAATCCCTTTTGCTTTCTCTCTTAACAGTTTGTGATCCGGTGCCCATTGTGTAAATTGCTTGCCATAGACATGTCGTTTTCCATCTCCCCCTCCGACAACTCCTGTATTGCAGATTGAAGTCTGTTTCCATTCACATGCAGAATATGTAGATCCCTTCATTGGATGAAACTGTGCCAGATGCTTGTTTACTTGCTTGTATGGCTTGCTCCTTTGCTATGCGCATGAACACCACTTTTACAAATTTACACTAAATGCAATTACTTCCGTGTCAGTGTTAGTCACATGCATATCATTGAACAACTGAACAGTGTGATGATACTTCTCTGTGTTATTCGCATTGATATCATTGAACAATTGAACAGAGTGATGATATGTTTATAAATTTGTAAGTTTTGAGACAGGAATGCTAGCGAAATCTGCTTGACCTCTTTTTGGTTTGAGGAAAGAACCTTCTTTTCCTAAATATACGATCCTGTTGCCAATCTGTCAACAAAAGTAACTCCTTCCCTCTTCCTTTCTTGCTCTTGGTTCTTCATGCCTTGCCTTGTTTTCATTCTTCTTGTACCGTGTTCTCCTTTTCACTGTAGTAGTTGTTAAAGTGTCACTTCCCGTTGTGCGCTCACAACAATAATAGTTTGTTCTCACTTCCTTCTGTTCTCTCAGCATGCTACCTTCACAATGTCCTAGGTAATTTTGCAAAACAGGACAGTATGGTGCTAGAATAATGTGCTTGGATACCTAGAGACAACGAAATCTTTCATACAGACAGACCAGCCTAGTAATTGGCCCATCTCACCAGACATTCTTAATTTGGAATTTGGAAAGAATCTTTCTTAAAATATTCCTTGAAACATCTATTTAGCTCATATTATAAATAAACCAATGTGAAATGCAGTCATAGATTCATCTATTCCATGGCTCCCCTAGTTTTGGTTTGAGGGAAAAAAGGGCCCAAGAATGCCCCCACACTGCTGCTGTTCCACATGCCCCCAACCCCGAGAGAGAAGTCTTAAGGTCAAAGATTTTATTAGGATAGGCAAGCAGCAAGGCATACACAGGGGCACCCTGGTAATTCCAGCCAAGGTAATCACAGCTGTACAGCCCCCTAACCTCTCCCTTTGCAGTGCTAGTTTTTTTTAATCTTAATTCTGTATGGTGTGACCCGCTGTCATCTAGCTCTCCGAGCAGTAGAGTTGTGGTAAGATGGATTTTGTTGTTTGCTTGGTTTTTGTGGTAAAGAAGCTTTGATTCCCTCTACCATCTCAGTGCTTGTCTCTGGCCTCTGGTCTCCTGCTTGTGTAAGCAAACACTGTGGCATGTCCAGTCTGCCTATGTCACTCCATCTACCCATTTCTCTCTCTGGGTAAAAAGTAGCAGGCTTGCAGGCATGCAGTCCTTGCCTTTAGGTTTCTCACTTTTCTGCATGATGACGCTAGTTGTGCCTTTTTGGTCCCTAATCAAGTGTTATTCCTTCAGCTTTCTAATTTAATGTAATGATGCACATGCATTCTTTTATGTGATGTAGGACTAATATTCTCCTCTTGGAAATTCTTTTTATTGGCTTTTGCTGATGGCTTTTAGCTATGGCTTATGACTTTTGGCTGAAATAAGAAGTAATGATTAGAAGAAGTGACTTTTAGAAGGAGAGAATGAGTGGGGAAAAAGTAATGGAGAAATACGTGCGCCTGACCCGGGCGAGAGGAGTGGGGTACGTGATGCACTTGTGACCCCTGCTTTATTCTCAGAACAAGGAGTGGAGAAGCCGTTTTAGAAGCCGGGTGTTCATATTGGCTTTTCTAAGTAGAAGTCAATACGAATATAGCCTTAGACTCTCTCCTCCGTTGCTTCATGATTGTGTCGATTGTCTTCTGTGATTATACATTGTTTACTTGTGTATGCTCTAGTATATGACACACTTAGCTCAACATTTCGACTTACTCGAGGCTGTAGATTAACATTGTGCAAACACAGTGGTTTGTACTGGCGAATGAATTTCACTGTCTTGAATGATTATCAGTACTATGAGTTAAGGACCCACCGGAGAAATTTTGATTTGTTCTGTCACTTCAAGGTCTGGGCCTAGTTGCAATTAATTTATCACCTTGTATGTAATGAATTTATAACTTGCAACACATTTTCCTGTCAATTTTATGCGTGAATCAAAATAAATTTTTTTGTAGAATCTCTTTTGTTTCTTCTACAATATTTTTCATGTGACTTTGAACCAATTATCGGAAAATCATAGCAATATCCTTCTGATTGGACCGAGTGATCTGTGCTAATCGTGGGTTTTTTCAAAAATATGCAGTACTGCAGAGCAGTGAGCACGCCGAAGCTGCAGGCATACCGAGGCGGCAATAAGACAGTTGGCCGGTGGCTCAAGGATAGGAAGGAGAAGAAGAAAGAGGAGACACGAGCACACAATGCACAGGTCCATGCCGCTGTTTCAGTTGCAGCTGTGGCCGCGGCGGTTGCAGCTGTGGCTGCTGCGACTGCTGCAACCTCAGGATCTGGCAAGGGTGATCGTGCAGCTCGCACTGACATGGCTGTGGCGTCTGCTGCAACACTTGTGGCTGCACAATGTGTGGAGGCTGCAGAGTCCATGGGAGCTGAGCGTGAGCATTTGGAGGCAGTTGTTGGCTCAGCAGTGAACGTCAGGACACCTGGAGACATTGTCACCGTCACAGCCGCCGCCGCCACTGGTTTGTCACTTCCACCAGATGTAATAACTATTTCTTAATCCTGAGTTAGATATTCATGTAATGGTCTGTTGATTGCAGCATTGAGAGGTGCAGCTACATTGAAAGCAAGGGCTTTGAAGGAGGTGTGGAACATAGCGGCTGTGATCCCAGTAGAGAAGGGCACAATGGGAGGAGGGCACCATCACAAGCAGTGTGTGCACATGCAGCATCACAAGTTGGAGAGCAACGGTAGTAGTGTTAGTGATGACCTTTCGCTTGAGGAGGAGAACAACTTCCTGGGCCTGTGCAGCCAAGAGCTGCTTGCTCGCGGCACTGAGCTCCTCAAGCGCACACGGAAAGGTGCTGATTGGTGATCCTTCTGTTTCATGATGTGTTAAGAAATGTACATTTACTGATGTTGCTGTTTCATGATCATTTTACTTACAGGGGTACTGCACTGGAAGATTGTATCAGTGTACATCAACCGAATGGGCCTGGTAAATGCTTGTTCTCTAGAACTGTAGTAAACTTTTGCGGTAATTGTGAACTTTTGCTTAGTTATGATGGCATGTTTGCAGGTCATGCTCAAAATGAAGAGCCGGCATGTTGCAGGGACAATCACCAAGAAGAAGAAAAGTAAGTGGCAGGCAAGCATGGCAGTGAAAGCATCCCGCTGTTTGTCCATGGCATTTAGGTCTGATCCATGTCTACTGTGCAGGCGTAGTGATAGATGTGTGCAAGGACGTTGCGGCATGGCCAGGACGGCACCTGCTGGAGGATGGCGAGCACCGCCGTTACTTCGGCCTTAGGACGGCCGAGCACCGGGTAATTGAGTTCGAGTGCACCAGCCAGAGGGAGTACGAAATGTGGACAAAGGGCGTGGCGCGCCTCCTCAGCATTGCTGGTGAGCGGAAGCGCTCCGTGTGACTAGCTCGCCAGCGCCAACCTGCCGACGCTGGGGTTGGCCTAAGCCATCTGTTTGCTAGGCTGTAGATGTGAAGTGAAGGCAACAGAACAGCATGGGCAATAGGTTGCGCTCAATGTCCCACAGGACTTATGTAGGGCTCCTGTTGTTGTTGTTGTTAGGGCAGGAATTAAATTAAAGGCGGTGTGTTCGTGTTCATGTGGGGAATGCAATGCATGGGGTTCCATCCCTCATAGCAAGAAGAGAAAGGGGAATGTTGAGCCGAAGGGGCGTGCTTTCTGTGCTCTTTCCTTTCTGGTTACTTATCCTTTTGTTCTGTCTGCTGTAAGTTTTGCTTCTTTTCCCTCGTTTGGGGTGTGGCTATACACATCTATCTGGAGCAGTGGCAGGAAAAGATAAATGCTTTGTTCTGTTATTATTTAGTAAAGCATCTGTTTATTCCATTTCTGATTGTTCTGTGCATGCGTCTTTACCGTTTGGTATAGCATTAATCTAACTTTGTCTCATTTAAATGGGGTTCTGTGAGCTTGTGCTGTATGAGTTAAAGATATGGTTTTCATTGATCTAGCTAACTGCTTGTACAGGAGCGAAGAGTTGAGGCATTTTGTCTTGGTTGGTACTCCTGATTGGTCCTTAACTACTCTTAGTTCTGAAAAAGAATCTAGTGATCTGCTCACAGTGGTAATGTTGAGGTTTAGAATCTTTGACTGAAAGCAAAAGCTGTTTCTGTTCCTTCAACATCATCTGCCCCTCCTGCCTAGCTGAGATCAGGGCCAGTAAAGCTGTTGCCTCATGCATTCCCTGGGGCCCTTCTCTGCTCTGGATGCAGATGATTTGTTGGCGAAGATTGTACTCCATTGTTTTGTTCTGTTTCCTCTGGAGCTAGGATCACGTTCCCCCCAACTGTAGGAAGAGGCAGCATACAGATTGCAATTGCAAGTGGTTCAGGACCACCTTAATGTTGGGAGTTTGGTTCAGAGGACCACGCAATTTGAGCCATTAAAGTTGTTGCAAAATATCCATTATTTGGAGGTGTTTCATTTTCAAATGATTTTCTTCTTCAACATGCAATGTGGTTTTCTTTCTTCTTTTGGCCCCGCTCAGCGTTGGGCGGCAGCTTACAGTACCTGCTACAGTAAAAAAATTTTATTTTTTTCGTTTTGTTTTTTTCTCGTGTTCGTTTGCATCGTCCGCTCTAATTTAGTACAGCGTTTTTATTTTTAAATTTTTTAAAATTTAATTATACACAATAAATCAACTCAGTTACAGTATTTTTTCAGTCAGCTACAGTGTTTTTTCATCAAAAACCAAAAATCATTGCTATTCCGATCACCCGACGAGAACATGTGAACTAAAAAGAAAGCTGGGAACATTCTGATCTAGACTCTGCAACCCATCGGCTTCTCAAGTAACCATCTCAAAGGCAAATGCAAATCCGCATGCGTATTTTTACTTTAGAGTTTTAACTCCTCAGTGCAGCTCTATTACCAGGGACATGTGATATTCTTTTCAATTCTCGAGATTGGTGAGCTAAAGATCTCTTTTTTTCAGCTTTGCAAGCTACAGGGACTGCCGTATCCCATGCAATGCCATGTTTATGGAACCTGGATTGAATCGATCCAATGCAAAAGGGAATGCATCTCCTCTCTTTGGCAAGAGAAAAGAACAGCTCAATGATCACGAACACTAGTTGAAACATTGGTTGCCGAAACGAGAGAATCTCGTCGCTTTTGCTCGGGAGAACTAAAACTGTTTATAACGAAAGAAGAGCCTTTGCTGAGGTTCTTGTGGTCAGGAAAGACGCATGGATAAGACTGCAGCAAAAGGAGATGAGAGAGAGAGAGAGAGAGACGAGGTCCTTTCAAGCCGTCATTCAGAGGAGATGGGATGCTGCAGTTACATGCTGCTCTTTTGGCAAATCAGCTGACGGATTGGATTTAATCTGATGCAGTGACCAATGCCAAATTAAATTAGGGCTGTGAAAAAAAAATCAGAGAGAGTTGGACATACCACTTTAGGTCGGCTCGAGTTCAACTCGAGCTAAGCAAGCCTATTCAAATGGATTTATTCATCATATACCCTCCTCTTAGATGGAAATTCAGGATTTATCCTTCTGGCCCACATGTCAGTGACTTGTGATGACCCCACATGTCATTGAGTGGGGAAGGTAAATCCTGAATTTGCCAAATATAGGAAGGGTATATGATCAAGAGCCCCCATTCAAATTTGCTCGAGCTCGGCTTACCTCGATGTGAGCCTATTCAAATCAAGGCTCAAACTCATTGGAGTCATGTACTAATACATAGATATATGCCTACCAATGAGTTGCCAAGCATAGCGGATCCAACCCAAGCACGAGCTCAAGCTATGTTTGGGGAGCTGCAGCTTTGCTGAAAAGCTACCTTCATCTATCTCTCTGAGCGGAAAAAGCAGCTATAGCTGGTGGTTGAAGTTTTTTCCTGTGAGGCTGTTTTGCAACCATTTTTTTGTTAGGTTGACCGACTGCTGCGGCTATAAAACCCTTTGAGGGTTCTAAAGGCTTGTTTATTTGCTGATTTAGAGTAAATATTGATTGTTTCATTCTTCTTACAAAAATATTGATTAAATGACTTACTTTTATTAAGCTATGAGCAATTAAGCAAGATTTTGCAACGTAAAAAAAATCGCATTTAGAAGGTGAAATGCACATTTTATTTATGCAATTCAGTACTAGCCACAAAAGGTGCAATGTCCAGTATCACATCTTGGAGCCGAACACTTCCAACAAAAGGTCGCATAGCAAAACACATTCATACTTTATTAGCCATAAAAAAGTCAGCAATGGAATCATGAGAACATCCATGTCCCCATCGTCCACTGACATGTCCTTTTCACTAACCCATAGTTCAAAAAAAAAAAAAGATAACAAAGCCACTGCCATCATCTAACAGAAATTAACATAGCCAACCCACTGTCAACATATGAAATATGTAACTTAAATATGTAACATAGCCATGCCACTGTCACGATCTAACAACACTATCAGATTACAACTGAATGTTATCTGGTACTATATGCTCGGTAGGTTGCAAGTAATGAATCTTGTTCCAAATGACATATTAGTTTTAGCCCAACTGAGAGACCATGTATAAGGTTTAGTATATGTTTGTGATTAATAGTTAATATTTTAGTTGAGTTGATTTTTTTTTTTGTAAAAGTTGAGTTAGGCTGAGTTGGTTTGATGTCGTTTCATGGCTTAGGAGCTATGAATGTTTGTGTTAAATTGTATAATGCATATTTTTGACTAATATGAGTTAAGTATATGGAACTTATACTCGATATAGTTGATTGGTCTTTGAATGTACAAGTGGTTTAGAGAATGTAATGGTCAACGGCAATGGACCGGAACTAGACGGGGAGCTAAGGTCCAAAGTGATCGTGTAAGTCTGAGTGAGCTATGTGGTTCATGAGGGAAGTATAGAAAAGACAAGGATTATGAAGATGCAAGTTGGTGCATATGGTGTATAAGTAACGATGCCAATGCATGTAGAGTCAGTTTGAGATAGTCTGAATGCGTGAATATGTGACGGCTAGTCATTAGATATTTATAGGCTATGTGTCAAAGCATGTGGAGATGCTTTGAGGTAGAGGTGAAGACGGAGCAAGGGAAGATGCCTAGAAGCTTCGTCGAGGATATTTTGGTAGTACCAGGAGAAGTGTTTTAGGTCAAGGAGAACTGGAATTGATAAGTAGATCAATCACTAAAGAGTTAACGGGTTAAGTCTTATTAACGCTTTGAGAAGTGTATATGAGTGTGTAAAATCCATGTTAGTGGGGTTGATGGGTTTTCTCGGTTGGTTTAATGGGATGGACCCATTAGGGTTGTTGCTTGCTATTAAGAAGAGAGGAGAGCAGGTGGTAGATATAAGAATTCTAGGTTTTTAGGTTTGTGCTACCATTTTGTCTCCTTCTATGGTTGAGAGAGAACTTGAGAGAGAAAAGAATGGAGCTTTAGTTGTACCTTATAATCATCTATGAGTATGTAAATCTCATGCTCCACTGGAATAGATTAAAGCTTTGTCTCATCATGTTCTTGTTTGTGTTCTTCCTTAGTTTTGTTTGTTCTTAAGCTAGATTTGTGATTTTGGATTTGTAAGAGTTCTATCCCAATCTCTTTCTTAAATTACCTTGCTAGGACATATAAGAATAGATTTAGAAGACCTCATATCTTAGATCTTTATGAGTAAGAAGTAATTTAATTTTTAGGGTTTTAGGTGTTCTTATTAACTAGATTAGATTATCTTTAATTTGGTAAACTCGAGCCCAAGAATCATGAGAAAAATGACGAGGAAAGGGTAGCCATAGCGAGAACTCATAGCACTCTCTCTCTCTCTCTCTCTCCACGTGAGTGGACAAGAGGAGACAATAAAATGACTTGATTGCGATACGGCGATGGGATGGGGCGACACGGAGACAATGGCTACGCCAAACATTCAAACCACAGGTGGCTCGGTCGGAAACGGTGGGCGAGAACGGTGACAGTGTTGGCTGTGCTTGGTAGATAGCAAACAGGTGCAGCAGCAAACTGAGAGCGGCGAGGTGGGAAACAACGGTTATGACTTAGGCACTAAGGGTCCATTGGACAACGGCCTGACAAGTGGAGGCGGGCACGATGCATCTCCACGCGGGCGAGTGCGCACCACCACAGTGGCAAAGGAGGGGACATGAGGTGGGAAACAACCATTGACAGGTGGGTCCCTGGCCCACCAGTTAGCGAGAGAGAGGGAGATGGTGACAGAGAAGATGCAAAAGGGCGACATTATGCTTTGACATGGAGAAAGCGAAAAACATAAGGGGGAGGCGGTGTCGGCCAGGAGAGGGTGCACGAGCCATTCATGGGCCAAAGTAGCGCTGGATCAGGCCAAGGTTACTGTTTCAGTCCAAAAAGGTTTCTGAATTTCTAAATCATTTTCCAATTTAATTAATCAAGAAATCAAGTTTTAATTTTTAAAATTAGCAAACCATCTCTAAAAATTATGAAAATTGTTGGGGAGGTTCCTGACACCACCTAGTATTTAGAAAAATTATTTTTAGGATTTTTAAATCTTTAAAATTTTCTCAAAAATTCAAACAATGCTACCTTTGATAGGAAACTATTTCAAATAAATAGCCAAAAATGCAGAAAATATCATAAATGCATAAATTACTATTTTAAATGTAATTTATAGAGAATTTAAATTATTAGACTGCTACATAACTTGTTGTGGTAAAGTGGTACCCAACTGCGCTTTCACTTGAGCTTTTGATGTGGCTTAGACGATAAGCTCTTGCGAAGCTAACCTGTTTGGGAGGGGGAGGGGTTCGAGCTTTTTCAAAGCTGAAGCTGGCTTTAAGTGTCCCCCATAAAACCAGGGCCTTAGTCTCAAAGCTTTGAGAAGCTGGAGCTGGCCTCTGACCATTGACACCCACCCCTCTGGCTAAGCCAAACAATTGCTCCTTCTGGCTACTCCTCATAGATTCCTCCTCAGTACTAGGGCTGTAAAAATAGCTCGAGGCTCGTGAGCTACTCGAGCTTGGCTCAGTGTAGGCTCAACTCGAGCTCTAGATGAGCTGAGCTCGAGCCTGTTCTGAAGCTCGCGAGCCTATTCAAACTGAGCTCGAATGATTCAGCGAAGCTCATTCATGCACGGGCCTTGCGCCGTTCGCATGCAGCACGTGGAGACTGAAGATCCCACTCGGACTCTCGACTCCCCATCTCTTCTCTCTCTCTCTCTCTCTCTCTCTCTCTCCTTATCTCTTCTTTTCTTCTCCTGACTCCCCACTTCTTGCTGGCGCTGGCCTCCTCGCCTCCTTAGCCTAGCCACTGGCCTTCCAGCACTACTCGCTTGGCGCCCCTGCACGGCTCCGCCTTGGCCGCTGCCTCTCCTCTACGCTGCCCCTACTCTACGTGTCGGCTTGGCCACCACTATGCCACCTCCAACTCCAACTTGCCCATCGGCCGCCACGCTTTCCAGCCTCATGCGCGTCGCCCTCCGACTCCCCTTACCCGTATCCGACCATATCCATGGCTGGCTCGCCCCCTGCAGCCACCCTTCGGCCTGACTCCAGGCCGCCACCCCTCTAGCCCAACTTCGGTTTGCTCGCCTCCCCACACCTTTGGGCGGCTCAGCCTTTTGGTGCCGTTGAAAGCATCTAGGCCCCTAAAAATAGTTTGGGTAATTAATGACAATATGTTAATATGAGACTAATATGTTTATTGAGCATTGCATAGGTTGTCTCAAAAGTACCCGCATGTCAAAAGCAAGATGTATACTAAAGGACAAAAGAGGATCAAGGTGGCTCAAAAACAAATGTACAAGTAGTATAGGATCCCTTTTTCATATTTTACCGGTCTTAGGAGAAAGGTTGAAAGACCGGATTGTAGGATAGTCGCCGTACTATTACGAGGGATCATAGAAAGCAACTTGATAGCATGTTCTTGTGCCATTTGAATCAATCTAGGATTATGCATACACTTAAACATAAGTTTGAAAACCAACTATGCTCTGTCAAAAAAATCGGTAGTACCAGTATGAAAACTATAAAACTACCGGAGTCCGGTAATACCGACGTGTAAACCGCGGAACTACTGGAACTCGGTAGTATCGAAAAAATTCAGCGGTACGTTTTTTCTAGAGAGCACCCACTTCGAGACTTAGGCTTGCCAAAATCGGTAGTACCGAAAAATCCACAATGGAACTACAACAATGCGGTAGTACTGCACCCAAAATCGGAACTACCAAACTTTAGAAGCACCGAAAAATTCCAGCGGTACATTTTTTCCAGGGAAGGTCACTTTTGACCCGAGGAAATCGGTAGTACTGCACCTATAAAACGGAACTACCGATGATCAGAACTACCGCATTCACAACGGCGGTAGTACTACACCGACTTTCAATGGCTAGTTCTGACGCTCTGACAAAGTCGTTACTGCGTGCTATAGTACATTGCGGTAGTACCACAAATTACATGCCGGTAGTTCCGATTTTCTTTATTTTTCAGAATTATTTTTTTGTAACGGCTAGTTTTGGTAGATAAGGGTATAAATACCCCTCTACTAGATCAAGGACATGTTACTGAACTTGCATTGAACATCCTAAAGTCTTCAGCATTCATTTTACACCTCCTTTCTTTGTGTGCATTTATTTTTAGGTGTTTTAGCCAAAATCAAGTGCATACTCATTTTAGATTGATCCTTAGCACTTGATTGCCATCAAGCAAAGCTACGATTCATTACTCTTGGTGCTTGTCGGCACCTAGACGGTTTGACGGAGGTTTGCAAGCTGATATCTTCAAGAACCTTGTGAAGTGACCTCACGCAGATGTGTAAGTGGTTCGGTGTCCACCATCTCCGGAGTGGAGAAAGGGCAACCACTAGTTGATTCAAGATGGAAGATTTAATTCGTGGAGCTGGTCCAATTTGTTTGGGTTTACATCAACGTGGACTAGGAAAAACTGGCAAGTTTCGATCACCACGGTAAAACATCGGTTATCTCTTTGATATTATTTGTGATTCCATTTGCTTATATATCATTAAATTGGTGTGAAATTATTTGTTCTAGAGCCTTGTGTATTTGTTGTTTTTAATGTGCTTTAGAGTTACTAGAATTGTGTAGGTTAAATTATGCATCAAATTTATTAGATTATAATTATCTTTTGTACATGGTTGTGAAGCTACGGTGGCTATGAGGGTTTTCTTGGTTTTTGCTGATTCATACGCTATTAAGCCTACCGAGTTAAGCTCGAGTTTTGTTCGATCTCAACTTAAAGCTCGACGTTAATCTCAAACTCAATTAAGCTTAACTCGACCGAGCTCGAGCTTATCAAGCAAGTTCGCTCGACTTTAACTCGTTTACAGCCTTACTCAGTACCTTTGCTCCAAGTCCAAATTTATGCAGTGCGACACAGCAGCTGAATATTGCTGATGTGAAGTAAAAGCAGTGGGAAACAGCTGTAGTAGTTAAGTACTCGATCTTGTTATATACATTCCTTTCGTTCGTCATGACGCATGCACGAAGAAATGGGCTCGGTACTTGAGCATCCTTTTGCTGCGCTCGAGAGACAGGCAGGCCGGCCGGCCGTATGATGGGGATGGCCGGCCGGGACGGCTAAACGGCGGCGACTTTCCGTACAGATTGGGAACTCCATTTCTTTCGTACGCTGCCCGCCGTTGAGATGTCCTAAAATAAAGCAACACTTCTTTGATCTTTGTAGTAAAGGCGAACAAGTATTTGGTGTGATTGGGATGTCTTTTTCGAAGTGGAATCAAAGAGCTAGCAAATCTACCTCGAGAGTCACAAAAAAAGCTATGCACACAAGGACATCGATCCTGGACCGAAGCATCGTCAGTCCATCTAAACCTAATGAATCATCTACAGAAGGCCCAGCGTATGACGGCCCAATCTAAAGTCGGGCGGTATACGTAAATCTAGCGTGAGGGCAATCAATAATTTGCTTCAGCCCAACCGGCCCAATACATTGTGACGGGCCTGTCTGGCACGTTAAGATTGGCCCAAAAAGTTTAGGCATATCCGTGCTTAGCTTTTTTTTATAGAAGAAATCACTACGGTAGACTCAAGACAATAGTACGGTCCCTCGCATAAATTTACGCAGAATGTAGTTAATTGGATGGTGTTGCCCACTAGGCACAAGCGAGTGTAAGCACTGTTTGCTTCTACTTCTAATTTCTATCTAGAAAAGCTAATATTAAGATTCAGTTTTTTCACTTCTTTCGCTAGCATCTTACTCCAAAAATAAAGCAGGACATCACAGATACATCACGCACCCAAATTCTCTCGCTCCTATCATACATACGTATCTTTCCCTTACTTTTTCCACTACTCGCCATCTCCTTATAAAAGCCACTTCCTTCCCACTACTATTCATTTTCAGCTAAAAACCATAAGTTACACCTAAAAGTCATAAGCAAAAACTAATACGAACGCTCCCTAAATGATAAGATCAAAATTAAGCCAGTATAGACATTCCCTAGCATGATTGGGTGGGTTCATTTCGATCGCGGTTGATGGTTTATAGCCGTAGCGTGAGTATTTGTGCGAACGAACCGAATATCGATAAGCCGATTTTGAAAATGTTATCTAGATAAGTCGTTTCGAAAAGCAACGAAGAAATTGTCACATTTATTTATTCGAAAGAAGATGCAAGTCACAAGTCATAAGTCGAAAAGATAAAGACCATTATCTAGCTTAGTGGTCTAATGCAAGCCATGTACATCATTGCACGGCGTACAAACACAGGACAAAAAGAACTTCGAGAACGAATATAAGGGTTTGTTTATATTGGCTTCTGTTTAAAAAAAGCCAGAAATCAATATGAACACCCGGCTTTTTGAAGCGGATTCTTTACTTCTCTTTCTCCTGTCTCTCTAGAGATAAGGCAGAGGATTACGAACGCTTCACGCACCCACTCCTATCTTGTGCATATATTTTTTTTATTTTTTTTATCGCTTACTTTATTATTCTAAAAGCTATTTATTTTAACTACTACTATTTATTTTAAGAAAAATATCACCCGATCAAAATCCATGGATGATGCCACAAACACAGGACAAAAAGAATATCGTATATTGTATCCTTTGAGGCTCCTATCACATCAAGAAAAATTGAAAACGTTGTTTATGTGGTCAGATCGGAAGCAGCCAAGGATGTGCCCCGAAAAAAAATTGAACAGCTCACATGCACCTCATGGACATCGCATCTTCTGAACTTACACAATCATTGCGTCCATTTCCTTGGGTAAACTAATAAATTCAAAACAAAAGATTCTGTTGATCGTCATATCTTAGCCAGTCAGCGATTAGGTTTCAGACCAGTCCAGGCACAACTCCATTATGAGCATCAAATAGCAAATAATTTTGATCTGAGTCTTGAGCTATTGCCCCGACCGTCCAGCTCTGGCCTGTATATGCATATATTAATGGTATGATCTATATGTGATAAGAAAATATATATTTTATGTATAATTTGTGAGAACTATGTATGTACTACCAAATGCTTCAATACCAATTTTCTAGATCGAGAATCTGTTCTTTTAGGCTGCGACTTATGGATTTCAATTTATTTGTGAGAGAGTATGGAGTATGAGAAATTCGTATGTAGTTTTGATATATAAATAAAATCATTATAGTATGTACTATAATCAGTTTGTAGACCTTATCTTGAGAAGACACTTTATTTGAAAGCAAGTTACTGTTGGAAAATAAAAAAGCAGCTTTTAGGAGTTGAAAAGAAAAGGTCTGAGTTGAGAGCTCTATTGGTTGGTGCTATGAATGAACTTTGGGGGAAAAAAAACAAGGAAATTCAACAACAAAACACATATGCTAACTAGACAAAACTATCATAAAACTATATTTGTAAGCATCAATTCTATATAACTACACCTACCTTTGCATTGCGTTTCATAAAAACACACTTTTAAACACTGCCATCATGTACAACGAGGCTGGCAGGCCAGACCGACCCGTCAATCTCACAAGACAATGTCTTTTCCATTTCCTAACATAGAGATAATTGCAATGCTATGCTGGACGAGAGCTCACACACCAACATGAGTGATTATATGATTATCTCCTTCTAAAAATTATTTGTTTTAGTTATTACTATATATTTTTAGTAAAAAATATCAGTCATAGCTAATACAAATCGAGGAATGATGCCACAAACGCAGAAGAAAAAGAATATTTGTATGTTGTATTCTTTGAGGCTCCTATCACATCATGAAAAATTGAAAATGTTGTTTATGTGGTCGGATCGGATGCAGCCAAGGATGTGCCTCGAAAATATTTGAGCAGCTCACATGCACCCCATCGACTCATGGACATCGCATCTTCTGAACTTTGCTCAATCATTGCGTCCATTTGGTAAACTAATAAATTCAAAACAAAAGATTCTGTTGATTGGCACTTTGGGCCCGCTCATTTGAGTTTGGCTTGAATTTCTAGTTTTTAACTTATTTTTTATTATTTATATTTTTTATTAACCTTTTGGTTTTTTAAAAGTTTTTTACCGGTTTTTTGTATTCATTTGCATTATATGTGATAGGTTAATCTGTTTTTTTCTATTTTTAGATTTTTTTAAATTAAGTATGCCAAATAAATCACCATCAGCTATAATGTAATTTCAGTCAGCTACAGTGTAATTTCAGCCATAAACCATTAAATTTCAGCCCAACCGAGTGGTCTCTTTGTCATATGTGCTAATGTGCAGCGAGGCATGAGCGCTGCGATATATGCATATATTAATAGTATGATCTATATTTGATATGAAAAATATATGTTTTATGTATAATTTGTGAAAACTACGTACGTACTACCAAATGCTTCAATACCAGTTTTATGGATTGAGTTGAGAGCTCTATCAGTTGGTGCTATGAATGAACTTCAGGGAAAAAAGAAGGAAATTTCAAAACACACACACACACACAAACATACGCTAACTAGGCAAAGCTGCCTGGTACTGATCGGAAGGCCCCACTCAAGTACTTTGGTACTTTGCCTTCAAACATCTTCTACAAATAACTAACTCGCATGACTCGACACTCAACACACCACGCTCTGCAATCATGCTAATATTTCTTATTCGGCATGGCAACTACCTCTTATATCAACAAACGAAAACATGATAGATTGATAGTCTTACGAGACTGATGAGTGGACCCAGTCTGTTAGGCCATTAGATGTGATAATAGATGCTTAAATGTGTGATTTTTGTGAAATGTTATACATAGAGAAGTATGGTTCTTTAAAACTATTATTTAAAAGTATTGTTCTATGATAGTTTGTAAAAGGTAGCATGATTTTGTAAAAATTAATAAAAAAAGTAAATACTATCAATGGTCTTCTTAGACAAGGCACGAGTCATGATACACAAATTATGAGTTGATAAAGACATAGTTACCAAAGCTTTGCTGAAATAGAGGAGTTGGTTGGATGATGATGATATGCTTAGTAATCTTTATCCAATTTTTTTATAGATAAAAACGCGTGTCAAGGCGAATCATTTCTTTACTATTATAAAAGAAAAAGTTGGTGGCTAGTACAGCATCACTTCTCTCTTCTCAGCCATCCGATTTGATTTAGACCATTCGTCTCTCTCCTCTTCTCTCTCTCTTAGGATACAACCGCCCACCTCCTTCACTTTTCCCATCTCCTTGCGTATTATGGTCACCTTTCTCTCTCTGTCGTTTGCTCTCTAATATTTTGATGTGTGAAGTTGATCAGACAGTAAGTTCTGTCTCATTATTTTTATGACTCCGTTGCAACGCACGGATCTCTAACTAGTTATCCTAAAAGATAAAGGAGGGGTTTGAACAGTTATTGCAACTGCACAACTAGGTGGATTTTTTTTGGACTATACCTTATAACTTATAGTTGAAGATTTTAAATTCTAGACTATTTGCCAGAGACAATACATAAAGAAAAATAATTGTATATGATTTTAACCGATATAGTTAAATTTAATATAATTTATATTATAATCTATATATAAATTTATCTAAAAAATTATATCATTTAAAAACTAATTATTACATCAACAAACCAAACAACCAAGTGGTGCCGAACCTACCCTGTCCGGTCCAGTACCACCACCATCGTCACAAACATCGTTCGAAGGAACCTTTCCGAAAACAAAAAAGAATAAGGTAACCTTTTCCGCCACCCGCACTCCGTGACAGTTCGTCCTTCCTTCCCTCTGTTTGCTGTTTGCTGCGCGCATCTGTCACTCCGTTCGTGCGTGCGTCCGCCCCACCGCTCACCGGATTGCACCCACTTTCTCCACGCCCCCGTCGTCGGAGAGCGTGGACGCGAGGCCCGCACTCCCCGCGGGCGCCACTCGTCGGACGGCGATGCAGGTTGGCGGCGGCGGAGGAGGGGACGCGGGGGACACGCGGGGCCGGCACCGGATCCAGGCCGAGCTCAAGAAGCTCGAGCAAGAAGCGCGATTCCTCGAGGTCCGCCTTCTTCTTTCTTGCTTCTTTAATTATCATCTCCCCAAATTCCTTTTTTTTTTCTTCCGGAGTTGTTGTATACTGGTAAGCAATGTTTCTTTGACCTCGGGAAGAAGAAGAAAAGGAGGTTTCTTTAGGCCCTTTAGGACTCCTTTTAGGGGATTCGTGGTGTGTGAACCGGCGAAATGGAGAGGAATGGGCCTTTTAGCACAATGTTTGTAAGCATATAAACTAGCTGCAACATGTTGTCTGATAATTCCCAAGGCTGTAATCCCTTATCAACTATCATTTAGGCAAGAAACCTATGTCATTGTTGTGCCAGCCTCCGAGGTTGCTCCTTGTTTGTTCGTTCCTCTTTGCATCACAACTTTCTTGTTTCCCATGGGGTGGGGGAAAGCGGTCAAGCGCATGTGCGTGTTTGGTGTGCTTTTCTTTGCCGCCTGGTCCTGCACTCCTGCTGCACATTTTCTTGCGGCAAATATTCAATTCCCGTACCCTTTTTTGTTGGCCTTTTTCTGGTGGCGACAAAAAAAAAGCACAGCTCTTTCTGTCCAACTATTTGTAGTTTATGGGTTTTTGCAGTTTATATGCTTGAAAAAACAAAGCATAATTCATCTGCGTCAAATGATTGGGCACAGACAGTGTACTGAAGACTGGACTACTTGTGCACATGGTGATACTGGGGGACCTGTTCGCATGGTAAACCATGTTTTATAATTTTTGAGATCCCATATTTAATACTAATTAGAGGGATAAACTAGTGTTGGATGAAAGTGAAAACTGAAACACAAGGATTCTCTGAAGTAATCATTAGAATTTACTGAGCAAGAAGTGGAATTGATTATAATAAAGAATTTTCAATTAATGCCTTAGCATGACACTCTAGATGGCCGTAAGTTTGGTGACAACATGGTATGTTGACTCAACAATGTGCGGTCATAAAACTGAGCAATTGCTTAACTAGTGCTGTCTGTAAGTACCAATCTGATTTTTTGACCTCAGCTGTCCTTCTGACACTGTTCTTTGGCAGTCCTTACTATATATCAAATTGACTAATTTCCATCAAAATAGTTAACTTTCGTGCTTTGAAAGTTCTACTGATGTTTCTTACATTACCCGCAACATGTAAGGAGCATTTTAATATTGCCGCCCCTTGCAAAACATGATAATCGTATAGGGACCTTGACAATTTGAAGATATCCTTGCTCTGTCAACAGATAGAGGAACATCTCCTGTACGTTCTTTGAGTTATTAGCGAACTTTTCATCAATTTTGTTTCCACTTTGCAAGCAGTCTCTTTAAGATGTATTTCTTTGCATCACTCAAAATTCTTATTCAGTAAATTTCTTGGAATTAGAGGCCAGATGAATATCATCATGTGCTCTATCCCATCGTATAATCTAGATTTTGAAGACAAGAAGCATAATCTTGCAAGATGAGTGTTTGCCTGTGTTGGTATACTGTAAGTCCATAAAATTGTTTTGGTGTCTTCTGTGAAATCTGTTGTATTTCCTTATGTGAAGGACTCAAGTTCTAAAGTGTATGAGTAATAACTCTTGATTAAGGTGGAATACGATGTCTAGTTCTTATCTGGTGGTAAATCCTGTTGTCAACATCCTTCTGTAGTCTAGCTAGAAATAACAACAGTCAGATGGAATCGGTTTACTTTAATGAAGCGCCCAATGAGCACTCCATTTTGGTGGTAAATCCTGTTATGTTTGGTACAGTGTAATTGCATGGTCTCATTCCTGCTCCCATTGTAGGCAGTTTTTCTATCAGCATCAGATCTGTCACAAGGCATATTGACCTTTGTACTTTTGTAGTGTTGAGTTTACCCTACTTAACCGAGCTAGTCGTATACCTCGTCGGTAAAAGCAGTAAATTCTAATGAGAGTTTAACTACAATTAGTAACACTATCGGGTTCATTTGTTAGGATTCCAAAAGTGTCAATCTTGTAGTACTACCTTTTTTTATTGCTAAATCATGATAATTTATCATTTCTATTAAACGAATACACAGTTTGTTGTTTTAGGCTTCTGTCATTGCCTTTTGACTTAAATTGGATTACTAGATTTCTTCACTTTCCGTTCTGGACATCATTATCTGTAGATCTGGCAAAGACTTCTTTTTCCTTAAAATCTAGAATAAAGTACAACTGGCAAGGATGTCTTTTTGCCTCTATAAATTTATTGTCTGCCATCCGCTACCAAATCAGCAATGTTTCTCAATGTGACTGCATGCAGGAGGAACTTGAAGAGCTTGAGAAAACAGATAAGGTATCAACAGCATTGCAAGAGTACGTGTCAGAGGAAAATTCAATCAATTCCATTATTAGTTTATTATGCTATGGTATTACTCCTTGAAAAGCATCTGTAGTGTGGTTTATTGTTGGAGACTGACTGCATTATTAACTTTCACCAGGTTTCTTGTAACAATTGAAAGCAAAGCTGATCCTCTACTTCCAGTGTAACCACAGAAACATCCTTCGATTGTTTTTATCCATATATCTCTACCTCATAGTCTTACACCTTTTTTCTGTTACTGCAGAACTACTTACACCTTTTTTCTGTTACTGCAGAACTACTTACACCTTTTTTCTGTTACTGCAGAACTACTGGCCCTGCTTACCAGTCTTGGGATAGGTGGTTCGAAGGTCCGCAAGATCTGCGTAGATGCAAATGCTGGTTTTTGTGATCCTTCTTGGCAAGGAAGTCAAGAGAAACACCAAAGAACAAGAGGCAATGGTTGCTGTGAAGTGTATATTGTTTTTTGTCACCCCAGCATGAAGGGTATTCATTTAAGGTGAGGAGGGGATTCTTTTCCTTGATTGAGGCTGTGAACAAGCTCTGCTGAAGGAGTGGCATGAGAAGAGAACTGTGGAATATAGAAGCAGCATTGTGAGAGTTGACTTCAACTTTGTTCTTCAACTAGTTCTTTGTGTTGAATTCCTGTGCATGGGAGCATGGTTAACCTGTGTTTCTGTTGTTGGTGAAGTACGAGATCTTAACTGGAATGTCTAGTCTGAGAAATTATATCTGATTTGCCTGTGAGGCTAGTTTTATTTATTTTCAGTTAGTTGTAAGGTTGTTGATTCTTGTGAAAATCATTGCTGAACAATGACAACTGACTTTCACTATTTTAGAAACTTGTGACCAAGAAGACATGGGTGTACAAGAACATTGCTATTTTTGTGGGGTCTGTTTGGAACGTGAGCTAAAACTTTTTAGGGCCACACCATCGGCTCCACCTTGGCGCCCGCCTGGCTTCCGCCCCGATCTGCGTCGTGCCTCCACCACCAAGTTTGGCCTTCACCACATCATCGCCTTTGGTACCATGCCTAGCCAAGTTGCACTGCAGCTTGTGTCGCGTCTCTGCCGTCATGCAGGGAGATGCAACCTCACTCGACGGCAGCGAAGAGAATAGGTCCGACGGAGGAGGTTGTTAGGATAAGGATGAATTTTGTTAGGTTAACTTGTTTGTTAGGATATTATTCTTTATGTTTTTTTGTTAGAGGTTTGTTTAGAGAGGTGAAAGGCAGTAAAGATTTGGAACATAAGAATTTCATTGGAAATAGTTCAGTTCCCGTTTGAAATAAATTTCCGCGTTCAAAAGGATGCTTTTTTAGGTCCAAACAAGCCCAAGTCATCAATCCTATGTTCCTATACCTTGGTTATTGGGCCTAAATGCATCACGGCGTTTGACTTTGACCCACAGGAGCCTGGCCAGCTTTAAAAGCCCAACTCACTTGGTCCAGTCCAGTCCAGCCCAATAATGGATTGATTATCTGCTTCGTGATAGGCCACAAGTGAACTGACCTTATCCAAAAGAAAACCGTGGCGCACGCAGCGCAAGCACCAAAACCACGGCCGAAAACCCAAGCAGAGCAACTCTCAAGGAACAGAGGATGGCAATGGCGCCGTCGCACACGTGCGCTTGCTCCTCTTCCTCCTCCTCCACTCCTCTCCTCCCCTCCTCCCCCTCCATCTCCGCCTTCCTCGCCTCCCACCCGGCCCTCACCCTTCTCCACACGCAATGCGCCACCATGGCGCACCTGCGCCAGCTCCACGCCGCGCTCGTCAAGTCCGGCCTCGCCAGGGACCCCATCGCTGCCAGCCGCGCCGTCGCCTTCTGCGCTGGCGAAGGCCGCGACGCCGCCTACGCCGCGCGCCTCGTAAGGCACCACCCGAGACCCAACGCCTTCATGTGGAACACCGCCATACGGGCGCTGTCCGACGGGCCGGGCCCGGGCGCGGCATTCGCGCTCTTCCTTGACATGCTTCGGTCGCCCACGCCGCCAGAGCGGCGCACATTCCCGCCTCTTTTCGCGGCCTACGCGCGACTCGGCCGCGCGGACGACGGCGCGGCGGTCCACGGCATGGTGCTCAAGCTCGGCCTCGGCGGGGACGCGTACGTACGCAACTCCATGATCGCCATGTACGCGTCCTGCGGCCGCGCGGACGAGGCGTTGGCACTGTTCGGGCAGTGCCAGGCGTTCGACGTGGTGGCGTGCAACAGCGTGATCGTGGCGCTCGCGAGGGCCGGGCGCGGCGACGAGGCGCGCGCGGTGTTCGACGGCATGCCGGCCCGTACTGTGGCCACGTGGAGCGCCATGGTGAGCGCGTACGCCCGCGCTGCGAGGTATCACGACGCCATGGAGCTCTTCTCCGCGATGCAGGCGGACGGCATGGAGCCGAACACCAACGTGCTCGTCAGCGTGCTCGGCTGCTGCGCCAGCCTCGGCGCTCTGGACCAGGGCGTGTGGGTGCACGCGTACATGGACAAGCACGGCGTCGCCATGAACGCGCTCGTGGTCACCGCCCTCGTGGACATGTACTGCAAGTGTGGCTCCATACACAAGGCTCGCCAGGTGTTCGACTCCTCAAGATCGCAAGGCTTGGCCAAGCTGTCGTCTTGGAACTCCATGATGCTTGGGCTTGCAGTGCACGGGCAATGCCAAGAAGTGGTCGACTTGTTCTCCGAGCTGGGATCTTACGGCCTACGCCCTGACAACGTCACCTTCATCGCGATCTTGATGGCTTACGGCCACTCCGGCATGGCCAACGAGGCGAAGGCCGTGTTCGAATCGATGGCGAGCGAGTACGGCGTCGTGCCTTTGATCGAGCACTATGGTTGCCTCGTCGATGCGCTCGCCCGGGCCGGGAGGCTCCGGGAGGCCGAGGACGCGATCCGGGCAATGCCGATGAGGCCGGACGCGGCCATTTGGGGCGCCCTGCTGTCCGGATGCCGATTGCACGGCGACGCCGAGGCGGGGGCGCGCGCGGCAAGGGAAGCCATGCGGTGCGACCCGCGGGACAGTGGCGCGTACGTGCTCGCGGCGAGCGTGTTGGCACGCGACGGTGAGGTCGGCGGCGGGGTGGGCGTGAGGGGAAGGATGCGGGAGGAGGGCGTGGCCAAAGTGCCCGGGTGTAGCATGATAGAGGTGAATGGTGTTGTACACGAGTTCGTGAGCTAGTATGTACTACTACTACTATTGATTGTAGTAGGTGCATGCATACATGAATCGAGTGACAGGTATACATAGCTATGGTAAAATGTACAGATGTACTACTTTGTACTCATTCAAGCATGCAACTGAAAACTCTGAAAGCAAATTCATTTGTACATACAACTTACAAGCATGGAGCCATGGAGATGGCAGGTAAGGTACCTATGATAAAAGGTAAACTACCTATATTCTGCATCGAGTGAACCTCCCAAGCCCTCGAAGCCCAAATCCAGTCTCCCCAGCCTCCCTGCAAAACGTGACCATCCATCTTCTTCATGCACTCTCTTCTTTGCTGTCACCCTAGACTCTTATAATCCAAATCCATTTCTCTCATGTGAACTGCGACAAGTAAGGGATTACGCACAAGAAGATGCGTCGAAGTCAAGCACTAGTTCTTCTTACGCTTTATTTGTGTCTAATCTTTTTTTAGAAGAAGGATCAGATCTGTATAGGATATGAACTTTAGACCTCATAAACATATGTATCTCTCCACTGTATGTCTTCTTTTTCTTTGAGATTATGTTAACTAATGTCTTTACTGATTATGTGAGTTCTTCAATGTGTTTTGTTGGAACATGGTGTAGCACCTCTGAGCATCTGCAAGTTGCAACTGCACCCACTGCCATCCGGTCATTATCAGAACTCTTGGGGGTGGCCTTGCCTGCGAGCTCACATCATCGTCGAGAGAGCCGAAAGTGGTGATGGTCAGGAAGGCAATGCCCTCATCATTGGGCTCATCACCCCCATCCCTTCTGCTCCCAACCATCATTGTGCATCATCCCAACCAAAACAATAGAAGAGCAGCACATAAGTAGTACTACCCATTGCACAACAGAATGTCTAAGATCTCATCACATAGCTTACGACGGGACCTCAATGCAATAGTGATAGCAGTAGATCACACAACTGGATGTAGGACCTCAATGTAGTACCGAAAGCGACAGATCACAAACCTCCTCACCACTCCCAGACATCAACGCAGCACAGGCACAACAATGTTTGGGAGTCATCATTGTCAACTTAGAACACAAATCAGTGCTAACATCATAATGCACATAACATTGTAATGGCATAGCAAGTAAGATCACTCGACAACTTTTGACAATGAACTGACACATTTAGTAATTGAACTAATAAGGTCTTGCTCAGTCACCTAACCGACAATGCATAGCTAGTTATATGACAGAACAAACAAGGTACTGGAACAAATAAGTTCATGGAACAAGTCCTTTGACTCAGAACAACACTCCACAGCTCAACACTCAGCAACTGATGTAGAACACAGATAATTGCATGCAGCAGGCGCATGTGAATTGGGACAACCAAACCAAATGAAAAGCTCAAGGGTTGTTCTTCACCCTCTCCTATGTCAGCCGAATCCACCGAAGTCGGTCCTCAATCATGTCCATCGCCAGGAAGCTGGTGCGGAGGTCCAGCTTGAGGAACATCTATGACGTGCAGTAGTACTCCATGGTTTCTTCACCAGCCCCGACTCCTTCACTAGCTTCATCAACCTCATGAATTCCTCCCCTCGTGGAGTCCCGCATTGGTGAGGTGGCGCTCACACCTGACACTGGCTTGTGGGTGTGTGAGTCCACTTGTAGATGTCCACGAGATATTTTAGCTCAACATCATGGTCGATGCACTTCGTTGGCTGGTTATCACAAGGTGAGGTCGGCACTGGCCAAGCCCTCTTACGATGTGATGAGCTGGATGTTTGACCACTGCCTACAGTTTGCACTGGGGTCTGCAGTGGGGGAGCGGGGTTGTCCTCGACATCGTTGTCGGAGTCTAGTAAGTCCACACCCAACACGAATGCACACGCAATTGTGCTGGTGGCATCAGCAAAGACGAGCTCCACGAGGTCCTCATTTGCAAGAAGTGCATCCTTGAACTTTGCCATCCCTGATTGTCCTTGAATAGGCAAAACAAATTATCAGCGCACCCTTGGGTACGCACGCCCGACATGAATTCAATGTGAATAGGGAGTCGGTTCAACACTTACCATAGTGGCCTTTGCCCACCACGCGAGGTCGGAGATGATAGAGCCTATCTCAGGGTTGAGGCCGAGGCTCGACCCATCGCATGCTATGTCAAGGACTTCCAATGACCGTAATCACATTTTAGGCTCTCCCACTTATTCTTCAATTGCTTTCGCGTGTAGACATGGCTGGTACGTTCAAACAATTTGCAGCCAAGGTTGGTGTAGCCTTGTCTATTCAAGTAAGAGTATGGCTTGTTCTAGGTGGACACCTCTTCACCACATATTTCTAGGAAAATGTGCATGACCTCACCGTTCCATGTACTCTTGCCCTTTCCCTTGTCCATCTGCAGCCACGGTGGTGCGAACACATACAAGCCTGACCAACAAATCTGCAAAGAAGGTGCGTACACATGTGTATAAAAATAGGAAAGCTAAAAATTCTGTAGGAAAACCATGCAAAATGAACTCATCCGGCAATGCATGAACAAACACTAGGGGAGTACTGGGTAGGGAACCGCCCGTACCTTCGTGCGCGTGGGGTGGCTGCGAGCCAGAGCTCGTTGCAACCTTCGTGGTTGACCCATGGGTGAACTCGAACGCTCCCGACGGATGGACGAGGCGCGGATGACGGTGCTAGCCACCCAGAGGTCATGCCCACTAGAGTAGATCCACAATCGGGGCCAGGCCTGGCTATGGACAGTGTCCGATCTGCAAAAGGAGAAGCACCAAGCCGGCACGGACGGGGAGGGGATGAGAAGCCGACACAGATACGGGGTGGCCCAAGATGTTGACGCAGGTCTGGTTGCCATAGCCGTTGCCGTGGGGTGGGAGGAGCATTCGCTCAAAAGGGAGATGTGTTGTGCGGGTAAGGAAAGTCGATTAGGGTTGGTGTACGAAGGAAGCCAGGATGGTCCACCTTATCCGAAGCAGCTTTTGTCTTGCGTAGCTGGCAGTTGAAGCCACCTCTGCCCCAACTGGCTACTAGGTTCTTGTAGCCTGAAGTTAGAAGCCCGCGGCTAGTTGGATCGACCCTAAATTTGCTTCGGTTTTAACAGTTAGGAGTGTAAAATAAATGATTTGGAAATTTAGTATTGAAATTCGACACCTTTAGGAGTTTAAGGGCATACTTTTTCATGAAGGACATTTGAAACTGTGTTGGATTGCCATCCAACGACAAGTGACATTTGTGGTGATGTGACGTATTCATGGGCTTTCTTTTCTTTTGTCGCTCGACGTTATGCTCCTTGTAATAAAAATGGTAATACATAAGTAAGGATATCAGTATCACGACATGTATTATAGTATCGTAGATTCTATCAGAAGTAAATGATACGGATCGTAATATAGATTGAAATCAGATAGTATCGCAGTGGGGTCGCAATTCAACTCGTAGAATCATTAGGATTAGGTAGGATCGTAGTGGGATCATGATCCTTACAACAAATTATATTAGCATATAAAATTTGATATTATCTATTGCTAGATGGACTCAACAAATTTTATATTAGCATATAAAATTTGATATTATCAAATTGAAGGCACTCAACTATATTTGTAGATGGACATCTTTCCTTTTTTAAAAAATTATATTTGTACATGGAACTTGTCATATATACTATTCGAAAATGATATAATATCAGTTGTTTGTCCTCTAAAAAACACCTGCATTTGCCGATTAGAGCTAGTCAACTAACCAGTTAAATCGCGGTCAATAGTGCCTAGGAAAGCCATATGAAAAGGTGTTGCAAAAAGTACGTTAAAAATAGACGATTAAAAGAACAGGGATAAGAATTTAACGCGAAATTTTTTTTGTGAAAAAACTATGTACGTAATAAGGCGAAATTCACTATGTAAAGAGAGATTATAATGAAGCGTTTACTCTTCTTAGAGACTGGTAGGGTACATATAGGGCGAGAGAAACGAGTTCCACATAGAGAGAAAATTGAATCAGAGTTAGTTACTACAAGTTGACACCACGTCTGAAAGAGCTTGTATATGGCCCTAGCACCAGTCATGCCACGTCTACCATAAGACAATGCAGTGTCCTTTAAGGACTCGGTATGAACTCAGATTAAACTTCAACAATCTCTACTTTGAGCCGAATTCCCTCTAGTAGTTGAAAAACGCAATAAACTTCTTCAATTAAATCAGGATGAACATCTTGTGCATTGAAAATGCATCGGACTAATCTTCAACAAGAAAAATTGGAACATTTTTTTTTCCAAATGCTTCTTGCGAAGTAAAATTGGGCAAACTACTAGCAAATCTAAACACACGGCTATCAACAAATTAGGCAAACAAATCTTAGTCTCCAACAATTCATAACCTCAGCAAAGTCTGAGCCTGTGCAACTGACCTTCTAAAGCAAAATGCTCAATCATGAAACGTCATAAGCCAAAACACCACCGTAGCGCTAGATAGATAGCGAAAAACTAATATTATGGAATTTGACATGTTCCACATAAAACACAAAACTCGGCAAACAACGCTTATTGAAAGAGCAATTTACATGTACGGTCATCACGTATATCAAACTACCGACTTCAAAGGTAATTAAATTCCATGACATGGTTGGAACTGCTCTTGTAAAATTACTTGGATGAAAAAACTTATGCCATCAATGGAGTATAAACTACAGTAGACCTCTCGTATTGAGCTATAACAACTAAAAAATATTGTAGTATCTATGCAAAAACAATCTCTTTCATGCACTTCATCTCGAACTGAAATTAAAGCAAAACCTTTGCTTTCAAATAGTGAAACTGTAGAGAATATCATGTACCTACTATCAATGTGTCATCAAACTTCTGAAATTGAATATAGCCAAAGCCTCCATAATGATCACATAAGCAATCCAAATTGCAATATATCCACACGGTGACTGAAGCACTAAATTCAGTAATCCCAACAACTGATATTATTTTTTTAAAGTCTTCTCAATCAAGCATAACCCAATTATCTCGTTGTGTTGAAAACCTGTAACACCACCTTAGACTTCTCATCTGTAGATCTTGCTGCAATAACCCATAGAAGACGATGGATCATTGATGAAATCATCAATGATTAATCACGCATGAATGCCACCAATAATATGCACAATGGTTTGAATTTCAATGAACTTCACCTCCAACAAAGAATATATAGAGCTGATAACACAACTTCGATGGAGATGGTGCAGCACGATGCCATAGCATGGCATCGGGCAGCGCAGGTGATGATGTTGGCAAACCTGGCACTAGAATCGTCGAGATAGAGCATAGATTAGCACTCATTATGAAGTCGAGTCATGGAATGGAATCAAGGTGAGTCAAAATTGACAAGTTGAGGATGCTAAAATCTCTTGGTTTTTTTCTCAGGCTGTGTGCCCAAATTCTTTTCCTAGAGCTTGGCGCTACTCTTGGTGGCTAGGAACACCACAGGTAAAAAGATTTTTTTCCTTCTGTCCTTGACACAAGAGAAGAAGAGGCCAGTGTTGCCTTCTTCTTCCTCTTCTCTCTCGATTGGTAGGATTGTTGTCTGCAATCTTGCTTCTTCTTTCTCTTCCCTATTAACGCAACTGTTGTATGCTTTTCCTTGGCATACTACTCCTTGGTTTTGGTGTGCCTTGGCTACTTTTCTTCAGCAAGACTTGCATGCTGCTGTTATTAATGATGAGACAGCTCTATGTCAGAAATGGACATGACATCACTTCGAATTCGATAACTTTTAATTGTTCCTTCAGCGACAAATGTGTCCTCTCTAGCATCGTGCGATGGCCACCTTAGAGTATCTCTATAACATCCTGATTTTTAGAGTTTATTTGAAGCCTTTAAAAGAAAATTTATGCCACACGTCAACCATCAAAGCCATATGGCACTATTCATCATTGTCTCGAATGAAGCCGCCGTTGTCTCCTCGTCGGTCTCAGTGTCCGTGTCTGTCATGCCACCGTTGCCCATGTCTGTCTTAGATTCCTCGACGTTCGCGCTTTATAAGTTGTGTCATCGCACTCAAGCTCCATAAGCCCCGCAGCCACCTCACCATCCTCGTCGAGCTCCACCAACGCCCCTGTCCAAGCGTCACAGTCTTGTGGGTCTTCTCTTCCCATGCCAGCGGTCGACGCCTCAGCGTCGTCACTGTCTCTGGTCCTGCTCTGTCTTCTCAGACACTGTTGCTCTTTCATTGCTACCGTCGTCCATCTTTGGCCGTCTTTGCCGCTTTGCCCCCAACGAGTCTTGCTTTGCCTCCCCTTGGTCCACATGCCCACTCTCGCTAGACACACCACACCAGCCGACGCTTTGTTGCCTCCCACCAACCCTAGCACACCACGTGTCATTTCTTCGGCTGTTCGATCATCGTCGTGGTCCGATCTGCTCTACGCCGTTATCAAGATCCAACGGTTGAGATGCAGACATGTGGCATGTCCGTCGTCATTGGATCACCATGACGTTAGACTGCACTCGCGCCTCGCGACTGTTCAACTTCTCCGTGAACCCAGTCTACATGCGCCAAGCCATAGACAGCCGGACCCTACCTGCCAGCTAGCACTGTTCCGTAGACCTGTCGAATCAGCCTTGCCACCTCAGCTGCTACGCAAGCCCTAGATGCCAGGTGCTGCCACGTGTTGTGCCATGTGTTAGCCACGTCAATACCCAACCATCCTAGGTGGCATATGGCAGTGCCACATCTGCATGTCACATGTTCGTCCATGTCACCCGCCACGTCAACTCTACACTGCCACCTGTCAGCCACGTCAGCCCTAGCCACCATGTCAGCACACCGAGTTGCCCATGCACTGTTCCATACGCTGAGTCTACCGTAGACTAGCCTATTCATGAGCCGAGACCACAACACAGTAGGATTTCTCAATTTCTAGTATTTTTCTTTAGGGTTAATTTTCCAAGAGCCTATTCTCCTTTGTTATAGCTCCAATTGACCCATTTTTTCTAAATTCATCTAAAATTAAGATCTATCTTTTGGTTATTGTTTTAAAGTTTTAAGAGTTTATTTTAATTTTATTTGAATTTATTTTGTGCTTTATTTTGCTTTCTCTCTCGTTAGATCACATCTCCGACGGAGCTGAAGTAAGGTTTGTAGATCAAGAGCAATTATCTAATCAAGGCCAATGCAAGTCATGTCCATTGATAATTTTGAACCTAGATTTTAAATCTATTATTTATTATTTTATTTTAAATTATCATGCATTACTATTTTATTACAAACCCTTGTACCTACTAGTTATTGTCTTAATTGATTAATCTCTCACTTGATAATTTGAATGCTATGATACCATTGTTATAATAGGTTTAAAAATTATTTAGTGATGCAATACTAGTTATCACATGAGTTGAACATTTAATATGCTTAGCTTTGCTTACAGTTACGTTGGGCTCATCATCACATGTGATCAATTGATTAATTTGATTTAATGAGATATTGAATCATGATAGTAGTGATAGTTATAGAATTTATGTGCTATAACATTAGTGTGTCATTGGTGTTAGTTACACAAAATTGGTTTTCACTTGGGCGAGTGATCGTGCAGTAAAGAAGAAAGCGTGGATTCTCTTCGAGGGATGTGGATACCTCGTTTGGGTAATGTCTAAGGACTTACCGTGCAACCATATGTCTAGTATGGGATAGACCCAACTGATTAATTTATGATATTTTAATTTTGATTTTACCATTGTGATGAACATGAATGCTGATTTCCATGAGGCGTAAGGAAGGGTGTGATACGAAACCCTAGCGGGCGAAATTAAGTTGAGGTTGAGTATTGTAAAGGTCTTGTTATGGTTTTTTTAACGTGAGGATGATCACATCATGTGGGTAAAATTGTGCAACCTCTGTAGAGTGTAAAACTATTTGAATAGACGTGTTCCCGGTTATGGATAATACTTAGTGATTTCACACGAAAGGTAGATATTTCATAAAACTTGACTGGATAACTTTGAAAAGTGAATGTTAATTCACGGGTAGTTAAATTCATAAATAGTTAGTTCACGAGTGGTTTAATGTGGTCTATTCAATCCCTTGATTAGTTACTTATTATCATTTCCCTTAATGTTCACTCTCAATCTATTTATTGTATTTGCTTTTAATTATTGCTTTCTATAATATAACTTTTCAGTTATCCATTGGTAAGCTTGCATCTTTGTTATAAATGACTTGTTGAGTACCAATGTACTCACGGTTTTATACCTACTGTTGCTCAATTGAAGAAGAAGAACCATATCAACAAGAGGTACAAGTAAAAGGATACTTCAACGACTTTGCAGATTAGAACTTCACTTCTCAGTCGATTGCCTGTGGGCATGTCGAATGGCTACCATGCTTAATTTTATTTTTTGCTGCTAGTTTCTCTAACCCTTCAAGCTATTATTTGTAAGATTGGCCATAAGGTCGTACTTTGATAATTATTATTATATGAGTTTATTTATTTATTAATCATGCATGAGGTTGATATTCCATTTATATTTACACTGTATGCACTAGCGTGAACCTGGACTAGTGTAGTATGCACAGAGAGTCTGGATTTGCATTTCGGACCTTGACAATCTCCCCCGAGGCAACGGCTTTGATCACAAACCTGAAGCTCCGATATGACTTGTTACAAAATGCACGGTAAAAATAAACGATCAAAAGAATGGGGATACAGATTTAACGTGGAAAACCCTTGTAGGAAAAGCCATAGACGTACGAAGGCAAAATTCACTATATGAGGAGATATTATAATAAAGCATTTGCTCTTCCTATGGACTATTAGGTACATATATAGGGTGAGGGAAATGAGTCTCATACGAAGAGAAAATCAAATCAGAATTGGTTACTACAAGTTGACACCACATCTGATATAGCCTGCGCATGGCCTTGGTAGGATCAAGGAGGCCGACTGGAGAGGGGTGAATAGGGGTTTTAAACTTTCTTTGGCTAAAAATAAGTTTATAATGTGAAAGTGTGAATCAATTTAGTTTAGCATAAATAAGGTCTAAATCAACTACGTTCACATAAGTGTACCAACAACCTAAGTCTATATCAAAGGTTTGCAATCCTACGGTAACAAGCAATCAATTTAATTCTATGAATATAAATTACTTGAATGTATATTGAGCACAAGAGAACAAACCACAATTGATACACAAATATTTTACCGTGGTGTTTGGAGACTTGCTGGTCTCCCCTAGTCTACGTTGAGGTAAATCCAAATAAATTAAACTATCTCCATGAATTAAGCCACACACCTCAATTCTACTAGTGGTAGCTCTTTTTTGTTCTGGCTAGGTGATTTTCAACCTTCACAACACGCTGAGCTTTCTGATAAGCTTCTTTGAGAAGATCGCTCGACACGACGCCTCCAATGTTATCTAGGAGTTGGCTGTCGGACCCCGGAGTGATGACTTCGGATTCTCTATGTAAATTACACTAGCTGAGGATCAGCTAGTGCATACAGCGGTAACAGGGATACATACCAAGCATAAATAACAAACTTTATTATTTAAAAGAGTACGACCTTATAGCCAAAGTTTATATCAATGCTCATTGGCAATAATAAATAAAGAAATAATAGTGGAAACAAACTAATAAAAGTGAAGAACAAAGCCTGCCCATAGGAAGACGATAGTAAGATGTGGCCTACTCGTTCCGATCCTCACCGTAGTCAAAATTGTCATCCTCTGAGATGAGATAGTAAGGGTGAGTACAAACTTGTACTCTGTAAGTCACATGTGAGAATGCAATATAATGATAAAGGCAATAGAGGAAGGCTTATAGGGTTATTTGAGTATAAATCAGCAGTTTAAGAAATACAGTACATAGATTAAAATTGCTAAATTTAATACTATAAGTAGAAATTGTAATTTAAACAAATAGTACCGTTAGTGCTGGTACTGACCTAGCACTAACCTATTCATGGGTATCCCACTTGAACGAACTTTCTCATAAAAGATCCCACATTTCCTTCTAAAACCGTTTTGTGAAAAATAAAATCTAATCCATAAAAACTTTACTCAGTATACCCATGACAGTGGGTACAGCTATCCAAGATATGATTAACTCTTGTTATCAACCACTACACACTTCTGTAGGTGTACGACTAAGTAATCACAACATGGCCTTTATAAAGCTAAGCCATCAATCTAGGCACGCTTTCACTAAGGTTTCACCCTAATTAGATATCCACCAGATCGAAACTCCCTCTTGTGCCATGTGAGATTTCTCATGGCCTACACCACACTCATACTCAACTTGTAGCGAGACTCAGGTTGGGACTCGCTAATTAGTAAGCCAAGACTGTCCTATACCAGTCTTGTGGTAGTACAATAGGGTTTTATAGTAGTAGCTTATAGGTCGGTCCTTAATTAACTTAGCCTCTAACCACCTACCCCTCGTGCCTAGCATCCATGTTGAGCCACTGAGTAACAATGTATGCTAATAAGCACCCGCCACCTAGCCATTTGCCTCAGTGTAAACCAAGTTTTTAAATTTTATTTTGAAATATTTCATAGACTTTTTGACTCATCGAAGTTAAGAATACATTTAAAAGCTTATCATTTTATGTAAAAGACGTCATCCCAACCTAAAATTATAACTATGCAGGTCTAAACAATTGCTACAAAAATTCTCTAGTCATACTAGTATACTAACTAGAATTTTATTCTAGAGTAACAAGATACAAGAATTTGCAAAATCAAAGGAGTCATAAACATTGGGCGTTACTAAAGTAAAACAGGAATTGAAATACTTTGTGTAAAAATTAAGCATGCAATATAATTTAAAACAACATAGTTTTATTTGCAAACTAAGATTAAAATAATCAAGAATGTGTGACTTGCCTTGCTCTGCAGTCTGATGCAAGATGTCGAAGTAGTACTCTCTTGAATCGTCGTAGTCTACATATAAAAATAATCCACTAAATTCAAATAAAATTTAAATAAACTCTAAAATTTGAAAATATTATAGATTTGGATAAATCTTAATTTTAGATGAATTTAGAAATTTGAACGGGATTAATCGGAGTTAGGACGAAGGAGAACGGGCCTTTGAAAGTTTAAATCCTAAAGAAATTGAATAAAAAGAATTTATAGAATTATTTTTTCTAAAGAAAAAGATATTTATGATGTCAGTAGATAATTTTTGATTTTTGAAAAATTATTTTTCTAAAGGAAATTCAAGAATTATGACTTTAGCAATTAATTTAATTTTCGATCTAACTAAATTTCTAAAGGAAAATCTAATTTATGACGTCATGCTAACGTCAGCCCTATACGTGGATGATGACATGGCACTTTTTGTTGATGTGGCCCAGGGGCGGCTTGGTGCTGACATGGCTTACCACGTCGCTGACATGTGGCGTCCATGTGGATCTGTGCCATTAGGTGGCATGCCACTTGGCAGCCACATGGGCGCGTGTGCTGGCATGGCGGACGAGTTGCGGCATGGCATCCGGGCCATTAGGTGGCACACCATGTGGCGCCACATGGGACCCGAGTGCTGACGTGTTCTCGCCAAAGTATAGAGGCGCTTGGGACAAGAGGGTCGCCGGTGCTCTAGTGGATGGTGGTGGCCAGCAAGTGGTGTGCAAGAGAGGGGAGGAGGTGGGGAATCTGGTGGTACCTGGTGTGGTGCTTAGCGAGCAAGTGTGACATCCCATAAATTTGAGCAAGTGTGCAGTAAGTTATTAAATTTATTGTGTAATTATAGTCACATCAAGCTAAAACTATTTTATTTAGGTTTCTTTTTTTTTTGAATTTTTAGGATTTTTGGGATTTATTTGGATTTTTCTGCTATTCTCTAAAGCTTTAAATGAATTTCTTGGGTTTTCTATAATTATAAAATAAATATCAAAAGTTTAAATCACCCGTCTCCCTCTCCGGGCGACACGTGGGCAGCTAGGATGCGTCCACATCGCCACCTGCGTCATCCCCACCGCTCCCACCCTGTCTTCCCCACCGACCGACGTGTAGACGGCTTAGATCGAACCAAGTCCCATGCCAGCCCCATCCCGCCACCCCTCCCTTTCCTTCTCCCTCTCTCACTGACGGGTGGGCCCCACACGTCAGCTCTCTCCTCCCCGCTGAGCACTGCCTTCCATTCTCTCCCCTCCCCTTTCCTTTTTCTGCTAGCGACCAAATCCTCACAGATCTCGACTTCCCTTCTCCAGCTCTCTCCAGTTTTGGAATGCCATGAGCCGCCAGAGCTTGATTCCCCAAATCTCACCCCCCTTTCATTCCTCGTCTGCCTCCGCTTTTCTTTTCCTCTCCCGCCCTGATTTCGCCGCTGCCTCCATCATATTCCTCGCGCCTCGGTGTGGTTCGGCGATCCCTGCGCCGCTCGACCACCGGAGCTTCATGCCCGCCGGAGCCCGGCACCGCTGCCGACCCCTTTCCGGCCACTTCCGGTAATGCACTCGTGCACTAGCACCCTCCCCATGTTCTCCTCTCTCTTTTGCGCTCATCACTGACCGCCGCTGTGCACAGAGGCGCCGACGACCATCGGGTCTTGTGCGCCGCCCCTCGGGCAAATACATACATACATACGTACATGCGTAATGTATGCATGTATGTATGTATGTATGTATGTATGTATGTATGGTACAATTAGAATTTAGTGAGATTAGTCATGTATGTCGTCATAGTGATTAACTGACATGCATGCTTTAATTAACATATATACCTTTTCGCGGCCAGCGTAGATGCATAGATTGAGATATTTGGCTCTTGCTAACCTTCAAATTAATTACTGAGTAATTTGACTTTCCTAAGTCCCAGTGCATGGACTCAACCGGCATCAATATACTTAATACTAAATTGCAAGCCTGACCTTCAGTATTTGGAACAAACAAGAACAGCTCAACAAAACAAGACAACAGCGCGTGTCCAGTACAGACTTATACAGAACAGCACAGCTACCGGAATGCTTCACCCTTCAACAACACTGAAATAGTTAATCCAGATGTAGCTAGTATTAGTTGATTTCATATCTTAATTAACCTCCACCAGGTCCATTCTGTTCAATTACAATATATATCATCAAGTGTTAACACCACCATCGCCCATCGCATCGCGATTAAACTAACGTCTTGACAGCGAATGGCGAATCTAAGGCTAGATTAATTTTTCCTTCGCAGGCGATCACTATCTGGCAAATGGATGGCCTACGTACTGAGGTGAAGTTAATTTATGATTAATCAGGAAGGATTGTTTACTGATTATTGTCACTGTCTAATATTATATTAGAGGTAGCTGCATTGTCGCCCTTTGGTTCGATTCTATTTAAGCAAATTTTCGAGCAGTATTTGCTTATAAGCACACTAACTAAAACAGTATGAGATTAAGATGCACCAAGTTGTTGATAGCTACCTGATAATCGCGATTGGTGAAACAGTATGTTTATGCGTCCTAATCTTTAATCATGAGGGCGACCCTACCTCTAGCTATATGATACGTTCTAATTATGCCTGAGAGCATTTAGATGTTTCCTAAGTTTTTCTTTTAGAGTACGTATCTAGATGAGTCTTAACTGGAATTATGCCCGCAAGCTCTAGCTAGCCGCAAAGGTCAATGTCAACAAGTAATCGTCAATTGGATTCTTTTTTTTTTAAAAAAAAATGGTATATTGTGTTAGAAATAAGCTTATAGAGTGAGGTCAATTTTCTTAATTCTAAAGTATGTAAGGTTTAGTATCATTTTGCTAAGACAAAGTGGGATAGTCCTAATGTGACGATGACCCGATCTTCCAAAAGGTACTGATAAATCGATTGTGGAGAACTCGACGTTGATGATTCAAAAGCTCCGACCAAAAATGAAAGAAGATCGGAAGTCCTCGGGGCCATCATAAAAACAAGTTGGCCATTATCGAGGTAAGGAAATGGTGGACATATTTTCACCTTGCAAACTAGGCGTTTTAGGTGTAAAATATATATTGTATATGTACAACCTATCTTTCTTTTTGATTTAATAATTAGAGGGAGTGGATATGTACATGAGGAGCACAAAATAATGTTTGGCATGTCCTGCATTGATCAAAACTAATGGTTTATAAGACATGGATGGTGATTGATGAGGAAAACTAGCGTGAGGTTAGACCGCTTGGAAAAATTCCTTTAAGAAGTCCAATGCATGCATCCACTTCCTTTCTCTCTCTACACTCTCTCTTCAAGAAATGTTGTCCTCCAAAATTTCTGTATTTTTTTCTATGAACCATCCAAACATATTTGCTCTCCTATTCCTGTGTTTTAAATTCATGTACGGCTTTATTGTGTTGACAGTCTATTCCTGTGTTTTTTCTATTCTTGTGTTTTTCAATTTCTGGGTTCCAAAAAGATCCCAAGTTTTAAAAAAACTGCTAACACATTACATTTTTGTAGAAACTACAAAAATCTTTGACAGCTAGGTGATGGGCTTTGTTTCAATTTGCAAATATTGTGCATTTGCTATTGACATTTGACAGGCAAATCTGTTCCTTGCTAGCTAGTGGGTCCTCGATATCTAACTATGGTATGGCGCCTTCCATGGACCCACTTATCTGTCACTTAGCCCCTACCCTTCTTTAACATATGGACAACCGAAGCAGGTGCAACAACACATGTACCTCTTAGAAAATATATACTACTATGGTTATACTCATTTCGGTTTATATAAGTCGATTTATACTTCTAATTTCTAGCTTCTTATGTAAGCCCAATTGAGCGCATGAATATATTAACATAAGATAGCCACAAAAATTTTTAGCCAACTAATAATAAGTGAAATTTAAAATGGATGGGCTAGGTGTGAAAACTACAATTCACTATTAAAACAACCCTTTACCAATAATAAATGAAACCGATAGCATGCATAGACACATGATAGTAATTTTTAGGGTTGCTTTCGTGAAAACTAAGTTAATTCGATGAAATGACAATAGATTGAGAAATATATACACACACATACATATATATACACATATACATACATATATATAATTTTATTCTGCACGTAGGTGTAGAATGCGCTCTGGAAAGTTACTGCCATGTATGAGTGAAATTACTTTAAAACACATGTAGAGTTACTACGAGTTGTAACACTACACAACTGGCAGTAACTTTTCACGTATTTGACAGTAACTTCACTTATGCATAACAATAACTTTCTAACGTGCACAGTGCGCAGAATAGCACAATTGTATATATATACGTATATATATATATACAAATATACATATATATACATACATACATATTGTAACATCCCAAAGTAGGGGATTATTGTAATTTGTGAAAATAATAAAAATCCCTCTTTATTGTGGTGTATTTCATAAATTTTGTCTTTAATTGATCCCTTGATTTAAAGTTTTTGGTGGCACAAATTCAATTAAGAAAAATCAAATGAGTAAAATCAAGAACTAAGATTTCAAAAATCAAAATCCAAAATTCCCAAAGTTCCTTGCAAGTCCTAAATTCAAAACTAGAAAATTTAACATCAAGATTCAAACTAAAATTTAAAGTTCAAAATTTAAATCTTTGTACACCTAATGAGCTCAGCAAGGAAATTAAATTGCTAAAATTTCTCAAAATTCAGAAGTCCCTTCTTGCGGCCAGGCCCATTTCTCCTTCGGCCCACTTGGCCTGCCCGGTCTCCTCTTCCTCCTCCTTCTTTGGTTCCATTTCTCCCCCCACTCCCCTCCATTTCCTGCAGCCGCCACGACCAGCCCCAGCGCCCAACCCCTTCCTTCTCCTCTTTCCCTAGCCAGGCGCCCCTCCTCCTGGCCCGAATCCGCGCGCCACACACATCCCCAGTATTTCCCCCCTTCTCCCTCGTCGTCAGCTGCTCCGGCCCAGCTTGAGCATCGGGTGCCTCGCCCCTGGTTTCGCACCTCGCCCCTGTGATTTCCCGTCGTATCTGAGCCCTGCGCCTAGCGCCCCTCCTCTACCCACCTTCAATGCCGCACCGGCCTTGCGCCACCCTCCTCCATCGGCCTAGCCTCGACTTTGCTCAACACCACCCTCTACCTCTCCTCTAGCCTAGCACTGACACCGCAGTCTACCACCAGCCTCGTCTGCGCCCTGTTCTCATCACCTAGCACCACCCTTTTCCGCCACCATGCGCTGAGCCTTGCGCCTATGCCTCTGTCCCGTCGCTGTCGACTACTCCTCAGTAGCGCCTCACCTCCCCAGCTAGCTCTGTCGCCACATTCAAAGCAGTTGCTCATGTGCCTTCAAGGACTCCAGCAGCCGACCACCTCTTGCCATGTATAAGTACTCTCCCAAAGCTCCTTTCCTCGCCTCAGAGCCTTCTCCTTCCTTCACTTGCTCCTTCTTCGTCGAGCTACCCCTGAGCTCCCTCTAGCCACCACCATGCCTAGGCCGACCCAACGAATTTTCCCCAGCCATCCACGACACAGGGCATGTTCTTTTTGGCTGCGGCTGATGGCTTTTGGTTGTGGCTGATGGCTTTTTGGCTGTTTGCGACAGAGATTGTGGAAAGAGAGATATTCGCTTTGCGATTTTTGATGATACAGATATTAATTTTTTAATATATACTACAATTAACTTGTAAACCCCATCTTAAAAAAATACTCCGTTTAAAAGTTAGTTACTGTAGCAAAAACCAAAAGCAGCTTTTAGAAGCCGCAAAGAACAGGGCCACAATGTGCTCCCAGTTGACTCCCATTCCAGTTGATTGAAGATTTATTGCCAGAATCCGCCGTGGTGGCCCTTCACCTTGAGACCGGCCGATGCCGCCATTCTCGCCACAGCCTTCCTCGCGGCCACTCTTCCTCCAATCCCTCGTTGTGAGAGTGGCTCCTCGGCACCCCGAAGCTTCTCCAACTGCCAACGGGCACTCACACCCACTGGTGTGATCTCTCCACGTGAGCCTCCCCCGCGCCGCCTACGGCTTCCACCGCCAGCACGCCTCAATGCATCCTCGGCCAAGCCGCCGCCACAGGTGAGATCCCCTTGCCACCCTCCTGCTCGTGCTCGCTCCAATTTCCCCTCTCCCTCCTCTCCGATCGCCGCCGCCCTGGAGCTTCTTGCCACAGCCGTCGAGAGCCGCCCCGAGATGTTTTGCTTGGCCAAGAGCCGTGTTGGCACCGCCTTCGGCTCTTATGGCTTTCTGTGGTCCCATTCTGGTCACCCCTATCACCTCTCCAGCTAATCCTCACCGGCGTCGCCGCTTCCCCGACCGGGCGCCCCTCTCCCCAGTCTCTGCCTCCATCGACGCCCCATTCTTCTCTGCCCCCTCTGTGGCTCTCCCTCTCTCTGTCTATGGCAGGTAGGCCCCATTGGAAATGGTATTTTGCTAAAGATAGTCGCTAGCAAATCCTCCATGGATGGCAAATGTTTGAAATTTAGATCTAAAGATTATACCATGAAGTGTTGTCTGATAATTAAGAATGTAATCATACATATGCAAATTAAATGGAAATTTATCTTGGAAGAAAAGAATTATTAAAGCGAGATCACACATGACTAATTTTCCGATTTATAGGTAATTAACATGGCCTTACTGATTATTACTGTTAAAAGTTTAAAACGAGATGCTAACCGAAGGAGGCTAAGCAAACTGTGAAATTAGTCCTAATATTCCAATAAACATGAAGTAGAAAAGCAACTACCCAAGAATCTAAGTAAAACCAGAAACCAGAAATACCTGCCATCCTAGAGCTAAAGATTGAAGCTTTATAAAGATACTTTCGATATTCTCAACCCCCCTACTTCGGGAAAATCCTAAAACTAATACCAAAACATGCTAGGAACTCAAATAAATTACATAACATTTATTGTATCCTTACCCTGAGCATATATCTGCTAATGCAAACCAAGTTCAACTGCATTTTGACACATAAAATATCCATAGCACTTTATTCATCGCAAAGTTCAAAAGAACCCTCCCCTTTTTAATTAATGCTCAAAATACTTATCAAATCTTTAATATTTGTCCATAAAATACAAGGATTTGAACTTCTTTTGGATTAGGAAATTCTTAAACAGGGAATTGTTAGTCGTGTTTCCTAATAATTGGCCTTGGGATGATTTTAATTGTCACCTTAAACTCTCATCCTGTAAGAAGAAGCATACAAGGATAGAACTTGTGTAAATAATAATCTTACCTAAAGGACCTTGCTAAAGCACAACCCTCCAAAGTAATCATCCAACCTCATCATAAAATGATTGACAATAATTGATAAAGTGTCGCTTTATCAAAAGAACCATGTTAATTCGTGACTCACATCTTCAGTAATTGGCCATCATCAGTCTTTTATAAAAAGTTGTCAATCATCTAGCTAATTAACTTATTCCTAACCCTAATCAGATGAACATCCAACTCCATATTATAACCAAACTATAAAATACATGGGTTTAAGCATCCGGCAGTTACATTCTCGGATAATCTCTTTAAGCTACCATAAGTCATACTTAACTCATGGAACTTTTTTGATAAATATAAATTAATATAAAGAGATTTATAAAATTAAAGGATCAAGCTGTAGCATTCCTCACTCGGCTATATCTAACCACTTTCCTTCGTCACAGCAAAAAGATCCTATGGGTATTCTTGTACTCGTAATCATTATCCTAAAATTTTTCCCTCACGGTAAAGCTGCCTCACCTCCCTCCTTTGCTCAATTCCGTTAACTCAATACCTACTTCACACTAGCCCCAACCTTCTTTGTTTACTCTCAAATTTTAACACCATTAAATAAGCTCAATTAACTTGAACCATACTTTTGCCGTTATTTGGATTTAGTTGGTCTTTCGTTCATTGCCGCGTATTAGAAGCTGCAGTCTGAAGGCAACAAGCTTAAGCAGATCCAATTTCAAGTAAAGGAAAAAAATTCAAGATCCAATAGGACGGACTGATTAAGCCAGCTTTGACCTACATGAAGGCCGCAGTAAATGAGCAAGGTAAGTCATCACTTTGATCATGTTGATCCTACCTTTTCATGAAGATTATGTTCTTTAAAACTATCAAAGGTGCATGCTTAATTTACTATGCAAATGTATGTCAAACATAAGGTGATTAATTGCCTACATGATATTACCAATATTATTATTACAATACTCCTTACCGCCCGATTTAACTGATCCCTTATCACCCTAGATATTAGTGATATCGTTACTAGCTAAGTCATACTTAATGCCAAGCAAGTCTAAGTCCAGGGATTAGCATTGTTCTACTCATTACTCTTCAAATCTGCAAAAAAAAATTACTTTGGGCAGTCATTGGATGCAGATGACTAATAAATTGGTACAACTTATGTTATGCTTCTCAAAATTCTAAAAGTTGCTTACCTATCTGGGCGGTTGGTAAGAGTGGTTAGTGTGGATATAGCACAAGAACTTGTGAATTGTGGTAGGCACCGTCTGGACAAATTAAGAACCGAATCCTATGTTGACCTCTTCATGTAAAACAATACAAATCATAAGCTGACAAAGTGTAGGTTTGGCTGAATAATTTATTCAACCCCCGAAGTCATCTCACAGGTAGTGGAAAGAAGGGAACTTGCAGGAGGACAGCGAAGGTCCAGTCTGAAAGGGACACCGAGTGGAGGGTGAGGTTTTCTAGATAGAGTGGTATTGTGGAGAATGGAGTCTAGACTATGCCAGCTGCTATGAAGGGACATCCAGCATAACCTATGGAAGCAACCCCATAGGGGTGAGATGCTAAGGGGGAAAAGTATTGTAAAGGCCTCGTGATGATCTCTCGATCTGTGTGACTAAGGAATCACGTAGGCCCATTGGACTGATTGTTTCTTATAGGTAAAGATGTACAAACTCTGCAGAGTCTAAACTATTCGAATAGCTGTGCCTACGATCAAGGGCGGACATGGGAACTTCCTCGAATTAGTTCTATTTCAAAAACCTTTTCCGGCGGAAGAAAAATTTATCAGAGAGAGGTACTTTGACTTTAACTTTTCTTGGATAGATGTACTCCGGTGGTGATAAAAACTAGCATTGGTGGAGGTAATCATGCACTGTAAAAGGTGGATATAACCTGCGCTATTATTAATAATGCATTCTCATAATCACTTTACGAAATCTGCTTTAGTTAAAATTGCTAAGTCGAGATTTTCTATTAATTGTACTTGAAAATATGCTTTAGCAACTAAAAGAATCTCAAGCCTTCCTTTCACAACCCTGCATGTATTATTATTTCTATATTTTGTGTGGTGGCTTGTTGAGTACGATTGTACTCACTCTTGCTTAATTACTACTATCCAGTCAGTCAGAAAAAAGAAGATCAAGCCCTGTGATGCTTCAAAAAGGAGGCCAAGAACTAGGTCGTGAAACCCTAGTTGGCTGCCTGTGGACAAGTCCTGAGAGTCCCACTTGAGTGAAATTTTCGCTACTGCACTCTTGCTTTCGACCTGATCAGCCAATATGTAAGTTATTACTGTAAAATGTACGCTTCCTTATAATATATTTTGATATATGATGATGTATCTGTGAGTACTATCTACTGATTCAAGAAATAGTGCGGTGAAATCACAGAGAATTCGGAATAGCAAATTTCGTTTTCGACATATATATATGCGTACATATATATATATATATATATATTTATTTATACATATATATATATATATATATATATATATATATATACATGAGAACATATGCTATGGACTCACTCTTACGGTGCACTCAAACTAAAAAATTCAGAAAAATTTTTAAAAAAAAATTTCTACATGTACTTCTAAATTTTCTCTAACTATGTATAAAATTTTAAGTTCAAATTCATTCTATGTAAATAGGAAAAAAAGGAAAAAAATCTAACAAATGTTGAGAGTTCAAATTTGTTAAAATTTTCTCTTTTATGGAACTTTTAACATAAAATAAATTTAAACTTAAAATTTTATACATAGGTGGAGTAAACCATAAAGTACGTCCAAAATTTTTTTAGAAGTTTTCATGACTTTTTTAATTTGAGTGCACCGTGAGGATGAGTGCATGTATATGTATATATGTCTGTATATATGTGTATAGAGAACATATGCTATGCATTCACACTTACGATGCACTCACCGTACACTCAAACTAAAAAAATTACAAAAAAATTTAAAAATTTTTCTACATTATAATATCCTATTTTTTTAGAGTTTATTTGAAGCTTTTAAAGGAAAATTTACCATTTGAATTTTGCTAGTTTTAATTCAAGCTTAAATTAAATTTTTATAAATTAAAAGGATTTAATATGATTAAATTAAATATTAATATTTGCTATAAGTATTTTATTTGAGTTCCTTATATTTTAAGGAATTTTCTTGTATTCTTTAGATTTTTTTAGATTTACTTGCTATTTTCTAGAGATAAAAAGAATTAATATGGATTTCTGAAATTAGGAATTCTTAGAAAATTCCCAAAAGTCCACTTGGGCTGAAACCTAGCTCAGCCTGTCTTTCCCCCTGGCCTGCTTCTGTCCACGCCACATGTCATGCATCAGTGCGCCTCGCCTGATACTCCTAGAAAATTTCCTAAATGTTGAGAATTCAAATTTGAACTTGAAATTTTATATATAGATAGAGTAAATCATAAAGTATATTCAAAATATTTTTTAAAATTTTTGTTACTTTTTTTTAATTTGAGTGTATGGTGAGTGCACCATAAGTATGAGTGCATGCCATATGTTCCCTGTATGTATGTATGTATGTATGTATGTATGTATGTATTTTATGGTTTTACCCCAATAGTTTAGACTGCATGGCATTTCTAATAATGATCATAAGATACTTTGGAGTATTTTATGATCATTATAGAGTATACTCGAAAAGATAAAGAGCTACAACAATATTATTTAAACGGTATATGTGTGTCACTCTCTTTTGCTTGTCCGTTGAAATGGAGGTGCTCTACATACCGGTCAATATACACGTCAATATCTTTTCCAAGAGTACTCATAATATGTGAATATCTCGAAAAGAATAATAACAGGAAAATAATTATAAAAAATATAAAATTACAGACAAGTGGATATAAGTAAGTAGGCAAATCTGATGTAATAAGGTAATTGCTTATTTTGACAAACGGGAATTTTAAATTTGAAGTTAGCTAGACAAGTAGAGGTAGCTCTCTTTTGAAAATCTAACAACCATTTGCCTGTCCATGCAAACCTTTTGAAAATCTAACAACCATTTGCTTGTCCATGCTAACCTTTATCCAGGCCCGGCCCTGGGGAGGGGGGCGAGCGGGGCGGCCGCCCCGGGCCCCTAAAATCCAGGGGCCCCTATATTCATCAGTCATAACGCTTCAGTTTCGAGGCCAGGTGGCGGGTATTCAAAGCTGAACGCCTCGTATTCACGTCGTGGGCGGCAGCGGTAGCTAATTGTTTCGTTTCCTCACCTGCACCGTTTCGTTTCCTCACCTGCACGGCTGCACGCAGCATGCCTCACGCGGTCACGCCTGCATGCAGAGGCGCTCCAGACTCCAGTCGGCCTCGGCCAGCCCGCGACGCCTCACGCCGCAGCGGCGCTGCGCCGCCGCCGGTGCCGCGCGCGCCGCCGCTGCGCCTCGCACTGCTTGTCTGGCGACTGCGTGCTGCACCGCTCCTCCACGGCTGCAACTTTGCAAGCCTCAAGCCTGCACCAGCCGCCAGCGCCCAGGAGAGCAGTCAGCAGAGGCTCAGAGCACTAGTTACTGAGAAGCTTGCTTCAAATATCACTACGATGTATGTAGCGTTGATAATGTTTGTTTATCTTTTTTAATCACTCTGCTAATTTCTAGTTTTCTGGCAGTGATTTGTCAAACAACATGCTTAATGGAAGCCAATAGAGCAGGAGCAACTCTGCTGCCTCTCATACCGCACGCGCGCACGCGACGCTCGCACTGCGATCCCTGCGCTTCGGTTCATCGGTCCCCGATCCCCGCACTGCACCATTTGCCCGCTGCTGCACATTCGGTTCATCGGTTGTATTAATTCATTCGGCAGACGCTATAGCAGGTAATAAGGTAATTACTATTTATTAATCACTAATCAATAATCATTCTGATTCATCGGTTATATCTAATTCATGTTCTTTAAATTTTCACTTTTCAGTCCATGTCATCTAGAAAATATGCATCCGGCAGTGAAAAAAGAAAAAAAGAGGAAACGAATAGATGAGTTGATAGAATCACAGAGGGGATCCATTGACAAATTTTTTAAAAGTAATACGAGCAGTTCAAGAAATCCTAATGAATTGGTGATAGTTGCTGTGGAGGAAGATGCTAATGTGAATCTAGAAGATGAGGGCCCTATGGAAGACCATATCAACATCAACACAGATGATAACAATGTGAGTGATCATGAGCACATATTTAATTCATCTGCTACAGAATCTGCTAGTTTTGATGAACCAGTATTTACTACAAATATTTATGATCCGATAAATTGGGGTAATCTTGATAACAAAGCAAGAGACATATTAGTGGAGAAAGGGCCTATAAGAGAAGAAAATATTGAATTTCCTTTGGATGACAACTCAAGACATTTTTCGTACAGTCATTACTCTAGAAAAATGAGCAATGGAGAGGTACATGATAGAAAATGGTTAGTTTATTCAAAACACGTTGATAAGGTGTTTTGCTTTTGTTGCAAGCTTTTCAATTCTGATAATTGCAAGAGTTCATTGAGGCATGATGGGTTTAGAGATTGGAGGCATATCAATGAGAGGTTGAAAGAACATGAAGCTAGTGTCGAGCATATTTCCAACATAAATTCTTGGAATGAACTAAAAGTTAGATTGAGCAAACATGAAACGATCGATAAAGAGCTAAAACAGCAAATTACAAAGGAGAAAGAACGTATAAGGCAGGTTCTATTAAGAATAGTTGCCATTGTGAAATTTCTTGGCAAACGTAATTTGGCTTTTAGAGGATCCAGCGAGCAACTTTACAATGATGTTAATGGTAATTTCTTAGCTTGTGTTGAGATGGTTGCTGAATTTGACTTGGTAATGCAAGACCACCTTAGACGTATTCAAAGCAAAGAGATTCATTATCATTATCTTAGTCATAAAATTCAGAATGAGTTGGTTTCTTTTTTGGCTTTTGAAATTACAAATTCAATCATAAAGACTGTTAAAGAGGCCAAATATTTTTCTGTTATTCTTGATTGTACACCAGATGTGAGTCACCAAGAACAAATGAGCTTATTGGTTCAATGTGTTGATATTTCTGATGGCAAAATAAAAGTTGAGGAGTACTTTCTTGGTTTCTTGAAAGTGGATGACACATCTGGTTCAGAGCTTTTCAATGTATTGCTTGATGCAATCAAGTCTTTTTGATTTAAATGTTGATGATATTAGGGGTCAAGATTATGATAATGGTTCTAATATGAAAGGAAAAAATAAAGGGGTGCAAAGACGGTTGCTTGATATAAATCAAAGAGCTTTGTATATGCCATGTGCTTGTCATAGTCTTAATCTTACCCTTTGTGATATGGTTAAATCTTGTGCTAAAGCTATTTCATTCTTTGGAATTGTGCAAAGGATATATGTATTATTTTCTGGTTCTACTAAAAGATGGAAAGTTTTACTTAACCATATAGAAGGTTTAACTGTGAAATCATTGAGCAATACTCGTCGGGAGAGTGGAATCAAAAGTGTCAAAGCAATTAGATATCAAGCTCCTCAATTAAGGTCAGCTCTATTTGAGTTAATGGAAGATAGGGATATCGAACCCAAGGATAGGAGTGATGCAAAAAATTTATATGAAGTGCTTGGTAGCTTTGAGTTTATAATTGGTATGGTTATTTGGCATGATATTTTATTTGCTATAAATACTGTGAGCAAGAAGTTGCAATCACCATCCATGTGCATTGAATCTACCTTGCAACAAATAGAAGGCATGGTTAAATACTTTAATACTTATAGAAATGAAGGGTTTGCTTCGAGTATGATCATTGCCAAAGATATTGCAGCTCAAATGAATGTAGAGCCATCATTTCCAGTTAAGCGGCGTGTTCTTAGGAAGAAACAGTTTGATGAAATTGGTTGTAATGAAGCAGTTTTGCAAGCTGAGAGGAATTTGAAGTTAATTATTTTTTTTGTTATGGTTGATATGGCAATCAATTCATTGAAAAGTAGGTTTCAAGAACTCCAAACATTCGGAAGTATATTTGGATTTTTAATGAGTTCAACAACATTGAAGTCATTGGATCGAACTGAATTAAAAGAATGTTGTACAAAATTTGCAGAAACTTTCTCTCTAGATGGTTCATCTGATGTTGAGTTAAATGATCTAATTTCTGAGTTAAGTGTTATGCAATTGACTTTATCAGATAAACCAATGTCTGCTATGGAGATCTTTGAGTTTGTCAGAGAAGCGGATTGTTATCCTAATATTTCTATTGCTTATCGGATTTTATTTACTATGCCTGTGACTGTGGCATCAGCTGAAAGAAGCTTTTCAAAGTTGAAATTGTTGAAGAATTATTTAAGGTCAACAATGTCTCAAGAGAGGTTAAACGGTTTGGCAACTTTATGTATTGAGAAGAAATTATTGGGTGAGATTGATATCAATACCATCATCAATGACTTCGCATCTAGAAATGTTAGAAGAAATTTTTAAGGTAATATCTATAAACTCTTTGATATGAATTGTTCTTTAATACATAATGCATCTTAAGTGTTTGTTGGTAAAATTAGATATATATATATATATATATATATATATATATATATGTGTGTGTGTGTGTGTGTGTGTGTGTATGTATGTAGATTTATATTTAGATATTTATGCTAGGGCCTCTATTTCTAGTTTCGCCTCGGGCTCCTAAAATCTCAGGACCGGCCCTGCCTTTATCAACACTTTGATCTATTTTTTTTGACACTATCACTTAGATCTTTTGTGACCATTTGCCTGTTGATGCAACTGCCTGTCCATGTTGTACAATGACTAATATTATCTACTTAACTATGATCGGACAATTATCTAGATAAGTATCGTAATATGTGAAAAATCGCCATACTTATAGGCATAAGAGTTAACTTGAGATTGAACAAATTAAATTAGAAATTAACGTTGATCTAAGATATATTTAAGGTCAGGTTTGTTTGGTGTTTAGATGCGGTATAGCCCCTTGAGATTTTTTTTTGCAAGATGTAGTGAAAATTACAAAACCCACCACCGTAATCTCTGAGAGTTTGAACTGACATTTTTACACAACAAGAACACAGACACATGCTTTAATTTTTCCAATGGTCGTTGCAACATGCCTTGTTGTTCAAAAGTTGATTGGAATGTGCCAAATAAGGTAGTGATAGAATAGATTTACTACAATGTCAAACCAATGAAGTTGATGAAGAAATGTATGCACAATGGCACTACAATAAATATGAGCTTCAGTGACGAATACTCCTTGACAACTGAAATAAAGGTCATTAATAAATAATGTTCTGTGACACGTGTAAAAAATTTGTCAACGTTGAAAGTAGGGCATTTTGCCCTAAAACTTTATGATGATTCAAAAAATTTCATTACAAAATACAATTACATATCGTCACGGATTGCAGGTCAGAAGGGTGGTTGTTCTCTAGAGTATTGTTGTGACAAATTGTTTTTTTTGTGACACATTTATTTTGTTATCATGTATCATTTTATTTTTCTATGGTGAATTGTTATTGTTTAGAGGCATAGACATGGGCAGAGAATGCAGAGGAAACAAGGAAGCATGGGTATGGCCTCGACTCCCATTGCTTAGAGGCATGGGTAGGGAACGCAAAGGAAACAAGGGAGCATGGCCGGAGAAACGGGGCAACCGTGCACAGTGGTGGACAATGGGGTGGCACCGGTGCCAAAGTTCTACAGCGATGCATTGGTCAATTCAAAGTATGAAATATGTAGAGGATGTGCTAGTAATGATGTAATTTCAAGGAATCGAAGAATGGCTCATCGGAGATGACGAATCAATGACAAGGAGCAGAAACGATCAGAGCGAAAGATGGCGTGGTCGGGTGACGGATGATGCTCAGGGAGGAAGCTCTAGAAAGTTTATAAAAGTGTGGAAGGGAAGCAACAAGTACAATTACAGAAACCCAATTTGAAGGCTTAGGTGATGGAAAACCAACAAGTAATCAAAGGATTAAGAAACGATGGTTTTTGGTCATTAAATTTCAAAACTGCCGAATAAAAATAAAACGGTAGAATAAATAGGAAATAAATAGGCGGGAGTTGATGCTTGAGTAATTTAGGTTAATTTCTATTTTTTCTTGCGGTAGAGATGAGGCTTGGTTTGAAAATTAGCTCGAAGAAGCAAAGAGTACGGAAGACTAAAGGTGAATTGTTCAATCAAATAAAACAAAAAGGCACCATCACATCAGAACTTAAAAGAATTTTAAAGTTAAGTGAGCCCTGATAAGAAAAGAGCTAGAATGGGTGACCTTCGGGAATCTAGACGGTTTTTATGGATGTTACAACGAAAAAACGTCATAAAACATATTGTTCAGAGCCTATCTAGCTGGGCAGGCATATAAATTTATAACGAAATTGCACATTTACATGACTTACCAAACCATGCATGACGATTATAAACATCACTAATTGTTACATTCCGTGACAATAATATTTTCATCATTGAGTTTATGACGAAAATGTCTTGTCGTGACACTATATACAATCTATAATGTATTTTCTATGATGATGGTCGTGATGTTAGTGATATGTCCTAGAGGCAATCATAGAGATAATTGTATCACTTCTATATTTATGATCTTTTGAATAATATATTATTTTGTCCCTTGAATAAATGTCTTTAATATTGATCAACAAGTATGTGACTTGTTCGTGAAACTCTTTATTTATGTTTTTGATCTTATTCTAAATTATCCCTGATCTTATATCATTATGTGGGGACAATTATGATTTACAGATCAATACATGTATTGATTGATGATCATGTTTCACGAATCATGAATATGTGATATCAAATCAATAATGTGAACACATGTTAAAGAACATGATGTTGAATTGACCCACCATGAGACACTGCGGAAATTATTATATTCTTAAGTGTCATCAGTTGGTCTCACATATAGTGTATGTATGATCCATAGAACTGAGATCGTCATTGTTTTCTACATGCGTAATAGTTTGCTTAGGAGTTACCAAATACTACTCCGTGATTAGGTGGTCATAAAGGTAGTTTTCGGGTTTATTATGGAACATATGGAGGAATATAAGCGATCAAGATGGAATTTGCCCCTCCTATATAACAGGAGAGATATCTCTGGGCCCCTCGATGTGGTTGGATTAAGAAAGTGTATGGCCATACCGAATGTGGGTGAAGAGTCAATCATAACTGAGTAATCCATCACAAGTTCGAGTAAAGGATCGAGCTATCATAGGATGGTACACTTCTCATCTTGAGTTCGATCTAGTATCGTGAGGCAAAGGGGTCAGTACATAAATATTATATTGGATTGTCCGATATGATCTTTATGTATATTTGGGGGGTCGTTATATCCTGCTAGAGACCGCTACCGACCTATGGATCGGAAAGGAGTTTTCGGCCTATGGCCAAATGTACATGAACCTACAGGGTCACATACTTAATGGGCTGGAACGATAAGAGTTCGGATGATAGTTTTTGAGTGGGATTCAATCTCTACTCGCATCGGATAAGAATCCGATTGAAAGCTATATAATGAGAGGTGCGGAGGCTGAGGGCGACATCCCAAAAAACCCTAGCTGCCACCTCTCATAACCCCTGCCATACACACTGGTACTAGCACACCGATACACAGTGTTCTCTCCCTAGACGTGTGGATCTCGGTAAAGGCGCTGCTACGACTGCGGTGCTGATTGGGACGATCGCAAGGAAGAGACGGTTGGCCGGAGGACAATCGACTACTTTTGCCTACACCGACGCGCTCTTCATTGAATCGGCTGCTTCAACTCTACTTCTGTTGCACTGCGTGTTTAGTGGTAACGATCTATAATTTCTTACTCACATGGCTTTCTGATTTACATAGTAAAAATTTTTAATTTACGTTAGTGTAGTCTACTCGTATCCTAACACGTGATACCTTATTTTTGTCATAAAATACTTTTTATAACAAAAAAGTGTTCTTCCGTAATAATTGATCATCATTGAAGCCCACATTCGTACTAGTGTGGCCAACGCATCCATCTAGGCGAATATCGGGTTTAAACTGGCAAGGTGCTTCGCCAGAAAATATCTCCGGCCCCTTCGTAGTGTCGATCAACTCTCTATATGTAGTACTCAACTTAAATTAGCACAGGGTCACAGGAGTAATGCCTATATAGTTGACCAATGTATGAAACAAGTATACGTTGGGCCGGGCAAGTTAAAAGAGATACGAGTATATCTTATTACAATTATCTGGTGCATATTGCACATCCGAAATACAAACAAATACAGTGCAATCAAATAGGATATTTTCTGACCAACCGAACCTATTCGAACCCAAATTGGGAAATCCAATTGAGTATTTTCTGAATTCAAAGTTTAAGTCAGATATTTTTATCGGATTTGGGAGAGGGATATCCGTCGGTCTTAGATTTATGCGGGTTTTCGGATGGTTCCGAAGGATTCATCTTAGATATCCTCATACCAGCAGATTATGGTATCTTCGATGCTTGGCATCTTCGCTGTCTGGAGTTAGAATTAAACAAATGATACATCCATTTCAATCAGCTTGATAAGATCTTCAAGATGGTGGCTTCCAATATGTGATTTAGAGCTACTGTGGCTAGTGAAACTTATGTATATTGGACATGTATTTGGTTAATCAATGTTATATGTGTACTACAATTTGGGCTAATATTTATTATATGTTAGTGGAACTTAAGCCGGTAATATGGGACTAAGGGTCAGGGCATTACAATATGATCTCTATAACCTGAACAAATATTCACTACAATATCAAATTCGATCTATATCAAATTGGATCTGTATTCATTCCTCATTTATAACTGACACTCTCCGTATTAATGTTATATGTGCACTACAATTTGTCCCAACATTTAACTTAAGCTGGTAACATGGGACTAAGGATCAGGGCATTACAATATGATCTCTATTACCCGGCCAAATATTCACTACCATATCAAATTCGATGTGTATTCATTCCTTATTCATAACTGACATTATGCGTATCCATATTCGTATCGAGCACTACTACGGGCCTGTTTGATATGGTTGTGACTTCTGATTTTTTACTGAAATTTTTGAATTTTAGCTGTTTATGACAAAAATTACAGATAGAGAGATAATCGTTTGCGATTTTAGATTGTACAGATGTTGGGCTTTTAATGTGTACTACTATTAACTTGTAGACCTCGTCTTGATAAAATATTCCATTTAAAAGTTAAGTATTGTAACAAAAGCCAAAAACCGTTTTTAGAAACCGAAAAAATAGGCCCACGTCTAACTCCTATTCCGAGAAAAAAGAATATGATACTAGATGGACGATATCTTACCAAATCTGATCGGATTACACCTCTAATAGTAAAGTGGTTTAGTATTTTTTTTTTAAGTTATTGATTTAGTGTTTGCAAAAAAGCTACACGCATATCCGATCCATAGACAACCTGTAAGGCATGGCTTGTCATGTCGTTTTCTGATATAAACAAGTACAGCGCGTGTTCTTAACCTAAATGCTAAAGTAATCTGTTCTCATCCATGTATGAGAAGAACACGCAAATAATATGCGCACAGAGCCGAACGACAAGGACAAAATATCAGGTAAGAAGAAGCTAATTAATTAAAGTGTAGCGCTCAGTGATCGCCGCGATAAGCATTGTTCATTAGTCCGAAATAATTCTGAGTGCTCGCGTTGGAACTCCCTAAAGTTTTCAATAGTAAAATGGCGTCAATTTGTTGGCAATGGCTAGTGGGGTTAGCTTAACAGATGAATAGAAAGCAGTGCTTGTTTTGATTAATATAAGCTGGTAATTGAAGATACACGTATGCTACTTTGCTAGTCTTGTTTATGGTTCGGTTCCTCTTTCCCGTAGTGCAACTGCACGCTTTGCATAGTTAATTCTCACCACGGTGTATGATAAAGGCGCGTGTACCGTATATCTCGAAAGCGGACGTACGAAAAGCTACGGATTTCAGCATATTTTGGAAGGATATCGTGTACGTTTCGTGCGTCCTCTAGAGTTTGTCTGTACAGAAAATGGCCTAGAAACTTTATGAAAGTGTTCTTGAAGGCAACAACTCCTTCAAAAGAATTTTCGGTAGAATAATATTCTATGGAAACCACATGCATGTTTATATCAAGCTCAAAAGTTTTTGGAACAGCTAATTAGTAGTGTCAGCTAATATAAGCATATTACCAGTGATTGGCACTACCAGAATGTGCTGGTTCCCCTGGTGTCTGTATTTCCCCATGTGTTTTCACTAAACACATGGGAAATTTCCCAGTGCAAGAAGAGAAACAAAGGAAATTTAGACCTTTGGAGCGATTTGTGAGTTCCCCGGGTGCACACCTCGTAGCCTCACACAGAAGGCTGGATCCTCGTAATACCTGCAACCCACTTTGGGTCAGTTCTTTTTTACTTCATCTTATAACTTATGAATATGATTTATCTCTTTTGGCTATTCATGATAAGTACGAAAACACAAATAACTCTTGTGTGGTTTTAACCAACATAAATAAAATTACTATAATTAGTTGTAGATCTAATCTTAAAAAGACACTATATTTAAAAGTTAGTTACTGTAGAAAACCGAAAAACAACTTTTAAACCCCGAAAAGAACAAGCCTTTCACAATTGCCCTCACACTCACAACACCTTGCTACCCCAAATTGGGGAGGTCACCTCGCCACCTCCATATATCTTATGTCGCCATGTAGGGGTGGCAATTCCCCAGCAAGGGCCCTGGGAATATCCCCTACGGGGAGCAGGCGGGCCCGCAAAGCTAGCGGGCGGGACGGGTCATCCTTCCCACATGGGCCCCACGAGGACCCGATAAAAAATAAAAATAAATATATTTAATAATATATTATTGTTTTTAATATAAGAGATTGTATTCTTTTCTTGTATATTTAGATTAAAACTTGAATTTATATGTTAGAATATATATTTTGAAGTCATATTTTTAAAAATAATATGCTTAAGTAATTATAAATTAATAAATAAAATCAAAATTTTATTTTTAAACAATAAATTTAATTTTTTTAATCCCCCGTGGGGGTCAGGTCCCCGCGGGGATCGGGGACGGGGGCAATCTCCCCCCGCGAGGCTAAACAGGGCGGGGCGGGGCCGCGGAGGCTTCCCCCGCTCCGCCCCGCCCCGTTTACATCCCTATCGCCATGTCGGCATCGCTGTCGTCGTTCTATCCCACTACCCAGCTACACTGCCACACCTAACCTGTGCTCTGCACATCTCCCTTCTCACTCTCTCCCTCCTTCTCTGGTTGCGGTCAAGGACGTCGTTGAGGTGCTTCTCGTCGATGTTCTTGCCTGGTCATGGGGTTTCGGCTTCGAGTTCGCAGTGTGCCCACGTAGAAGGGTGGAAGCATGTCGTCCAGGGGTACAATGGCCAACACCATAGGATCATTGAGTGTGTCGACTAGAACTAAGGATATGTTTGATATAGGGCTTATGATTTTTAGCTAAAATTTTTGAATTTTAGCTGTATGCAACAGATATTACGGAGAGAGATACTCGCTTACGATTTTAGATGGTATATATATTAGTCTTTTCATATATACTACAATTAACTTGTAAATCCTATCTTGAAAAAATAATCTGTTTAAAAGTTAGGTACTAAAATAAAAACTAAAAACTGATTTCAGAAACCGAAAAAAATAAACCCACAT